>CM076994.1:137532971-138732971 GCA_039090855.1 Macrothele yani
ATGATTTTGTGAAAAACAGAAAGAAAGCCATCAAGGTTTATTTTGAGATGAAACAACTGCACCGAAAAAACAATGAACATTAGAGGATTCAGTAGAGATCGGCAAGAACCTGATGTATTCATCAGCCAGTGTGCTGAGAAACAACTCTAATTGATCAAAAACGTTTTCTTTTACATAAATGTAAGAAGATTTAGCATTTCCCTAAAATACCATGTTTTGTTATTCTCAGAAGCAATTAAAGCACCTCCCTTTGTCTCTCCCCCTCCTCCCCCAAAGAAAGGGTTGTAAATGAAACAAAATGCATGCTAGTACAAAAATTTTACCTCGAAATGTAATCCAACTGTTTGCCTTGTTTGAAAGAATTTCGATTGTAGAATTTACTCAATAAAAGTAAACATTTTGCTCTATTACTCAAATATTATTAAAGGTAAAGCATATCTTCTGGTGCGTTTACGAAATTTTCTTGAAAATATAACGCAGTAAATTTCTCCGTCATTTTTGGTCTACGCCGGGATTCGAACTCGAGGCCGCTTATTCCGGAACAAGTCGCTCTACCAACTGAGCTACGCAGACGTTGATTCTGATTCCTATCTGCCTTTATGTCGTGTGCGTCCTGCTGGAAGGTACGTCCCCCCCCCAGAAAGAGAGCCGGGGGCATGGCCCACGGGTCAGCCGTGACCATGAATCGTTGCAGGCAGCCATCCACTGTAGAACGTGCACTTGAGAACTCCCAGTCAATCTAGTGTGTGGAATGCAACGTCACACACATTTATTTTTCGAAGCGCTGGAGAAGGAATTCTCTGATTTTTCCTGTCTCGCGGTGTGGAAATAACATCACACCAATGCGAGATTTTGAACGGCCGGGTCATCCGGATAGTTCGGGCGCCATTATAACGAAGTAAATTTCTCCGTCATTTTTGGTCAACGCCGGGATTCGAACCCGAGGCCGCTTATTCCGGAACAAGTCGCTCTACCAACTGAGCTACGCAGACGTTGATTCTGATTCCTATCTGCCTTTATGTCGTGTGCGTCCTGCTGGCAGGTACGTCACACAGTGCGACGTCGTGTTTATTGTCTGAGAACTGAATGAGAGTACGTTCACTTATTGATGTCGTGACCAAATACAAACAATGCAGCCGAACGAAAAAGTCCGAAGAAGACAAGCTATCTCGTTCGCCCGTAGAAGACCTATGGCAACATTTTTTCTCCTGACATCAAAGAATGAGCTGGAGTTTCTATACTTATCAGGTCCCGAATAATTGATAACTTTCTGAAACCTGGGAAAGGTTTCCAAATTGGAAAGTATTTTTTTCGGTAGAAGGGAATGAAACAAAGACACTAAAGTCATCAAACGAGAAGCTTAAAGTCATATAATCTGCCAAAATGAAACAGGGTTTCACTTATACATTAAGATAATACAACATAGTTGTCACAAATGTTTATTTTTTCAAGCCGACCATGGTGTCGCTGGGTATTGACCTAGCTTCATCAGGACGAATGGCACGTAAATATTCAAATTGTATATGACATCATAAATGGTGTTTACAGTCACGTGTTTTGGTTAGATGCTTCCACGCGTTTGATAGAAATGGCGTGGATGCCATGTCATTAACAAGTTGCAAAGACTTCTGATATATATGGAAAGCTTCCAAAATATTAAGTTTGGAGGTTGAATATGGCTTGTCAATAAGTTTTGCTTCGATGGCTAAACACTGTTACGAAAAAGACCACAAATTTCTCTTTAAAGAAGCAAAACTTATTGACAAGCCAGATTCAACCACCAAACTGGATATTTTGGAAGCTTTCCATATATATCAGAAGTCTTCGCAACTTGTTAATGACATGGCATCCACGCCATTTCTATCAAACGCGTGGAAGCATCTAACCAAAACACGTGACTGTAAACACCATTTATGATGTCATATACAATTTGAATATTTACGTGCCATTCGTCCTGATGAAGCTAGGTCAATACCCAGCGAAACCATGGTTGGCTTGAAAAAATAAACATTTTAACAACTACGTTGTATTATCTTAATCTGTATATAATCGTCACAAGATTGTAGTCTTTGAGATAAAGAAGGGTTTCACTTAATTTCTTTTAATCTGTTGTAAATATGCTGTTAAGTTTTTCTTCATCTTGTTTTCTTTTCATTTTCTGTTTGAACATTTCTTCAAATCCATGTGACCCAGGACAATGCTGTTGCAGCACAAATCATGGAGTTAGGCATTTTTTTTATTGGAGGTTTAACGACCACCGTGGGCAACGCAGTGGACTATAAGGAATCGCCCGTCCCTGATGTACGGCGATCGAGCCATCGCCGTAAGACAAACAGAACATCCATGCCCCAGCGGGATTCGATCCCGGACCCATCTCGGACGAATGATCATAAGCCACCGGTGTGATGTTTGGTGGTTCAAAGATCCCTCTTGGGGAACTCGATGGGCTACAAGCAGTCGCCCATCTCTTATTCACGGTCACTGATTCCAGGAAAGGGGAAGAGCCAGTGCCATAAGGAAAGTCAAACGCTGATCCCTACTGGGATTTGAACTCGGGCCGATCTCGGACAAATGGTACCAAGCCAGCGTTTAAACCACTGCGCCACCACAGTGGCGCTTCTATTTCGGATGATATGAGAAGGAAAAGTACCTGTAGCCCTCAAAAAGCAATGAGATGAATAAGAGCTAACTGAAACGATCATTGAGGCATGTAAAAGGGTGGACTTTCAGTAAATCGCTTAAACCTCCAGTAGACATACCGATCACTACTGAAAAAACTGCGTATGAGGACACGTTCGAAACACTAAACGACTACGATGTTACCAATGTGAGCGCGTGTGTCTATGTGTGATTGTGTGTCTCATGTTCATTGCAGTCTTAAATCGCCGTCTCGGTGGCACATTGATCTACGTTCTGGTTTCTGACTATTCGTTCGAGATGTGTCTGGGTTCCAATTCCAGAGGAAGCATGAATGGTGTGTCTGTCTTACGACAATGACTCTCTCCTCTGTTTTAGTACAGTGGCACTAAATTAGGTACGGGTGACTGCTTATTGCCCACTGAGTTGCCCAAGGTCTTCCTTAAACCCTCATTTTAAAAAAACTTCAGTACCGAAATTTAGGGAGCAGGCATGACCACTCTCATTTTGAAAAACCCTCAGTACTGAAATTTAGGGAGCAGGCATGACATATGTCTTCAATCAAATAGGAGAAAGTTTAACAGATGAACTGTTAACATCGTATGAATCCTCGAGGTATGTCAACTTACTATCTATGGATATTACTACGATATTATTTTTTATACACAGTCAAGTCACATTGTTGTGATCACCTCCTACTTCAGACGTCAACAACGCGTATCCAATGAAAGAAGGCCCGTGTCGTGAATTGGCTTGGATGGTATATTACTCTAGGCAGTCTGAAAACATATCACTCGTTGCTATCATGGACAAAAGGAGCAATTAATCAGATTTGCAAAAAAGGATGATTATCGGCTTTCGGAACAACGGTGGCAATATTTCTGAAACAGCGCACTTTGTGAACTGTCCGCGCGCTGCTGTGGTTAACGTGTATCGTGATTATAGAAATAGCAGACGTCAACAACGCGTATCCAATGAAAGAAGGCCCGTGTCGTGAATTGGCTTGGATGGTATATTACTCTAGGCAGTCTGAAAACATATCACTCGTTGCTATCATGGACAAAAGGAGCAATTAATCAGATTTGCAAAAAAGGATGATTATCGGCTTTCGGAACAACGGTGGCAATATTTCTGAAACAGCGCACTTTGTGAACTGTCCGCGCGCTGCTGTGGTTAACGTGTATCGTGATTATAGAAATAGCACCATTGCGAATAAGCTACGTGGAAACTGTGGAGTACCACGTGCAATTGATGTGAGAGGTGAACGTCGGCTTCGAAGGTGCGTGAGGTCCGATGGACCCGTTACAGTGGAACAACTCACTGGCCGAATGAATTAGGGGGCTACCGGAAGTGTGTATAAAACCACAGTTCAGCGAACCCTGCTGCGTTTGGATGAACATTGCACCTATGCTAACGAAGGTGGATCGACAGAAAAGGCTTACATTTGCACGACAGTATCGGACCTCCGCTGATTGGCAATGTATTGCCTTCTCCGATGGGTCACGTTTTCTGCTTCATCGAACGGATGGTCGTTGGTGCATAAGGCAAGAAACATCTGAGAAGAACAAACACTCATCAACCATTTCTGAAAGAATACAAGTGGGTGGGGGTAGCGTTATTATCTGGCGAATGTTTTCGTAGCATTCTCTTGGTCCACTCATACCTGTGGAAGGCACTATACCGACCGAATTCGTTATGAACCCATTTTTGCAGACCACGTACGCTCATACATGCTGATTTTCTTTCCTGGTGTGGATGGGATATTCCAGAACGACAATGCGACGTGTCACACCGCTAGAAATGTCCGAGTGTGGTTGTAAAAGCACGATGAAGAGTTCTAAGTACTTCCCTGGCCCCCTAATTCCCCAGACTCAAACCAAATTGTGCATCTGTGGGACCACATCAAGCGTGTTGTTCGCTCTATGGATCCTCCACCACGCACCCTCCAGCAGCTGTCAGAGGCACTGCAGTCACATGGCTCCACAGACTTATGAACACCTTCCAGCACTTTATTGAGTCACTCGTAGCCCGTCTAGCTGCTGTCAGCGCTGCACACGGCGGTTACTCTCGATATTAGTTGGTGGTCACAAAAATGTGACTCCACCGTGTAGAAAATATATTTTTCATGAAATATTAAGAGGGGGAACTGCATTGTCTCGAAATTCTTTCGCTGGTAAACTGGTAGGCTTGCCTCTGAGGAGAAGCTGAAGCGACTAATGATTTCGGACATATTGACACAAAAACCGCCCGTTATTCGTAAAGAGCTAGATTCTATATCAACATTATGCTGTATTGCATTGTATTTTGCCGCCACTGTTTAAAATGTATGTTGTGTTTCATATCTATAACTTGTTCTGCGATTCAAAGGTTTTTCTCTCAGACTTTCGTGCCAAACAGCTCTTCCGGAGCGATAGGGAAGTAGAAGTGAGGGCGCCAGCAAATTTAACGAGTTGAATATAATGTCACGAGAGAAGAGAGACACTTCTACCGTATACCAAATTTCCATGAGCGTGCATAGGCTGCCGGTTTGCTATGGGATCTCTCGTGACCGAAATTGCCATTTACGCCGAAAAAAGTAAAAGAACAAAATAAAAACTGAAGAAAGGTATATATTAGAGAGCGTTCTAGAGAGTTTATGTATCTGACTAATGGACGCGAAGTATTGCAATTAAAATGAAAATTTGAAAAAAAGTGCAGCTGCAAAAATTAAAATGTGTATTTAATTAAAAGTAACAGCTATATATATGTGCGTGCCACACTACACATTTTAAACAGTTTGTATATCAACAGAATTAAGGCATATGTATTTATTTCTGAAGTATTTCTATGTAACCGTAATCAAGTATTTTAACCTATTATACCATTTATTGCATACCTATTATACCTGTTATTATTGGTGTAACCAAGAGAGATAAGAAGAGGAACCTACGGATAAGGAAAATGACAAGAGTGGAAAACATCATGATCAGAGTAAAATCCATTAAATGGTAGTGGGTTGGACATCTTGCCAGAAGAACGGACCACCGATGGACAACCGAAATTCTATACTGGATTTCAAGGTACAGGAAAAGACCCAGAAAAAGACCAGATAGGAGATGGGTGGATGAAATAAGTAAACATGCGCGAGTGACATGGAGGAGACAGGTCAAAGTTGGACCATTGTAGAAGAAACTTGCAGACTTTCATTCAGCATTGGAATGATAATGGTTGATGATGATGATGATACCTTTTAAAACAAGTACCATTTGCACATTCTGAAGTTAAAACATATTGAACCTATTACGTGGTTAATAAACTTAATTCATAAACACACATGGTTTTATGAACAAGGTCTTGTTAAAATAAAATACTGACTATCATTTATATTTTAGCATGAGCTTAATAGTAATTTCAGTTACTTCGAAATATTTTCAGAGAAACTGCAAGGTAAATTTCAACAAGAGTAGTGTTTTGAGAAACTTAGGGCATAAATTGCATTGAATTGACCTCGTTTATAAGAATTGGACTGTACAGTATTGATGCACTATGGGGAGAGAAGTTTTCAAAAATTCCGAAAATGTTTTTGCACTTTTGCCTTAACATTTCGTCAGTAACACGTTTACAATGCGGTATGACGAAGCTTCCCTTTCGATGTTATTAAAATCTTACCATAAAGTGCGTTTCCTTTATTTATTCATATATTTCCGCATGTAGAGCTTCTAATGAAAATTTTGCCTAAACTTTCTAGGCAATCAAAAGTTATTGTTTCTTTAAATTTTGTTTCTTGGAATCATATTTGACGTTATCCAGACGGAAGCGTGACTGTTAAGAATTAAGATTACTATTTCTTTAACTGCAATTCTAAGCAAATGAAGCATATTTGCTGATCTAGCATACTGATTTCATTACACATTAAATAAAAAACTTAGTGTCTAATCATGGGACTTAATATTTAACAGAATATGTAATATGTACACTATATTGACCAAAGTCACAGGACACCCCTTCCAAAGCAAATGAACAGATCCGGTGCGTTGTTAAGATGCGCGGTACAGCTACAAACGGTATAAAAACAAACCTACAGCTGATCGCGATCATATCCCACTGTGAAGGAGTGAAAATGTCGCGGCGGGAGAGAACTGACTTTGAGAAAGGAAAGATTGTTGGATGTTATATTAGTGGGTTGTCCATAAGAGAAACCGAGAGGCGTTTAAACATACTCAAGTCAATTGTTTTGGATGTACTGAATAAGTGGAAGACACATGGCGTGCCTGAAGCAGCAAAACGTACCGGCAGACTAAAGAAAATCAGTGATAGAGGACGTCGAAGCTTCAGGAAAGTCGTTACAGCTAATCGACGGAGTACTGCACAAGACCTCAGTGTACAGGTGAGTAAAAATGCTAGAACCGCGGTATATACACGTACCATTAGCAGAGAACTTCATCCTACGGGTTACCGTGGTCGTGCGGCTACTCATAAGCCTTTCATCTCCACTCAGAATGCTACTCATTGTTTAGCATGGTGTAAAGAACATTCATCGTGGAACGTAGATCAATGGAAACGGGTCCTATTGACTGATGAATTCAGATACACCATTCATCAGTCTGATGGCCGTATGTGGGTATGGCTGCAGCCGGGGGAACGCTATTTACCACAGTGCACTGTTCCTACGTTAAGTTTGGAGCTTGCAGTGTACTTGTGTGAGGGTGTTTTACTTGGCATGGTCCCGGCCCATTGGTTACCGTGGACAAACTTGTTAACCAGCACATCTACTTCGATATTCTATACAATTATGCCCAACCAACTCTGTGGCAGTTCTATGGAACCGAGCCTTGTTGGTGCCAGTATGATAATGCACCGAGTTATAAAGCAAGGACTGTTACGGCGTTGTTTGACGATAATTCCGTATCGTATGTGGACTGGCCAGCAAAGACCCCTGATCTTTATCACATAGAGAACCTATGGGATGAATTAGATCTCCGCATAAGAAGTTTGGAACTAAGGCCTACTCATAAGCAACAGTTAGGGACGGCATTATGCAGTGAATGGAAGCGCATACCTATCGCTGTGTTCCAAAACCTTGTAGAAATCATGTCTGTAAGGGTCAGTGCATGCATTAAGGCCAAAGGTGGACCGATACCGTACTAAAGTATGTCAATATATGCGATGTTGTGTTTCTCTTCTAGAAGTCCGGAGACGTTTGTCATTATAATATTAGATAACTTCTTTTCTCGATACAGGAACGGTGATTGATAAAAAAAATTAATCATTACAATAAAATGAACTCTTATAAATAGGAAAATCATAGAATTCTTCATGACTTCAAATTAAATTTTTGTGTGTGATTTCTAATTTAAATAAAATGAATCTAAAAGATCAGAATGCACAAACATAACTTTATTAATTCATATTCTTTAGGAACGGTGTTGTTATACAAGCATCGATAAGATCGGTGAATGCAAGGTAAAACTAAACAACAGGTAATATTTAACAAAATGTTCTTGAAAATAATTCCTCCGGATACAATACAATTTTCGGATAGTTCGTATAGGTGTTGGAAGCTGTAGGAAAATTCTTCCTACGTTATCGTGTGCAGCTGGTTGGCCACTTTTCCTTGAGGGCCTGAAATGCCCGCGAATCTCTTCCCTATCAATACACATTTTAGTCTGGAAAATAAAAAGTAGTTAACCGGTGCAAGGTCAGGCAAGCACGATAGGTAATTCAGCTCAGAAACAGTTCACTCCTCTAGAAGAATTCGTTGTTAACCACAGGTAGTTCTTTGCTCCATTTCACCCAACTAAAAACAAGCACCTACATCAGCTGCCCCGACACGCTCTCTCTCTGCCACACCTTTTCTTACAGCTCCTCGACGGTTAAGGTCATGTTCACTCATGTACTTGCTTGAGTAGTGCATGTTACCACACTTTTCATCTTTCTTTTTACTCGTTTCGACAGCATTCACCGAAATTTAGTGACACACGTTGTAAATAATTGTGTTGTGTTGGTACGTACTATATCACATGGAAAATTCGCAAAGAGGTTACCTGATTAAATACGATGAGAGAATTTCAAAAAGATGTGATGCACTTGAAGAGTCAGTAAATTAAAACTGCTATTCAGCGCTCGAGATTGTCTCTTTGACACATGACTACCTTTGCTTTTATCTCTCAATAAAGGAGAAACGCCAAACAAATGTTATATAATATTCACATTAAATTGAACTTCATCGTTGGCACCGTAGGCTTAACCATTGTGGGGTCCCGGGGAGGGGGGGTCAGGACCCCCAGATTTTCAAATTCGGGGATCATCATATATACACTGGCGGAAAGTGAAAAAAGAACACCAAGAAGGAGACGTCTGATACCAACGAAATTTATACAGCATAATAACGGAATATACAGGACAACGTGATCAAAACTTTATGGCAAAAGAAGCTGTATTTGCTGGTAAACTGAAAAATAACATTTCCATGTAACATGGTTAATACGAGGTTTAACCGCCATGAACTGCGTCAAACTGTGCAATTCTGGCATGGAGTCTGTCGTACAGATGTTGGATGTAAGTTTGGGGTATTGAGTTCCAAGCATCCTCAACCTGGACGCGTAAATTAGGGATGGTCGTGGCTAGCCGTTGAGACCGGATAAGTCGTTGTCCCATAAAATCCCACACGTGCTCAATGGGGGACAAATTCGGCGAACGTGCAGGCCATGGAAGTTGTCTCACACCCTGAAGTGGATGTGGCGTTGCACGTGCCGTGTGTGGGCGTGCGTTATCTTGCTGGAAAACACCACGATGGACCGACCTTACAAATGGCACAACAACGGGCTGAATGATGTTGTTGATGTAGGAGGTGCTGTTTATCGTACCCGGTACAAACACTAGTTGTGTACGGGAGCGATAGCTTATCGCTCCCGACACCAGGAGATCAGGTGTAGGCCCTGTGTGTCGCTGGCGGATGCAAAAAGGGTGGAGACGCTTCCCTGTGCGTCTGCAAACATGCATACGGCCATCGGAGGCTCCCAAGCGAAATCTGCTTTCATCGCTGAACACGACAGATCGCCATTGCGTTCTCCAGTGCAGACGTTGGCGACACCACTGCAGCCGTTCCTGAAGGTGGGCTGGAGTCAGAGATACACATGCCAGAGGCACACATGCAGGTAGTCCTGCATCCAGTAGACGGTTGCGGATTGTTCGCACAGTCACCTCAGGTGCAACGGCAACTCGGATTTGCGTCGCAGTGGATGTTCTGCTTGACAACGCCGCTCTTCTTATGCGTCGATCGGTCCGCTCATCAGTCCGTCTGTGACTCCCGGTTCCACGTCTTCTCGTGTGGGAATGTTCCTCGGACCATCTACGCCACCATCGTAACACCACCGATACTTCCCGTCCAATTCGCTCCGCAATACGACGATACGACCACCCGGCCTCGCGGAGTCCGACTAGACGACCTCGCTCAAAGTCCGATAACTGCTGAAATCGTACACGTCTTCCATGTCCAGGCATTGCAGCTTCTTCAGGGTCTTCGCACGTGTCCGTACGCCGACGACTGATTACATTCACTTCGCTGTACTCCTTAAACACCACCGACGATAATTTTCATATTACGCCGTGCTGTGGCGTAAGCGCTCACCGACTGGTTCCGAAATTAACATCACACCTACGTAAACTCGACCCCATTAACATATGTAAATTTCATGATCGTCCGCCAATTCCTTCTAGGTGTTCTTTTTTCACTTTCCGCCAGTGTATATATAATGTGTGTATATGTGATCAGACCCCCTCCCCCGCCCAGATTTTGAAAGATGGTTACGCCACTGGTTGGCAGAGATAGAAATGGGTCACGGGTAAACAGGTTAACAATTTCTATCCGGTCAAAACGGTTAGGTCAAGGTGTTCTTTACACGATTTTGACCCGTTTTTATATCGTTTTATGTTTGAAAAGCAAAATAAAAGCATATTTCAAAACAAAAATGGGCACTGTGGAGTTTTGTGCTCGATACTGGTACCCGTAGACTGAAAAATGAATGTGTCATGCAATATGAAGGAAGAGTGTCCTCAGAAGGAAAGGTGTACATTTCTTCTAAGGGGCAATGATGGAAAACACATCCACATTTTGGAAACTTTCAACTCATCGTCAATTTATGAAAATTGGTGTTGCTCTGAAACATATTTTGAAATTGGATATATTATCAAGAAAACAGCAAAAACTGAAATTAAAGATACAACAAGTTGCTTAATTTAAAATGACTGTAGCGCCATCAAAATTAGTTGGAACAGTCTTAACATTACTGAGGAAAGACGTTTTGACTCTGATGTGTCTAAAAACATGTGTAAAACAGTTAGGTTATGTCTTGCAAATGAGGGACGACAAATTCAATACTTCCTATAAGTGAATAAATTATACGTTTCTATAATACATTTGTTCGATTTCCATATAAGCTGCGGAGAGGCTTAATCAGCAGAAAACACCCACTGCGGAGAGGCTTAATCAGCAGAGAACAGATATTACTATAGAAACAATATATGAAAAAAATAAGAGCATAAAATCCCCATCGAATATGGTACAATAAGTAGCATAAACCATGCAAAGTCGAAAATTGCATTAAACACCAACAGAACCTAAAAGGGTATAAAGTTCAAAATACCAACTTTGAGTGTGCAGTTGTAAAACTCAAAGGCAAGAATGCCGGATATACTAGAGAACCACAAACAAGAATGCTGAAATCGTCGGGGTAACACCAGCACTCAGAATACATGGCTTTTCAAATGTTTGCAATGGCTGGAATCCGCCAAAAGCCAGAAATAGCAGTGCTCCCTAAGGCATGCAATAACAAGCAGAAAAGTTAAAACCAGAATACCACAAACGCAAAAATACAGGTAAGACAAACGAATGGGAGTTGCGGTTTGTCATGTGAAACACGTGAGCTGTGTGAAAAAAAGAAGAGGTAGAATGCTATACGAAATCTTCGGCTGCAAGCACTCCTCCAAGCAGCGCTTAGTAACCTATCTAGTTAACATTGTAGGATTTCATATTAGTAATCTGTGTCAAGTGTACATGATTATTTAAAGAAATACGTTTAGAACGAATTGAAGAACGCAGAAGTTGCAACACAGTTTTTTTAAGAAACTATACAGGATATTTAGTACGTAGAAGTGTCTGAAATAAATATCTTACAGATAACAATAAAATCAAAGGAAGAGTTAGAAATCCCCTAAAAAAGGATAAAATTGAGAGATAACTAGATTTCTGTGAATAGACATATTTGGGGTCGGAATTTTGGGTTTCCTGACCTTTGGGGATTCGTTGACGTTTGTTGTGTGAGGTTTTACTATTTATTATACCAGGCTCCGTGGGTACTTCGATTTCCTTTTTTTCTCTTTCATAAAGGGTTTTTTTATACCTGCTCTTTTCTGATTATTACTTGCATTTTTGTCATTTAATTTTGTAGTTGAAAACAGATTTGTCCTGCTCGGGTTCGGGTCCAAACAAATGTGAGCCGTTTCCAACACTAATGGTCGGATAAAAGATTAACTGATTATATTTCTTTTATTAGATATACAACTATGTTGTAAAGTTCTCTTGGGTTTAAATTCTCCGTTTTTCAACCCCGTAGTTTTGAGAATGCATGGCAAGATCACTCTCATTTTTAAATAATTTAGACTTTTATCGGAAAGTTCTGCATCGTTAGGAGAGGTCTTAAAAGATTGTTTAAGAGAGAGCGGGATGACACAATCTTTCCATCTGCCTTTCGATACAGAGTTACTCTGACAAAAAAAGGATCTCTAGCTATTCCTTTTCTCTTGCCCCTAGGGATATTTTCCATAGGTTTAGCACTCCAGTGTTACTCAGTAAAGAATACCCGTCTCCAATGCAGAGGACGCCTATCTGGGAATCCTGCCAAAGCGCTGTATTTTTTATGCCGAAACAGAAACCTTTATTTTGCCAACTCTGTGTTTCTAATCAACAAAGGGGGAAAAGCGCAAAAAAGACGCCAGGGAACGCCGCGGGTTGTATCCACCTAATTAGACAACCACTATTCAGTGGGATAATTAAAGCGCGAGATTTGCTGGGTCATTAACGGAGGCAAAGCTATGGAAACGAGGGAAATCGAGAGGAGAAGTGCTCCCTCATCGGATAAAGCTTCATCGGGTGGAGAAATATCCCTCCCGAATCTTCTCTTTCTTGTCAAGATCGTTGCATTTCCGCTACAAGCAAAAGGTGGGGCCACTGACTTGGGATTCAAAGATTTCGGTTCCGCAGAAAGTCTTCTATTAGAAGGCGATTTAAGTAGATCTGTGAGACAACTCCTTTGAAAGAGGCCGCATCTTTATATGGACATGAATCACGAAAAAAAACTGGAAAATATTTCTTTAGAAAGGAAGACGCGGTTCCTTGAAGATCCACGAAATATATTCTGGAAAAAAGAATTTCAAAGAGCTAGTGATCAATCATAATACTCTGAATAGATTGTGCATCGCTAATACGAAAACACGAAGAAAAAACACTCCGTTGAAGAAAATTACCACAATTAAAACCATTTTGATGTTTCACACTTTGAATTAAAAGATATTTTACTCCTCCCAGGTCTTAATATTGTCGTTTACGTTACAATATAATTAGTTTTATTGTGATTTTATGAACGGCTCTAAGATATTTTAACACAGAAAAAATATGTTTATCTTGCCTGCAGAAATACACTTTTGTTTAAAAGTGCGACATGTACTTTTCCACATTACGTTTTCGATTATTAATTTCACATTTAATCCTTTTAACATCACACATAAATACAGAGTATCCACAAGGTCCGTTAATAAGTTTAAAAATACATTACAAATGCAGTTAATGGGATAATTTGATCATATTCGTGGCAATATACTTAGTGATTATCAAAGATTTTATTGACATTACATTTGCATAATTTAAGGAACACGTTTGATGTAACTATTTTTATTAAATAAAACGAATGGCTACTTTTCAAGAAAATGCATGATGCGTAGACTGGTAAGTTGGAACATAACGGCACAAATGACAGATAAACACACATAGCGCAATTGATAGTTGGCGCCGTAGCGTAAAGCGGGCGCACTCTGCTAGTTATCGAGAGATCTGGGGTTCGATCCCAGAGGTGTCGAAATACAATTTTTTGTAAGCTTTCCTTTTTGCTGGTGAATTAGCCTGCAGGAGTTTAAATCTTCTGTGAAGAGATTCCGCGACAGGTGTTCAAAAAAATTTAGATATAGATTTCCTTTTACTTGGACTCCATTTCGATTCAAAATAAAAATTAAAAAAATTCATTGGTTTCTCGCTGTCCGGCAGAAAAAACCTTGCGTACCGGTATCAGTGCGTGGACCAGCGGTTGGGAAGCACTGATCTAGTGAACTTTTCATGTATATTTAATTTCTATATCGAGAAAGAACCATGTCCACTGCGTTTCTTTTAGCGCAGAATATGTGAATCACGGCGGCATTACGAAGGCGGTAAATTGGCTCGCTTTTTGTCGCACTTCATATACATTCTCGAAGTAAGCTGGACATGCCGTCCAGCTAACTTTGTATTGCAGTGATATACACTGCTAGCCACACAAAATGCAACACCAAGAAGGACACGAGATAGCAAAGCCAGATTTACTGGACACATAACAACAGATACAAAGACGAAACGATTGAGCTTACAGGCCCGTACGACTTGCGGAACGCGCAGACGTGCTTGCCGGGCCACTCGGTTGCCGATCAGCTACCAGATGTGTTCGATGGGCGACATATCGGGAGAAAAGGCGGGCCAGGGCAGCTCTGATACCTGGTGGGCCGTGAATAATTGTTTCAAGATGCGTGCTACGTGCGGGCGCGCATTGTCCTGTTGAAACGTGGCCGCTGGTAGGTCCTGAAGGTAAGGGAGGACTACAGGCTCCAAAACGTCGGATATGTAGCTGTGGCTGTTGAATGTACCGGTGATGCGTACCAGATGGGTTCGGGTGTCATATCCAATTGCGCCCCAAACCATAACGTCAGGTGACGGACCGGTATGGCGATGCATAATGCAGACGTCATACAGTCTCTCGCCGAAGTCCCGCCACACGCGGCTCCTACCATTGCGGTTTTGCAGGCAGAAGCGGGATTCGTCGGAGAAGACAATGTCGTGTCATTCCGTAGTCCAGGTGCGGCGTTCAACGGTACACTGCCCCGTACTCGCCGGTGGTGTAACGTCAATGGTAATCAAGCAATGGGCGCCGTGCGACAAGTCCCCTCTCCTTCAGACGACGTCGAACGGTACGTGCTGTCACAGGTTGTTGCGCAACACACCCTTATCCCTGCCCTAACGTTCGTGATGTGGCGGTGCGAGCCGTTAATGCCCGCCGCACAACTTGCCGGTCTTCTCGTTCGATGGTGTGCCGCAGCTGCGGCGATCGCTCTTGTCGGTCCATTTGTCCTTCCTACACCCACACAATCCATGCTCGCCTCACTGTGGCTGGATGTCGTCCCTCACGGGCGCCGATGTCTCGGTACGATAAACCGCTGTCGCGATAAGCCACTATTCGTCCTCTGTCGAACTCCGAAACGCGCTGGAATGACTGCCGTATTCTGCGACGAGGCGTCAGGAACTTCCCATGCACAAGTCCGGCAGCACAACACACTTCCACTACTTACACCCCGTCTTCTGTGCATCCTTCTTATAGTGTTTCTCGGTGGCGTGCCGGGCGCACATGATTTGCATATGCCCTGCAATGCTAATCGTTTGTATGTCCTTTCGCGGGCGACGCACGCTGCGAATTTCAGGTTAATCGGATGCTTCCTTCTTGGTGTTGCATTTTGGGTGGCCAGCAGTGTATATGGAGTTTAAAATGTCTTAAAGGTAGCGTTTGGACGATTCACAGCGATTGGAGAGTGATCGGTAGTATGGACGCAGGTCAGTTCTATTCGGAGGTGTTCAGAACGCAAAATGTCATCTCAAGACTATGGAGGAAGTTCCTTAGTACAGAGGAGATTCGTGGTTGACAAGAATAACGACGTACCAGGAATACCGCTGCTACAGAAAACCGTTATATTGTTCTAAAAGCAAGAAGACATCGGCATTTTTAATAGATAGGCAATCGGTAGTTTGCAGCAGCGACTGACAAGGGAATAACTCGATCTGTAATTTACCGTAGGTTGCGTGAAAGAGGTTTCTTTGCGAGGAGACCTATGGTTCATGTCACCCTAACTACTTCCTCGAGAGGGACGTGTTTCAGACTGAGTCTCCAACATTACTTGTAGAGCTCAAACAACTGGACACGTGTGCTTGTCACGGATTAGTCACGATACAGTTAAAATGCTGATTCCCGTCATACTGTTTTTTGGCGAGAACCAGGAATACGCGGAAGTCCCTCAAATATCAGTGAAAGGTCCAATTTTCACGGTGGTGATTTTCTTGTCTAGAGAGGCATCGTTGCAAACGATTACAACCACCTCAACATCTTTCAGAGTAGCACGGTGACCGGACTAATATATCGAGATGTGATTCTGGACCATTATGTTAAACTATTCGGGAGGAAAGGGGGCCCGCCGGCTCAGGTGTTTTCCTAATGTACGATAACGCCAGACCACAAAAAATTCAACTGGTGGATGAAACTCTGGAAACAAAATATATCCCTCGAAGGTTTGGCCAACGGATTCGACTGACATTAAACTCATTGGTCATGTCTGTGATGTTTTGGGAAGTGGAGTTTGGTAACGTCAATCCTCAGCTTGATGCTTCCAAAAAATGCGAGTAACCCTTCTAGAGGATGAACGGTTAATACCAGCAGCCTTAACTGACAGTCACATTAGCAGTATGGGGTTTCGTTTCAAGCGCTATACGTCTGCTAGAGGAAATCATACGCTTGTCTGACTGTTCTGGACAACGACAATGGAGAATACCTATTTTGCTCTTCCCGTTCCCATGCGCTTATTTCGCCTTTATGATTTAATTGCGAAGTTCTGTTATACGCAAATCTTTTAATATGTCTCAATTAAATTTCTTGTCGTCGGCCAGGTGGCGCAGTGGTCTAAGCGGAGAAGGGTCCGTGTTCGAGTCCCGGTGATGCATGGATACTGTGTTTGTTTTATGGCACTCGCTCTCTCCCTTCCCGGGAACCAGTAATTCTAAATTAGGGACGGGCGACTGCTTATAGCCCAATGAATTGCTCACGGTGGTCGTTAAACTTCCAATAAAAATAAAAAAAATAAGGACTTGTCAAATTTCATTGCATTTTCCTTCGTCTTTCTAGAGCAATGTCGGATTTTGTAGATTATTCTTTCATTTTGCACAGCTGTGTATTGAACGTATATACGAAGATCTATAACGAAGTAAATTTCTCCGTCATTTCTGTGTACGCCAGGATTCGAACCCGGATCCCCTCATTCCGGAATAAGTCACTCTACCAATTGAGCTACGCGGACGTTTGTTCTGACTACTATCTGCCTTTATGTCGTGTGCGTCCTGCTGGCAGGTACGTCACAGATCGTACCGAAAGTACTGCATAAGTCAGCATAACCTTTTTATTAACTGCCAGAGGTTGTTCAAATTGCACATGTTGGTAGAATAACTCTTCCTCTATAGTAACTCTTCTTCTTCATTACAGGTAAATAATGGATTCCACGCAGAAGCAACGTGCCGTCATTGAGTTCTTGACGAAGGAAGGATGCAGGCTGTCCCACATCCACAGAAGGCTACAAAATGTTTACGGGGAGGACGCCATTGACTAGAGCAATGTGTGCAGATGGCTGAAGAAGAGGAAACCAGCAATGAAGACAAACCACGCAGTAAAGAATAATTTTTATCATTAATAAACTTTTATCATTAATCGCTAAATCTTTATTTCTTGTAAAAGCATTGTACATCGGGTTTGCTTTCTTTTTTTGTAAATGCACACCAGCATTGCTTTTGGTTCATTTTCCATTCACTTATTGATTCTTTTCATCAAGTTCCTGGAAGCAGCTCTGAAGGGGTACTTACAAAAATGACTGTTATCAGCAAAAACGAAGGTGATAAGTAATCATTATTCATCTTTTTCCCCTTATCTTCGCAGTTCCATTATTGAAAGACATTCCGTAATGTAGGCCTGCATAATATTAAAGAGTTTGGAAGATGCGGTGTCACCATGTCTCACTCTCTTTCCAATTTTTATTTGTGCTGTATCCTCAAACAGTCGACACTTTGCACTTACATTTTCACAGATGTTATTAATAACGTTAATGTATGCATTTTCAATACCGCAGGATATCAAAGACGTTGTAACTGCTGATGGTTTCACGGAATCAAAGGCTTTCGTTATCAATAGAAGCCATACACAACAGAAAATTTTCAGGAAAATATAGTTATGTATAGTTATTTTATAAAATGCAGCATCCGCCAAAATTATAAACTTATTTCTTTAACTACACGATTCTTATATAACAGACGCTCTCAAGTTTGTTTTTTTATTTCACGAGTAAAAATAAACATGATCTTTCCGAATATAGCTCGAACGATATCTTTAATTTGAAAAAAAAAACACTTTCATTTTACATTGGTTTCGTCGGTCGTTCGATTCAAAATTTCTTTTTTACCGTTAGGGTTTTCTTATGCGTCTCAAAATTTGTCTTAATTCATTGTATAATTTTCGTAGACCATTCCATTATTAATTCTATGGAATGAATTATTTCATACCTTTGTAAATGCTTCAGGTATTTTGCAATTTTAATTTTAAATTTCTCTAAAAAGAGGAGCCATATACTCACGAAGAAAGGATTTAAGTAATATTGAGATCCCTCTGTTTAGCATTAGCGAAGAACTCTTAAATTTATGAACACGTTACGTTTGAATAAATATTTGCAGTTTCAAAACAAAAATACAAAGGCATTGCTATCACTGAGAAATTGAAGTTAGAAGATAATACCGTAGCACAGGGAAATTAAAATTATAATCATTATGGAGAGCTGTCTTAAGAGTGATAGCAGACAATGTATTTATTTTTACCACCACCCATGTTCTAACGAAGAAGAGAAAAACACAGTGAATGCATGTTTCAAAATAAACGCTATTTATTTTCGAAATTCATGCAAAATCGGATATGCGTTGAAATCGCTCGGAAATTTACTTATTAAAGTTGCATTGTAATGATGTAAATTACACTAATAAGATATGAAGCGTTTAAAATGCCTATGCTCAACCTTACAAAAGAATGGTAGCAGCGATTATATGGTGAGGGAAAGAATGATAGTTGGCTGGAACAAATCGGAAAGGTGTCCGGATAAATATCTGACAAGAAAACGGTAAAGCTAAAATTAGAAACATAAAATACAGTTGTAGGATCCACTCTTTTATGTGGATGAAAAACGTGGACAACCAGGAAAAAAATCACTACTAGGAACAGCACAAGGGATGACGCTCAGATGGTTGGAAGGGAAAGCAGCTACAAAACATATAGAATAACAGGGAACTTAAATAAAATGCTTGATATTACAAACATCAGTGAAAAATTAAGACACTTATTTAAGATGATCCATATATACAGGGTGTTCCAAAATTATCTTTGCTACTTTGGCACTCAATAAAACAAAAACGGAATAATACAAAAAAAATTTGGTTTATTGCATATTGAACAGCACGTTCCAAAGTTTATTGGGATGCTAGTATAGCTTCAAATATATATATGAATACCCAGATCCGTCTACCTCTCTGGAACGCTTGACGTCACAGCAACGTCTGCATTGTTGTGCCACCCTTATCGAACGATTCGTACGTGGTCTTGCAATGTCAAAATGATTGCCTGCTATGTAATATAACGCGATCACTTTTAGATGTCAAGGTGATCGCTTGCTAATATAAGAACAAATTATTGATGACTCGAGTTCTGTTTTTCCGATCGACAGAATTCCAATTCAATTTTTAATATCACAGCAAGTTGAGTTTGCACGCGATCACATTGAGATGTCAAGGTCATGGCGTGCTAGTTTAAAAACATTGGATTATCCATGACTCGAGTTCTGTTTAACCGATCTACAAAATTCGAATTAAAATCTTAATATCACGGCAAATTGCGTTTGTATATTAATTTAATTTAGCACAATTAGAATATTAATTTGTACGCTTTAATTATTTTTTTACTTTTTTTTTAATTTAACTAACTTTCCGAGTTTAGTGTTGATTATATTATACATTTTGCAAAATATCGATCTATCTGAACATTGTAACCTACAATAAAAACTGAAATCTTGAGATGTCAAAGTGAGCAAGATTGCATCTAAAAGCAGATGTCGCACCAACAGCACATTGTCGAGAATTTAGATAGTTTCGATTTTTAATACCAGATGGCGCATTATTTTGTAGAAAAAACTTTGTTATGAAGTTTCAAACTAACCGTTGAATAGGACACAAGTGTACCGGAGAAAAAGTCACTTAACGCGAAAGATCAAAGAAAAAGTTATTAAGGTAAGTTGACACGAAAACAACTTTCCGAGTTTAATGCTGATTTATTACACATTTTGCAAAATATCGATCTATCTAAAAGCTCTAATCTATAATTGTTAAACAACAAATGTTTTACACACAATGTTTATTTTTCGCTAGGTCTTTTGAAAAACGGAAATAAATAATATATAATATTTAGTTCTAACATGAATGAGCTCTTACTATATAAGTTTTTACTATGTTTCCTTACAGAAATCCGACATCTATTTAATTTCTTTTCAATCTGCTTCAATTAAAAATTTCACTCTGTCATAACATCCCCCATATATTAATATTTATTTAAAGCTTAAAAGCAACCGTCCTAGGACAGGCTATAAGCTAGTATTTAAATAATTTTATTACTGCCTTCATTAGAATTTACACGATATGCCGCAAAGTATCTCTAATCCAAGTCCAAAGCAGAACTTTAAATCCTGAATTCGCCGCCCTGGTGATCAGTGGTCTAAGCTATGGCTTCTGATCATTCGTCCGAAATAGGTGCGGGTTCGAATCCCAGTGAGGCATGGATGTTGTGTTTGTCTTACGGCTCTCTTCCTTTCCTGGAACCAGTGGCCCTAAATTAGGGGCGGACGACTGCTTATAGCCCACTGAGATGTTCACGGTGATCGTTAAAACAACAATAAAAAAAACTAAAAAAAAAACTGAATAACCCATGAAGATTGTTCGTTACGAAGAAACTCTTATCGAGCAAGCTTCATGGGTAATTCCAGGTCACGTGCTCTCAGCTGAAGAATGCACGGGTGGCCTTTCGTGATTTCTAACCCCCTCTACTACACGGGGTGATTCATAAAGAAGTATACAGTTTCCAGATGCTGTAAAACAGTAACAGTTGAAGACACGGACCACAACTGCAAACCGTTAGGTAGATATACTCATAAAGTTTGTGTCCTGCTACTGAGGGAAGTCACGTAGTCGATAGCGCACGTGTCACGTGACTAGTCAGTCAGAATGGCAGCGTCTGCAGTGGAGAAGGCGTTTTGTGTTCTTGAATTGAGCTAAACGGAATCTGTAACTGTTGTGCCACGGCATTTTCGATCACGATTCGGAAAAAAACCTCCAACCTGAAAATCTATCTACGATTGGCATAAAAAACTTGAAACTACGGGCTGTGTGTATCGTTAAACTTCGGGCTGTGCGACCGTGTGTATCGGAAGAAGTCGTCCATAGTGTTTGAACCGCCATTCAACGAACCCCGGAAGATCAAAGCGGAGGGTGAGTCGTGAAGTGCAGAGTTCACAACCCACTGTCTGGAGAACTTTGAGAAAGAAGCTGTAAATGATTCCATACAAAGTGCAGATGTTGCCAAATCTCACTGACCTTGACAAGAAAAAGCGCTTCGAATTTTGTGCGGGAAAATGCGGCACCGTTTTGAAAATGACGATTATCACTTTGTTTTCACCGATGAAGCTACATTTCACGTGAGTGGTCAGGTAAACAAGCACAATGTTCGCTTTTGGGGAACGGAGAATTAGAGATTTGCAGTGCAACATCTGCGAGATTCCCCTAAGGTAAATGTGTTCTGTGCTGTGTCCAAAAAAAAGTGTACAGCCCCTTCTTTTTTCACGACAAAACTGTCACGGGAGGCCCTTTTCTGGATATGTTAAGTCTTTGGTTGATGCCACAGTTGCAGGACGACAGTGACAACTTTATTCTCCAATTGGATGGTGCACCACTGCACTGGTTAGGCAACGTGCGAGATTATCTCGATGAACATCTTCCTCACCGATGGATTGGACGAGCCGCGGACTACAACATGCCACTGACCCAATGGCCACCCAGAAGTCCTGACTTAACATCTTTTGACTTTTTCCTGTGGGGGTACGTAAAGGACAAGGTATTCGCTCCTCCCCTTTCTGTTGATCTAGCAGAGCTGAGACAGCGTATCACAGCCACTATCACTGCACTTGATTCAGATATATCCCCTTGCGTTTGGGCGCAAATGTATTGCAGGCTCGATGAGTATCGTGTGACTAAGGGTGCACACCTAGAACACCTGTGACTATTTCAAAAAAACTTGAAACATTCTCCGACAATTCTGTTACAGGTAACATAAAATATCTTACATTTCTCTTGCTTTATAGTGCGTTGAAACAGTATACGTATTTATGGATCGCCCTGTATAACGACCTTGTCGATTTGATACACTATTAAACCGTAAACCTGATGTCGTTCGTCATGAACGACACGAAAGCACAGAATTAGTAGTTTTAGCTGGTAAAAGCAGCTCACGGAAAAGAATGTTTGAGTTTCGCAGTCTCTTAGCTTAGAAAACGTTTGTGCTTTCGTGTGAGTATTTAGTTTATAAAGTTTCAAGATATTGTTTGTTATTTTTGAGAATGAACCACGTGAGTAAAAGGAATGCATCTCAAGGATGTAAGCAGTATATCAAGGGAACGTTTCCGTAAACAAAAATATATTGTTCTGCTCGTGTAGCTACACACGAGTAGATTTTTCAAGAAAAGTCAATTGTGGAAAGCATTTAGCAAGCAAGCTGCATAGAAAAAATTGTGTCCCAACAGACAACCAAAAATAATACAGAAATTTGTGGATGAATTAATTCAGAAAAAACCTAAACAAAAGCATCGCTCAAATGAACTTTTGAAATTTACTGGTAACTTCTGTGTAGCTAACATCCCGCTTTCCAACCTGGATTACCATATTAAGAAAGTACTTGGAAAATGCGTTAAAAGGTATTGGTATTCTTTCAAATGCAAATTGGATGCGGAAATGTTATCTTTGAAAATATATGATATTCACAAGCAACAAGTGTAAGGTTTTTTAAAGCCAATATCCGGTGTAATTATCGTTGCAGACGAAACAACTGATTCAGAACATATTAATAAATGTACGTTTAAATATTCTTGCTGTTCCACAGCTGAAAAAAACGTTGAAAACTGTAATGCTGAAAACCTCTCTGAATGCAAACTTCCTCGAGTGTATCATCCGTTATTTTTAGCACGCCTTTTCTAAAAAAGATCGTGCTTATGTTACCGGTTTGTCCGTCTATACCCACGATATCCCTGCAATTATTTGTCCAATTTGAAAAATTATTTTTGCATTAAGAAGCTTGAAATATGCGAATGATGATCCTTTATTTCGTTTTTTTTTACGATGTACAATTTCGCCGCTAGAGGCCGTAAATGCAGATGATGTCGAATTCAAAAATACGTTCTTTCCACATATTTTTACGTTCTTTCCATCCGATTGAAAAAATTATTTTATGTTTCAATTCCATTTTGTCGAATATTATTTTAGATATAGTTACTTTTTTCAAATTACGCACAGATTTTCCGCTAGGGGTCGTAAACATAAATTACATTTTTCCCAATAACTCTTCTTCTAACACTCCGATTTGAAACATTTTTCTTCAGCGGATAAACCTCCTAATGGAAAATCTTTTGCATATAATTTCTAATTTTTGGCAAAGAATACTTTGGCCACCAAGGGGCGTAACGGTTAATTTTTGCTTATGATGTATTTGCCATAAAATCTGAGCTTCTAAAATATCGATTGAAGAACTTCTTTCGTGGACTGATGCCATTCACATCGATAAACATTTTCGAAATATTTTCTTCTTAAAATATTTCACAGTTTCTCCGCCAGGAGGCGTAGATATATATATCTTATTTGTGTCAATATCTCTCTTTCTAGGAGTCCGATTTGAAAAATTTCTTCTTTGTTGGATAATGTTTTCAATGTGACATGTTTTTCATTTAATTTCAAAATTTTCAAGTAATTCATAGACTTTCCGCTAGGGCGCGTAGAGGTAAATTGCGTTTCCCCCTATATCTCTGCTTCTAAATCTCCGATTTGAAAACTTCTTTCTGTACCAGATACAGCTCCTGATGGGAAATCGTTTGCACATAATTTCTTATTTTTTTTAAAAACGCTTTGGCCACCAGGAGGCTTAAATCTTAATTTCTGCTTCTGATGTATTATTTGCAGCAAAATATGAGCTTCTAAATTCTCGATTGAAAAAAACGTCGTTTGTATACCGATACTACTCATATCGACAAACCTTTTACAAATTGTTCTTCTTAAAATAATGCATGGTTTCTACGCCAGGGGGCGTAGATGTATATCTTATTTTTGTTAATATTTCAGCTTCTAGGAGTCCGATTTGAAAACTTCTTTCTTTGTTGGATAGTGTGTCCAGTGTGGCATGTTTTTCATATAATTTCAAAATTTTCAAGTGATTTATAGACTTTCCGCTAGGGGGCGAAAAGGTAAATTGCTTTCCCCTCTATATCTCTGCTTCTAAATCTCCGATTGGAAAAATTCTTTCTGCACCGGGTACAGCTCTTGATGGGAAATCCTTTGCACATAATTTCTAATTTTTGTAAAAAATGGTTTAGCCACCAGGTGACGTAAGTCTTAATTTCCGCTTTTGATGTATTCGCAGCAAAATATAAGCTTCTACAATCTCGATTGAAAAAAAAGTCGTTTGTTGACCATTATTACTCATGTCGACAAACCTTTTAGGAACATTTCCTTCTTGTAATAATGCATGGTTTCTACGCCAGTGGGCGTATATGTATATCTTATTTTTGTCAATATCTCTACTTCTAGGAGTCCGATTTGAAAAATTCCTTCTTTGTTGGATAGTGTTTCCGATGCGAAATGTTTTCCCTATAAATTCAAAATTTCCAAGTAAATCATAGACTTTTCGCTAGGGGGCACGAAGGTAAATTGCGTTTTCTGTGTTATTTCTGCTTCTAAATTTCCGTTTTGAAACGTCTTCCTGTATCGCATACAAGACCTGATGGAAAATAATTTTCACAAAATTTCTAATGTTTGGTAAAGAATGATTCGGCCACCAGGGGGTATAAGTGTTAATTTCTGTTTCTGATGTATTTGTAGCAAAGTCTGGGCTCCTGAAAACTCGTCTAATTTTTTTTTTTTTTTTCACGTGGACCGATACCGGCCAGGAGATTCGTACGGGCGTTATGCGGAAAACAGATCACACTAATACCTAATGGTCAGGAGATTCGTACGAGCGCTATGTGAGAGACTGATCACTCTAATACCTAACGGCCAGGAGATTCGTACGAGCGTTATGTGGAAGACTGATCACACTAATACCTAACGGCCAGGAGATTCGCTTTCGTTCGGGAGCCAACGTACCATATAACCTTGTTGCCAGTGATGGATTCAAATCTACATCGATCTACTATGGAGCGGATCTTCTCAAAACTGAACTACACAGGCCAGCTTATCGCTGCAACACGGCCATTTGTGCACATGGGTCACCTCAGTAGTATATAATCTATGCAATCGTATCAATATCATATCACCACCTACCTAATAATGCGAATAACTACCCTTGGCCCGGATGACAGCGGCGAGAACTCGTGCCATGGACGCAATGAGGCCCAGGAAGGTTGCGCGTGGCACACATGCCCATGCAGGCTGCTACAGAGCACGGAGGTCTCGGAGATGACGTCGTTGTGGGTTGGCACGTCGAACCTGTCGATCCAAATAGTCCCACAAATGATCCATGGGATTGAGGTCAGGCGATTTAGCAGGCCAAATGAGAACGGAGACATCGCTGTCGTGTTCCTGGAGCCAGTCATGCACCTCATTAGCGACGTGGAACGGCGCATTGTCCTGTTGGTTGACGCCATCACCACCAGGGTAAACGTCCAACATGAAAGGATGCATGTGGTCAGCGAGGGCTGACAGGTAGCCATTGGTGTTCAGGGACCCATCTGATGACAACAGCGGTCCCAGGTCATACCAGTAAAATATCCCTCGGATATACACACTGCCAACCCCGCCCTGTACTTGACCGACAATGGTTTCCGGGTGATGGTTCTGTTGTATCTGACGTCGTATACACCACCACTCGTGACTTCTGTGGAATAGAGACCTCGATTCCTTGGAGAAGGTACATTTTTTTCATTTTTCCATTGTCATATGACGGTAGTATCATGCGATGGCCTCTGATCATTTGTCCGAAAGGGGTCTGTATTCGAATCTCGGTGATGCATGGACAATGTTTTTGTCTTATGGCACTGGCTCTCTCCCTTCCCTGGAACCAGTGACCCTAAATTAGGAACGGGCGACTGCTTATAGCTCATTGAGTTGCTCACAGTGGTCGTTAAACCTCCAATCAAAACAAAAGAAAAAATGGGTAGTATCATGCGAACTGCAGGCGTCGTTGCCGATGGACCTGGGTTAACATGGGCGCCTTGACGCAGCGTTGACTCCGGGGAGCCATGCGTAACAGGGTTCGCTCTGCTCTTAACAGGGACACATACCTGAGTTCCCTAGCGTTCATTTGTGTGGTCGATTACCGCACTGTTGCAAGTCGATTGCGCTTTACCAGTCGACAGGGGCGACGTTCTCCTCTAGGGTCGATGGCCTCTGGGGCTCCACAGTTATGACGTCGGTGTGCCAGTACTCCATTCTTGGTACAACCTTACTACAGCACCTCGCGAACAGCGCACGAAGTCTGCTGTTTCTGAGATGCTTCCACCCTTCGCACCGTATCGTTGCGAGTTGTGCTCATGTTACGCACTATGGCTCATCTGTCCTGGCCGGCCGCTTATATCCCCGTGTGGTCGACCTTGTCACGTGCCCTCTGTGACGCACCTGGGCGAGTGTACTGTGATTCCAGGGGTTGCCATATTATTCTGATACGACTGTGCGCATATCATATTACTTATAGTAAGTTACATATTTTTTTTATTTGCCAAGAAAAAACTCATACCGCCGCCCCGGTGGCGCAGTGGTCTAAGGCGTTGGCCTCTGATCATTCGTCCGAAGGGGTCCGGGTTCGAATCCCGGTGAGGCATGTATGTTGTGTTTGTCTTACGGCACTGGCTCTCTCCCTTCCCTGGAACCAGTGACCCTAAATTAGGGACGGGCGACTGCTTATAGCCCATTGAGTTGCTCACGGTGGTCGTTAAACCTCGAAAAAAAAAAAACTCATACCACCTGTAGTGCGTTATATAATTTTCTCCAAAAAAAATCATATCACGTATAGCACGTTACATACTTTTCTCCAAAACATTATATCGTACGTGTAGTACGTTACATACTTTTCTCCAAAAACATTATATCATACAAATTTTAAAGATGACAATCCGATTTTTGGCGTAAATGTGACAAGGATGGTAAGTCAGATAATAAAAAGTCAGATAATATATTATCTGACTTACCATCCTTGTCACATTTACGCCAAAAATCGGATTGTCATCTTTAAAATTTGTATCATATGGCGTAATCCCGTATTTCTTTCATGACATTATATCATGTTTAGTACGTAACATACTTTCCTCCAAAACATCATATCACGAATAATATGTTACATACCTTTCTTCTAAGAACAATGGCGGAAGTGTCCATTTTTCTTCATTGTAATGTTATGGGCATGATTTAATGATTTTTTTTAAAAAATCTATGTAACGTGAAACAATCGCAAATGTATGCCATAAACAGATGATAAACATATGTGGAAGGTTTCCAAAATCTTCCTTGGATGCAGCTTCTTTACCAAAATAATATTTCAAAGATTTTTCACATTAAATTGAATTTACGTAAGCGCTATTGTTGAACTTCTATATCATGAAAATGGAAATGAAATATTTCTTAGAATTATGCTGTTTTGTAATCTTGTGAAAGATTGTATACTTTGCAACGTCTCTTACTAAAACATGTGATAACATAATCTCGTGTAGGAAGGCAAAACGCCTTCTGAAAAAATCGTCTTATTTCTTTTTCGACAAACTTTGTGATTTGCTAAAAATCTATCATTTGGCTCTTAGGTGTTTAACCGCACTGATGGTTTTTAGGGAAGAAAATGTCTTAATGCTACTTGAAACGGAGGTCTCACATTCTGACGCTCTCTCAGTAGCATGAAACTCATCTTCGATTTTGAGCAAGTGCTTTTTTGTCTCATGAAAGTTAAAAAGTTTCTCTCTCATTCAGGTTTGAATTTTTTAAAAGGAAATACAATGTTACGCATGAGCAGAGTCTCTCAAAGGTGAACGTGGGACATTTCGTGCTTTATGGAGATCTGACTTGGGTTTCAGTGGCTTTCTTACGTAATTATTCATGGATGCAGAAACACTTTCAAGAAACCGCGCGATACTTATTGGTGCGTACTTTCAACTCAGAACGATTTTCTCAAAAGTAAGGGAAAAGGTTGCTTGCGCTTTGTAGGTCCACTGAGGAAAGCAAAGCTCCTTTTTTAAATCATTATTCCAGTCCAGTTGTCGATTTCATGCTCAGTTTGACTTTTCTGAAATGTATCATGACACTATGTAAAACTATACCACTCTGCTGGAGGTCGTTTCTCGATTGCAGCCTGAGATATTCTGGATGTCTTTATGCACTTTAGCATGACCTATTCTTATTTCTACAGGTGGAGAGTTCTGAAAAATTCACCGAACTTGGAAAAAAACACACCAGCTAAAATGTGTACAACTGACTGCGAGTTTCACAATAATGTGTACTCGTATGTCAGTAGCAAAAATAGTAGACATACACACACTATACTATAATCATATGACATATTCACTGACGTTAGAAAATATTCCCTTTTGAAAATAACGAGGCTCTGTATCATGAATTAAGTATCATTAGCATTTATAACGAAGTGAATTTCTCCGTCATTTTTGGCCTACGCCGGGATTTGAATCCTAGTCCGCTTATTCCGGAACAAGTCGCTCTACCAACTGAGCTACGCAGACGTTGATCCTGATTCCTATCTGCCTTTATGTCGTGTGCGTCCTGCTGGCAGGTACGTCACACATTAAATATAGTAATTCTAAATTTTATGCACCCTCAAATGTGACACGTCAAATACAAATTACTGCCGCTGTTAAATTTTACTTTTACACACTGTAACGCACAAATTTGTCATCGCCGGGCATCGAATCCGGGTCCCTACACTCCGGAGTAAGTCGCTCTCGCAACACAGCTACGCTGACATGTGCTCTCACTGCTATCTGCCTTTATCTCATGTGCGTCCTGCGGTGCAGGCACGTGACATCTCATCTCCCCCACCCCCGAAAGAGGCCGGAGGCACTGCCCATGGGTCTGCCGGGACCATGTGTCGCTGTAGGCAGTCATCCCATGAAGAATGTGCATTTGAGAAATCCCAGAGTGTGTGGAACGTAACATCACATTGATTTAATTTTCGAAGCACAGAAGAAGGGATTCCCCCTTTTTATTCCCGTCTCGCCGTGTGGAAAGAACATCACACCATTGCGAGAAATTTAATAGCCGGGTCATCCGGGAAATTCGGGAGGCACTAAAACTTACAAGTTTGTCCGCGCCGTGCATCGAATCTGGGTCTTCTCACTCCGGAGTAAATCGCTCTCCCAACTGAGCTACGCGGACAGAATGTTTCGCTGCTATCTGCCTTTATCTCATGTGCTTCCTGCGGTACAGGCACGTCCCAATACATGCAATCAAACATATCATTCAGCTGTTCTCTAAGATTCAGAGGTTAGCTCCTCGAAGAAAGACCATCTACCAAGTAAACATTTACCTGATGGAACTAAAATTTACTTAATATTGGTGTATCAAATGTCACCATTTACCGCGATCTTGCCACACAGCACGAGCTTCATTAGTTTCCATCACACGCTGCACACAAGACCTTTTGTCCTTCATACTCATAATCTTTTTCTCATGCTGACATTCCTGAATGGTCTTGCAACGATTTCCTTGGTTTTCCTCTACCTTTCTTTCCTGCCATTCGGGCTGAAAACATTTTCTAAGTCAGCACCTCATCACTCATTCTTTCAACATGGCCAAACCAACTAAGAATATTAGTCTCCAACTTACTAACAACATTTTGCCTCACATTACACATCTGCAACACATCTTCCTTCCTCATACGATCACAGCCTGTCTTGCCACAAACCCTCCGGCATCTCCGCGGCACGCAAACGACTTTTATGTCTTTTCTACAGTACCCAGGTTTCACTGCCGTACATCACAGTAGGAACAACTACACTTTGACACACAGCCATACGGGACATTCTTGAAAACCGATCATTCCTGTCAAATCCTCCTAAAACAGCTATGACTTTCAATGAAGAATTCACTCTCCTACTAATTTCGCCATCTTATTTGTTCTCTCTGCTAAACATATTTCCTAAATATAGAAACTCCTTCACCATGTCAATCTCTGTGCCCCTGAGACTTATCTTCCATAAATTTTAGTTATTTTAATAAAAATAATGTAGCTGTATTAACAATCCAATTTATTGGCAAAAAAATTGATTGAAACAAACGTTTCCAAGGTTTCGTCCATCAACCAGATGATTTTTAAAGGAAGGTAGACGTATAAATATTTCAGCAGTGATCGAACAATCAAAATTTTCTATCTACCTTTCTTGAAAAAGCTGTCTGGTCGACGAGCAAGAGCTTGGAAACGCTTATTTATGTTTTTAGTACAATAAATCGGATTACTAATCTAGTTTTACAATGTTATGTACAATCGTGAGCAAAAGTCCTACACCAGTAGATTGAAAGTCAAATTTTTGATACTTGAAGTCAACTTATAAGCGTAATGGTAAAGTCAAGAATACATATTATACATCATTTTAAAGGAAATTTTATGCTGAATTCAAATATATTTACAGAATATTATTACCAGTAATAAATTTTAAGTTACTAGTGTCTAGTAATAAAAAGCAACAAATAGTGGAATTTGTCAAATTAGTGTACAATACATTTAACGTAAATTTAACATACAGTGCATTGTTGACAGTTGCAACAACTGACCAACAAACAAAATACTCTTTAATATTTAATTGGTACATTATTGACACTTGAAATAACTGAATAACAAGCAAAATACGCTTTGATATTTAATTGGATAACCACGGTTACTTAGTAACTAAGTGCACCTTCTTGGCATAGAACAAATGAGCTTCTCTAGTTGTCCATTGATGAAAACATGGTGCTATACGACCCTTACAGACTCAATTAAAGTCTTTAATTAAGTATTTAATTGAGTCTGTAAGGCCCGTATGGCACCGTGTTGGACAACTAGAGAAGATCATTAGCTCCATGCCAAAGAAGGTGCACTTTGTTACTAAGTAACCGTGGTTATCCAATTAAATATTAAATCGTATTTTGCTTGTTGGTCAGTTATTTCAAGTGTCCTATAAGTGTCAATAATATACTGTACAGTAATTTTTCGTTAAATGCATTGTACACCAATTTAACAAATTCCACTATTTGTTGCTTTTTACGACCAGACGCTATACTTTTGTTTGTAACTTCACTTTTATTACTGGGAATAATATTCTGTAACAATATTTGAATTCAGCACAAAATTTCCTTTAAAATGATGTATAACATGTACTCCTGTCTTTAACATTACGCTGTACAGTGATTGGCTACTTTATTATGACCACCTGACACTTTGAAGCAAATGAACTATGGCTGCACGCTTTTGGCACCAGAGGGCGAGGCTAGTATAAAAAGGGAAAACATAGTGCTTGCGACAGTAGTAGAAGTGATTTTTGAGTGACGAGATGGGTACAAAATGCGATTTGACGGACTTTCAACGTGGATGATTGTAGGAGCTCGGAGCCATGGAGCGAGTATCACCGAAACCGCCGCATTCGTGAAATGTTCCAGAGCAGCTGTTGTCAAAGTGTTTAAAGCCTGGACTGTCAGCCAAATGACTGGGTATTTACGTGGAACGTTTGTTCGTCATCAACTAGTGACTGCTCGGGCGGAACGGAGAGTATCCAGACTGATAACAGACAACAGAAGGGCAACAGTGCAGCAAATTATAGACCATCTTAATCAAGGATCCCCTCAAATGATCTCTGCACGCACTGTTCGCCTACACTGCATCGGATGGGATATGGCAGCCTAAGGCCTACTTGAACACCTTTGCTGTCTGCAGTTAACAAGAGAAAACGTCTCCAATTCGCACAGGATCACAAGGATTGGACAGTCGATAATTGGGAACAAATTGTGTGGTCCGATAAATCACGTTGTCAGTTGCACCATGCCGATGGCCGAGTGAGAATTTGGCGGAAACGGCACGAAAGCGTGGACCTCAATTGCTACAACCCTTCAAGCTTTGTGGAGGCAACGTTATGGTTTGCGGAATTTTTTCCTGGCATGCTTTGGGCCCTTTAATTCGTGTTGATCAACGTCTGACTGAAAAATCATATCTAAACATCGTTGTGGACCAAGTGCATCCTGTCATGTGGATGGTTTATCCCATCCACTATGGCGTCCTGCCATAGTGCTCGTATTGTACAGGATTGGTTTCAGGAACATACCGGTGAGTTTACCTTGCTTAGGTGGACCCCACAATCTCCAGATCTCAACCCCATTGAGAATTTGTGGGATGAAGTTGAACGAGCCATCAGACGGCTGAATCCACAACCCTGCAATCTCACACTCCTGGAATGTGCTATTCATCAAGCATGGCCTCAGATTCCACAAACCACCTATCAACATCTCGTGGAGTCGATGCCACGAAGAATCGACGTAGTATTAAAGGCAAAAGGTGGCCCAACGAAGTACTGAGGGGGTGGTCATAATAAAGTGGCCACTCAGTGTATAAGTTGACTTCAAACTTCAAAAATTTGAATTTCAGTCTACTCGTGCAGGACTTTTGCCCACGATTGTATAGTTACAGCACAGTTCCTCGTTATATAAATTGGTTATGTTACTGTTAATCTACCAAACCTTCGGAGCAGTTCCACCTTAGCAGGCAGCTTGTGACGTATAATCTAATTTAACTTCCCTTTATGATTCCTTTTATCTTACTTAGATTTTGGGTCATTCTGTGTAAGCAGTTTCTAACTTAAAGCTGCATTTTCCTTCTCGCCGAATTTTGGTTTGGCAACCTGACGCTACGTCAAAGAGTGAGTGACGTTTGCTAAGAAGACTGATAAGAGTGATTTTTACGATTATATCGGGGTTCTTTCGTTTGAAATCGGACAGACAGTAAGAGCGTTGCAATTACTTTGGAGAGATCATTGAGGTTATTGTAATTACCGTGAGAAAGTTGTATAAAGATCCGACTAGTCTGATGTTCTACGATTAATGTTTGATCTTATATAACTGGATTAACTATTTCACGGTGAATATTACGTTTGTTTGACTTCTGAAATCAAACTGTAATCGAGGTAACGTGACGTAGATATTATTTGTTGTTTTGAGTATTGAATCAGTTAGCTATTGAAGCAATCACTGATACGGTGCAATTGAAGCAATTTCGGCAATCGACAATGTCGTGACGTATGTCTTTCAGGTGAATCCAAAAACAGTTAATACATATAAGCCAAGAGACTCGTTATTTTACATGGCTCTTAGAGCCATTAGGTGCTAAATTAAGTGTCATGTTAATTAATTAAGCTATTCGGAGCATGACTTAAACTTAAGAGACGTTTTAGTGCGAAGAGAATTTACTTTGAAGTAATGCTAGATTGTTTTGGTCCAAGATCGACAATTAACTGATACCTTTACCAAATTATACTAAAAACATTACAATATCACCCATGACTTTTAAGCACATTGTGTTTCTCTTTTTCAGACATTTTTATTGTATTCTTCATGGAGTTTTTATTCTGGGACTTTTAACTTCTCTGCCACAGTGAATAAAATTTTCAGGTAACCATTTCAGATTTCATTATTCCAAAATGTTTTCTTATTTTTTATTTTGATTGAGGGTTTAACGACTCCCGTGAGCAACTCAATGGGCTATACAATCGCCCGTCCCTAATCCAGGGAAAGGAGATAGCCAATGCGGTAAGATAAACACAACATCCATGCCTCACCGGGATTCCAACCCACCTCGGACGAATGATCAGAATCCATCGCTCAGTCTACTTCGCCATCAGGGCGACCTTACAATCTGTCCAAACCACCTAAGAATATATGCCTGCCTCCTACAAATGATTTTTTTCACGTTAAATATGAGCCACATACCTTCGCTCCTCATAAACAAAGCAATCCTTGAAGAACTCCCTCCACGTAAGCAATGCATCTCTGCAGCAGAAAACTGATTCATAAATCATTACTGTAGTACACAAGGTTTACTACGATATCAGAAGAGAAGCAATTACACTTTCACGCACAGTCATTCTGAATCATTTTGACAATCTATTATGAATTCCTTCCAAAGTAGCTGTCTGTCAGAACCCGAATTAATTGTCTTGTTAATTTCACCACCTAATCTGCTTCTCTGTCAATATTCAACCTAACGTTGCATTCATTACTAATAAAGCCATAACTCCGGTTTTTTAATTATTTATACACGCTTTACCTATTCTGCACCACCGAATTTGGAATATAGTTTTGTTCTCAGAGTGCTGCATTATACGATCGTCATACAAAAACCTGCACACACGAAAATTAATATCTACGCATGCATAGATATTTACATATGTTCGACAACCATGAAAGCATTGCAGCACTGTGTCTGACTTTTGCGCCACTGAAAAGTCAGTTGGAAAAATCCCCATTACTCAAAGAACGACAATATCTGTAACTATCACTTTTTTTATTGGTGGTTTAACGCCCACCGTGAGCAACTCATTGTGCTATAAGCAGTCGCCCTTCCCTAATTTCGGGTCATTGGTTCCAGCGAAGGGAGAAAGCCAGTGCCGTAAGATAAGCACAACAACCATGCCTCACCGGGATTCGAACCCGTACCCATCTCGGAAGAATGACGAGAAGTCATCGCTTAAACCACTGCGCCAGCTAACTGTAACTCTCGTAAATATGTTCAATCACGTTTATCTATGATACACAAATCATTTCAATATTTAAAAGACAGTTTAAGCGTTTACTAATTTAGTTTCATCAAGTGTTCAAGGTCAAGGCTTCCCAAACGTTCTGGAACTGCGGCCCACTTTTTAAAACGATAACCTGTCGCGTCCTACCTAGGTTTAAGGGACATGGGGAGGGGTTATTCAAACGTGATAAGCGCCCACGTTTGATCAATTTCTTATAATGAGGCATGTGCGAAGTGTTCGCTCGTTTTCAGTTTCTACTGACAACGGCATTGGCGTCCACGTCAATGAGAGTAATTTGCAGGCCCAAGGATTTCGACAATTATAGATTCTTTCAAAATTTGGATTTGATTCCAACCATCGCAGAAAATCCAACTTCACATACGTAAGTTGTGGAAAGGAGCTGCATCTTCAAATCTAAAGCAGAAAAAGTAGAATACGTTTACTCCAGAGACGCGCATAGCGTATTAAATCCGTTTATTTTTGTGGTTTAGTAAGCACAAAGATTCGCCCAGATTTCGCACTCCACTGGGAGGCTTTTGAAGGCAATGGTAAGCATAAAAATATTAAGCAGAGAGAAATATTTCTAGAATCTTTGTGTTTACTACTAGGGGTGTTCAAATGAAAAGGTACGAAACGTCATAAGAACGTAACCGTTAACATATTTGTCTATGCCGTTATGGGAGAACGTAGCGACACATCTAGGGATGCGATTGGAGTCGCCGGCGTGGATCGGAGCATGCGCGGGCGCCCTCATGCGCAGGAGAGAGCAGATGCTCTTATAAAGAGCGCCGTCCAATTGACTACTTTTTGAATTCCTCCAGCACAGACGAACCATTAACTCCGATGTGTACTGTGAGACACTCCGAAGCCTACGCAGGTCCATCAAGAACAAAAGATCGGGGCTGCTCACGGAGGGTGTGGTTCTGCTCCATGATAACGCGCGTCCACACGTCTCCAGGGTAACACACGCGGAACTGGCCGAGTTCCAGTGGGAGCAGCTTGACCATCCGCCCTACAGCTCGGACATGTCGCCCTGCGATTTCCATGTGTTTGGTCCCCTGAAAAAACATCTGAAAGGGAAGCTCTTCCACTCGGACGACAAACTCAAGGACGCTGTGCAGGACTGGGTCTCGTCACGGCCACAGGAATTCTGGGAACAAGGAATCCTTCGGCTCGTTAATCAATGGGATCGTTGTGCTACGGCCTATGGTGTATACTTTGAATAAAGTCTTCATTTATACCCACAGTGTCGTCTCGTACCTTTTCATTTGAACACCCCTAGTACATCACAAAAATAAACGGATTTAATACACTATATGCGTCTCTTGAGTATTCAAAGTGTGGTGTATTTACAATTACGATGAATACATTTTTTGAGCAGACAAACATGGCTGGTAGTATCCAACATGCAATGTCGCCATATCCAAATTTCAGAAGTGGCTGGTTGCTCGCTCAGGTTTGAGCTGCTGTCATTAGATGGCAACACTAGTACGCTACGGCCAGTTGCCTATCCTGTTTCGAAAGACGACACAGGCACGAAGATGAAACTCAATCCCGCATCCTTATATTATACACCATATTTTCGCCTTTTTTATCACTTTCCCGTATTCTCATGATTTTCTATTTTCAAATAATGTGTGCTGTTGTCATTAGATGGCAGCACTAGTGCGCTGCGGTGGATGCTTATGCTGTTTCTTAAGGTCCTGCGCCACAGACACGAACATGAAACCTACCCGTATCCTTAAATTATGCGCGATATTTTCTCATTTTTTTCACTTTCACATTTTTAATGATTTTCTATTTTCAAATAATTACAAAATTGTCATCTTTCAAAAACTTTTCTTAGCCCACCAAATATCGGCTTCCGATCCACAGTTTTGAAACGCTGTTTTAGGTTCATTTTTATTTTTGTCATCAGTAAGATCGTCCAAAGCTTTTCCTGTAGAAATAGTGATTTTTTTTTTAAATAATTGTTCTGAATATTATTTTATAAAATACCGTTAGATTCCAAACATTTTGGCCAATTTCTACTTCAAAAGTTGTTGTGACGCCACTCCTGACTTACAAACGTCACAGTTCACTACTCATCTATGTGTGCATTTCTTCGGAAAACTAAACGTGCTGTCTAAGAGTTAGAACCAAACCGACTTTCGAATTTCAATTCAAGTAAGTTACTATGCATAGAGCAGCGCTTTTCCAACAACCGAATTATAGGTTCTGAATAAACATCGTGACTGACACGAATTTAAGCGGGAAGTATGGATGCCTTAGTCCAGAATCCGTGTCTTCCGTTTAGATCTGCATTCTAGGATGATGTAATTAGTTCTCCACGGGACACAACTATGACCTGCATTCTACGACAAGAATTATTTAATTTTACTCTAAGAGCCGAAGATATATTCCTTATTTATTTGTGTAACAGAGAGTTGGATTCTAAAGCGTCTTGCTTCTCGTACCATATCCCTAAGTCAAAATATGCGTGTCGTGTTTTAGCTGGCCGGGTTGCATGTGCCACTACCCAGAAGCCAGAGGGAGTAAATTCGGACGGACAACGCATTTTATCCGTAGATGCCCAAACATCATCATTAACAGTTTTCAATCCATTGCTAGATGAAGGTCTCCCAAAGACATTTCCACAACTCACTGTCTTAAGCAATTCTCTTTTGTTACGGGCGTTCAAATTTGACTTGGAGTTTTGTTTCTAATACGTTAGTTTGAAAAATTGTGCTTATTATTATTGCGCGTTTGGCAACACTGCTATCTTACGCTACCAGACCGCCACTTGTTTCGTTAATTTTCGTTGCCATGACAACTCCCGCATTGCAGAAAAAGAAATGGCGAGTGAAAGTGTTTCGACTTCGGTGCAGCAGAGAATAATGATCAAATTTCTTTGCAATGAAGGTGCGAGTGGCAGTGAAATTCACCAGAGACTTCAGACACAGTTTGGTGATTCGTGTCTGTCCCATTCTTCTGCATTCGAATGGTATAAAGGTTGCAAGGAAGGCAAATAAATCGTCGGCAACGAACAGCACAAGGCACGACAGGAAACTATTGTTAACGACTGCGTGCGTAAATGAGCTCATACAAAGCAACAGGAGGATTACAGTAAGTGATCTGAGATCTGCACTGAACATCAGCTCCGGCATCGTGCATACCATTATTCACGATAAGCTGCACTTCAGCAAAGTATGTGCCGGATGGGTACCAAAGTAGTTGTCCGACGAGCAGGAAGCCAGCAAGTTGCAAATTGCGGGCCTCCGACGACATCAGAGAGAAGGAGACAACGTTCTCAGATTTATGGTGACAGTGGACGAGACATGGATTCATCACCATACGCCGGAAAGCAAACGTGCAAGATTGGAGTGGAGACACAGTGATTCGCCCCCACCCGAAAAATTCAAGATCAGGGCATCAGCCACGAAGGTAATGGCTACGGTATTTTGGGACATTAACCGCATTATTTATACGGATTTCCTGGAAGATCGTCAAACAATCAATGTCATCTATTACAGCGATCTCCTCAAGAACTCCATTGAGGCAGCACTGAGAAAGAAGAAACCAGGACTCCTCAACAATGGAGTTATGCCTTGTCCAAGACAACGCCAGGCCTCGCACCGCTAAAGTGACTATGGAAACATTGGAGGAATTGGAATAGGACGCTCTTCCACACCCTTCGTACAGGCCGGATATGTCACCGTGTGACTACCACCTGTTCGGCCCTTTAAAATAATTTTTTGGAAGGGCAGAAGTTCAGATCAAATGAAGAGGTGAAAAGTGTCGTCCTGAGATGGTTTAAACAACAGAATTAAGAATTCTATGAAACTGGGAAGCTTCCAGAACGCTGGAAGATAAACATGGACCACGACGGAGATTATTTCCAGAAGTAAGTGATGTAACACCAGCTGTATGGTAAATACGTATATGATAAAAAAAAAGCCCAGGTCAAATTTAAATCCCCCACGTATCTCATCTTTCAAATTTCATTTTCGCATTCTCTCCTGTGGTCTTCCACTTGGAATGCAATCTAGTGTTTTACTTGTCCAACGACAGGGAGTTCTAAAAAATATGTAAATTCCTTTGCGACTTGAGAGTCTTTATTTCGTTCACGATGTCATCAAGACATTTTTCTTATCCATGAGTTATTTTTTTTTTAGATTGAAGGTTTGACGACCACCGTGAGCAACTCAATGGGCTATAAGCAGTCGCCCGTCCCTAATTTAGGGTCACTGGTTCCAGGGAAGGGAGAGGTCTAGTGCCGTAAGACAAACACAACATCCATGCCTCACCGGGATTCGAACCCGGACCTCTTTCGGACGAATGATCAGAGACCATCGCTTAGACCACTGCGCCACCGGGGCGGCTGAGTTATTTTCAATGTCTTTCTTAGTTACATCCAGCGTACATCTCCCCATGCTTCTTTGAGTTGTCCGTAGATTCTGTATGTCTATGTGTTGATCAAACACTTTTCTTTTAAAATGTTGCGATAAATTGCTCATGGAAACTGTACTGTTTCTTCCAATTATACCCTCCGGACAAGTTTTATATGCCTGTTGATTTTTTCTTTGCTCTGGCTGTTGCTTGATATCTGTTATCCAAGTAAGTGTAAGTAAGCATTAGTTACTTCTAAATTTGCTCATCAACCTTGTGACGTGCCTGCTCCGCAGGACGAACATGAGATAAAGGCAGATAGCAGTGAGATCACATGTCCGCGTAGCTCAGTTGGGAGAGCGACTTACTCCGGGGTGTGGGGACCCGGCTTCGATATCCGGCGCGGACAAACTTCTACGTTATACTTCGACATTTTCAGTTTTGTTTTGTTTTTCTTATTTTAGGTTTAACGACCACCGTGAGCAACTCAGTGGGTATATAAGCATTCGCCCGTCCCTAATTTAGGGCCACTGGTTCCAGAGAAGGAAGAAAGCCAACGCCGTAAGACAAACACAACATCCATGCCTCATCGGGATTTGAACCCGGACCAATCTCGGAAAAATGAGCAGAATCCATCGCTTAGACCACTGCTCCACCGGGGCGGCTCAGTTTTTGTAATAAAAATTTCCATCAGTTTTGCTTTCTGTAAATTCATCATAAATCTCACTCCTTTACTCTTGATAGGAAGTACACTGATCGTATTCTGGAGCACTGGGAGAGTATTTGCAAAAGTCGGTATGTCGTCCACAAAACGAAAGTGGTTTAAACTGTTTCCCTTAATTAACATCCTATTGTCTTCCCAATTGTTACTCCCTCGAATTCTTATATTCGATACGATAAAGCTGAGTCACAGTGAACCCAAAGGTTTGTTTAAAAAAATGCTTTGTTTCTTTGCAAGACCATAAAAACAAAGCTTTTTTTTTAAGCTGGCAGAATGCCGCAGTTTTCCTTCTCTGAGTACTAAGCGCGAAATCGCAAAGGAATGGGCCTGCTTACTGACACATATCTATCAGTTATTGAAATACTTTGATGAATAAGGCTCGTAATCTATGCTGCGCTATTCGTTCTTTTACAAAACAAATGAAACGAGCGGATTTTTAAATCACTCAACTAAGATGCGACTTAATTCTCAGGTGTAATGAGCACGTCTTTTGCCTAAAACCTACAGAGCTAAATTTATTTGAAGTTATGTTTTATTTCATTTTAGCTACGCAATCAATAAGTCTACAGCCAGAAAATGTAAATATAATTTGGCGCCGCGAAACGAGAACATTTTTTATTTGCATCAGAAAGATTAGAAAATTCATAGAAAATTGCAATCGGGTTTGAACCAACAGAAGGAAGGGAAAAAAATGCCTTTTGTGCACACAAGTGTAGAAAAATCTGAATAGCTGTTGCTGCGCACCGTAACTGGAAAATACTATATCTCGGGAAGTCAGAATACATGCGGAAAATACTGCCATACTTAACGCGAAAATATGGTTTTTATTCAGACACGTTTTCAGAATTAAACCATTATGTAACGATTAATCTGAAGTTCAATTTACTCTATGTAGCGAAAAACTGCGCATTACAGAAACGTAAGTCCAAGAACTTTAAATATAGCACTTGCGTTGCAAAAATATTTTCTCAATCGCAATTGTATCTGTGGTGATACAGTGTCAAGAGGCTGAACAACAAAGCGCTAAATATTAAAAATACTATCAGAGGAAATTTCAAGTGGTGATGTGTCTATCTCATGTTTCAAATGAGTTCATCAGAAAACGTTTTCAATCCACTTTTGAATGAAAGTTTTATCATGTCTCTTGCGCAGCTCTCCGGCTTGAGCAATTATCTTTCCTGTCACTCCAACAAGCCTCCTAGTTTTGCCCACCTACTGTATCTCCCACGTAGTACCTATCCTGGTTCTTTTCCTATCCCTTAGAATCAAGTCTAGTCTTTCAACTGTTCAACGGCTATCAGCTCTTCTAGAAATACGCTATATTGAAAAACGTCCCCGGACACCTAAAAGAGAAACACAATATAGCATTTATTGACAAACATTAGTACGGTGTTGGTCCACATTTGGCCTTAATGCATGTACTGACCCTTCGAGACATGCTTTCAACAAGGTTTTGGAACACAGCGATAGGTATGCGCTTCCATTCAGTACATAATGCTGCCGCTAACTGTTGCTTAGTAGTAGGTATTGGCTCCAAACTTCTTATGCGGCACTCTAATTCATCCCATAGGTGCTCTATGGGATTAAGATCAGGGCTCTGTGCTCGCCAGTCCACACACGATACTGTATTATCGTCAAACCACGCAGTAACAGTCCTTGCGTTATGGCTCGGTGCATTATCTTGCTGGTACCAACAAGGCTCGGTTCCACAGTATTGCCACAGAGTTGGTATGGGATAATTGTCCAGAATATCGAAGTAGACGTGCTGGTTAACAGGTTTGTCCACGATAACCAATAGGCCGGGGCCATACCACGAAAAACACCCCCACACGAGTACACTGCCAGCTCCAAACTTGACCGCAGGAACAGTATACTGTGGTAAATAGATATCCCACGGCTGTCGCCATACCCACAAAAGGCCATCAGACTCATGGATCATGTATCTGGATTCATCAGACTCATGGATCGTGTATATGGATATATCAGACCCATGGATTGTGTATCTGGATACATCAGACACATGGATCGTGTATCTGGATACATCAGACTCATGGATCGTGTATCTGGATACATCAGACACATGGATCGTGTATCTGGATGCATCAGACTCATGGATCGTGTATCTGGTTACATTAGTCCATGGGACCCGTTTCCATTGATCTACGGTCCAGGATAAATGTTCTTAACTCCATGATAAACGACGAGTAGCATTCTGAGTGGAGCTGAAAAGGCTTATGAGCAGCCGCACATGCCACGGTAACCCATGGAAGGGAGTTCTCTGCGAATGGTACGTGTACATACAGAGGTTCCAGCATTTTTCCTCACTTGTACACTGAGGTATTTTGTGGTACTCCGCTGATTAGCTGTAACGACTCTCCTGAGACTTCGACGTCCTTTTTCAGTGTTTTTTATTTGGGGGGGGGGGGTGTCTATCGGTAGGTTTTGCTGCTTCAGTCACGCCATGTGTCATTTACTTATTTAGTACATCCAAAACAGTTGACTTGAGTATGGTGGAACGCCTATTGGTTTCTCTTATGGACAGCCCACTAATATAACACCCAACAATCTTTCCTTTCTCAAAGTCAGTTCTCTCCCGCCGCGACATTTTCACTCAATCTCACAGTGCGAAATGATCGCCGTCAGCTGCAGACCTGTTTTTACACCATTTGCAGCTGTACTCCGCATCTTAACAACGCAACGCATCCGTTCATTTGCGTTTGAAGGGTTTTCCGGTGACTTTTGTCAATATAGTGTATGTCAAGCCAAATGACACTTGAGTACCTTTACTTTGGTCATGATGTCATCGACTCCTGTCATTTTCATGATCCATGAGATACTTTTCCTATCTTTCCTAAGTACCGATCTCTCCTTGCTTCTTCGACTGGTAGGCAGCCTAGTCTGTCAGTCAGTAGTCGCACAATGAGCATTTATCTCACGCTTCGAATATAAAGGGCGCCATTAATCTGGAAACGACCTTGGGGGCATTACAAGCACTCTGGCTGACTTTTAGAGTCTTTTCAACAATCTGTTATCAGTTCCGACAAGGATTGGCTCATTTTAACATTCGAACAGTCTGCCCTTTGCTCCTGTGTATTACTTGTGAACATTTCTCTCAACAAGCATCCTCTGTCGTTTGCGTTATGTGAGTGCTTTTCTCATCAACCGACCAATGGCGTTTGTATTTTATTGATAACACGATGACACGAGTGAGTTTTTCACCTAATTCGATTTGTAACTATATACTGTATCTTAACTACACCTCTTACAAAGAAAACTGCTTGTGTGCTTCGTCTGAACATTTCTCTAATCAACCGACAGCTGACGTTAGCGCCACGTGAGATTTTTTCTCATCAAAAGACCACTGGCGCTTGCATTTTATATTTCTAGCACGTCTTTTGTAAAAAAAGATCGAGCTTATGTTATCCTTTCGTTCGTCCGTCTCTGGACACCATATCTCTGCAACCATTTGTCCGATGTGAAAGATTATTTTTGCAATGGGAAGCTTGAAATATGCAACTGATGATCCTTCATTTTTTTTTTTACGATGTTCAACTTCGCCGCTATAGGGCGTAAACGCAGTTGATATCGAATTCAAAATATATATTTATTCTATATATTTGCTTCGAAAAATCTGATTAAAAAAAATCTTTTACCTTTCGATTCCATTTCTGTCGAAGAGTATTTTACGTATAGTCACTTTCTCAAGTTACGCATAGATTTTCCGCTTGGGGGCGTAAAAATAAATCGCGTTTTCCCCGAGATCTCTACTTCTAAGACTCTGCTTTGAAAAAAACATTTCTTCAGCGGATACATCTCCTAATGAAAAATATTTTGCATATGTTTTTTTATTTTTGGTAAAGAATGGTTTGGCCACAAGGGAGCATAAGTGTTAATTCCTGGTCCTGATGTATTTGCAGCAAAATCTGAGCTCCTGGAAACTCGACTGAAAAGATTATTTCCTGGACCCATACCATTCACATCGAAAAACCTTTTGAGGATACTTTCGTCTTAAAACAATTCATGTTCTTCCCTCCAGGGGGCGTAGACGCATATATTATATTTGTCGATATCTCTGCTTCTAAGAGTCCGTTTTGAAAATTTATTTCTTTGTTGGAGAGCGTTTCCACTGCGAATGTTTCTCATATTATTTCAAATTTTTCTTAACGCACAAGTGTGCAACCAGAGAGAGTAATTTCACGATTCCGTTTACAACAATATCTGCGGGATTAGAAACCGGATTTGAAAAACTTCTTTCTTCGGTCAGATACTATTGATTTCCATACCGGTTCCATTGACTTTGAATATCTTTGATAAATTTACTTCGTGTCTGAACGGAATCAAAAGACGTGCTCATTACACCGAAAATTTGGTGTCATTCTTTCTTGTTATAGATAACGCAATGATACGAGTGCGTTCTCGCCTGATTTGATTTGTAGCTACATATATTAACTTTATTTCTTGCAAAGAAATAATTCCCAAGCGTTATTATTGAGTATACTACTGAAAACTGCGGGAAAAGGTAGTGTCAGAAAATCTCTAACGCGCGACCACTGGCGTTGTTCAACATGTAGCAATCAAAGACACGTGAAGGTCCATGTTTCTGATACAGAAATAGAAACTTGAAAAATGCATTGATCAAATACCTTACTTTTAAGACGAAATGGCAAATGTCACTTACTTATTGTACTATTCCTGCCAAACGCACTCCAAACAAGAACTGACTACATTTGTGTCGGAATCGCAGCCTCTCAGCGATAAAATAATTTAAAAAAAAAAGGCACATCGTCAGACGGGATTTTTACGGCGCTCCAAATGAATTGCCACATACCGGCGCAGCTGTTGTTTACCGAACTACACGTACCATGAAACGCCACATGCAGGGAAGGCAATTCTCTCTCTCTCTCTCTCTCTCTCTCTGCGACGTAAGCGAGGTTGAGAAAATAACTCTTTTATTCTGTGTTCTGTGTGCAGTCGTCTTTGCTTGTGCGCGGTTGCGTATTCAGGAAGTTCTGCGTGTGTGTTTCACCAAATGGAACTGCTCCTTTAATAAAGGAAGCAAACTGTACTACGTGAGATGTTTCTAATCAGTAGACTCTGGTACGCTTCATACCTTTTAGAATGCGTTCTTGGTGTTATGTATTTTTGCCCACCTGTAAAGTGATTGTGTGTGCACGTCGGTAGTGAACTTCTTCAGCAAACATGGCTTCAGTTGGCGTCTGTAAGAAACGTTATTTGTTACTGTGATGGAGCATCTACGTGTCGACGTATTACATCTAAATGGATATCTTCGTATCATCACTTATGTTATAATTAAATACATTTTGTTGCATGCAACTCAGCTCTGTATATGAATTTATTATTGCTAGGGTGAAGTGCTCTGTTCTATTTTTATTGTTAAGCTCACCTTCTTCTCCCACGAATTAAGGCTAGAGAAAAACATTGTTTTTTACTGCGTGCCGAATAATTGGGGTGTTGATGTTATCTTTTTAACTACGCATCCAATCTTTGGGAATTTTATATTTCCACCCTCCAAAAACAACACTTTAGACAATTGAAATACTAGAGCAGATACCAAACGACAGGAAAACCGTTCAATAACATTAAGATTGTGAAGTGGAACCAATTTGCTTTTTATTTTTCATTCTATCTTAAATTTATCTAGTGGACTGTAAAATGAATTGTGCATGACCACTGTGTTTCTGTTTTAGCTTGACTGTGTATACATGCCAGTTGTTTTAAGTGTTGTCCGTTAGATTTGTCTTTGCTTAATGGATCAGTCGTTAGTGCTAAAGGTTATTTGATAAAATCTGCTAAGTAACCACGCATGCGCTTTTGAGCACTCTGGAGCCCACCGTGCCCACTAGCTTTATCTTCGAAATTAGAAGCAGTGACAACGATGGGACTTCGCTTAGGGATGGGAGGATATTTTGTGCTCTCCATGAAAATTTTAAAATCCCTCTTCTCTCCTTGGCGGATGAAAATGCGACATCTAAATCCCGCGGCTCTGGCTTTCAACACGAACAACCCTGGAGCTTTCGCGGGACGCGTGGATTTTAAAGCTCATTTACGGCAGAGAATCTGCGCCCTTCAATCCGGGGTGGATTTTTGCATGCTGCATAGGTTAATAGACTCCAGAAGATGGTAAATCCAGCATGAAAAGATAGGAGTGCCCTCTCACTCCGTGTCCCGGAAATGCGTAGAAAGGGGATTCGGAATGCCATTTTGGAAAATGATGCTTTCGCGGAGTAGGTTGTTTGCCCTCTTAACACCCTGCATCAACACAAGGAGCTACTGAGTGTGTGCATATATACGTCACTGAATTAACTTAATCGTGCGCTAAACCCTTAGATAAAATCTTACATTTCTAGCAAATAAGTGCAGAAAAGGAAATGCCACCGAAAGTAAAAATTAAATGAACACGTCTTTCGACAAAATAAATACCTGTGTATATTTTGTTCCAAGACATAATGAAAAGGAGGAAAACCTTTCAGAAAATTTTACATTTTTTTCAAGTCTGTTATGTTTAAATGACATTTAACAAGTTAGGAAAATCATGCAATGCATTGTTTATGATACGCTTTCCAACATACCAGAAACCGTTACTCAAGTTATTAGGATAATGGCTGTGGAATAAAATTCGCTCCTGTGCCCTGACCTTTTACCCCATTTCGATTATATTCAATAGAACCGGTTCAGTATACCTCCGGAAAAACATACTAAAGTTTTGTCGCAATCGAAGCATTTTTAGTCAAGTTATGAGTATAATGGTTGTGGAATAAATCTCGCTCCTGTGTCCTGACCTTTAACCCCATTTCGATTATATTAAACACAATTGGTTCAGTATAACTCCGGAACAATATGATAAAGTTGTGTCGCACTCGAAGCATTTTTAGGTAAGTTATGACACATAAGGGCAATGGAATGTATCCCGCTCATATGTCCTGACCTTTGACCCCATTTTGCCCATTTTCAGTAGGATTTGTCCCCGTTCTGATGCATAAGGGCAATGGAATGGATCCCACTCATATGTCCTGACCTTTGACCCCATTTCGCCCATTTTCAATAGGGTTCCTAAGTCACGACGCAAAAGTGCAATGCCATGAATTCCGCTAATATGTCCTGACCTTTGACCCCATTTCGCCTATTTTCAATAGGATTTGTTCCCATGTGGTCCCCTACCACATACTAAAATTTTATCGAAATCGAGCGATTTTACGCACGTTCAGATGTATAAGGGCAATGGAATGGATCCCACTCACATGTCCTGACCTTTGACCCCATTTCGCCCATTTTCAATAGGGTTCCTAAGTCACGACGCAAAAGAGCAATGCCATGAATACCGCTAATATGTCCTGACCTTTGACCCCATTTCGCCTATTTTCAATAGGATTTCTTCCCATGTGGTCCCCTAATACATACTAAAATTTTATCGAAATCGAGCGATTTTACGCACGTTCAGATGTATAAGGGCAATGGAATGGATCCCACTCACATGTCCTGACCTTTGACCCCATTTCGCCCATTTCCAATTGGATTTCTTCCCAGGTTGTCCCCTACCACATACTAAAATTTCATCAAATCGAACCAGTTTTACGCGCGTTATCGTGCGGACAGACGGACAAAGCTGGAGCATATATGCTTCTTCAACCTATGGTTGGAAGGCGTAAAAAAACAAATTCCTTTCTTAAGAACCGAAAATCTTAGTCATGCCTACGATATAAAGTGAGTTATTTTAAAGTAGAAACCTCACAAGAAACGCGAATACATATTTGCTTCATTTAGTCAAAAGACATTATACCAATAAAATTGAAAAATGGCGAGCATATGTAGGCCTACTGCATTATATATATTTTTTTTAAATTAATTGCATCAGTTCATTTATTAAAATAGAAATATCAACACAAGTAGCAACGTGGATTTGCGTCGCAATCAGGGTAAACTGTGTATCAGAAACCATGCAAAACGTAAAGAAATTTAATTTAGAATATGGCTTTTGATTCCAAAAAGTGTAATTCTAAATCGATTAGAACAGTTTTGTCCGAAAAAAATTATTTCTTACGTTCTTTTAAAAAATAGATACACATGAACTTCTAGAAATATGCTTTTACAACATACAACGGAGAAACTGTTCAAAAGAGATTTAAAAATTCTAGTGGAAATATTTGGAGCGGCCTAACTTTCAACACAGATATACGAAGGTATATCGAAAACTAATCTAAACAGTTCTTGAAAAAAATATGCACCTTATCGTTTAGTTTTATGTGTTTTACTTATTCAAATTAGCCCAGCTGCATCGCAACACACTGCTCCTAAAGATTTTGCAACGCTTCGAACACAAAATCCAGCACATGAAGTGAAAGGCGTTTACAAATCATCCCTCCAACTTCTATCACTTCCTTGTCTGACGAAAAACTTTACCTTTTAATTTTATTTTCACTTCTGGAAAGAGCCAGAAATCACAGTGGCCGAGATCTGGGCTGTGTTGAGTTTAGCAAGACATATAATTCCTCTTATCTTCCTTTATTTCCCAAAAAATGTTATTTTTTTTAAATATGTCTACACGCGTTATTGTGATGGAACAGCAACCTATAAATAATATTTTTATTTTGGGTGGAGGTTTGAGGACCACCGTGCGGTGCTTAGTGTCTATAAGCAGTCGTTCATCTCTAATTTAGAGCCATTGGTTTCAGGGAAGGGAAAGAACCAGTGCCTTGAGAAAAGCACATAAACCATGACTTACCCGAAATTCAAACCCAATTTCGGACAAAAGATTAGAAACAAGCACCTCGTACCGCTCAGTTACCGAGGAAGCCGGGTAATTTGCAACTGCAACTTCTGTATATGGCTATTCAACATGTTGATAGGCGAATCCTTAATCCTTGTTGATCAAAGAAGGAAATCATGATTTTATCAAACCCGTTCACAACGTTCTCTTTTGGCAAAAAAGCGATGTTTCTACTGGGAGCTCAGCTGCGAGGTCCAAACGGAACATCCAATTCCCGTCAGCTGTCATAGTATTATAGAGGAAAAGATTGGCTGTAAATTGAACACATCCCTACAGTCCTTGGCAAACAGGAGATAACACTCGTCTTATTCTTAAAGTTTGCAGTCGAATGGCCTGACGTTACCAAATGAAACATTTTAACCTTGCAGCCAGTGCATGAATTCGCAATACGACTTTTTGCATAGAGCAACAAATGCTGTGTTCACCATTAATTCTCTACACGAAGTAAAAGATAGCCTTTCTCCCTTCCCACCCCTCTTTGAACGCTGTATACCTAAAATGTTCACTAGCACATAACACACATTTTTTAACAAATGTCTCTTTCAGGAAGGCAGACTTTCTCGTTGCAGATATATTTGAACTGTAACAAAATTTAATTATGTACCGGTCCGAAATTCAGTTTCTTTCTACATCTATTGGCGCCAGTAAGCAGAGTCCTGTATATCCTGCTCTAGCTCGAGGGTAATGAAACAATATGAATGGAGCATCCAATATGTTTCATATACGACAAGAGTGGAAGACATCATGATCAGAGTAAAATCCCTGAAATGGCAATGGGCTGGACATGTTGCCAGAAGAACGGACCACCGATGGACAATTGAAATCTTAGACTGGATACCAAGGGACTGAAAAAGGCCCTGAAGAAGGCACATGGGAGATGGATAAATGAAATTCGAAAACACGCCGTGATAAGATGTAGGAGACTGGAACAAAACAGACCTCTATACAACCGATGGAACTATGTAAAAATTCATATTACCATAAACATGCTAAATTGCGAATTTCAGGCAGTTGAAAAGCAAATATTCAATGACTTATTGTAATAAATGCGTCCCAAACCTTTAGCATTATATTTTATTTTTTCAGAATCTTCAGAATGTAGATGGCGCCACATACCGTTAAATTTCTTTGCCTTCGTGACTGCTACGGAGACACGAGCAGGTACGAACGCTCGAACCACTAAATATACGTAATGCGTCAGATGGGCACGTTAAGCCGTCAGACCCTGGGTACTGTCCCCCCGTAATAAATAACGGCGTCTTCCTCCTTATTTTCCGTGTTACTTTCCTATCGGGCACTGTAGCCCGAATCTCCTATCCTTTCTACTTCTAAGGGTTGTTTAACCCGTTAACGACCATAACGCCCAAAACGCCCGTACATACAAACGACCATAGCCACCCGAAACGCCTGCCTAGAGTGAGTCAGATTTCTGCCCGTACCTGATTTTCATATATGCACGACTAGTGGGGGATCAGGAGGTGTCACCCTCGTTCATTATTGTTGTTACTAAATAAAGAAGTGAACCAACAGATAGTTTCTGGCTTTATGGTATTTAGAATGATACAAGAAATTTTGGGGTCATGGTCGTTAAAGGGTTAAGACCTGGGGTCAGACACTCCCTTCCTAAAATCCTCTACATATGATCTAATCTAATCTTTCTTCGCCATACGCTAAATTTTAATGCCTTCCCTCCCGTGCCATCAAATTTCAAAACCTTTAATTGATTTGTTATATTGCAGAATGTGAATTCCCGTTTCTAACATTGGTGTGTACAGGTTTGAAAGTCAATCTTATTGGTAGGTGCATCTGACGTCATCTGAGAGGAAATGAAACACTGAAGGAGTTGCATTAATGAAATAATTTATTTTCCTTGTTTTGATCTCTAAAATCATAACTCGTCCTATATACGAGTAACCACGGCATATAACTAATCTAAATATGAGGTTTTCTTTTTTTAACATACAAAATATTCTTGTGATTTTTTTTGTCAGTCGCCCTCTTGAAAGATAATAATTAATAATATGAACACCCAAATCCGTCTGCCTCTCTGGAACGCTTGACGTCACAGCAACGCCTGCATTGTTGCGCCATCACTTATCGAACAATTCGTGTGTGCTCTCGCGATGTCAAAATGATTGCCTGCTATATAATAGAACGCAATCACGTTGAGATGTCAAGGTGATCGCGTGCTAATTTAAAAAACATTGGATTATCCATGACTCGAGTTCTATTTATACGACTACAAAATTCGAATTAAAATCTTGATATCACGACAAGTTGCGTTTTATATTAATTTAATTTAGCACAGTTCGAATTTAACTTGTACGCTTAGATTATTTTTTTATTTTTTTTAACTGATTTTCCGAGTTTAGTGCTGATCATATCATACATTTTTCAAAATATCGATCTGTCTAAACCCTTTAATCTACAGTTGTTAAACAACAAATATTTTACACAGAATGTTATTTAACGCGAGGTCTTTTGAAAAACGGAAATAAATTGCATATAATTTTTAGTTCTAAGATGAATGAGTTCTTATTATATAAGTTTTATTACGTTTCCTTACAGAAATACGGCGTCAATTGATTTGCTTTTAATCTGTTTCAATTAGTCACAGGACGGGGAACATTCCCTAGATATTAATATTTATTTGAAGCTTAAAACAACCGTCCCAGGACGGGTTACACGCTAGTTAAGATATGATATTTTAAAGGTAATTTGCAGCTGACTAAAGCATCCTAAAATTTCTAGAATTAGTTTTTTAGAACCACAGTTGTAAATCACTCCTCTCCCTGAACGACTGTGTTTTTTGCAGTAGCAAGATATCTTGCTTCGCAGTCGCTGAATAATAGTGATAGCGTCTTACTCTTTCCGCAGTATCGAATTGTCGTGCAATAAATAGCTCTTCATGAAATAAGTGAATGTTACGCAAAGGTGCGCAAGTTTATTGTAATTTATTTGCCAACAAACATAGCTGTATGGATTCAGAACTAGTATTGTGTCGAAATAGTTGACTACTTAAGAGATGAGGAGTACCCGATGATTTAAACGAAAGGCAAAGATACCATTGATGAAAAGTTGCAATTAAGAGTAAAAAATGCCCTTGGTGTTACACGCCAAATTCTATGCCTCTCTCGGTCAGTTTCGCCCTAACGAAAACAGAAATGAATAAAGAAAGCAAGAACAGTTAAAACAAGTTAGTAAAATCATGCAATGCATTGATTATGATACGCTTTCCAACATACAAGAAATCATTACTCAAGTTATGAGGAAAATGGCTGTAGAAAAAATCTCGCTCCTATGACCTGACCTTTGACCCCATTTCGATGATATTCAATAGCACCCGTAAAGTATACTTCCGGAACAACATGATGAACTTTCGTCTCAATCGAATCATATTTACGTAAGTTATAACGCATAAGGGCAATGGAAAGGATCCCGATCCTATGTCCTGACCTTTGATCCCATTTCGTCCATTTTCAAGTGGATTCGTCCCCAGGTCGTCCCCTACCACATACTAAATTTTCATCGAAATCGAGCTATATTTACGCAAGTTATGACGCATAACGTCTACGGAATGAATCCCGCTCCTATGTCGTGATCTTTGACCCCGTTTCCAATAGGGTTTGTCCCCAAGTGGTTCCCTACCACATACTAAAATTTCAACGAAATCGAACTATTTTTACGCGAGTTATCGGACGGACAGACAGACGGTCGGACGGACGGACGGACAGACGGACAAAGCTGAAGCATATACGCTTCCTCAACCTACGGTTGGAAAGCGTAAAAAAGATTTTTGCTAGACTTCTCTCCCTTAGCGTTGCTGCAAATTACCCGCAGCTTTCTCAGAGCGTAGCTCAAAGCCAGCAACATTTCTTGAATTTCCCTAAAGTTACGCTTAAATAATGCCTTTTAAATCTGAACCATGTTAAAATATTCCGAGTAATTAAAGCGCTACAATAACAGCAACGAAGCCGCTGCACAGGAATTTGAGAAGATTAATGATTGCTAAAGCGGAACGGCCTCTAAACCGGAGGACAAGTTCAAGCCGCAGACGTAGAAAGCGTTCGAAACTCCACCATTATCGGAATAGTTTAGGAGCAGAAATTCGCTTGCCCGAGAAATCAGCTTATCACGTTAACGACCCAGTAATCTCCGGGTCTGATCCACGAAAAGGGACACTTCGGGAAAGTTATTCCCTCAGATCTCCTTTGGAAATGATTTAAAGAGTACAGTGATCCTCACGCGCTGCGTTGCCCATAATGCTCCGCGATTAGAAGATCGGGCCCAGAAGGAACGGCCAAGTTCTCAGTTCCCGCATGCCTCATTTGGCGTAAAGAGCACGGTGGCCGGATCTTAAAGGACCGCGGCCTCAAACGGATTCCATCAACTCCTTTGGAGAAAGCGCTCTCGTCTGCTGTTCTTCATGGACTTATATATTGATTAGGCTACCGCCGTTAAAATTGCAGTTGCAGTTCTAGACATCGTGTTATATCGTGCAGGATTAATTAGCTGATTCGGTGCTTTTAAGGGTATTTGGGCTGAACATGTGCGGGATTTAGTTTATAAATGAGGGAAAATTGGATCCTTCGTTAAGGTATTTGCCTTCCTCCTTTTTGGATGCTTCGTTAAAGCATGAAACATTTTTCCTTTCTGGAGACTATTAAATTACATTTTACAATCTGCCGTGTTCGTAAACAGGGATTATTTCTCAGTAAAACAGCAGATGTACCTTTATAATGAAGTCTGGATATAAAATGAGATAAAGGAGGCTTGTGTCCTCCGTAAAAAGCATCAAAACTGAGAGAGACTTTCTGATGTCAGCGCTTTAATTATATTATTTAAACAGCTTTATGAAACCCTGATGTAGCTAGTTTATTTCTCTTACATTATCTTCTAAATTTAATGTATTTTTAGCGCTCATGGGGAAAGGAAGAAACCATGAAGGAATTCTTAAGGAAAACATATTTGAAATCAAGCCCTCGAGGAAAAGATACAAACATTTCTCAGGCATTTCCGAGACATTTCTGAACTATCAAGCTTGTAATCCTTGACCGCCAATTTCTTTTAAATTATATTTCTCTTTTCAATCAGAGCATTCTATGTCAGTTGCAAATTGCATATTTATTTCCGGATGATACACCCTACCTCTATGAGATGAAGAAGATTTTCCTATTTTCCTCCCCCATACAAACTAAACTTATACTACGTGCAAGTCAGAAGAGACTATAATGGAAAGTATTTCTCCTTACGTTAATGAGAGCAGAAAAAGTCATTCTTTTATGCCTTAATGATTCCGGAATTAGCTCTCGTCCAACTTTTCAGAAAATTTGGGAATTAATTTCATCCGCAAATTCAGAACGCATCCTTCACTTTTTTTCCGGCATACTAACAGCACACCATCTAGAAAACTGCATTTATACTCTTCTGCATCCTACAACTCCCAGTTATTTTGTCAAAACTTCTACTACTGAACATATTCTTGACATCCTGCAATCTAGAGAGTTCTGTAGAATTTTCGTTTTGGGTTTAAAATCTACCGTGAGCAGCTCTAAGTGCTATAAGCAATCACACTGTGCCCAGTTTAGAGCCTCTGGTTCCGGGAGGGGGCGAGAAAGCCGGTGTCTTAAAATAAGCACACAACCCATGCATCATCTGAGACGCGAATGCAAGTCCACTGGGACGAACGGTTGGAGATTAAACCTCTGAGCCACCGGGGCTGTTGTAAAATTTACTTTCCACGCTCCAGTACCACAGCTTTGGTTAATCCCTTTTTTAGCACGTCTTTTGTAAAAAAAGACCGTGCTTCTTTTATCGGTTTGTCCGTCCGTCCGTCCGTCTGTACCCACGATATATCTGCAACTATTAGTCCGATTTGAAAAATTCTTTTTGCATTGGGAAGCCTGAAATATGCAAATGATGATCCTTTGTTTCGGTTTTGTTTTAGGATGTACAATTTCGCCGGTAGAGGGCGTAAATGCAGGTGATGTCGAATTAAAAAATACGTTTTATTCCACATATTTGCTTCTAAACATCCGATTGAAAAAAAAAATTATCTTTCGATTCCATTTACATCGAAGAGTATTTTAGATATAGTTACTTTTTTTCAAATTACGCATAGATTTCCCGCTAGGGGGCATAAAAGTAAATTACCTTTTCCTCGATAACTCTTCTTCTAAAACTCCGATTTGAAATTTTTTTGTGTTTTATATGACTCCACATGTTTCCCTTAAAATTAATTTTCCCCCATTAAGTTTAATTCAAGAGGTAATCATAAGACTGTTAACGTACGAGTAAATTGGCATAGGAAAACGTGTTTTACGAATCACAGGAATAGATTTCATCCACGTTCGGACTGTCTGTAAGGGGGTGGAATCTGACGATATGCGACAGCAGATCCCACACCACATATAACATACATGTCAAATAACGCACTGCCATAAACTAACCTTACGCAACACGTTAAAAGTACGGTGGTTCCTAAGTCATCTTTATAAAAGTTTCGACTTTTCTTCCTTAACAAAAGGCTTTCTGCTTTTAATTTCAGCAATTTCCTCCCCATCAGGGTATCACAAAAGCATTCAGTATTAAATTTCGTCTTGATAGTTATAATAGCTTTTGTGTTATGACGACAACAAACACACACACACACACACACACACACACACACACACACACCATGAAGATAGTGAAATCATGTTTGGGGAAGGCCAAAATGGGTACTTCTGTTGAAATCTGGAAGTCAGTTTGTTTTGCAATTACAATACTTTTTTATACATTAGTGGGATACAGTAAAAATGAACTGGTTATATTTTAAGGTTGCCTGGCAAAGTGAAGGTGCCACTTGACCCGGTATCTCTAAATCCGCCACTGCACCCTCTTGCATGTTTGTCATACATTTCAAAACTCTACGTTCAGTAGTTTCTTCTGTAGGTGACTGACAGACAGACACGGACATTTTTTGTTACTGTAGAAGATTCATCAAAAGATTTTACAATTGTATTTCAATGGCTTCCTCTTTTGGATCAAGCCATCTTAATTAGGAATTGCATAAGTAATCACCCTTTCTTCCTTCTCAATTAAAGAAGATCTTTTCTTTCAGACGAGACTCCCTTTGGCCTTTAATCGTGGCAGGTGAATGGCCATAGCAATGGTACGGTGTTTCAATCAAAGACTTCAGCTACTAAGTCGCTCACTAGAGCTCCGTATTCTCTCACATAACTTGACTAATCACTAACAGAGCACAAAGACTATTGCATCCGTCTCTTTTGTCAACAAGATGGGATCTAGGAATGCCAAAACCGCTGTCTTTCTTATGCGCACGAACTCCACTATCTTCGCTTTTCTGAACACATAAATTACGACTCCCCGTTTCATTATCATTCACTCTAGGACTGAAAATACTAGCTCTTATCGCAGCTCTTCATTAATTATTTAAATACGTTTCTCAGATCTTTCAAATTGAAACCAACTTGAAGTCTCCGAAGAAAAGTCTGAAAAAGAATCCTACAGACGTGTTCACTTAGAAGTTGTTGTGCGAAAATGCACCTCTCAAGAAGAGAGCGGATCTCTTGAGAAAACAAGTATAAATTAAAACGCACCGCCTATTAAATAATTCCTTTATGAATTATCTCCCAGAGTTCACGTAAAATCTTTGGAAATGGTTTAGTCGGTCGAAAGGCAAACTATCTTGCAATAAAGCATATATGTTTGCATTACTAATATGTATTACATCATTGGCTGTGTACAAACGACAAGGCAACTCGAGTAGTAAGACGAACGGATATCTACCTACGCATCCGAGATAAGTGCAGGTATGAGTCCTGGATGAGATATACACCGTTGAGCCATTGCATTATGACCACCTACCTAATAAGCTGTAGGACCCACTTTAGACCCAAAACAGCGGCCACTCGGCAAGGCATCTATTCGATGAGGTGGCGATAAGTATCCTGGGGTATTTGGTACCATAATATTAACAGCAGGTCCTAAAGTTCCCGTACATTTTGTGGTGGTGGTGATTTAGTACGAATCCGCTTTTCTAAGTCGAACCACAAATGTTCGATTGGGTTCGTGTCAGATGAATTTGGAGGTTAGGGCATTAACAGAAATTCACCAGCATGCTCCTCTAACCACTCCTTGACGATTTTGGCACTTTGGCATGGCGCATTATCCTGCTGGTAATGACCATCACCAGCAGGGACCACAGTTGACATTAATGTGTGAATTCGGTCCGCAGTGATGTTCAGATACCTGACAGCTGTCAGGGATTGTGCTATTGGTAAAATAAAGCTTAAAATGTCCCAAGAAAGCATCACCTACAGCATAACACCGTCACCGCCGACCTGTTTTCGCCCAATAATGCATCCAGGTGCCATAGCCTCCGTTGGTAATCGGCGTATCCGCGCTCGGCCGTCTACGTGATGCACCAGGAATCTTGATTCGTCAGACGTTGCCACTTTCTTCCAATCATCCACGGTCCAATCTCGATGATGTTGAGCCCATTTCATGCATTGTTGCTGATTACATGCAGTGAGCATGGGGAATCTGCTGGGCATTCGGCAACTCAGCCCCATGCGCAGAAGGCTGCGATGAACTGAGTGCTGTAACACATTGCACTAATCACAACGGTTGTATCTGCGGGTGATTTGTCGCACTATGGACCTGCGGTCGCTGTGAACAATGCGCGACAATATCCGCTTCCCTCTGGCATCAGTGGTCTGCGGAAGACACACACGCTTCGCCCTTTGGCCGTCTGTGCAGCACTTTTGATACGTAATCACTATAGCGGCACGTGAACAACCCACATGCCACACCGTTTCCCAGATCGTTGTTCCGTGGCGCCATGCCATCACTATTTGTCCTTTATCGAACTCCGTGGAATCGGCAGCTATTCCCATTCTGACTCCGAACACTCTACTTGCCGAAAGCCGGTCTTCGGGTTGTATATATATTGCTCTGCGAACTTCAATTGCGCCACCATTCGGTCTCCCAGGCTTGCCCATATCTCTAGGGTGGGGGTGGTCATAATGAAATGGTTCATCGATGTATGCTTGCTTTATGACCCTGGATGTGCCTGTTGCATGCAACCATTATCCCCATAAAATAGTAAGAGTAACTCTTCGTAACCTTCGATGCTCAAGGGCTTCGTCAAACCTGGATACAAAGAAACAAAAAGGAAAGACGACCCAAACAGGGTACCTGTATATGTGTTTTTGACCATCTAGTTCATTTGCTATGTGATGTTTAAGAATTATTTAAACGACGAGTCAGAACTATACTGTGATTTAACCTAAGAACGTACTACTGTGGAAAGTACGGAACATTAATCTCCGCAACGAAAAGTAGTCCCTAGCGTTTAGAGAGAAAAGCAACAGAATTATTTCTCACAATGTATTCTTGTTTTCTCAGAAGTTCATCGAGCAACATTTCTATATCAGAAAAATTATAAAACCGGCAGAGCGTTTGAGAAACAGATTTTCTTCGTAAGTCAAAATCCATTCGAATTATGATTCAACTGTTGAAACTTGTCCTTTATATTGCAATATATTCGATGACGTATAACACGTGAAAGGTAAAGATTCGCGACCTGAGTACGTAGCATAATCGATGTAGACTGCAAAGAGAACGGACAACCAGAAGTCCCAGAAGATGGCAACCAAGTTTGCCGAAATGCAACGAAGAATACAACCAAGAGGTCCGGCAATGTTTTTGCTGATTGCATTTGCTCGTGCATATTTTTTCTAGTAATTCACACTTATATTTGAAGGAACTTAACGTTTTCATAGTTCTTTTGATCTAGGGTCATAATATTTGAACATCCTAATCTAGAGTACTTTAACGTTGTCATAGTTTTTAGTCTCTTTTTGTCAAGGTTTTTTTAAGTTTGTGTAGTTCTTTTCGCCTATTGTTTTTATATTTTAAAGCTTTCATACTTCCTTTTATTCCTTTGTCATAGTATTTTAACGTATTTTATACGTCCTTTGTCTTCGTATACTTTCGAATTTCAACCAAAATATACTCTGGTCAAAAGCGGTTTTGAAAAATTCCTCCAATACACACTCTGTTGTTTCTTTTATATCTTCAACTTCCTGAGCGTACGTACTGCTCTGTGAAACATGCGCCATCTAAACTTCTTAAAAAGTCTAAACTCAAGAACCTAGAAGGAACAAACGCAAAGACGATTTGAACAGCGTCTGTTTGCAACGGAGAGGTACGTAAAATATTTTTTAATTATCTAAATATTTGTTCGCAGTCAATAGTAATAATTTTCGAACGAGAAATTGCATTTCACACAAAAGAACTTAAACATGTAAAACGTTTCAAGAGTTGAACCATTATTCGAATGGATTTTGACTTACGAAGAAAACGTTTAAAAACATGATTTTTCATCTCCACACGTCGAGAAATGCGTACATTTCTTTTTAAATAGATTTGTTTTTAGATGTTAATCAAGAGCATTGCCTTTCCGGCCGCTGATTTTACAGATGCGAAATGCACGTGACCTGGAGAGGGGTAGGACGGGGTGGAAGTAAAGACGACTTTTCCCAACATTCGCAACATAGAGACACCAAATTGGCAATCTGGGAAATGCTAGGGGGTGACTTGAGCAGCCGTAGGAGACAGAGGGTGGAGAAAAGAAAGGACGATGAAATGCACTTTGGTTAGGACATAAATGGGAGGATCACTGTCGAGGTATGATGAGGTTTCATCCAATGCTTGAGTTTTCTCGGAGGCGGTAAGAGCCAACCCCTTCAAATTCCACAACAGTACACACTTGGGTTAACTTAGAATATACAGGGGTTGGACAAAATTATGTGAACTCCATTATTATAAGGGTTAAGGTTATTTGTGTGGACTACACTTGGGAAAAAGCTCTATGATTATCTTTTGTGTACATTTCTGTGTATACATTCTCTAGGTTGTATGCCAGTGTAGTACAAGTTGTGTTCAGAAGAGGTTCCTACAAGCAGTCAGTGAAATGGGTGGCATGTCAGATTTCCAAATAGAAAATCATGGATTCCGTTTACCAGGAGTGTTTCTAACCTTTATAGCCAAATTCTTTGTTATTTCAAAAGCAAATAGTGTTCACACCATATAACGAAGTAAATTTCTCCGTCATTTTTTTCCGCGCCAGGATTCGAACCCGGGTCCCCTCATTCCGGAATAAGTTGCTCTACCAATTGAGCTACGCGGACGTTTTATTCTGATTCCTATCTGCCTTTATGTCGTGTGCGTCCTTCGGCCAGGTACGTCACACCTCCTGGTACGTTACATCATCTCCCCCATATTTTTTTTTATTTTTTTTCGAAGTGCTGGAGAAAGGATTCTCTTATTTTTCCTATCTCGCGGTGTGGAAATAACATCACACCAATGCGAGATTTTGAACGGTCGGGTCATCCGGATAGTTCGGGCGCCATTATAACGAAGTAAATTTCTCCGTCATTTCTGTCCACGCCAGGATTCGAACCCGGATACCCTCATTCCGGAATAAGTTGCTCTACCAATTGAGCTACGCGGACGTTTTATTCTGATTCCTATCTGCCTTTATGTCGTGTGCGTCCTTCGGCCAGGTACGTCACACCTCCTGGTACGTTACATCATCTCCCCCATATTTTTTTTTTATTTTTTTTCGAAGTGCTGGAGAAAGGATTCTCTTATTTTCCTATCTCGCGGTGTGGAAATAACATCACACCAATGCGAGATTTTGAACGGTCGGGTCATCCGGATAGTTCAGGCGCCATTATAACGAAGTAAATTTCTCCGTCATTTCTGTCCACGCCAGGATTCGAACCCGGATACCCTCATTCCGGAATAAGTTGCTCTACCAATTGAGCTACGCGGACGTTTTATTCTGATTCCTATCTGCCTTTATGTCGTGTGCGTCCTTCGGGCAGGTACGTCACAAGTCCTGGTACGTTACAACCTATGACTTCAACTCTACATAAAGCATGGCAAGACGTCATCGAAGAAAGGGAATGGTACAGTGAGCGAAAGAATTATAGCCCTTCATATTTTTGACAGATATAAATAGACGTGAAGGATATTCCCTGTGTTATATACCCCACTGTCATATGCAAATTCGAAACGCACTTATTGGTGTCCATAAAGGTACTCTGCGCATGCGTGATAAGTGAAATCAGTCTTTGCAAAGCTAACAATTATGGCCTGCTCGGTTGAACGTTTAGCGATACGGGTGCTCTTTCGGTGAAACAAGTGCTAGTGATTTGTACCAACAGCCCGGAGACAGAATTAATGAAATAACTTGCTGAAAGTGTTAGCTTTAAAATAATAAGCATGCCGTGCGGCTCTCGACTGTCTGACATCGAACGGGAGTGAGGGAAATCGATATCTTAAGAGCACAAACGGATATGAATGCTACAGATATGAATCCTTAGCTATCAACAGGATCTCAAAGGTTGTTCGAAATTACCTGAAAGGTCCAGCTGGGTACTGTTAAAAGTAAAACACCGGCAAATCATCCAAAGTTGCGAATCGGGTATCCGCCTTCTGAGGCGCAAGACCAAATAGAATTGTAACAGCTCGACAACTACGGGGAGAATTAGATATGCTAGTCACTGTTTGACGGACGACCAGTTGCTGAATCAATCAAGACTTTGAGAAAACTTCAGTGTAAACCAGTGCTGTCTTCAGTCTAGAAAACCAATCGAAAAGAATTCGCTATCAGGTTTGGACTGTGAGTGGCAAAAAATCATTTTCTCCGACAAGAAAAAATTCGTCTGGATGGGCCGGATGGTATGAGTTATTGGAAGGAAAATAAACAAGAAATGTTAGTGTTTTCCATTCGAAATCGGGGCGGCGGTTTAGTCATGATAAGGGGATGCAATTGGCTGGAAAAAGAAAAACTATATTGTATTCATGGATGGAAATATGAACAGTTCAGGTTACCAACAAATGTAAGCAAACAGTTTCCTCGAAATGCACTTAAAATGGTTGGTAGAAATTGGTTGTTTCAGCAGGACAATTGCAAAATTCATATGTCGAAAGCCTCCCAGATTTGATTTAAGTCGAAAAAAAATAAAATTGCTCCAATATTGGCAGGCAAAGTCATCTCACCTGAATATAATAGAAAATGTATGGTATATGCTGGCACGGAAGGTGTATGAACATTTTCGTGATTTCATGAATAAGGACAGTTTGAAAACAGATATTTGTGAATCATGGAATTCCATCAAATATGAAGTATATTCAGGACTTGTATGACAGTTACCTTGTCGAGTGAAAGCTTCCTACAATGCTGAAGGTAGGTGGACAAAATATTAAAAATAATTAGCTTCTAAAAATGACACACATGAATTAAACGCCCGAAGGGCCATAATTATTTCGCACTTTCTTTGTCACTTGAACGTGTATAAAGCCTGTAAAAATATATTTTTGAGACGAAGAACTGCTTATCTTTAATGTACTTAATTTAGAGTAAAATGTGTTCAATGGCATCTGTTTTCTTTATATTGTAGTGACTTTTTGTTTTACTGAACAAATAAGACGTGGGCCATAATTATTTTGCCGTACTCTATCTTCGTCGATGAAGTTTGCCATGCTTAGTACACAAAGCATGGCAACAATTCATCGACGAAGAAGAATAGTGGACGAAAACTGAGATTGAAGGAGAAGGACCATCTAACAGTAACAAGAATTGTGTGCAATCAACACAGACTTTCTGCAGCGGAAGGGACAGCAGAACTTAATGTTCACCTAGAAGCTCCGATTTCTACCAAAAGGGTCAAAAGTGACCTTCACAATCCAAACTCCATGGGAGTGCTGCAATCACTAAACAATTAATCACAGAAACAAAAGCTATATTGCGAATAAGATAGTGTCATGAGCATAAAATCTGCACAGCTGATGACCGGAATAGTGTGATAGGGTCGGATGAATCCTCATTTACATAACTCCCAACAGCAGGTTGGGTATATGCATGGGAAACCCACAAGTACATATTTATCTTCACATATCTACCTCCATGTGTGGCTAGTTCTAACCGCCACACATGGGGATAGATATGTGAAGATTTGGATGGCCATATCTTGGTGTTCGGTAGGCCACATAATTCCCCTAGATGGTAGAGTTACTGCCAGCGAGTACTTGGACATTCTAAGTGATCAGATGCATCCTATAGAGTACAAATGCTGTTTCCCAACAGTAATTCTATTTTTCAAGATGACTGTGGGCCCCATGCATACAGCCAAAACAGTTCAGTGCGCCGGTTCCCGATTGGTACTATGTCCTGATTATCAGATCGTTAAATTTGTTTCTTAAATTTTCCACAGCTTCCCGGTTCCCGAGGGGCACTATGTCCGAATCATAAGATCAATAACTAAATATTTCACCGTTGTCCCGGTTCCATGGTGGTACTAGGCGTTTGCTTCTGATAATTGCTCCGAGGTGGATCCAGGTTCGAAATCCGAGCATGACAAGAATTGTGCGCTGATCTTATGGCACTGGCTCTCCCCTTCCCTGGAAATTGTGGCCGCAAGTTAGGAACAGAAGACTGCGTATAGCCCATATAGTTGGTCACGACGGTCGTTAAGCTGCCAAACAAAAAATATTCTCCTAAAATCCCTTAAAACGGTAACCGTGAAAGATACTCGAGCTAAACACGAGTAGCAAGTAGGAGCACAGATAACACCAAATAATCAAAATAGCATAACAACACTAATGATCCCAATTTCTTGGCGTAGAATAGAAATGAAACTTTTCAAGCTTTTGCACAGCAACCAGATGGCTTTTTCAAGGAAGATTGACAGCTTGCAGTTAGCTGTCTAGCTTCCTTGAAAAACCCATCTGGTTGCTGTGCAAAAGCTTGAAAAGTTTTATTTCTATTCTACGCCAAGAAATTCGGATCATTAGTGTAGGTATACCATTTTGAGTATAATTCATGTACAGTTCTTACTTATTAACACCAAATAAAATGACATATCACAGCATACTATATAATTGCGTGGTGAAAATTCACGTAATACCGCTTGTGATGTCATATGCGTTATTTCCAAAAAATCCCCTTTGTTTCTTACGAGCTCTAATTCCATGCATTTAATGTCTAACCATTGCCTTGAAAAAGTCTCCCAGTAGAGTGCGAAAGCTAGGCAAATGTTTATGCGCATTACACCAGTAAATAAACGGATTTATTACGCTATAAGCACTTCTTGAGGGATGACTGCTGTTTTTAGGTAAAATGCACATTTGCTGTTAGTGGAAGTACTGAACCATCTCTGAGGTGCAGAAAGACCATCATTTATGTTGCTATAAATGCTATATAAAACTCACTATCTTCGGTGAGTGAGCTTCATTACATCCAATACACAGTATCCTAGTTTGCGAAGTCTGAAAATATGTGTTACTTTTATTTCATGATCCCCACTATTAAAATGACGGAATAAAGAAATATTACGTGACAAATAAAATTCGGAACTAAAGGATCTTACCTAACATCACACAAAACGATGGCGTTGTAAACTACAAAATAAAGAAAGTCTCTTTCTTTCGTTTATGGGCTGGAGTCGAGCTAATGCCAAACGCATTGTCGTCTGTGAAAACCTCCAGGGATCGGATAATTTAGATTTCTACTTTTGGCAACGAAACCTAACTCCGAACCAACAGCCTTAGAATTTCTTCGAAAAGGGACTGCTTTATGTTGGTACGGGAACTTCGTAGCAGGAAATTTCCACGGGAAAAAAGAAAGTTAGTTCGGTGAATGTTTGGTTTGTTGTCCTTTCTTTGTCGCGTTTCGCAAAAAGAACATTCTTGTGATAAACAGAGGACTTACCTGTTGGAGAAACGAGCCTTGTTGCGAAGAATATCATTACTGCTCTTTTTTCCGCATGAGATTGGCTCTTTCACTTCCAGAACGATAGTTCTGCGACTGAGTAAAATTTTATACTCTATCTCTTTGAGTTATGTGCATTTGTTATTATCAAGGGAAGAACCTAACATCAGTAAAAAATACCACATTTTTTTCAGGTAATGAGCGCATCTGACAATAAACAACAACGCAAGTTTAAAATATTCCATAGTATCCCACAATTACGCTAAACCTACTCCAGGCAAAGTAAGGAATCCTATTCTGAAACACACAGTATCGAAACTTTTTCGCAATATTTTACGTTACTGTCATCTAAAACAGAAAATTCTGTGAACATAATAAAACAACTGGAAATATCTGCCATGTTCTGCTTTGCACGATTCATTTTTTTCCAGTTCTGTTTGTAAAAGCATGAACAATGTGATATATGCGAGACGTTTGCGCCACTCTCCAAGAAAATTGAGAACAGGAAAATGGAAGAAATTCAAGTAAAATCTCGTTCGGGTTTAGTTTATGGGAACTATAAAAAAAATGAACTATGCAAGGAACGCTTATAGGGAAGTAAATCCGTTTATTTTCGTGCTATAAATTTGTATAATGATTCTCCAAGCTCTTAGACTCCACTGGGAGGGTTTCTCAAGGCAATGCAGACATAAAATGCATGGAATTAGAACACGTAGAAAATAAAGATGATTTTTTGAAAATTACGTGGGTGACATCACGAGCAGCATTACATGAGTTTTTATAACGCAATTACGCGGTGTGCCGCGATGTGTTTCTATCTTTTAACAACGCATGCCAAACCATCGGCAAGCGTTGTTAAAAAAATGCGTTGTTGAAAAAACCGATGTTTTTGTCTGTTAAATATCGTCGAACAGGCAACTCTATTTTCGCACTCACGGAATTAGAACTGTGTTAGAATGCGTAAGAAACAAATGGAAAATTTTAATTGAAGCTCGGACAGCGGAGTAGTTTACGCACTGGCTTTTGACTGCCAGAATGTTCCAGAGTTCGAATCCCCATGAAGCTTTGATAGTACGACTATCTTACGGCACTGGCTCTTTGGAACCAGTGGCCTTAAATTAGGGATCGGCGACTGCTTATATCCTATTGAGCTGCTCATAGTGTTCATTAAATAACACTGCCCAACACACATTTTGGCGCCTTAAAATTTAGACCTATTCTTAGATATATTTGAGGCACTGACGGTTTTTCCTTATCAGCTATAGTTTAGGTGATACGGCATAGCCACCTTATATGCTGATTCAACCAGTCGTCCGTTGAAATTCGGGATCATTAATCGCATAATCTGTTATTTTTGATAATATCTTGACAAATATTGATGCTAATAATATTACATACTACTAAAACAACTGAATATAACTAAATCAGTTTGATACAGATCCATTTCCCTCAGCAGGACCCTGACATCATTGCAGAACACTAGGTTGTTCCTTAGAGAAGAAGGGCAGCAAATCGTTTTATATGCTACGATAAAACATAATGTTGGTTCCAGAATGAAGTAAATTATTTTCCTTCAACCTGGAGGCAAGCAATTCAGAAAATTCCTTTGAGAGGTTCAGATCCCTGATGAGGTCACTCATTCATGCTCGCTAAAACGTTGAGCACTTGATGAAGTTCGTACAAATTAACTGTAACTTTCTACACTTCAATTATCTTGTGTTTCAAAAGACATGCGTGCTTCATCATCATCCGGGAGCTCTGAAAGATAGAACGGGTATCTCATTTCAGTGTGAATGAGGTAGTCTTGCTGAATCTAGGCCAGCATATATCCACTAGCTTCGATTATTTGGACTGAAGTCCTTAATGATGACAAGACAAAAATAACAGTCATCGTAGTATTTTGGTTCCCACCAAACCATTAGTACTCCAAATTTCAGGCAACTCCTGTTTTCATTTGCCCATTATTGCAAATGCTTCGCACAAAATTTGCATACGATATGGGAAGCAAACAGTTTATCTTGGTCTCCAAACTAGACCTTAAAATAACCAAGACATTCCCTCTTCACAAACTCAGAAATATATTTGCAAATGCTTCGCACAAGTTTTGCATACGATATGGGAAGCAAACAGTTTATCTTGGTCTCCAAACTAGACCTTAAAATAACCAAGACATTCCCTCTTCACAAACTCAGGAATATATTTGCAAATACTTCGCACAAAATCTGCATACGATATGGGAAGCAAACAGTTTATCTTGGCCTCCAAACTAGACCTCAAAATAACCAAGACATTCCCTCTTCACAAACTCAGGAATACATTTGCAAATGCTTCGCACAAAATTTGCATACGATATGGGAAGCAAACAGTTTATCTTGGTCTCCAAACTAGACCTTAAAATAACCAAGACATTCCCTCTTCACAAACTCAGGAATATATTTGCAAATACTTCGCACAAAATCTGCATACGATATGGGAAGCAAACAGTTAATCTTGGCCTCCAAACTAGACCTCAAAATAACCAAGACATTGCCTCTTCACAAACTCAGGAATACATTTGCAAATGCTTCGCACAAAATTTGCATACGATATGGGAAGCAAACAGTTTATCTTGGTCTCCAAACTAGACCTCAAAATAACCAAGATATTCCCTCTTCACAAACTCATAAATATATTTGCAAATGCTTCGCACAAGTTTTGCATAAGATATGGGGAGCAAACAGTTTATCTTGGTCTCCAAGCTAGACCACAAAATAGCCAAGACATTCCCTCTTCACAAACTCAGAAATATATTTGAAAATGCTTCGAACAAGTTTTGCATAAGATATGGGGAGCAAACAGTTTATCTTGGTCTCCAAGGTAGACCTCAAAATAACCAAGACATTCCCTCTTCACAAACTCAGAAATATATTTCCTACTTTCGTTTGGGACGTAATCACCAGAAATGTAGCAAAAGACATCTGGCTGATTCAAGCAGTTTCTTCGTGAGAAAGCTATGGGGTCTACTCAATCTACAAACATAAATAGATCACATTACATTTTGTAATTGTTCAGGTGTTAAGAAACTTACAATTAGACCACCAATCACTTGATTTACAATCACACAGTAGAATATTGCATTTACATACGTCGTATATTAAAATTTTTGTAATTTCGGTTATCTTAATTCCCAGAGCAGCACAACACGGACTCCTCCCACATTCTTCCGGTCTTACTCGCTATCTCCCTATTTCTGTTCTTGGCGAACTTCACTTCACGGGATCGTTGCCATAGTTGTCATACCTACAAAAGCCAGGGAACCACAATATTTCTCTATCGTCCTAAACAATCATTAATTAAAAGTATACACTTTATTATATTTCTGCACATCATCATCTAAGTATCATCAAAACTAGAGCTGATACGGCAAAACTAAGGCCATTTTTGGAATCAGCGCCCCAAATGTAGCCATTATTAAGGCTAACTTCCAAAGCACCAGAAAATTGTTTGTTGTTACTGTTGGGCTGTAATCAAACAAAACTAAAATGATTTTCTAATGGCGCCGAGCAGCTAACCAAACACATGCACTTATTTGTGCTCAAAAATGTAAGAATGCTATCTTTGACGCCCTTGTCTTGGACGAAGAGAGTGTTAAACAGTCTCTAAGCCGTTGACTATTATTATAACTTTAAAGATATTCAGTCAAATAATCTAGATCAAGCTCGATACGTACGATTTGTCATTCGTAATTATCAGTGTAACTTCGCAGCATTAAAATAGAGCCATGCCTTGAACCACAACAATATTGGTCTTTCTTCGCTGTAGTCAGATTTCAAATTCTTCCCGTTCATTGTGGCAGATTGGTGTTGTAATAGAAGAGACGGTTGACTAAAATACCTATTACTAAATCAGTTGCGTCTGCAACTGATTTAGCCTGAGTGTTTCTTGTTGTTTGACGCCTCGCTGAGATTACACATTTCTAACAGCCTCCCGTAATGTGGAAAGCCATTTGCGATTATCGTGGGGAGTTGGACCAAGTAGAAATTTCTCGATGTCCCAACTTTGCGTGGTGGATCGGAAATTCTCAAAGTCAAAATATGAAATTCTAGTGTTTATTTTTATACAGTCAATTAGCGGACAAACTTTACACCTTTCCCGCTTATGCGTTTTTCAAGGTACGCTCGTAATTCAGTCCCGATATTTTACTGTTGTTTCCATCAGATTTGAATTTGATTATACGGAATTCAGTTATAAGGTTTCTGAGAATATAGGTTGCATTTTGAATTTCAGATTACTTTCATACCTAACTCGGTATGCTACAACTTTGAAAAAATTGAGACCCTTTTGTGCCATGAAATAGATAATGCAACTAAAAGTGTGTTAAATAACGTTCACGCTTCTCTTTCTTTTCTAAATTCAAGAAATTTCCCACAAGCAAAGATTAACGAATATTTTAATTAGCCCTAGTGCTAAATCAACTGACGGACAAACTTTTTCCAAAAGGCCGATGCTTGTAAGTAAAGAATGTGTAATGGGGACGTTGAATATTAAAAAAATAGCATTTGTCTTTAGAATTTAGTATTTCAAAAGTAAGGTGTTTTTTCCATATTAAAAACATAAAATCTCACGGAATTTCCTAACCGACGGTTTTAAAGAAATTACAATAAAACAAGAAAGATGACACCGTATTTTCGGTAGTAATGAGCACGTCCTTTGAATCCTTTCCGAGGCGAATAAAATGTATTAAAATTATTCAAAGTCAATGGAACAGGTTAGAAAAAATCCATTCAAACTGATTTCTAGATACGATAAAACATCCAGAAATAGAAAGATCTGCTTACTTCCACCATCTGCTTAAAAATATGATTCGAAAATTAACAAATGGGGCACAAAAACATCAGCAATAAAATGATTTTCAAACCGAACAGTTAAAAGAAAAAAATATAGAAAAGAATGACATAGCTCTATGACTTCTAGCGGAAGAATTTTGCATAACAGCAAAGTTCAAAATAGGCGAAAAATTATACCGAGTGACCTAGCGAGAAATCTGTGAGTTATTTAAAGAGGATAATGTTCCACGTCTTTATACACTATCTACCAACAAGTAATTGGACACCTGTGATAGCAAAGGAAAACGAAGTTTATTCACCTTCAATAGTTGGTGGAGCCTCCACGAGCGGCGATTGCAGCTGCGACCCTCCGGGGCATACTCTCAACCAGGCGTTGTACGACGGCTAGCGGTATTTTCTTCCGCTCGGCTTGGAGAAAAGAGGTCAGTTCCTTCACCGATTTCGGACGGTGGGGACACCCCTTAAGTCGACGCTCCAACTCGTCCCAGAGGTGCTCGATAGGGTTAAGGTCCGGGCTCTGCGCAGTCCAGTCCATTCGATTAACCCCATTGTCACCATACCAAGCCATGGTGAACCTCGCAACATGACAGGTGGGATTGTTATCCTGAAAGTAATATGGGTCCACCCCGTAAAACTGCCACAACGTAGGAAGCACATGGTCATCCAAAATGATGCAGTAGGTCTCGGCGTTGAGTCTACCAGGAATTGTGACCAAGGGTCCCGTGCCATACCAGGAGACACACCCCCATAGCATAATTCCACCGCCGCCCAACTTCACAGTTGGCACAATACATTTCGGCAGGAGGCGTTCTCCAGGCAGACGCCAAACCCAGATCCTGCCATTCGAACAATAGAGGGTGAACCTTGATTCGTCGCTCCAGAGAACCTGTTTCCACTGTTCAACGGTCCACTGTCGACGTTCTTTGCACCACGTTAGCCGACCAGCGCTATTGGACTTGGTGATCAAAGGCTTGTGGGCGGCAGCACGTCCATGATAACTGAGCAGATGGGCTTCCTTACGGATGGTATTTATCGAAAAAACACTCCCGGATGCCTGTTGAAACTCCTCGCGGATGTGGCCCATCGATTTGGTGCGGTTCTTCCGAATTTCTCTGGCCAGCACCTGTCGGTCTCTAACTCCCAGTTTTGTGGGTCAGCCGGGTCGGGGCACATTCCGACAGTCACCTCTCATCTTCCACTTGCCAATCACGTAGGCCACTTTTATTTTGGGTACTTCAACTTGCTGGATATGTCACGTATGGATCGGCCATTTCTGTGATACCCGACGATTACACCTTTCTCGAAATCAGAGAGCTCCGAACTGCGTGGCATCTTGCATGCGACTGGTTGAGTTGTTGTTTCCCACACGATATTTAACGGCGGCGGCCGTGACGTGTATCAGGACGGAAGATATCGTCTATAGCAGGGGTGTCCAATTAGTTGTTGGTAGATAGTGTATATTAGCAAACTGCACACAGTAAAAAAGAAATTTCTCAGCAGGGTTTTTAGAAGAAGAGTATAACGAAGTAAATTTCTCCGTCATTTTGGTCCATGCCGGGGATCAAACCCGAGTCCACTTATTCCGGAAGAAGTCGCTTTCGGGTTCGATCCCCGACGTGGACAAAAAATGACGGAGAAATTTACTTCGTTGTAATGGTGCCCGAACTTCTCGGATGACCCGGCCGTTAAAGGTCACGCAATGGTGTGATGTTCTTTCCACACCGCGAGATAAGAAAAATAAGAGAATCCCTTCTCCAGCGCTTCGAAAAATAAATGTGTGTGACTTTGCATTCCACACACCAGATTGACTGGGAGTTCTCAAGTGCACGTTCTGCAGCGAATGGCTGCCTGCAACGATTCATGGTCACGGCTGACCCGTGGGCCATGCCCCGGCCCTCCTTCGGGGGGAGGTTGACGTGCCTGCCCCGCAGGACGCACACGACATACAGGCAGATAGCAGCGACAACGAACGACTACGTAGCTCAGTCAGTAGAGCGAGTTGTTCCGGAATAAGTGGACTCGGGTTCGATTCCCTGCGTGGACCAAAACTGACGTATACGTCTGATTAGTTATAAATATAATTTTGGTGGTTTAGAAAAATTTTGAATGCCAAAGAACCTGTAAATATCTCTTTTTAGGTGTATTAGACTCTGAGTGAAATACATTTATGAGAGAGTTTGTATTAAAGAATGAGTGAATTTATTCCTTAAAATAAATCAGAGAATTGAACTTAAGAAAAGCTATATTCAGAGCACTTAAAAGATTTAACACCTCAATGTGTCTTTATCGACGGCAGCTAGCCGACTGAAATCAATGAGGTGCTACCTCATCTTAAATATATGCATAAAAAATATTTAAATGATTTGTCGTTACTGTTAATATTAATCGCTTTTTCATTTGCAAAATTGATTTCGAAAAAGTGTAGAGGCTTGCTAAGAGTTCCTTGTGTAGTGTTTCCTAAAAGATTTCTTGTGTAGAGGTTTCCTAAGAGATTTCTTGTGTAGTGGTGTCATGAGAGATTTATTGTGTAGTGCTTTGCTGAGGGATTTTTTATGTAGGTGTTCGCTGAAAGGTTTCTTATTGATGAGAGATTTCTTGTGGAGTGGTTTGCCAAGAAACCTCTTGTGCAGTGTATGGCGTAGAAGTCTTGTCTTACTTCTACGTTAACTTAAAGCATCAACATACTAAGAAATAGTTCCTAAACGAAAGAAACCTTAACGGCCAGACGAAACATGTAAACAACAGAAGTCAAACTTACCGAAAAATATGCTTTATTCAGGATGTAGCAAACACATCGTAGCATCGCATATTGCACTAAACTCTCCACACACCACACAACTCTCTTTTCACAACGCTCCTTTCAATAATCAGTTTACAATCCAACGCTATCAAGCAATAGATTAGTTGTCGTTTTTATCTCTTGTTCTTATCTAAACTCAGGCGTAAGTCACGTTCATTCAACCTCAATTGTGTTGCCAAACGTATTCGTTTGAGAGAAAGATATCACGTTAAGAGTGAAGAATAACAGAATAAACTCAATATTTACATAGGGAAAGAAACTAAAAAGGAGAGTTAATTTAGAATATACGTCACAAGTGGTTTGATGAGAGATTTCTTATGTAGTGGTTTGGCAAGAGATCTCTTGTTTAGTGGTTTGCTGAGAGATTTCTTGGGTAGTGGTTTGCCAAGAGATTTCTTGTGTAGTGGTTTGCTAAGAGATCTCTTGTTTAATGGTTTGCTGAGAGATTTCTTGTGTAGTGGTTTGCCAAGAGATTTCTTGTGTAGTGGTTTGCTAAGAGGTCTCTTGTTTAGTGGTTTGCTGAGAGATTTCTTGTGTAGTAGTTTGCTGAGAGATTTCTTGTGAAGTGGTTTGCTAAGAGATCTCTTGTTTAGTGGTTTGCTGAGAGATTTCTTGTGAAGTGGTTTGCTAAGAGATCTCTTGTTTAGTGGTTTGCTGAGATATTTCTTGTGTAGTGGTTTGCTAAGAGATCTCTTGTTTAGTGGTTTGCTGAGAGATTTCTTGTGTAGTGATTTGCTAAGGGATCTCTTGTTTAGTGGTTTGCTGAGAGATTTCTTGTGTAGTGGTTTGCTAAGAGGTCTCTTGTTTAGTGGTTTGCTGAGAGATTTCTTGTGTAGTGGTTTGCTGAGAGATTTCTTGTGAAGTGGTTTGCTAAGAGATCTCTTGTTTAATGGTTTGCTGAGTGATTTCTTGTGTAGTGGTTTGTCAAGAGATTTCTTGTGTAGTGGTTTGCCCAGAGATTTCTTGTGTAGTGGTTTGCTAAGAGGTCTCTTGTTTAGTGGTTTGCCAAGAGATTTCTTGTGTAGTGGTTTGCTAAGAGATCTCTTGTTTAATGGTTTGCTGAGAGATTTCTTGTGTAGTGGTTTGCCAAGAGATTTCTTGTGTAGTGGTTTGCTAAGAGGTCTCTTGTTTAGTGGTTTGCTGAGAGATTTCTTGTGTAGTGGTTTGCTGAGATATTTCTTGTGAAGTGGTTTGCTAAGAGATCTCAGTGGTTTGCTAAGAGATTTCTTGTTTAGTGGTTTGCTGAGAGATTTCTTGTGTAGTGGTTTTGCTGAGAGATTTCTTGTGAAGTGGTTTGCTAAGAGATCTCTTGTTTAGTGGTTTGCTGAGAGATTTCTTGTGTAGTGGTTTGCTGAGAGATTTCTTGTGAAGTGGTTTGCTAAGAGATCTCTTGTTTAGTGGTTTGCTGAGAGATTTCTTGTGTAGTGGTTTGCTGAGAGATTTCTTGTGAAGTGGTTTGCTAAGAGATCTCTTGTTTAGTGGTTTGCTGAGAGATTTCTTGTGTAGTGGTTTGCTAAGAGTTCTTGTTTAGTGGTTTGCTGAGAGATTTCTTGTGTAGTGGTTGGCTGAGAGATTTCTCGTGAAGTGGTTTACCAAGAGATTCCTTGTGTAGTGGTTTGCTAAGAGATCTCTTGTTTAGTGGTTTGCTGAGAGATTTCTTGTGTAGTGATTTGCTAAGCGAATTCTGCTTTTTAAATCCATCACGTATATATGATGGATTTAAAAAACGCAGAATTTATAAAGTCACTTTTAATGTGAAAAAGTGAACCGTTGGTGCTTTTACAGTCAGTGTTAGAAGATAGGGATTATTGTGATGCTGAAAAATACGCACCGGCAAATGCTACTTTAATCTCCTGACTTTTGACATTATAAATTTTTACTTAAAGTAATACGCAGTTCGGCAATTAAGTAATGAGATAGAATTAAAAAAAATGGAAAAGTAGGAAAATTTACGTGAATATATTTTATTAGAAATACATTCGTCCTGGGTTAATAAAAGAAGTAGCACGATCAGCCACCGAAAGCAAGGACTTGCAAATGGTATCTTTTGGTATGGAGCAAAAAGTTGATGTCTTCAATGCCTTTGAAAACTTTTCCTTTTAAATGGACATTTAATTTGGGGTATAGAAAGTAGTAATACGGTCCCAGATCTGGAGAACAAGGGGGATGGTTGAGTACACACATTTGTTTTCCTGCCAGAAATTGCCTTATCTGTTACTGCACTTGGTGCTGGTGCGGGTGCGTTACCATGTTGATTGAACCATTGCCCGTTTTTGTACTTAAGCCTGATGCAAACAATCCTCTTCCACAATCGTTCCAACATGGACGCGTAAGCATTGCCATTGACAGTTGTGCCTTTACAAAAGAACTCCGGATGCAGAATTACCTTACTGTGGTAAAAGCCCACATATATACAGGGTCGAGTCAGATTGTAACCACCAGCTAATATCCAGTGTAATCGCCGTGTGAAGCGCGGAAAGCAGCTAGACGGGCTGGGAGTGACCCAATAAGGTGCTGCAAGGTGTTCACAGGTATATGGAGACATGCTGACTGCAGTGCATCTGACAGCTGCTGGAGCGTACGTGGTGGAGGATCCATAGAGCGAACAGCACGATCGATGTGGCCCCGCAGATTCTCAATTGGGCTTGCCTCTGGGGATTTAAGCTGCCTGGAAAGTACTTTGAAATCTTCATCATGCTCTTCCAACTCCTCTCTGACATTTTTAGCTGTGTGGCATGTCGCATTGTCGTGCCGGAAGACAATCAGCATGTATGGGTGTACGTGGTCTGCAAGAGTGGATTCACAGCGAATTCGGTCCATAGTGCCTTCCATAGGTATGAGCGCACCCAGAGAATACCACGAAAACACTGCCCACACCAGCTTGTGTTCTTCCAGCAATAGTTGAACAGTGTTTGTTATCCAATGTTTCTCGCCTTAAACGCCAACGTCCATCCGTTTGATGGAGCAGAGATCGTGACTCATCGGAGAAGGCAATCATTTGTCAATCAGCAGAGGTCTAATTCCGATACTACCGTGCAAAAATGCAAGCCATTTCTGCCGATGCACCTTCGTTAGCATAGGTTCAGTGACCATCCGTCACCATCGGAGCCCTATACGCAGCAGGGTTCGCTGAACTGTCGTTTTAGACACACTTCCGGTAGCCCCCCTGCTTCATTCGGCCAGTGAGTTGCTCCACTGTAGCGTGCCGATCTGCCGTTACGCACTTTCCCAGCCGACGTTCACCTCTCACAGAAAGGGCACGTGGTGCTCCATAATTTCCACGTCGCTTATTCGCAATGGTGCCATTTCTCCAATCACGATACACTTTAACCACAGCAGCACGCGAACATTTCACAATTTGCATTAGTTCAGAAATACTGCCACCCTTGTAAATCTTATAAATCGCTCCTTTTATCCATGAGAACAATGAGTGGTATGTTTTCAGAATGCCTGCAGCACACATTATATACCCTCCAAGCCAGCTCACGACACGTGCTCTCTTTCACTGGCTACGCGTCGTTGACGTCAAAATTAGGAGGTGGTCAAAATAATGTGATTCGACCGTCTATATATCTTGAGTGAATCCGAATTCCCCTAAAGTGTGTAGTCAAGCCAAACGTCATGCACATATAAAATTTAAGCATATATGGTCTGATTAATACTTTTCTGCTATTAAATTTTATATTCTAGTTTGTCAACAAGTATTTTTGCAGTTGCTTTCTGAAATAATTATGATTATTGCTATGTGTTAGTTGACAAGGTAGATTATTCCATAACACCAATCCCTGGTAATCAATAAATCTTTGTTGAGTTTAAATGAGTTATTGTTTCTGTTAGGCAGTGGTGACAAAAATGCATTTATGTTTCTAGTTTGATAGTCGTGACCCACAGTGTTCAGCTGAATTAAATGTTGACACCTATTCTACTTTATTCCTTTATACATAAATCCTAGTAATCTATATTGCCATCAAGATGTCATTGCAAACTCCACTCGCTCAAGTCTCAGATCATCTATCAAAGCATGCAGAACAAGACCAGCACAAACCCTCCTTCTCCCCAAAGTTTGCCATAAATTTGACAAACCGTCTGCTTATTAACACTGAGATCACATTCTACATCCTCAAGGTTACACAACGATCACATCTTAGCCTTTCGCGAATTTTCTCAATGAGTTCAGACGTGCGCACTGAAATCAAGCGACCAGGCTTTGCGTTATTTTCCAAATCCTCTCGCTCATCCTTGAAACATGCATACCATCGGAATATTTCTACACGAGATAAACAATTAGCGCCATACAGATCACGCAAATATTCAACTGTCTCAGGTGCAGTTTTACCGATTTTGAAACACTTCTTCCACCGAATGACGTCATAGACAACACAAATAAGTATCTGGGCAATTCTCACGCAAATGCTGTTACCACCGAAGAGCTCACAAATGTTTTATCAAGACAATATGCCTTCTCGACCCATGTATTTTGCCGGGATCTTAAAAAACAATCAGTGCCGTTACTTAATTGCCGAACTGTATATGTATGCAATCTTCGAATAATGAATACGTATAAAATGTGGCAATTTCAATACATCGTGGTTAAAAATGGAAATTCTTAAAAAGGCACCAGTTGCTTGAATATCTAATAAAAACCTGCAACAGTTGCCTTTTTATGAATTCACTGACATATCGAAAAGACAAATCGCTCAAAAGATTTTGTAATAATAACAAACCGATATTTCTTTCTTTACATGACTGTGAGAGTATGCAGATTTTGCCAAGAATTTCACACATCATGTCTTTCAGCTGAAGACAAAACTCAATGGTTACTACTTTAACATGCTGCATTTGAAAAATGAACTCTCGTAGATCTGTTCTCCAGAGTTCCAAAACAAACTTGTTTAATTAGATACACCTGAGTCCGGATGCCATGGGAATCACTGAAGCTTTACTGGAAGATACAAGACTAAGAGCTTTAATTTTATCGATTCCTGAAACAAGTTCCTCAGCACAAATACCTTTTTCGGCTTTACCGAGAACAGACATATATCGACTGAGTTCTCCGACGTCGAGCAGACTGCCGGGCTTTGCCTGAAATCGGCAGGAAAAGCTCTTCTTAAGAAAAGGTAAGTAAAAGCCAACGCTTTACAATTATTTCCTAGATATTTTCTTGGGAAGAGAATCCCAAGATTAAGCTTATATAACTTAACTGCAATTTAGGATTAATCTCAAGCAGCTAAATTTAAATTTAAGCTCAAGCTAGTAAATTTCACTTTACTTTTAGGTATTAAAATTTATTTTATCGTAACGACTTTGGAATTACTTTATTTTATCATTTTTACAAATAGAAAATTCATGTTAAACATCTACTTCATTCCACAGCGGAGAGGGGCCGTAGAAATACTCTTCGTCTGTCAAGATACAGTGGGTAAAAAGTATTTGCACACCAAGTGTTTTCGCAATGATTTCATGATAACAGGATAAACAGAACTAAAAACTGCTTCATTGCAAAGATCGGTATGAATGCCACTTATTTACGTAAAAGTATTTCTGTTGAATTTGTTAGAAAAAAGTGTACTGAGGAATTACTAAAAAATTGCTACCAAAAAAAGTACACTGGCGGAAAGTGGGAAAAGAACACCAAGAAGGAGACGTGTGATACCAACTAAATTTATACAGCATAAAAACGGAATACAGAGGATAACGTGATCAAAACATTATGGCAAAATACAGCTGTATTTGCTGGTAAACTGAAAAATAACATTTCCATGTAACATGGTTAGTACGAGGTTGAACCGCCATGAACTGCGTTACACTGTGCAATTCTGGCATGGAGTCTGTCGAACAGATGTTGGATGTAAGTTTGGGGTATTGAGTTCCAAGCATCCTCAACCTGGACGCGTAAATCGGGAATGGTCGTGGCTGGCCGTGGAGACCGGATAAGTCGTTGTCCCATAAAATCTCACACGTGCTCAATGGGGGACAAATCCGGTGAACGTGCAGACCATGGAAGTTGTCCCACACCCTGAAGTGCATGTTGCGTTGCACGTGCCAAGTGTGGGCGTGCTTTATCTTGCTGGAAAACACCACGATGCACCGACCTTACAAATGTCACAACAACGGGCTGAATGATGTTGTTGATGCAGGAGGTGCTGTTTAACGTACCCGGTACAAACACTAGTTGTGTACGGGAGTGATAGCTGATCGCTCCCCACACCAGGAGACCAGGTGTAGGCCCTGTGTGTCGCTGGCGGATGCAAGAATGGTGGAGACGCTCCTCTGTGCGTCTGCGAACACGCATACGGCCATCGGAGGCTCCCAAGCAGAATCTGCTTTCATCGCCGAACACGACAGATCACCATTGCGTTCTCCAGTGCAGACGTTGGCGACACCACTGCAGCCGTTCCTGACGGTGGGCTGGAGTCAGAGGTACACATGCCAGAGGCACACGTGCACGAAGTCCTGCATCCAGTAGGCAGTTGCGGATTGTTTGCACAGTCACCTCAGGTGCAACGGCAGCTCGGATTTGCGTCGCAATGGATGTTCTGATTGACAACGCCGCTCATTTTATGCGTCGATCGGTCCGCTCATCAGTCCGTCTGTGACTCTCGGTTCCACGTCTTCTCGTGTGGGAATGTTCCTCGGACCATCTACGCCACCATCGTACCACCACCGATACTTCCCATCCAATTCGCTCCGCAATACTACAATACGACCACCCGGCCTCGCGGAGTCGGACTAGACGACCTCGCTCAAAGTTCGATAACTGCTGAAATCGTACACGTCTTCCATGTCCAGGCATTGCAGCTTCTTCGGGGTCTTCGCACGTTTCCGTACGCCAACGACTGATTACATTCACTTCGCCGTACTCCTTAAATACCACAGACGATAATTTGCATATTATGCCGTGCTGTGGCGTAAACGCTCACCGGTTGGTCCCGAAATTAACATCACACCTACGTAAACTCGACCCCATTAACATATATAAATTTCATGATCGTCCGCCAATTCCTTTTTGGTGTTCTTTTTTCACTTTCCGCCAGTGTATTTGCACACTGCAGTGACATCACTACGTTACCTCTGAAATTTGCATAACCCGATCTGCAGCGGTATTATAAGTACTGCAAAAATCAAGTCGTTGCTACAGTTGTATGTGTGAATTTTAGACTAGTGTCCGTGCTTAGCTCGAGTTGTAGTTCAACATGACACGAAAGAAATCCGAGGTACCCAAATATATACGGGAAAGAATTTGTTCTTTGCGTACAGAAGGGAAAAGTTTTTGAAAAATTGGTGAAATTTTGAATTTGAACTTTTCAACAGTTAGATATGTGGTGAAAAAGCACGAAAAAACTGGTAGCACGGATAACAAGAGGAGAACCGGTCACCCAAACATTCTTACTACCAGGAAACAAAGCCATGTTGTAAAAGAAGTGATGAAAAACCATTTACTAGTGCTCGAACTCTAGCTGTACAACTTGCGACTTTATTAGGTAAGACTGTTTGTGCTCAAACATTAAGAACTGTGCTGCATCGTGCACATTTACACGGCAAGGAAAAAACATTTTATTAGTGAAAGAAATAGAGAGAAGCGTTAGGATTTCGCTAAAGTTCACGTCAGCAAACCAATCGAATTCTGGAAGAATGTTATTATTTCTTACGAAACAAAGATCAATCTGTTTGGCTCTGACGGTAAAAAACTTGTGTGACGCAGACCAAATACTGAACTCCAGCAACAAAATCTCAAAGCAACTATGAAGCATGGTTGAGGTCATATAATGATATGGGGCTTCATGGGTTACAATGGAGTGGGTGAAATTGCGTTTATTGAGGGTATAATGAATGCAAAGAAATGTATTGATGTGTTGTGCAGCAATTTAGCAGACCGTGCAGCGAAATTAGGCATAAGTGATTGTTATCTTTTTCAACAGGATAACGATCCGAAACACATTGCACGTATCACAAAAGAGTAGTTAGTGTATAATGTTTGCGAGAGGCTTGATACTCATCCACCGTCTCGAGACATTATCCCTATCGAGAATTTGTGATATTTATTTGATTTATCTTTAAGGACAAGAAAAATTTCGGGGTAAAATGATCTGAAACAAGAAGTAACTGAAGAACGGCAAAATATTTCACAAGAAACGACTAAAAAATTAGTAGAGTGTATTCCAAGAAGGCTTCAAGCCATTATTAATGCAAAAAATATGCATACTAAATATTAGACAATGATTTTGGACTTTATTTATGACATAGTGATGGTATCACTCATGTGCAAACACTTTTTTGCCATTCAGAAAATGCCTTTTTCGCGTATGTCTTGTCCCGTATTTTTTTAAATTCTCAACAGAGTATTTTTTTTCATTAGCCCATTTGCTGCTAAAAAAATATACTCTTTTCCCTATTATTGTTATTATTTGTGTGAAATTATTGCTGAAAAATAATGTGTGCAAATGCTTTTTATACCCAATGTACATATGACTAATTTCGGCAATGGCAAAGTGTCTAGTCGCAACACAAATCAGAAACAAAACAAATTTTAAATTAAGCAATATGTAAAGATATGAGGAACTATAGAAAACCTTTGCTATAAATAGCTAGCACATGTGTGAAGAACAAGGTTCAGACGTGGTTTGTTTGGACGTAGCGTGGCTTGCAAAGGAAACATGCAGACGCCGGATTTGAGAGTCATCTTCCTGCATGAATCTAAACTAGGCCATATTCTGCAGGAATTGCCGCTCGAAACGTTAACAAAGCGTTTGGGGAGAATACAGCCAACGAACGAACCACTCGGCGATGGTTTGTGAAGTTTCAAAGCGGATATGTGTACCTGCAAAACTAAGCACGTGGTCACCAACTGATGGTGTTTCTGACGATGTTCTGTTACGTGTGGTTGAAGCGAACCCCGAAAAACCTATCGTGAGAAAGCGGCAGAGGTAGGTGTTCACCACACGACAGTTGTTCGGCGTCTGGCTGCGCTGGGTAATGTCAAAAAGCTGGACATGCAGCTGCCGCATGAGTTGATATCTGCCAACAAGACTAGGCGTTTGGAAGTCTGCACCTCGCTGCTTGCCAAGAATAAACAGGAACCTCTACTGCATCGAATCGTCAGCTGCGACGAGAAGTGGGTCCTTTATGATAATCGGAAACGATCTGCACAATGGTTAAGTAAACCATAGCCTGTTTTACGGTATCCTAAGCCACCCTTACACACCAAGAAGATTATGCTCCTTGTCTGGTAGTCCACAGCCAGGATAATTCACCGGAATTTCTTGGCAAGAGGCCAAACCATCACTGCAGAACGTTATTGTGCTGAATTACATCAGATGCACCGGAAATTTCTGCAGAAAAAACTGGCTTTGGTCAACAGACATGGTGTTCTTCTGCTACAGTACAACGCCCGCCGTCATGTTGCACAACGAACGATGCTGACACTAAGTGCCTTGGGCTATGAAGCACTACCTCCATCCTGCCTATTACCCGGACTTGTCTCCGACAGACTATATCTGTTTCGTCGCTTGGATCCCTTCCTGTCTGGGAAACAGTTCACTACAGACAACGAAGTTCAACGTGCGTTTTATGACTTCTACGGGTCCCAGCCACAAGACTTTTTCGTTCCAGGATCATGGCCTTGCCGGACAGATGGCAACTATGTGTCGATGCCGATGGGTATTATTTTGCCTAGGTAAGTTCTCCTACTTTTCCGTTCTCGCCATCCATGTGTGCTGGTCCTTTGCTGGACATTTCATTCGCGCCAACCCAATAATTCTTGGAAGGTGTCTCACATTAGTTCGCAGCCGTGCTGGTCGCTCAGTGATGATCAAGACCGATCGTCTCAAATTGGTCCTGATCAGTGGAAATGCTAGCCACTCAGAACTGGATGGGCTATTAGGGGACCCAGCATCATGGGGGGGGGGGGGGGGCATAAATTTTGAAGTGCTCGGCAGAAATTTTGGCGAAAAATTCCGTTCATGCGAATTTTACCCGACGCTGATAACGTTATTCCTAGCCAAAAAAGGTTTTCAGGTGCACACTGTACGCAATATTTATTCAACGTACAGAGCATGGGAACCATGGATGTGAATGCCAATGTCAAGTTACAATTTTTTCGCGATTTTATCTTACCTAGTTTGTATTTCCTTTTCGGTCAAAAGGCTGTTAATGAATTTTACTTTATAACCTGGTAAGAAATCTTTATTTCTCTCTTTCTCTCTCTCATCTTTTAAACTGTAATTATAACAAGAAAGATTGCACCGAGTTTTAGGGTTTACATAAACACGTCTTTTGAATCCGTTCTGACGCAAATTAAATTTATCAAAGCTATTCAAAGTGAATGGAGCAGGTATGGAAAACAATAGTATCTAATAGAAGTTTTTCAATCGGGTCTTTAATCCCTCAGATATTGCTGTAAACGGAATCGTGAGCTTACGCCCTCTGGTTGCAGACTTGTATGTTAAGAAAAACATGAATTTATATGAGAAACATTTCGCGCCGGAAACGCTCTCAAACACACAAATATTTTTTTTAAATCGGACTCTTAGAAACAGAGATATCGACAAAAATAAGATGTGGCTTTACGTCCCCTGGTGGAAAACCATGCATTATTTAAAGAAGAAAGTATTACCAAAAAGATTTTCCATATGAGCGGTATCGGTCCAAGAAAAAAAAAACTTAGTCGAGTTTTCAGGAGCCCAGATTTTGCTACAAATACATCAGAAGCAGAAATTAACACTTCTGCCCCCTGGTGGCCAAACCATCATTTACCAAACATTAGAAATTATGTGAAAAATATTTTCCATCAGGTCTTGTATGCAATACACGAAGAATGTTTCAAATCGGAGTTTTAGAAGTAGAAATAACGCAGAAAACGCAATTTACCTTTGTGCCCCCTAGCGGAAAGTCTATGATTTACTCGAAAATTTTTAATTTAAGGGGAAAACATTTCGCATTGGAAACACTATCCAGCAAAGAAGGAATTTTTCAAATCGGTCTCCTAGAAGTAGAGATATTGACAAAAATAAGATATACATCTACGACACCTGGCGTAGAAACCATGCATTATTTCAAGAAGAAAATGCTCCTAAAACGTTTGTCGACATCAGTAGTATCGGTCAACAAACGACTTTTCTTTCAATCGAGATTTTGGAAGCTCATATTTTGCTGCAAATACATCAGAAGCGGATATTAAGTCTTACGCCACCTGATGGCCAAAATATTTTTTACAAAAATTACAAATTATATCCAAAGGACTTTCCATCAGAAGCTGCATCCGGTGCAGAAATAATTTTTCAAATAGGAGACTTAGAAGCAGAGATGTAAGGAGGAAAACAATTTACCTTTACGCCCCCTAGTGGAAAGTCTATGAATCACTTGAACATTTTGAAATTATATGAGAAACATGTCACACTGGAAACACTATCCAACAAAGAAGAAATTTTTCATATTGGACTCCTAGAAGTAGAGATATTGACAAAAATAAGATATACATCTACTCCAACTGGCGTTGAAACCGTGCATTATTATAAGAAGAAAATGTTTCTAAAAAGTTTGTCGGCATGAGTAGTATCGGTCTACAAACGACGTTATTTTCAATCGAGAATTTAGAAGCTCATATTTTGCTGCAAATACATCAGAAGCGGAAATTAAGGTTTAAGCCCCTGGTGGCCAAACCATTTTTTTACAAAAATTAGAAATTATGTGCAAACGATTTTCCATCAGGAGCTATATCCGGTGCAGAAAGAATTTTTCAAATCGGAGATTTAGAAGCAGAGATATAGGGGAAACGCAATTTTCCTCTACGCCCCCTAGCGGAACGTCTATGAATTACTTGAAAATTTGGATATTATATGAAAAATATGTCACAATGAAAGCACTATCCAACGAAGAAGAAATTTTTCAAATCGGACTCCTAGAAGTTGAGATATTGACAAAAATAAAATATACGTCTACACCCCCTGGCGGAGAAACTGTGGAATATTTTAAGAAGAAAATATTCCAAAAAGTTTATCGATGTGAGTGGCATCAGTCTACGAAATAATTTTTTCAATCCATATTTTAGAAGCACAGATTTTATGGCAAATATATCAGAAGCAAAAATCAACACTTACGCCAAGTGGTGGATAAAGTATTCTTTATCAAAATTTTGAAATTATATGCAAAATGTTTTCCATCACGAGGTGCATCCGCTGAAGGAAACGTTTTTCAAATCGGAGTTTTAGAAGAAGAGTTTTTGAAAAAAATGTAATTTACTTTTACGCCCCCTAGCGGAAAATCTATGCGTAATTTGAATAAGTAATATCTAAAACACTCTTCGACATAAATGGAATCGAAAGATAAAAAACAAATTTCAATCAGATGTTTAGAAGCAAATATGTAGAATAAAACTTATTTTTTAATTCGACATAATCTGCCTTTACGCCCTCTAGCGGCGAAATTGTACATCGTAAAAAAAACGAAATGAAGGATCATCATTCGCAGATTTCCAGCTTCCGAATGCAAAAAGAATTTTTCAAATCGGACTAATAGTTGCAGATATAGCGTGGGTACAGACTGACGGACGGACGGACGGACAAACCGGTAACATAAGTACGATCTTTTTTTACAAAAGACGTGCTAAAAATGGTGTGTGTCTTCTACTCTCTTAGAACTTTGCGCAGAGAATTCCCACCATTTCCCAGAAGTTTAAACACTAATGTTAACAAAACATTCGTTTTACGTAACAAAATGTCGGTGAAATCGAAAAATTCAGGTTCGTTTATCCAAGTTCCCTAAAATTTCAGATTGCACCAGCCATATGTTCTAACAGCTTAAATGTTAAGATGGAAAATAGGTTCTAATACACTCCAAAAGTAAATAATAAGCCCTGAATTCCGTTCAATGGGTGTAAAACTAGTAGAAATACGTAAAACGAGCTTTCGCCAGTCACGGCTGGCTTCTTCAAGTAGGTACTAGCTAGTAAAAGCAGAAAACAGCTTAGTACGCCTCATCAAATCTACAAAAGTTCAAATTCAAAAATGTATTTAATTGTTTTATAATTTTATTTTAAAATTATTTAAAAATATAAATAAATTGTATTTATAAATTTATTATAAAATTATTAATAAATAATTAAATTTATTTTATTTATTTATTTAGTTTTAATTTGAATTTTTGTAGATCTGTTTAGGTGTGCTAAGCTGTTTTCCGCTTTTACTAAGTACTACAAGTTGCATGTGAACAAATTATCAGGAAAAACCAAAATGCTGATGCAAAAAAGAAGAGAGATGTGGACAACAAAAGAAGATGTGACTTCCAAAGTGGAATACATAGAGCTATGCAAGACAGTACGAAAAAGTATCACTGAAGACGTAAGGAAATTCAACTGTGAACTAGTGAGGAAAGCAATTGAAAACAACCAAAGCCTAAAGATAGCAAAGGGACATCTCAGTAAGGGAAGAAAACATATTATGGCACTGAGAAAAGAAGATGGTTCTGTAACAAGAAATAGAGGTGAAATTTTGTCAAGAGTGAAAGATTTCTACTCCAAGTTATATGAAAGGGATGATGCATGTACTCCAGACATCATGGAAGGTACCAGTACCAGAGTTCTTCCAGTCCTCCCAGCAGAAATTGCACATGCAATCAAGAACATGAAGCGGGGAAAAGCTCCAGGAGAAGATGGAATTACTGTAGACATCATACAAGAAGCAAATGGAGAAATCGAAACAGTACTCGCCCAAATTTTCACTCGATGCCTAAATGAAGGGAAGATTCCTGAGGATTGGAACAATGCTATAATGATCCTGCTACATAAAAAAGGTGACATTGAGGATCTCAGGAACTACAGACCTATCAGCCTCCTATCATTAGTTTATAAAATCTTCACTAAAGTTCTTTCACACCGCTTAAAGGTGACACTGGACATGGCTCAACCGAGAGAACAAGCTGGATTCTGGAGTGGCTACAGCACAATAGATCATATCCACGTGCTGAGAAAACTAATTGAAAGAGCGAGGGAATATGAACTTCCATTGTGCATGGCTTTTATCGATTATGAAAAAGCCTTTGATTCAGTGAAACCATCAGCAGTTACAATGGCTCTGAAAACATGCGGTATTGAAGATGCAAACATGAATATTATTAATAACATCTATGAAAATGCAAGTGCAAAGATTCGTCTGTTTCAAAATACACTGCTGGACAATTGCTAAGGACGGATCATAAACGGCTATATAGCGCATAAAAAAGTCAGTGTGGTTGATGCCAAGTAAAATAAAATTAGGTCAGAATGCCAGGACATTACAAGAAAGACAATTTATTGTGCTCTGAAATCCAGAAACCTTTGGAACGTGTTCAAGGGACAAACAGGCCATTTTGTGCAGAATACGTAAACGTGAAAAAAATGCAATTACCGTCCGCTGGCGTTCCGGCGTAAGATGTCAATACGGGATATGGCCACCATGGAGGGCGAAGATTCCACACGTCGTGTCATGCTTTGCACAACATTATCAAGCAGCTGTTGGGGTAATTTATCCCATTCCTCTGTCAGTGCACGGATGAGGGTGTCCTTGTTTATTGGAGGGCATTTGCGACCAGCAAGACTCCTCCCCAAAGCATCCCACACATTTTCAATGGAATTCAGATCTGGAGAACGTGCTGGCCATACGAGGCGTTGAGTATCCTCGCTCTCAAGACACTCCTAGACAGCGACTGTTCGATGACATGTTGCGTTGTCGTCCATGAAAATGAATCTATCACCGACAGCACCACGGAACAGGTGAACATGACGTAGCAGAACATCATTAATGTATCGTTGGCCAGTCATAGTCCCAGTTGGAAGCACATAGAGGGACGTACGGCCATTGATCATGATGCCAGCCCATACCATGACACTACATGTCGGATATCGGTCCCTTTCCTGTATGCTTGCTGGACAATATGCAGTACCACTATCACGCCAGATCAGTTGTCGTCGACAATCAGACGATAGACTGCATCTACTCTCATCTGAGAAGAGGACAGCAGACCAGTCGTTATCAGTCCAATTGCGATGTTGATGGCACCATTGCAAACGGGCGGTACGGTGACGTCTGGACAATTTGATGCACACAACAGGACGGCGGGCGTATAGTCCTCCTTCATGCAAACGTCTGGCGACAGTTTTTCGGGAGATCCACTTGCCAATAGCAGCCATGAACTGATTTGCTACCTCACTAGCTGTGCTGTGCCGGTGTCTTTTTGTTCATAGCACTATGTACCGATCTTCTGCAGGTGTCGTACTGCGAACACGACCTCCCACGTGACGTTTGCTACACTCTCCATTTGTTTGAAATGATTTCCAAAGCTATGAAACAACACTGTGGCTGACGTCGAACTCCCTGGCAACATCTGTTATTTTTCGCCCTTCTTCAATCTTGCTAATAATACGGCCATGCGTAAAATCATCTAGGTCATGTCGGGAAGACATACTGAAAATTGCAAGTTCGTCAATTGATTCCTTCCCTTTCAACTTTGCGTTTGAACAACAACGGTCAATACACGTCAAATCCTTTATATCTCTTATCAGCGCTATGACGTCACGAACAAGTTCGGCAATCCAAAATTTGCATACGCACAACACGCCTTACTGTATCCCGCACTTATGCCAATTTCCACATTTTCCTGCCTTCCATTTCATGGTTGCTGTCGTTGCTATTGTCATCCGTCCTTAGCAATTGTCCGGCAGTGTACAACACACATAAAAATTGGAAAGGGAGTGAGACAAGGTGACACCATATCTCCGAAGCTCCTTAGCGCCACATTGGAAAATGTCTTTCAATCACTGAACTGGGAAAACAAAATTATAAAGATTAATGGAGATTATCTAACCCACCTTCGTTTTGCTGATGACATAGTCATTTCTGCAACTACCCCATCAGAGCTGCAGAGTATGATACAGGAACTTGTTGACAAGAGTAAAGAAGTGGGATTGCAAATGAACTTTCAGAAGACAAAAGTGATGTTCAATGCTTTTACACTAATTGAAGAATTATGGATTGATGGAGAAAAGCTGGAGATAACAGACACGTACGTTTATCTTGGACAGCAGATATCAAGTGAGGGTCACATTGATGAAGAAATTAATCGGCGTACAAAACTTGCCTGGAGAGCTTTTGGAAGAAGCAGCGTAATTTTCAAGAGCAATATGCCATTATGTCTTAAAAGAAAAGTGTTTGATCAATGCATCCTTCCAGTGCTTACGTATGGTGCAGAGACGTGGACCTTAGCTAAACGAGACATACAAAGGCTGCAGACAATTCAAAGAAGCATGCAGAGGTGCATGCTTGGTGTAACCAGGAGAGATAAGAAGAGGAACACATGACAAGAGTGGAAGACATCATGATCAGAGTTAAATCCCTGAAATGGCAATGGGCTGGACATACTGCCAGAAGGACAGACCATCGATGGACAGCCGAAATTTTAGACTGGATTCCAAGGGACAGAAAAAGACCCAGAAGAAGACCACATGGGAGATGGGTGGATGAAATTCGTAAGTATGCGGGAGTGACATGGAGGAGACTGGCACGAGACAGACCGTTGTGGAGGAAACTTGGGGAGACCTTCGTCCAACAGTGGATTGATAATGGTTGACAATGATGATGATGATGGTGACCTAGCTGAAGAAGCCAGCCGAAACTGGCGAAAGCTATTTTATGTATTTCGACTAGTTTTACACCCATTAAACGGAATTCGGAACTTATTATTTAGCTTAAATGTATTTGGGGGGGCTAAAGGGAGAGTTCTAAGAAAAGTTGAGTGGGCTTAAGCTCACCCCAAACCACCCGTAGCATCGTGCCTGGTCCTGGTTCGTATCCGACGGTGAGGCATTAATGCTGTGTTTGTCTTACTGCACTGGCTCCCTTCCTTTCCTCGACCCAATGGCTTAAATTTGGGACGGGCTACTGCTTATGTAGCCTATCAAGTTGTTCATGGTGGTCATTAAACTCTCAAACAACTGAAAAAAACATTAGGTCTAAATCTGAAATGAACTCAACAGTTATAACTTTTTTAAATCTTTGCAAGTGCATTTCCGTTTTTGCTCTCTACTTATCAAGTCTTTTGTAAAAAAAGGACGTGCTTAAGGTATCACTTTTTCAGTCTCTCTGTCCGTTCGTCTGTGGGCACCTTATCTACACACCTATTAGTCCGATTTGAAAAGTTATTTTCGTATTGGAAAGCTTGAAATGTCAGAACAATGTTTCTTGCTTTCCAATTTCTTCTCGATACCTAACGTTTCCTTTGGCTTGAGCTTGAGCAAATGCCGACTCTATTGAATTCAAAATACATTTTATTTCACATATTTGCATCTAAATATCCGATCAAAAAAATTTTTGTTCCTTGCAATGGCATTTATAATGAACACTATTTTCAGTGCAATTTCGTTTTCAAGTAATCCCTACATTTCCCGTTCGGGGTCGAAAAAGTAAATTGCGATTTCCCTGATACACGTAACGGCTAATTCCATCACAAAATTAAATCAAGAAAAAAAATCGGGTTGGTCAATCTTTTTCTGTATATTTTTAAAGACTTTGACTCTAGTTAAATGGCATCTTTAAAACAATAATTAAAAATGAAACAATCTACTCTGGAAGATGTATCGTATGTATTTTTTCATGAAAAGGGTGCATTGCAAAAAAAAAAAAAATCAAGCTTCTTAACCATAGAAGCATGTTAAATAATTTCTTGCGAGTGTTGGAACAATGCAATGCTTTTAAAGGTAAGAAAAAAAATACTTTTATGTATATTATTTTAATACTAAACGCCACTCATTCAAAATTTTGACTTAAAATAAACAGTGATTCCAAAATAATTACTGTTTCTCCCAGGAAGCAAGGGTATTTTGAAGAGCACTGAGCATCCTTTGTTAATTAAGTTCTACAAATATTTAATTATCCAAACACTCCATGCCCTCATCAAAAAACACTTACACCTGAGATTGTATCTCTGAAAAATTCTGAAACGGTTAAAAGTTAAAAATATGCAAATGTTGTTTTTCTCGATTAAAAGAACACAAAAAAATCTACAGCAGCATTCTGCTATGTGGCGCCATCTATGATTCTAAAGTAGAATGACCCCTGCATTCTGAAGCTATTTATAGGAATTCTATTCCACATGTATTACTTTCCTTAAATATGAGCATATTGCATTAATGTAATGATAATATCAGGTATATGAATTACGATCCAGAAAGCGGTTAACTAATCATGGGCATTCCAGAAGAAAAAAACAAAAACAGTTCAGACACATCAAAAGCGGTATTGTTCGTTACAAGTCTCTTCGTGACGTGCAAGGCAGTCAGAAAAGAAATAAAAATCATTTTACCCCATTGAATTTGAATGTTTACGTCTAAACTAAATTTAAGGGATAAATAGTCTTAAAAACCTTCTGTGCGAAAGTAAGAATCCTAAGAATTGCCATTAGAAGCGACAGAAAAAAAAATTCTAGTGCTATCAGAATATTAAAATGATAAATAACTCACGAGAATAAAATAAAGATAATAAAAACATCACATATAGGTAGTGCTCGAAATGTGCCAGTATATGCCGGTATGGCATACCGGCCCTTTTTTACCGGGAATTTGCATACCGGCACTAATTTTGGTAGCGGGAACTGCAGAAATGATTTTTTTTTTTTTTTTGTGTTCCTGACTTACGAGCGCGCATTCTTAAACATAGAATCCTTATGTACCTCTTGCTCTTGAGAAATAGGTCTTTGGAAACCGTAAAGGGTAGGGAAGTACTGTACACTTTGACCTATGAGTTCCATCCTACAAAGGATGGAAATGAAGCTACCCATGGCACACGATTACATCTTGCCCAAGCCCCAGACCATACCATTAAAGATGTCTGTAATTTTTATTTTATCATCTATATCTATATTTATACTGACATATAAAGCGGGAAACTTTGTTTGTGTGTTTGAGGTAATCTCTAAAACTACTGAACCGAATAAGCTTCTCAGCGGTTAAAGAATTAACCGTTGGGAAGCTTATTTCTTTCCGGTGGATATAAGCTATTTTGTCTATTTTTTATTAATTTTGGCTGTACTACCGAATCAGAACGCTTCCAAGTAGTTCCCGAATTCCCGTGTATCGTTCCGCTTTGTTTACATACACCCTGATCACACTCAACGTGAAAGAAAGTAGTTCACGATGATATACGGATCTTTTTTTACTAACCATGAAAACTACTGAACCGATTTGGATGATTCTTCCACCTTTGGGAGGCTTACTTCTTTCCAGTGGGCATAGGCTATTTTGTTTATATTTGTTTATTTTCAAGAAGATTTGCTCCAAGGAAGTCACAACTGGATGTGTGAACCAGCTATCGTGTTTCCGAGGAACCACATTGTCTCAAATTGAAAGTTGGTATTCCTATATTATTACGGAACCTGAATCCTCCAAACCTGTGCAATGGTACAAGATTACAGGTCAAAGCACTGCGTAATAATATTATTGAAGCCATTATACTAACTGGGCCAGCAGCTGGACAAATGGCACATATACCCAGGATTCCGATGATTCCGACGGACTTGCGTTTCACGTTCAAAAGATTACAGTTTGCTATTGAACTATCCTTCGCTATAACGATCAATAAATATCAGGGCCAAACTTACAAATATATGGGATTGAATTTGCGTGAAGAATGTTTCTCGCACGGACAGTTATACGTCGGCTTATCGAGAACCGGCAGTTCAAGCAATCAATTTATTTTGACAACGACTGGAAACCAGACAAAGAATGTTCTATACGCAGAGGCATTGTGATTTATTTTCAAAAACTAAATTAAAAAATAAGTAATTAAATTTATGTAAAATTTAATTATAATTTTATTTCACGTGAAAAACTAACTGCCGACTATTTAATCTTTCGGCCAGTTGTCTCCATCGGTTGCTATGAAATTCAACTGCAGTTCTTATGGATGGATCGGATTACCCGTGTTATCATAGCCCTGTTTTTCAGTGATATTTTTCACGCGAGCAAAGCCGCGGGCACAGCTAGTTATTTTAATATAATCTGTTTTTGAATTACAGCATGTGCTAATTATTACTACGTCAGTTGAGTATTTCTCAGCGGAGGCTAAAAATTTTTCACTACGAGAAACTTTTAATCTTTCTCTTCAAACCAACACTTCGTTGCCTCTTCACAATCACCCAAAAAAAACCTACCCCGCAGTTCTTTTTTAAGATTTTGGAAGAGGAAGAAGTCACTAGGGGAGAGATTACGTGAGTACGGTGTATGGGGGAGCAGTTAGAAGCCATATTATGTTACAGCTTGCATGGAAATACCGGTGGTGTGGATTGAAGCATTGTCCTGTGAAGCAAAACACACTGTTGCAATTTTCTTCGTCATTTATTATTGATGGCTTCTCGCAGTAGTCGCAAAAGCGCGGCATAATAGGCAACTTTCACAGTCCTTTTATGAGGTAAGTAATAATCAATTAACAGCAACCTTTCTGAGTCCCAAAAAATGGTAGCCGTAGTCTTCCTTGCACATGGTTGCGTTTTGAACATTTTTTGGTGGTGGTGATCCATGATGTTTTCACTGGATGCTCTATTGTTCAGCCTCAGGGTCCCACTGGTGCAGCCACGTCTCATCGCCAGTCACATGCAGGAATTGAAGTCATCTGGATCGCATTTAATGCAGTCAAGTTGAATCCGACTTGCTTCAACACGATCATTCTTCATCTCAGGTGTCAATCATTTTCAGGTGCCAGTCTCCTCCATCCACCCATCTCCCACGTGGTCTTCTTTTGGGTCATTCGAGGAACTCATCTGGCACAGAGCAGAGTTGGAAACGAGCCAAACATTTTGGACCTGTAGCCGACCGTCACATAATTGGACCCGCCCCATCTACCACGTGGTCTTCTTCTGGGTCTTTTCCTGTCCTTTGGAATTCAGTCTAGAATGTCGGTTGTTCATCGGCGGTCCGTTCTCCTGGCAATATGTCCAGCCCATTGCCATTTCAGGGATTTTACTACAGGGCTGTATGATCGTGATGTCTTCCACTCTTGTCAGTTTCCTTATCAATGAGTTTCTCTTCTTGTTTCTCCTGGTTAAACCAAGCATGCATCTCCCCATGCCTCTTTCAGGTGTCTGCAGTCTTTGTATGTCTTTTACAGTTAAGGTACACGTCTCTACCCTTTACGTAAGCACTGGAAGGATGCATTGATCAAACACTTGTCTTTAAGACATAGAGGCTCATTGCTTCTAAATATTTTACTGTTTCTTCCAAAAACGCCAATTAATTTCCTCATTAATGTGACCCTCGCTTGATATCTGCTGCCCAAGGCAAATATAGGAATTGCTTATCTCCAGTTTTTCCTATCAACTGATAAATCTTTATTCCTTGTAAAAGCATTGTACTTCAGTTTTGTCTTCTGAAAGTTTATTTTTAATCTAATTTCTTTACTTTTATTAGCAAATTCCTGGATCATACTCTGCAGCACTATTTCAAAGACCTCTGAAGGGTTCTTTGAAATATATTTTTTACTTTTCAAAAATAAAACGGAAATAAAACCGGGATCGAAATCTGGTCAGGAACACCTTGATCAGATCCGTTTGACCCGCAAGAAATTGTCAACCCGGCGACTCGTTGAACTTCTGACACGTGACCCGTTTCCATCTCTGACACAGACCTTTGACATCTCTACCTCTCATGGAAAACAGTCCAAACACTGCCGGCACTTAACTTCAATTCCTCAGCAATCTGTACGACACGGATTTGCCGGTTTGATATCTCCACGTCCTCCACCTTCTGGTATATGGCATCTGAGTCTCCTCCACTGAGCGTCCCTCGCGAAGGCAGACTTCCAACGAGTCTGTCCCCGTTTAAAGAGAGCAGCGCATCTTTTGACTGGGGCTGGTGAAGGTGCACTATCGACTTACACGGACTACCCGCTCATGATAGTACGTGGCGTTTCACCTTTCTGCGTCAAAAATTCAATCACCTCTCGGTTCCGCAGTTGCTTCTGTCGCTCATTCATCGGCACCTTATGGTCTTGAATGCACTGTGGCGCCGTCTCAAATGATGACACAGCGAAGTGGCGTGGTATACTGAGTGGCCACTTTATTATGACCACCCCCTCAGTACTTCGTTGGGCCACATTTTGCCTTTAATACTGCGTCGATTCTTCGTGGCATGGACTCCACGAGATCTTGATAGGTGGTTTGTGGAATCTGAGACCATGCTTGGTGAATAGCACTTTCCAGGAGTATGAGATTGCAGGGTTGTGGATCCAGCTGTCTGATGGCTTGTTCAACTTCATCCCACAAATTTTCAATATGCTTGAGATCTGGAGATTGTGGGGGCCACCTAAAAAACGTAAACTCACCAGTATGTTCCTGAAACCAATCCTGTACAATACGAGCACTATGGCAGGATGCATAATCTTGTTGAAAGTAGCCATCGCTATTGGGATAAACCATCCACATGACAGGATGCACTTGGTGCCTAACGATGTTTAGATATGATGTGCCAGTCAGAAGTTGATCAACACGAATTAAAGGGCACAAAGCATGCCAGGAAAACATTCCGCAAACCATAACGTTGCCTCCACCAGCTTGAAGGGTTGTAGCAATGCATTTGGGGTCCATGCGCTCGTGCTGTTTTCGCCCAATTATCACTCGGCCATCGGCATGGTATAACTTAAAACGTGATTCATTAGACCCCATAATTTGTTTCCAATTATCGACTGTCCATTCCTTGTGCTCCAGTGCGAACTGAAGACGTTTTCTCTTGTTAACTGCAGACAGCAAAAGTGTTCGAACAGGCCTTTGGCTGCCATATCCCATCCGATGCGGTGTATGGCAAGCACTGCGTGCAGAGATCAGTTGAGGGGATCCTTGATTAAGATGGTCAGTAATTTTCTGCAATTTTGCCCTTCTTATGTCATTTACCAGTCTGGACACTCTCCGTTCCGCCGAAGCAGTCACTAGTCGATGGCGACCACACGTTGCACGTAGAGACCCAGTTTTTTGCCTGACACTCCAGTCTTTAAACACTTTAACAACCGCTGCTCTGGAACATTTCACGAATGCGGCGGTTTCGGTGATACTCCCTCCATGGCTCCAAACTCCTACAATCATCTCACGTTGAAAGTCCGTCAAATCGCATTTTTTACCCATCTCGTCACCCAAACATCACTTCTACTACTGTCGCAAACACTAAGCTTTCCCTTTTTTATACTAGACTCGCCTTCTGGCGGCAACAGCGTGCAGCCATAGCTCATTTGCTTTAAACTGTCAGGTGGTCATAATAAAGTGGCCACTCAGTGTATAACTGAGGGATGATGCAATACTTGCTTCAGCCACCAGCCACTTCTTTCGAAGTCAGACAAAAAAATTATTGAACGCAGCACGCCCCTCTTACACAACATCCATACCCTGTCCCGGAATTCGCATATTTTCCTGCAAAAGTTCATACAAAAACCAGCGAAATCAACGAAATAGGCACTTCACGTATGTGAAACCAAGGGATCATACAAGCAGTATTAGTAAAGTACAACCTGCCAGTTGTGTCCTTCGGCGTGGGTGCTGCGGCCTTTGTACTATGTCGTTCAATTTAGAAAATTTTCACGCTTACGTTAAACAAAACGCAGAATATGCATCACATGCTGATGAAATATTCCATCTAGAAACCTATGTAAACTCAGGTTGCAGTTGCAATGAAATCCCCCCAATAAAATGAAATGTCATTGAATCCGCTAAATGTGTTGAGAAGGTTCATTTCCACATCATATGCGTAAAATTTTATTTTTTATATAAATTCCCAAGCTGTATGCTTAGTCATTTAATGAATCCTTTGCTTAGCCGATCGCCAGGAAACTTTATGAGTGCTATTTCCAGAGGACAGAGTGGCCCAGGACACTGGGACATTTCCCGGTGCGGACCACTCAAGAAATGGCCCACTTGTTCGTAATCTTTTAACATGATTTTTTTGGAACGCACTAATAATCATTTTAGTACTTATGAAATAATCGGTTACTTACTTTGTGCATTATATCCGAAAAGTTATTTTTATGATATGAAGCATAAGTCTGTCTAAAAAGTCATTTCTTTAAGATAACAAGTTTGTAAAATCACGCAATGCATTGATTATGATACTCTTTCCAACATACCAGAAATCATTACTCAAGTTATGAGGATAATGGCTGTGGAATAAATCTCAGTCCTGTGCCCTGACCTTTGATCCCATTTCGATTATATTCAACAGAACCCATTCAGTATACCTCCGAAATAACATGATAAAGTTTTGTCACAATGGAAGCATTTTTACGTAAGTTATGATGGAAGTGATTCCGCTCCTATGTCCTAACTTTTGCCCCCATTTCACCCTTTTTCAATAGGATTTGTCCCCAGGTTGTCCCCTACCACATACTAAAATTTAATCAAAATCTAACCTTTTTTACGTTAGTTATGACGCATAAGAGCAGTGGAATGAATCCCGCTCCTATGTCCTGACCTTTGACCCCGTTTCGTTCACTTTCAATAGGGTTCCTTCCCAGGTGTTCCCCTTCCACATACAAAAACTTCATCGAAATCGAACGATTTTTACGCGAGTTATGGTGCGGACGGACACACGCACACAACGCGTGACGTAATGAGGCAGATGGGAATCGCGACCATCTGCTCGAAAGAGTGCGACGTCATAAAACTTTAATAGGATCCACACACAACGCGTGACGTAATGAGACAGATGGCGTGACCGCGCCAGCATTTCAATCGCGAGATTGTGACGTCATAAGATTTCTAAGGATGGGTAACATTAATAGGACGCCATGACACTAAAAACGTGGTAATTCGGGATGGTTATTTAACGCACTAAACGAATTGTCCTATAGTCGAGATCAAGCTAAATCGATTTCTAGTACCAGAAAACGGTAGGTTAACGACTTTCATCAAAATCCTTAGAGCCGTTTTCAAAATAAAATTTACATACATACAAGAATTGCTCCTTTAATAGTATGGGATAAGGGCGATGGAATGGATCCCGATCCTATGTTCTGACCTTTGACCCCATTTCGTCCATTTTCAATAGGGTTCGTCCCCAGGTGGTCCCATATCACATCCTAATATCTCATCGAAATCGAGCCATTTTTACGTACGTTATGACGCATAAAGGCAATGGAATGCATCTCGCTCGTATGTCCTGACCTTAGACCCCACTTCACCCATTTTCAATAGGATTCATTCTCAGGTGGTTCCCTTCAATATACTAAAATTTCATCGGCATCGAACATTATTTATGCAAGTTATGACGCAACAGAGCAATGGAATGGATCCCGCTCCTATGCCGTGACCTTTGACCCCATTTCACCCATTTTCAATAGGGTTCGTTCCCCGGTAGTCCCCTACCACACCCTAAAATTTCATCGAAATCGAACCATTTTTACGCGAGTTATCGTGCCGACAGACGGACGGAAAAAGCTGGAGCATATACGCTTCTTCAACCTACGGTTAGAAAGCGTAAAAAAGGGTTTCCTTCCATCTACACCAATGCACCATTACATTATGACCACTTACTTAATAAGCTGTAAGACCCACTTTAGCCCGCAAAACAGCGGCCACTCAGAGAGGCATCGATTCGATGAGGTGGCGATTGGTATTCTGGGGAATCTGGTACGATAATGTCAACAGCAGGTCCTCCAATTCTCGTACATTTCGGGGTAATGGTGATTTATCGCGAATCCGCTTTTCCATGTCGAATCGAAAATGTTCGATTCGTTTCACGTCAGGAGAATTTGGAGGCCAGGGCATTAAAAGAAAGTCACCAGCATGTTCCTCGAACCACTCCTTGACGATTCTGGCAGTGTGGCATGACGCATTATCCTGTTGGTAATGGCCATCATCAGCAGGGTACACAGTTGCCATGAATGGGGGAAATTGGTCCACGATGATGTTCAGATACCTGAGAGCTGTCAGGAATTGGGCTATTGGGATAATGGAGCTTAAAGTGTCCCAAGAAAACAGCGCCCACAGCCTAACACCGCTGCCGCTGGTCTGTTTCCGCTCAACAGTGCATCCAGGTGCCATAGCCTCCGTTGGTAATCCGCGCATGAGCGCTCGGCCGTCTATGTGATGCACCAGGAATCTTGATTCTTCAGACCAGGCCACTTTCTTCCAATCATCCACGGTCCAAGCTTGATTATCTAGAGCCCATTTTCATGTGTTGTTGTCGATGACGTGCAGTGAGCATGGGCTATGGGTCTGTAGCTTCGGCTATGCAAGCCCATGAGCAGAAGGCTGCGATGCATCTCTCCATGCTATTTTCAGTTGTCTGCAATATTTGTATGCCTTTTGTTGTTAAACTCCAAGAACGTTTCGTGTTTACGTTGTAGATTGGGTGAATTATTGCCGTCTTAACACAATATTACAAGAGAAAGGTACTTCAATGTAAAAACAACTTAAATAAAGCATTACTCATAGGTTAAAAGTACACAAGAACTTCCAAGTCCGCATTGGACTCTTCATCAGGTGTGGTAGAGTCCGATGCGGACTTGAAAGTCTTTGTGTACTTTTAACCTATAAGTAATGTTTTATTTAAGTTTATTTTATATTAAAGTACTTTTATCTTGTAATATCGTATTAAGACTGCAATAATTCACCCATTCTTTCGTAGTTAAGGTCCACGTCTCTGCTCCGTACGTAAGCACTGGAAGGATGTATTGATTAAACACTTTTCTTTTAAGACATAATGGCATATTGCTCTTAAATATTGTATAGTTTCTTTTAAAAGCTCTCCAACCAAGTTTTATACGTGGATTCATTTCTTCACCAAAGTGACCTTTGCTTGATATCTGCTGTCCAAGGTAAATATAGGTTTCGGTTATCTCCAGCTTTCCCCCACCAATCGATAAATCTCCATTCCTTGTAAAAGCACTGTACTTCAGTTTTGTCTTCTGAAAGTTCATTTCGAATCCCATTTTTTTACCCTTTTCAGAAAGTTCCTGAATCATTTTCTGCAGCTCTGAAGTATTATTTCGAAGACCTCTGAACAGTTCTTTGAAATATTTTTTTTTTCCTTTTCAAAAATAAAACGGAAATAAAACCGGGTCGAAATCGGGTCAGGGACACCTTGACCCGACCTGTTTGACCCGCAAGAAATTGTCGACTCGGGGACCCGTGACCCGTTTCCATCTCCGGCTGGAACTGGGGTTTTCAGGAGACTCCTAATTTTGTAAAACCGGATTTTTCGAAGAAAAACAAAGTTCCGTGGAACAGCTCTCCGTATTTGAGTGTGGTTTAATGTTGCATTCTAATCATGAGCGGATTTAGCAAATTCTTTTACCTTGAAATTCTTGTTAAAATTTGTTCACGACTGAACTTACTTTACAACTCATATTACGACAGTTCATTTTCATTCAGGATCTAAAAGAATTTATTTTTCCATGGGGGAATTTATGAGGTGATTCCCTGATGTTGTGTATACTTTTGCAATGATTCCCGCCCTGGTTCCGTCGTCCCAGTCCGCCTCTGGCTATTTATATGAAGATTTTCTGATCACGAAAAATGGCGAAGACAGGGATCTTTTCAGAAGACATAATTTCAAACATTCACGGTTGCCTGATTTGAGCAGGATAGTCTCACTTCTGTGAAGATTTGTAAAGAGCATAATTAGCAAAAACAAATTCTGAGACAGAATTTCAAAAATGCACAGACACCGTGGACTTCTGAATGCAGTAATGTGGTCTACTTCCTGTGAAGACATGTGAAGGGCGTAATTTAAAAAAAAATTAATTCGTCCACTCAAGTAATTACTTATCTAAACAATTAATCAGAGCCACTCAAGTAATTACGTATCTGTTTCTGTGCAAGGAAGACAACACCTGGGTCGCAATTTCTTATACGTTTCAGTTCGTTCCGTTTACTGTTTTAAATGAAACATTAGAATTGCAACTCTTAACTATTCCGATGTGAACACAGCGCTATTTTATATATTTTTTTTCCTTCAAATAATGCAAAGTTCGTTTCACATAATTTAAAGTGTTTCATTTATATCCGTTTCGAAAATTCAATAACACAAAACAAATATAACAGAAGTACGTGCACTGTGTTGTACACACCAACTGTACAGCATCTTTACATATATAGAATTTCAAATTCACGTAAGTATTAAACAGTGAGAAACAGAAGTGTGAAAAATCTTTCTGCCAAATTGACGAAAATATGATTTTTTGAATATATTTTCCTTAAAATGGTAATAAATCACATGTAAATATTTTGGACCAGTCAATATCTCATTATTACGTTTTTACGTAAATGCAACTTGGTTTGTCAGTTAAAGATCTCGTCCATAGATGGCAGCACCAGTCATGCAGTCTCGAAGGGCGACGAAACATGAAATCATTAATTTGACAGAAGAAATTATTAGTTGGAATCGCTAGCTGGCAACTTCCCATTAGTACGTAATAATGAGGTGTAAAGTGTAGTGTGTGTGTGTGCGGTACACTATGATTTTACTTCATTTTATTCATTTTTTTTGTGCAACTGAAATACACGTGCCATGCACCAATATTCATTAGTACGTAGGGGTTGAAATGTTACACATCGGTCACGGAAACATTATTATAGCAACAAAAGCCGCCTACGGTGGTCTAAGCGCTGTCCTTTGAAGGTTCTTCCCGGTTGGGCCAAGTTGAGCTGAAAAAATAGCACTTTCTAAAATCGTGGAAAAACATCACAATATCAGGCAGTTCTACACCAATAACTCAGAGAGAACATTTCATTGAGAACACTTCAACTTTACGCCGACGAAATAGTGAAGAGCAGCATGGAGTATTGTTGAAATAACAATCGCATGCAAGAATCATATTCCAGGAGTATTGAACCGAAAAAAGGTTACGTGAGATAACTCAAATTTATGGGCACTATTATTTATGACATTTCAAATACACTGGCGGAAAGTGAAAAAAGAACACCAAGAAGGAGACGTCTGATACCAACGAAATTTATACAGCATAATAACGAAATACAGAGGATAACGTGATCAAAACATTATGGCAATATACAGCTGTATTTGCTAATAAACTGAAAAATAACATTTCCATGTAACATGGTTAGTACGAGGTTGAACCACCATGAACTGCGTCACACTGTGCAATTCTGGCATGGAGTCTGTCGTACAGATGTTCGATGTAAGTTTGGGGTATTGAGTTCCAAGCATCCTCAACCTGGACGCGTAAATCGGGGATGGTTGTGGCTTGCCGTGGAGACCGGATAAGTAGTTGTCCCATAAAATCCCACACGTGCTCAATGGGGGACAAATCCGGTGAACGTGCAGGCCATGGAAGTTGTCTCACACCCTGAAGTGCATGTTGCGTTGCACGTGCCGGGTGTGGGCGTGCGTTATCTTGCTGGAAAACACCACGATGCACCGACCTTACAAATGGCACAACAACGGGCTGAATGATGTTGTTGATGTAGGAGGTGCTGTTTAACGTACCCGGTACAAACACTAGTTGTGTACGGGAGTGATAGCTGATCGCTCCCCACACCAGGAGACCAGGTGTAGGCCCTGTGTGTCGCTGGCGAATGCAAGAAGGGTGGAGACGCTCGCCTGTGCGTCTGCGAACACGCATACGGCCATCGGAGGCTCCCAAGTAGAATCTGCTTTCATCGCTGAACACGGCAGATCGCCATTGTGTTCTCCAGTGCAGACGTTGGCGACACCACTGCAGCCGTTCCTGACGGTGGGCTAGAGTCAGAGGTACACATGCCAGAGGCACACGTGCACGTAGTCCTGCATCCAGTAGACGGTTGCGGATTGTTCGCACAGTCACCTCAGGTGCAACGGCAGCTCGGATTTGCGTCGCAGTGGATGTTCTGCTTGACAACGCCTCTCTTCTTATGCGTCGATCGGTCCGCTCATCAATCCGTCTGTGACTCCTGGTTCCACGTCTTCTCGTGTGAGAATGTTCCTCGGACCATCTACGCCACCATCGTACCACCACCGATACGTCCCGTCCAATTCGCTCCGCAATAAGACGATACGACCACCCGGCCTCGCGGAGTCCGACTAGACTACCTCGCTCAAAGTCCGATAACTGCTAAAATCGTACACGTCTTCCATGTCCAGGCATTGCAGCTTCCTCAGGGTCTTCGTTCGCACGGGTCCATACGCCGACGACTGATTACATTCACTTCGCCGTACTTCTTAAACACCACTGACGATAATTTGCATATTATGCCGTGCTGTGGCGTAAGCACTCACCGGTTGGTCCCGAAACTAACATCACACCTACGTAAACTCGACCCCATTAACATATGTAAATTTCATGATCGTCCGCCAATTCCTTCTTGGTGTTCTTTTTTCACTTTCCGCCAGTGTATATGGTAACCAAATTATAATAAATTAGTTCACCGTATTGTCTTTGGTAGACCCAAATTTGGTTAAAATAAGTGAAGTACACAGAAGTAATTCAATCCATGAATGTAATAAATGTGAAAGGAAAGTGTGGTCCTACCCTATTTTTAGAAACTTAAAAGTAACTACACTACTTACAGAAATAAGATTTGCAGCCTTTGAAACATAAATAAATAACATAGGTTTTGTTCTCCATCTTTGCGTGTAGATGACGTTAGAGATTTTTCCTGTTCATAGCTACAATGGTAAATGCACAGAAAAAGCGATTTGTGTGGTGTGGTTTTCTGAAACGGGATCAGTAATTTAAGTGCAAAGATATTTTCGCATACGGTTTGGCAGGAATATTCCCGATTCTAAAAGAATTAAGCACTGGAAAGTTACATTTCAACAAGTTGAGAGAATGTTGGACAAACCAAGTGTTTCGGAAGAGGACGTGGAACGTGCACGCAAAGCATTTTCCCGCAGCCCTAGAAACTCAACCAGACCAGCTGTTACAGAGTAGGGATTGTCATTTACAACAGTGATGCGAATTTGGTATAAAATATTACGATTATACGCATGCAAAGTCCAGAATGTTCAATATTTGGAAAAGTACGATAAACCTCGCCGTTCGGAGTTTTGTAATTTAATGGTTCGCCTAGATGATGATGACACACAGTTCCTTGAAGTAAGTTCAGTGGCGTAGCTACCACCCCCGCAACTGCTGGGGGTGGGGCGCAGGTAACGAAGGGGCGTACTGAAGCTGCCAGTTATAGTTTTATGAAAAAAAATTCGAACACGCACAGTAACTAACCCAAAGATTCATATTTTGCCTAAATTAATGCCTAGTTTCCTTTTTGAAACACTAAATGTCCTACAGATTGAAAGTGTTCGGCTCTTTGACTTCGGGTTGTAATACGATTGCTCTGCAATGGGTTTTAAATAATACGATCGCTCTCCAATCGCCCTCTCTCTGCGCTGCTGATGAAAAGCCCGAGGCCACAGTGGAATTCTCCGTGGAGGATGTGGGAAAGCAGTCAGTTACCTAGTATTACCTGCACGACGGGCGTCAACATTTATTCACAGCAGCCGCAGATGTGCCATGGGTAAGAAGGTGATTTCTTCTAGCGATATATTTTAGTTTGGGACAAAGCAATTACACGTATTGTCAAATCTATTACTTAAAAAGTTAAAACTACAGGGTTCTAGGTACCATCATTACTTTTGCAGACTCCTAACCACACACACACACACACCCTCCCAATCATCACACACACACACCGCGAAAACTGCATCCTCCCTCGTGTTCGAAATCCTGGGCAAATTACTGTGCTTAGGAATGCTGAAGTAAATCTTGCGTAAGGGGGTGCGGGGCACGTTGTGCTTGTTACGCCACTGGTGAAGGTGTGCTTTTCAGCGATTAATCGACATTTCACTCACCAGGAGTGATTAATAGATATATTGCGCGATTGTGCCCATATAGATTTCGGAAAAACTCGCTGTCTCGGAAACTCATATTCGTTATAGCCGTAAAGTTAAATATTTAGTGTGGACTTATGCACAACCGCATTATTATTTTGTTATTTTTTCGTGGAAAATATATTACCGCAAATGTCTGCTTTATATGCTGTAAACATTGTCTATACAGTATGTGGAAGGCTTTCAGTCAGATTCCACCTTTCAACAAGACGGAGCTCCTCCATACAGGGGAACAAGTGTTCACGATTACTTGAATTCTGTCTTCCCAAGACGCCAGATTAGCTGAGATTTCCCGATTCGTGGCCACCTGTTCGCCAGATCTAACCTCACTGGATGTCTTTCATGGGAATTTTTCAAAGGCACAGTATGAAGAAGAAAAATGAGTGATTTAAAGGGCCTAAAAGAACGGATCGTGAACGCTGTTACTGCTGTTGATATTGATTTAATGCAACGTACATGGCGATAAATTGAGTGCAAGTTGGAATTCTTCTCTAAAACAAATGGGATAACACACAGAATAGTGTTACTTTGTATTGTGTGTTACTTGAGTGAGATTCATACATCCTTCATTTCATGCAATACCCTTAACTTTTTGTGACCCGTGTACTTGAATATATCACATCATCCAGCCATCTGCCCCAAGCTTCTTCTTTCGGTATGTTCCTATCTCTTGTAATCCAGTCTAGTATTTTAGTTATTGAAGTGCGGTCAATTGTTCTAGCAGTACGTCGAGCCGATTACAAATTCGAGGCTTCTACCTCGATCATGGTATTATCCATTCTTGCCATTTTTGTGATCCATTAGTTCCTTTTCCTTTCTTTCTTGTTTACGCCAAACGTGCATGTCTCCATTCTTCTTTGAGTTGTCTGCAGCCTCTAGTGGTCTATTTTAACTAAGGTCAATGTCACAGATCCACGAGTAAGAATTGGGAGAGCGCACTGATTAAACACTTGACTCTTGGTAACTTGCTCTTGTAAACAGTAGTGTCTTCCTAAAGCTCACCAACCAAGTTTTATGCTCCTATAACGTCTTCCTCGATGTGGCTCTTGCTTGATATTTGTTGCCTAAAATACCGGGTGCGCCATATAAAAGATACCTTGTGGCCAGACGTTGTTAGGCGGGTTTCCAGTTAAAACCGTTTTGTTCCACTTCTAACTGATTTCTGCGTGTACAGCTGCAAAGGAATTCTCCGAAGTGGTTGGTCACAACCAGAGCAGTGTAGGTACGCGGTTATAAGTGTAAGTGAAGAGAGAACAAAGGCAACGGAAATGGTTTTAAGTACGGAACAGCGGATTTTTATTGTGGAACAGTATTTCAGAAATAACTCATACAAGGTTTTAAATGAGTTCTTTTCAGAAAATGTTCCGCATTGTGCAGCTCCGGCGAAATTAGTGGTGCAGAAATTAGTGCGGAAATTTCGTGAAACCGGCACGGTGTGCAACAGGAAGAAACCCAAGACAATTCGTACTGAAGACAATATCAAGGATGTGTGCCCAATGATGTTACAAAGCCCTGGAAGTCGATATGCCCATTATCGTCTGCAACTGGAATATCTGCCACGTCATGCCGACGCATACTTAAGGTGGATTTGCATTTTCTGCCAAACAAAGTTATGGCGGTCCAAGAACTTAAAACTCTTGATTACGCAAAACGGATGCGATATTGTAAGGAGACCTTTCAGGAGACCATTGGCAGCGGTGAAATGGGCCCAACACTTATATACATGACAGATGAAGCATGGTTTCATCTGTCCAGCTATGCCAATGCGCAAAGCAGCAGGATTTTTACCGACACGAATCCCAGACGGACAATGGAGACTCCTCTGTACAACCAAAAGATGGGCGTTTGCTGTGCTGTGTCTACGAAGAGGATAGTCAGCCCATTGTTTTTTACTGACACCGTCAACTCGGAGCGCTATGTTCAGCAACTGTTCAACGCATTTATTGCCGCACTTACAGAAGAAGAACGAACATATGCTTTCTTTCAGCAACATTACCTGACGGTTGTCATTCATTACATTCGGGCCTCTTTTATATGGCACTCCCTGTAGATGCAGGCATCTATTACTTCTGAGTTTTCCCTATCAACTACTAAATCTTCAGTTCCTGTGATAGCATTGTTCATCAATATTTTTTTCTGTAAGTTAATTTTTAAACACATTTCTTTACTCTAGTCAGCAAATTCCTGGATTGAACCCTACAGCCCTTAGGGGAGCATGCAAAAATGATCATGTCGTCAGCAAAACGAAGGTGAGTTAAACTATCTCCATTGATCTTTGTATCTCTATTTTCCCAGTTCAATGATTTGAAAACATTCTACAATGTGACATTGAAAAGCTTGAAAGATGTGGTTTCATCAGTCGTGTTTCCAACGTATGTGCGTGTATTCGTGCGCGCACCCTATCTCTTGTTTATAAGGAGTAGCCAGAAAAACAAACATTTTTTGGTCACGTACCGAAACTTTGTGAGTTTAAACAATGGGGGGGGGGGTGGCCTGAAAAGCAGCACAAAACATTCGTAAACTATACAAAGAAGGTTCTTAAGATTTTTGAGACTAGTTAAAAGTGGCTGAAGAGATTCCATCAAAGGTAAGCTTTATAGAGTATGCTGAAAGGCGACTGACAAAGACAACGGAATTCTAATTCTAATTGAACTTTGGTTAAAGAATATGAAAAGAAAGATGATAAGTGAATGCATTTAGTGAATTCAAGTGTACTTAACCAGCTAAACGTCTCGGAACTGCTCAGTGCTTGCTTGTGAAAAAGAACCTAATGAGCTGTGTTTTTTAATACAATTTCTTTAGGGATATTTTTTTTTCTTTTTTAAATGCTTATCGGAGAATTTCCGCATGGAGGAAAAAGAAATTCTTAATAATATAGTAAAGTAATCTTCTCCACTTCAAAGTTTAGAATTGCTTCTTCGAAAATGACGCTCTACATTTGATGGTATTTGAAGAAGATTTTTTTATCATAAACTTCTGACTTATAACGAGATAATGATGTATTACATGCATTTCATGATGCTGAAAAAGGGGATATGTAAATATCTAAATGGAAGTAATTATCCATCTACATAATGTACAATGACATTTTGTTAATTAGCATTTCGGGTGACATCTTGTTTTTTAAGGCTGACAAAAACGCTGATCTTATTTATTTTTTCTTTCAAAGTTGTTATGAATAATTTATTTTCTTTATTTTCCTGACAGTTTCTATTAATTAGTCTGTCATGTGAATAAACCTATTCTGCAGAAGTGAAAAGATTTCAGGTTTTATTAATTAAATGACAGCATGAAGGCATGTTGCAAAACCAAAATCTCGAAACTTTAATAAGAGTGATATCATAAAACAATTTCTAAACACTGGTTTTCTGAACTTTAGAACTTCCACCGCTTTTCTTTTCTGGAATCAAAGGATAAAATCTGCCAAAAGCATTCAAATTTAATGTCAGCTTCTGCCCAGCTCATTGCCAGATGTCATTTTTAGGATTCCTACGCTGGATATTCATCTTCGTATTACATATATTCATGGATAGTTAAAATTGATTGGCTATGTTCAATTTCAGGGATCGTCTAATATGAGTTGCGTTCAAATTTGCACAGCGTCTAATAATTTCCTACAAAATGTATAATAGGAAATTATTTGGGTTTCTTTAAAAGCATTCAGAATTTAGCAATGAATTTTTTGCACAGATGATAGAGCAATGCACGCTGCCTGATAATCGTAACACTCTATCGAGTTGAACTCTATTTTACATATCGAAAATAGCTATATTATATTATGTTGAACATCTCGTTGCTGAAACTACACTGGTCTCCAAAATTACCGTGTGCAGCAGTGGTCTAAGAGCTGGCTTATGACCGTTCGTCCAGGTGGGTCTGGTTTCGAATCTCCGTGAGGCATGGAAGTTGTGTTTGTCTTACGGCACTGGCTCGCCCCTTGCCTGGAGTAAGTGGCCCGAAATTAAGAACAGGCGAATACTTAGAGCCCATTGAGTTGCTCACGGTGGTCGTTAAATCCTCAACCAAAAAAAGATTTGCCGTAATACACACGAAATCATGAATAACGCAAAATCCAAACGATAGAGTTCAACGACATTTCATACGGACATAGATAGGTCGATAACGCAGGAATACACAACAGAAAAGGAATGCTCTCACCGTATGAGGAGAAAAAAGAATGCCATCACCGGATGAGGAAGAAATGGAATGCTATCAAAGCATGAGGAGGAAAAGGAATACCATCACCGCATGAGGAGGAAAAGGAATGCCATCACCGCATGAGGACGTAAAGGAATGTCATCCCCTCATAAACATAAAACGGAATGCCATCACCGAAAGAGGTGAAAGAGGAATACTATCACCGCATGGGAAGAAAAAGGAATACTATCACCGCATGAGGAGGAAAAGAAACGTCATCTCAGCAAGAGCAGGAAAAGGAATGCCATCACCGCAGGAGGACGTAAAGGAATGCCATCCCCTCATAAGCATGAAAAGGAATAATATCCCCGCGTGAGGAGAAAGAGGAATACTATCACCGCATGAGGAGGAAAAGGAACGTCATCTCAGCATGAAGAGGAAACAGAATGCCATTTCCACATGAGTACGAAAAGGAATGTCATCACCTCTTGACGAGGAACAAGAATGCCATCTCAGCCTGAAGAGGAAAAGGAATGCCATCACCGCATGAGGAGGAAAGGAAATGCCATCTCAGCCTCAGGTTGAAAAGGAATGCCACCACCGCATGAGATCTAAGCGGAATACCATCACCGGATGAGGTCTAAGCGGAATGCCATAACCGCATGAGATCTAAACGGAATGCCATCACTGCATGAGAACGAAAAGAAATACCATCACTGCAAGAACTACACGTGTCGCCAAAACAGCTCTTACCCGGCAAGCCATGAGCGCCACAAGGTTTCTAAAGGAGTCTTGGGGTATCTGGCACCAACACCTTACCCGCAAATTTTTTAACTGTTGTAAGTTACGTGGTTGAGCGCGGCAAATCGGATTTGTTGTTCCAACACAAACAACACATGGTCGATTAGATTTATGTCTGCGGTATTTCTAGGCCAGGGCAATAATTCGATGTTTTTCTGATGTTCCGCGAACCGTTCCGGAACTATCCGAGAGTGTGGCACGATCCATTATCATGCTGAAACAAGGCACTGTCACAGGGGAATACCGTTGACATGAAAGGAAATTCCTGGCCTGCTATGATGTTGAGGTAGTAGGTAGACTTCATAGTTTCCTGCACCTGAGGGAACTGATCCATGGTTTCCTAGACGAACTTTGCCTAAAACATTGCACAACCTCCACCGGCTTGTTTTTATGCCAAGGTGCATCCTGGTGCCACCACTTCCCCAAGGTGAAGAGGCACACGTGCCAGGTCGAGAACCGAGGTTAGCATGGGCCGTTGGAACGGTCAGCGGCTATGCACCTCCATTCTCAGCAGGGTTCGACGTACAATTTGTTGTGTCACGTTACTCTCGTCACCAGCACTCAAATTGGCAGCGAGTTGTGCTAGAATATCCCTTTTCTTGGCTCGTTCTGTACGGAATAGCTTTTCATATCTATGAACCGTGGTCGACCCACACCTTGCCGGTGGTTCGTGGTTTTTCCTTGAGCAGACCAGTTTTTCAAAGCACTAAGGTATATCTGACTATCAGCACTGCACAGGCCTTGGAGTGTCGTAAATGCTCTGGCCCAATCGTCTGGCCATAACAATTTGGCCTTTTTAAAGCTCTCTTAAGTCCGCTGCCTTTCCCATCTGAAGAACAAGATTGGGCTACGGGTGGCCTAGTGGTTAGCGTTCGTAACTGCCACGAAGAAGACCTCGGGTTCGATCACAGACAGGTACGAACGCTCGAACCACTAAATATCAGCCGTGTACCGGATGGGCACGTTTAGCCGTCAGGCCCCGGGTACTGCCCCCCCCCCGGTAATAAATAAGGGCACTTTCCTCCCCCTTTCTACCTGGCTTCCATGTCACTTTCCTATCGGGCACGCAAGCCCAAATTTCCTAGCTTCCTATTTCTAAGGGTTGTTTAAGACCTGGGGTCTGACACTCCTTTCCTAAAATCCTCTACATCTGATCTGATCTGAAGAACAATAATAAGAGTGATTAAGAGAGCTCAGTACAGGTGTTATTTGTACCGTGTCCTAACCTTCACACGCCCCGTTGTTTACTTGTAGTAGCTTTGATTGCGTGACGATGTACGCTGAAGTGCCAGAAAAACTGGTACAGACGATCTTTTGCAAAATACATAGCAACGTCACCTATACTCCTAATCGGTTGCGTCCGCCAGTGAGTATGTAAAGCGATAGATATCCTTGCCAGCTGTCAGAGCTGTTTTCGGCATGAGAATGACAAGTAATAAAGATTTAAGCGATTTTCAACGCGGTGTCATAGTTGGCCCCGTTAAATGGGCCATGGTATTTCGGAGGTAGAAACGAAGTTCGGATTTTCACGGACGTCCGTTGCAAGGGTGTACTGTGACTACAAGAATTCCAGCAAAACCTCCAACCTACGATACCAGTATAGCCGTAAAAAGACATTGGGTGAACGTGACCATCGTCGGCTGTCAAGAATCGTTTCACGCGATAGGCTTGCAACACTCTCACAGGTATCATCGGAATTCAATGCTGTAGCTTCAACAAGCATCAGCGTCTGGAATGTGCAACGTACCCTGCACGATATTGGCTTTGGGAGCCGACGCCCAAACTCGATTGCCCTTGATGTGTGTACGACACAGAGCTATGCGTCTTGCTTCGGCACAGCAACACCGCCACTGGACACCTGATGACTGGAAACAAGTAGCCTGGTCTGAAGAGTCACGTTTCCAACTGTATCGGACTTACATGTGCATGGAAGGATTCGTGTGTGGCGCAAACCCCATGAAGCCATGGATCCCGCCTGTCAACAGGGAACTGTACCGGCTGGTGGGGGGTCCGTAATGATATGGGGTGTGTTTAGCTGGACTTCACTGGGACCCCTGGTACGTCTATAAACGTCTGTGACCGGCCAACTCTATGTGCGCATCCTTTCTGACGAGGTGCACCCGTTCATGTCCTGCATTCATGCTGATGGGTTGGGCCTGTTCCAACAGGACAATGCACCTCCACACAAGTGTCGGGACGCCGCATTATGGTTAGAGGAGCATTCATCTGAATTTGGGGTATTGCCATTCCCACAGAAGTCCCTAGATCTGAACGTGATAGAACACATTTTGGATGCCATGCAACGCGCTATCGAACACAGGAATCCGAGACCTCGGAATACACCCGAATTGTGAAACGCTCTGCAGGAAGTATGGTGTGCATTGCTTACAGCATATTTCCAAAAGGATAGTGGAGTCCATGCCCCGTCGTATTTCTGCAGTCCTGCGCTCCCGTGTGGGACCTACCAAGTATTAGACTGGTGTACCAGTTTTTCAGGCACTTCAGCGTATTGTTCATGATGTTTCTGTTCTACGGTGTATATTTGTGCATGCTTTTAAATATATATCTTACGAATAATTGGAAACGCACTTTTATACGGCGGATATATTTTTATGACTTTCCAATGTTTTTGGAGAAGTTTTCTCCGAGTTATCTAAATTTTTGTCTTCAATATTTTGGACCATTCCTATAAATAGATCCTGGGTACGCCACTTGTTTTTAGAGGTATCGAGTGTTTCTAGTGATTTAAAGGAAAGTTTTAATTCCGCATAACATTGCAGAGTTCTGTCTATCAACTGATGTCCATGTGATTATTCAAGCGTAGCGAAAGCAAGCGATTCTATCCGATTAACTTATGAAAGTAATGAGATGCACTAAATCCTTTGTTTATTGTTCAGAGAAGTCAACAACGAAAAGGGTGACGAGTTAATTACTGGTGGAGTATCTTTGGTGATTGAGCATGAAGGCCGTTATGACATGTGTTGTGGTTGAGGAATCTCTGTTGTGATTAGGGTTACCTGTCTCTGAATGAGAAAACCCGCCTTTTTCGCTAGTAAGGAATAAATACTGGAGACTTCTACTGTGAACTGTCATTCTGAATAAAAATTGGCATCGTAACAATACGTACCATTTAGGGAGCCTTGAAAACATAGCTCGCTAAAAAGCTAGCTACATCTCGGAATGTAACACACAGATAGGGATGAAACTCAAAATTAAATATTGCGAAAATAGGAAATGCTAGAAAGTATTTTCGCATATGTAGGTAAAAATGAAAGACAGAACGTTTACATGCCGTTACAACTTTAAGTAATGTAGGAAGCATGATTGTCCAGTACCTCTCACAATCGGTAGGGTAGTTTGAGGATCCCTTCCTCTCAGAGCTTTGCAGGTTTTCGGACAAAAAACTGGTCAAAAGGATTTTTGTAAGCTTCCAAATAATCGAAGATGTTTCCGTTCAGCAAATCCTGCATAGACAAGAATAAATGGAAATGAGTGCGCGGTTGATTGAATCGGCTGGTTGAGGTAGGAGATCCGAGCCAAGCTCCAAGATGGTGACCAAAAAGAGTGACGTCTGGTGTTTTCCTAATGGAAGACCGAGCTCTTCCTGTTGACCGTTTCTAGACATTCGTCTTCAAATATGGCATTCAGCTGTTCCATTTGGGAACAATGCTTAACAAAGTTGATCTTTTGGTTACTTGTCAACAGCTGCCAAGAGTCTGTTCCAGTCTTACTACACACAGAACATTACATTCTTATTGGGGGGGGACCGAAAAATAATGTCGTTTTTGGAAAAGAAGAGAAACAATGTTTGTAACGGAAGAAATTCATTTCTTAATCATTTATATAACCGCAATCATTATCGATCACACTTGCCCATCGTGAAACCAAACTTTCAATGTCGTCTTTATAAAAAGACGAAAAAGACGCTGGCTGTGATGCAAAGCAGTCCGAGATCCACGTTTTTACATCATCAATATTGTGGAAACTTTTCCCATTAAGAAAGTGCTACAGAGATCTGAACAAATGGTAATCAGATGGTGAAATGTCATAAGAATAAGGAGGATGGGGCAGACCTTCCCAGCCAAAATTTCTGATAGTCTGCTGGGTCTGTCTCGCCATGTGAAGTCTCACGTTGCCATGCTGGAGGATGACACTTTTTCTGTTGACCAGTGCTGGATGTTTTACAGTAAGAGCTTACTTCAAACGGTCCAGTTGTTGACAATTGAGGTCTGCCGTTACGGTCTGTCCGGGTTCCAAGAGCTCAAAGTGAGCTATGCCTGCGGTAGTCCACCAAACACAGAGTAAAAACTTGTTGGGGTGTAAGCCTGGTTTTGGGGAAGGACTTGTTGTCTGACCTAGAGATGGCCACTGATTTTTGCGTTTGTTGTTCATATAAAGACCCACTTTTCATATCCAGTGACAATTCGATGAAGAAATGGATCAGTTTCGTTTCTGCTGAGCAAAGAGTTGCAGATGGTGGAACGCTGGGCGTTGTTGTCAGGAGAAAGTTGGTGTGGGACCCAAACTCCTTATCTATAGACCTTTCCTATCTGTTGCAGGTGCTCTAGAACAGTAGACCATGATGCATTAAGATATTGGAATAATTCATTAATGGTTTGACGTGGATCTGCCTCAACGGCTGCACACAGCAGGTCATTGTCCAGCTCCATGGGCCTTTCTGCATGAGGGGCATCAGAGAGGTTAAAATTGCCTGACCGGAATTGGGTAAACCAAAGCTGGCGCTTGCGGACATTTAACGCATTATTGGTGGCTATGCTTGTATTGATCCCCTTGTGAAATTCATACAGCATAAAATGACGAACATATCTCACCTCGGGTTTTATGTCACTCATTTTGTTCTGCAAATATGGAAGACAAAAACACCAGCATAATTTAAAGGCGGATAGTTCACTCACTTGTGCATACACTTACTTTACGTTGAACGTTCATGAACACCTCGCAAATACTCCCCAAGCTTAGCCCCCCCACCCCACCCAAGAAAAAAGATGGTCCCCCTAATGGTCCCCCTAATGTAAAGCAGATCGGCCTTTGGAAATGTTGATCCTTTAAAGACCAGGACCCTAATGTCTTGTGTGACTCAGAATACCATAACACCCGAAACTGTTGCTACTTTCCGTATTTCTGTCCCCCCACTTACGCACATTAGCAAGAGAACGATTAGTGGTGGCTCACCACACGAAACTTCTGATCTGTGGGCTTGATATTGTAACGTACCAGGAGATGTGACGTACCTGCCAGCAGGACGCACACGACATAAAGGCAGATAGGAATCAGAATAATCGTCCGCGTAGCTTAATTGGTAGAGCAACTTATTCCGGAATGAGTGGACCCGGGTTCGAACCCTGGCGCGGATAAAGATGACGGAGAAATTCACTTAGTTATAATGGCGCCCGAACTATCTGGATGACCCGACCGTTCAAAATCTCGCAATGGTGTGATGTTCTTTCCACACCGCGAGATAGGAAAAATAAGAGAATCCCTTCTCCAGCACTTCGAAAAAAAAATAAGGGGGAGATGATGTAACGTACCAGGAGATGTGACGTACCTGCCAGAAGGACGCACACGAGGGAGATGGTGTAACGTACCAGGAGATGTGACGTACCTGCCAGAAGGACGCACACGACATAAAGGCAGATAGAATTCAGAACAAATGTCTGCGTAGCTCAGTTGGTAGAGCGACTTGTTCCGGAATAAGCGACCTCGGGTTCGAATCCCAGCGTAGACCAAAAATGACGGAGAAATTTACTTCGTTATAATGGCGCCCGACCTATCCGGATGACCCGGCCGTTCAAAATCTCGCATTGGTGTGATGTTATTTCCACACCGCGAGACAGGAAAAATCAGAGAATTACTTCTCCAGCGCTTCGAAAAATAAAAATGTGTGATGTTGCATTCCACACAGCAGATTGACTGAGAGTTCTCAAGTGCACGTTCTACAGTGGATGGCTGCCTGCAACGATTCATGGTCACGGCTGACCCGTGGGCCATGCCCCCGGCCCTCTTTCGGGGGGGTGAGATGTGACGTACCTGCCAGCAGGACGCATACGACATAAAGGCACATAGCAATCAGAACAAATGTCTGCGTAGCTCAGTTGGTAGAGCGACTTGTTCCGGAATAAGCGGCCTCGGGTTCGAATCCCGGCGTAGACCCAAAAATGACGGAGAAATTTACTTCGTTATAATATGTATTAATCTTCAGACTATATACTGCGGCGATCGCTGCATTTTTTCACGACGAAGAGATCTCATAAGAGTAAATAATATTGTCCGGTGTGAAGCCAATTCCCAACTAATTGTTTATTGACAACAATGAGCACTGAGCGTGACTTCTGCTAATCCAGCAGACGCATTGCAAATCCAAAGAACAGGTGGGTGTATAAAATTCTACTCACTCTACCCAAGCGTTACGGGCTTCCGTGGTCGTTTGGATGTAAGGGAGGTTTGGGCATTTTGGTCATTAAAGAGTTAATGACGGCTCAAGTAGCTTACTATATGAGATCTTTTTTCGGTCCACGTTAGGATACACAATCTATTTCTCATGCGCGTCAACATTCGTTTCAGAAATCCTTCGTTTTCATTCCGTTTGAGCATTGGATCGATATGCGGTCATTAGATACATAATACCGGTCGAGAACATTTTTCTCATTCAAATTAGGAACTTTTCTCAAACAAAACGCATTGTTATGATTACATAGTTAATTATAACATGGCTAGAAGCGCAATTACAAGTGATGAGATACAACCGAATCAGTCAGAAAGCAAACTATATGACAGATTTTCGATCTTTCGCCAGTTACGCATTGCGCAGCTATAGAATATAGCTATCAGGTATCATAATCGGAAATTTCGGAAATCGTACAAGCGTAAGTAAGTCGTACGTTGACTTTCCTGTTGAACATTTCACGGACACGTCGGCATACTGTATATTCAACTAATCCGTGAATAAGAAAAATAGCAAACCAAAGCCACCGGTATGATTTCGTACTTCCGTCATCTGATATGTAAAGGAAGCATCAAGTATCGTCATAAGAATCAGATATTTGCATGCAAAAAGGGATCAGTACTGCATTCGATATTTCAACAGTTAACAAAATTGAATGCGTATGAAATCAGAAACAAGCGTTATGTAGTAGTTAGTGTTTGTGTCAGTAGGACGTTTTCATTGCATAATAATGCAGTGACTACTTCTTAGGACTCGATAGCGTGTTCTAATTGTTCTAAATCACAATCGGTTAACACAAGGATCTGGGAAAACTCAAACTCACTTTTGGTGCTGTATATTTTTACTTTGGCGGTGCCAAGCGTCTTCAACGGTAAACGCATGAAAAGTAGAAATACACTACACAAAATAATTATGAGAATAGGAGATAGTGTAAGGAAAATCATATGCGACGTTGATGAATGTTGAATACACTCATTAGAAAAAACATTAGAGATATGGGTGGTGAGCAGTTGACGTAGGCATTCCCCACGCAGAGTGGAACAGGTCCTAACCGAACGCAGGCGGAAAATATGATGAGAGCAGGGCTTCCCAGCTGTGCATCGCAATCGAAAAGCATGGGTAAATGTGTAGATCTGAGCAACTTTGATCGTGAACGCATCGTCGGTGTAAGACAGATGGGTCATTCTATCGCCCAAAGGGAGGGTGCACCCCTTGACTAAGGTTCCCAAGGGCACCCACATCAAAGGATGTACCGCGAGTATAGCATCGACGGAAGTAATACAGCCCAGATAGCAACCGGTGGCCGACACCATGTCATTGATAACCGGGGTCCACGTAGACTATCCAATACCCATGCTCATACAAACCGACGGCTTCGCATAGGCAACGCAAAACTCATCCGGGTTAAATGGCGGAGGCCCAAGAAGCCTCAACGAGTGAAAGGTAAGGCTAACGTTGCATATCATGGGCTACGAGAGCCGACGCCTTACTCGTGTACCACTGTTGTTTGCTCGTCCTCGGACATTACGCCTAGCTGGGGTAGGAAACACCAAAACTGGATCTCTTCAGAGTGGCTCGATGTCCTGTGGTCAGATGAGTCTCGTTTGTAGCTGACGGGAGGGTGCAGGTGAGGCGTCGATAGCATTAGGCCATGACCCTTCGTGCCAGGTCGACTCTGTTAAACATGGTGGTTGCTGTGTGGTGCTTTGGGAGCCTTCTCATGGGTCACATTAGGTCTCTGAGTTTATCTGGAGAGGCCCTCAACCGCTGCGTGCTACCAGTATGTGCTGGCTGATTACCTATATGTTTTCATGGCTTTCGCGACGACTGTGGCCAATGTTCTGTTTCAGAAGGATAATGCGCAGCCTCACCGGGACGCAACTAACTCGTCATACCTCGAAGAACACTCATCTGAGTTTGGAACCATCCAGTTACCCCCAAGGTACCTGGATTTAAACTCTGGGATTGCCTGGAGCGGAACATCAGATCCACTGATCCTGGATCGACGTCTCGGGCGGATTTATGCACAATGCTGCAACAAGCATGACTGGAAACACCTCCTGAAACTCTCCGGTACCTGTTGGAGTGGATGCCTCGGCGTGTACAAGCCATTGTTCACGCTAGAGGAGGAGGAGGACAAACACTCTACTAGGTAAGCATCTCGAATGTTTTGTTCATTGAGAGTATTATTAAGTAAAATAAAAACTTCGTGCTAGATGATATACTCCAGAAAATGCCACACCACGAAGACGTGAACGCAGCGCCATGCGAATTGCAGGGTGGGTGCATGCATACAAATTATACAAATGATTGCATTTGCAAGCCAATCGCACGAACGGCGCGCGGGATATAAGCGGCCAACCAGCCCGTGAGGCCATCAGTTGAGACGTGGTCACAGCCCCGAGAAGTGAGTGGTTCTGCTGTAACCTTGTCTGGAGAACGAACAAGGGGTGCCAATGCCGATAAGACGCCGTCGTACAGGGATTTCGTCAAACGGATGAGTTCACGAGAGGTGTCATCGTAGGCCTTCGTACCACTGGATGGTCTTTGCGTCGTATTTCGAAAGAAACACAACGTGATACTACAACTGTCAGTCGCATTTGGAGACAGTGCTCCCAGGAAGGTTCTGTGCAACGTCGTACGAGGACCAGAGTACGGAGACCAACGTCCGAGCGTACCGATCGTCGCATCCGACTTCATGCCTTAGCGAATCCACAGGCCATAATGCGCGACATTTTGCGGAGTGTACGGGGAATCTTGAATGCTCCGATATCGACGTTGACAGTGTCGCGCTGATTGGCTGCGTCGGGTTTGCTGTCCAGCTACTCGTTGCGAAGGCTACCCTTAACACCGAGCCATCGTCGCCACTGTTTGGCGTGGGGTCGCTCCAGTGCTGCGTAGGGTTCCGAAAGGAAAAGTATGATGTCCAGCGATGAATCACGGTTCTATCTCACCACGGACGATCGCCGTGTGAGGGTCTGGAGGCGACGGGGCCAAGGCGCGTATTCCTCTGCCATTGTGGAGCGCCATACGGCCCAGCAACGTGGAATCATGGTGTGGACTGCCATCAGAGCCAACAGCCGCTCACCGCTAGTACGCATTTCGAGTACATTGACGGCATGCCGCTATTTTGACAAGATGTTGGCTCTTAGCACTACCGTATTTGCAGGGCATCCCAATTGCCGTTTTTCAACAGAGTAACGCCCTGCTGCATACCTCCCGGATCAGCCTGAATGCTTTACAGGATGTGAGGATGCTTCCGTGGGCAGCACGATCCCCCGACCTCTCGCCCATCGAGCATCTGTGGGACACGATTGTACGTCGGATTAGTACCCTCCCATCCCCGAAATATGAAGATGAACTGTGGACTCGGATCAACACCACCTGGTCTACGATACCCTAGGACTCTATTCGGAAACTCATTGCCTCGATGCCACGTCGGATTCAACGCTGTATCGCCCAAAATGGAGGCCACACTCCTTATTGATCATCCTGTATATTCGGCCAGTGGAGCCTAGTCTGTATGTGACAATTAAATCATTTGTTCAGGAGCTACTTGGCTACCTGTGTGTGCAGTTTGGTCTGTTTTCGGGCATTCTTTCATGGTGTGGCATATTCTCTGTCAGGTAGTGTATGACTTGTATAGCTTTATCCTGACGGAGTTTTACTCTTTGAAGGCTCTGTGGATAAAGCAATGGTATTTCCTCTATAAATATAGGAATTAAAACATTATTTAGGTAATATGTAGAATTGATTTTAACATTCTTTTCAAACTTTGTATCGTTAATTTCCCATTGTATGAGAAACCAGAAATAACCATGAAACCTTTACTGAAACATTTTTTCGATTCTTGGAACCAAGTATGTAAGTCTTTTCTTGCACTTTAGAGAGAGTAGATCGACCTTTTTTTTTTTTTTTTTTTTTTGCTACAGTCGTTTATGTGGATCCATTCTTCGTTCCAAGACTCCAAAAAAAATTCAGTAAAGGTTTCATGACTGTTGCTGGTTCTCGTACATTTTCCATCTGTCTCCGGCTGGGTGGTTTCATAAAGGAGTCTACGCCGTGTTTCGCGCATATTTACATGCCTAGGCAAAAGGCTGTGAAAATTATGTTTTTTACGCTATCCAACAGTAGGTTGAACAAGCAAGCGTATATGCCCAAGCTTTGTCCGTCGGTCAGTCCGCACGATAACTCGCGTAAAAATGGTTCAATTTCCTTGAAATGTTAGTGTGTGATAGGGAACCACCTGGGGACGAACCCTATTGAAAATGGGCGAAATGGGTTCAAAGGTCGAGACATAAGAGCGGGATACATTCTATTGCCCTTACGCGTGGGCCGCGGGTGGCCTAGTGGGCAACGTTCGTGACTGCCACGGAAAGGATCTCAGGTTCGATCCCAGGCAGGTACAAACGCTCGATCCACTAAATATCCGCCGTGCGTCGGATGGGCACGTTAAGCCGTCGGACTCCGGGTACTGGGCCCCCGGAAATAAATAAGGGCGTCTTCCTTCCCCTTTCTACTTCGCTTCCGTGTCACTTTCCTATCGGGCATTCTAGCCCAAATCTCCTAGCTTCCTATTTCTAAGGGTTGTTTAAGACCTGGGGTCAGACACTCCCGTCCTAAAATCCTCTACATATCATCTGATCTGCCCTTATGCGTCATAAATCGCGTAAATATTGTTCGATTCCGATGAAATTTTAGTATGTGGTAGTGAATCACCTGGGGACAAACCCTATTGAAAATGGGCGAAGTAGGGTCAAAGGTCAGGATATAAGAGTAGGATGCATTCCATTGCCCTTATTTGTCACAATTTGCGTAAACATGGTTCGATTTCGATTAAATTTTAGTATGTGGCAGAAGACCAACTGGGAACGAACCCTATTGAAAATGGGTGAAATGGGGTCAAAGCTCATGACATGGGAGCGGGATTCATTCATTGCCTTTATGCGTCATAACTGGCGTAAAAATGTGTCGATTTCGATGAAATTTTAGTATGCGGTAAGGGACGGTCTGGCGACGAACATCATCTCCCCCTTATTTTTTTTTTTTTTTTTTTTCGAAGTGCTGGAGAAGGGATTCTCTTATTTTTCCTATCTCGCGGTGTGGAAAGAACATCACACCAATGCGAGATTTTGAACGGTCGGGTCATCCGGATAGTTCGGGCGCCATTATAACGAAGTAAATTTCTCCGTCATTTCTGTCCACGCCAGGATTCGAACCCGGATCCCCTCATTCCGGAATAAGTCACTCTACCAATTGAGCTACGCGGACGTTTTATCCTGATTCCTATCTGCCTTTATGTCGTGTGCGTCCTTCTGGCAGGTACGTCACATCTCCTGGTACGTTACATCATCTCCCCCTTATTTTTTTATTTCTATGATTTTTTTTTCGAAGTGCTGGAGAAGGGATTCTCTTATTTTTCCTATCTCGCGGTGTGGGAATAACATCACACCATGTGAGATTTTGAACGGTCGGGTCATCCGGATAGTTCGGGCGACATTATAACGAAGTAAATTTCTCCGTCATTTTTATCCGCGCCAGTATTCGAACCCGGGTCCCCTCATTCCGGAATAAGTTGCTCTACCAATTGAGCTGCCTTTATGTCGTGTGCGTCCTTCTGGCAGGTACGTCACATCTCCTGGTACGTTACAATAGGAGCGGGATCCATTCCATCCCCCTATGCGTTATAGCTTACGTAAAAATGCTTCAGCCGCCCCGGTGGCGCAGTGGTCTAAGCGATGGCCTCTGATCATTCGTCCGAACGGGGTCCGGGTTCGAATCCCGGTGAGGCATGGATGTTGTGTTTGTCTTACGGCACTGGCTCTCTCCCTTCCCTGGAACCAGTGACCCTAAATTAGGGACGGGCGACTGCTTATAGCCCATTGAGTTGCTCATGGTGGTCGTTAAACCTCCAATAAAAAAAAAAAAAATGCTTCGATTGAGGCAAAACTTTATCATGTTGTTCTGGAACTAGACTTTACCGGTTCTGTTGAATATCATCGAAATGGGTCAAAGGTCAGGTCATAGGAGCGAGATTTATTCTACAGCCAGTACCCTCATAACTTGAGTAATAACTTCAGTAATGATTTATGTTATGTTGGAAAGCGTATCATAATTAATCAATGCATTGTATGATTTTACTAACTTGTTTGGTTTTTCTCAGATTCAAATTTTTGTTTATTACTTTTTTTAGGTGATACTGGGTCAGTGGATTTTCTTTTAAGACCAGAAACCTTACTTTTGAAATAGTTGTAAAAGTACGTAACTTCTTCGGATATTCATTTGGTGTTCTTTTTCCTGTTAAAAGAAATGTTTCACGATTTTTCCTTCTATTATTAATAATATTTCTTACTTTACATTTATAAGTGCTAACTGCATGATTTTCACAGTATTTTTTAATTACAGAATACAAGTATTTCTCTTCGTAAAGAGCAAAAACGTAACCTTTTATCCCCAGCTTTGTTACGTGCGCCAATTTCTTAGCAGAGGGTATTTAACTGCAGCAGATGTTTCATTCATATTCATGTAACATGTTGTTGCCAGTTTCAATTCTATGAACTTCTTTCATTTGCGGTAATTTCTTTTCAAAAGGGTTCCAAATATGTTTGAATTTTCTCTGCATTTACAAGTAACGAGGGTTGTACAGAAAGTAATGCGAAAGTGGGCGTAACTTTTTTTATTAACTGACAGAGGCCGTTCAAATCGCATATGTTGGTCGAGTAATTCTTTCTGCATGGTAACCCTTCTTCTTCATTGTAGGTAAATAATGGATTTCAAGCAGACGCAACGTGCCATCATTGAGTTCTTGACGAAGGAAAGGTGTAGGCTGTTCGACATCCACAGAAGGCTACAGAATGTTTACGGAGATGACACCGTTCACAAGAGTAACGCGCCCAGATGGATGAAGAAATTCAAAGCAGGGAAAACCAGCATTGAAGACAAATCACGCAGGGGTTTGAACACACAATCATGCAGTGGTTTCGTCACAGACAAATCATCTGTGACCAGTGACACGAATCGTCAGCGAGTGGATGAATTGATTCGTGGGGAGAGACGAGTCAAATTCCATGTGCTTGTTGCACAACTGTACTGTGGTCACAATGCCATACAGAAGATGGTGGAAAACGGAAAGTGTGTACAAAGTGTGTACCTCATGAGTTGACACCAGATTTGAAGGAGAAAAGGGTGGAAGTCTGCTCTGATCTGCTGGAATCGTTTGAAGCCAATGAAGGCAGGTTTTTTTCAATCTAGTGACAGGGGATGAAACGTGGACGTTTCTTTACGATCCGGAAACGAAGAATCAACGCCACACCTCTTCACCAAGGCCTAAGAAGTTCAAGAGCCAGTGATCAGCAGAGAAACTCACGGCGACTGTTTTTTGAGATGACGGAGGTGTCATTCTCCTAGCTTTTCTCGAACGTGGCCTTACCGTGACCAGCGAGCGGTACATTGAGACACTCAAGAAGCTTAGAGAAATCATATGGAGGAATAGACCGAACAAGAATCTGAAAATGATTAACATTCACCTTGAAAATGCGAGACCCCACACATCTTTGGAAACAAATCATGCGATCATCAAATTAGGCTGATCGGTGGTCCCCATTCACCGTACATTCCAGATCTCCATCCTGCCGAATTGCACCTGTTCGGACCAATGAAGGACAGTCTCCAGGAACAACGATTAGAGGACATAGACGTGGTGAAAGTGGCTGTGAATAAGTAAGTACAACAGTCCACACCTGAATTTTTTCAAAGTCGATTAGCGAGTCGGGTTCAACGATGGCGCAAAGGCATCGCTTGTTATGGACACTATGTTGAGTAGTACGTTTGTATAGAGAAAGAGTTACTCTACTAACATGTGCAATTTGAACGACCTCTCTCAGTTAATAAACAAGTTATGCCCCTTTTGCCTTTCTTTCGGAACAACCCTCGTTTTTACAGTTGGTCTTTCAAGGATGAGTACGATTGTTGCTGTTCGTTTAATCGTTCTAATACTTCCGGTACAACCTTTGCGAATGCATGTGTTAGCAAGTACTACATTATTACGCATATACGTACAATGTTGCATGAAATTAATTCCAATTCCAGCGTGGAAGATGTCTCAACTCTTTGGTGGAATCGAAATAAAGTTCTGGACATTCATTTTCCAACGTTGTGTTCTTGTACGTTGTGAAACACCAGCGAAAGCTGAGTATTCAGGTGTGAATAGATTCTTGGAAATACGAACTGTTCATTTGTAATAGATGACTACACACTTCTGATAAGAATGAGCACTTATTCTTAAGCAAACAATGCTGTACCTGACACTGAGCCATTGTGATTAAGAAAGTGCTTCTGCGAAAAATCCGACGTTAATTTTGCTTCTCATTTGGATATGCAACTTAAATAGCGCACAAATTAATCGCCTAAGGTAACATGAGACAGTTTTGTTTCAAGTTTGTCTATTCCCAAAGTTGAACCACTACGTAACTCTTTCGTTTTCCGGTTTTTAATTCTAAGAACTCAAAGCCATCATTTCAGGATTCATGTCGACGGACTGTGTCTTGCAAGTCCATTTTACCCCTAAATGCGCAATGTTTCCTATAATTACAGATCCTCAAAGGAAATATTCTGAAGCATCTTAACCTTCAATAAAGAAAACACAATAATATGGGCGTAACTTACGCCCTGCGTCACCATAAGCAATGAGGAAACTTCTCAATATCTCATGTTCATAAACGATGATTTGATTATGTTGCGTAAAATCAATGCCCTTGACAGGTGCGCTATAAAACACAGTTTACAGAACAAGGAAGTAAATGCTGAAAAATACCATGTTACTGCATTTAACACAAGTATATTTATTGCAGAAGGGGCTGGGAGAATTGTTTCTTTCTTTCTATCGAACTCTTAACGCCATTTTCGAATCTGGACACGGTTTTTCAGGATACGAAATTGTTCAATAAGTTTCAATAATTTTCAGTAAAGTTTTGTCTTGCATTCACGTAGAATTTCAACATTACTTTCGACGAGCAAAATATGAGCTTCCAAAATCTCGATTGAAAAAAGTCTTTTGTAGACCGATACTACTCATACAGACAAACCTTTTAGGAGCTTTTCCTTCTTAAAATACTGCATGGTTTCTACGCTAGGTGGCGTAGATGTATATCTTATTTTTGTCAATATCTCTACTTCTAGGAGTACGATATGAAAAATTCCTTCTTTGTTGGAGAGTGTTTCCGATGCGAAATGTTTTTCATATAATTTCAAAAAATTTCAAGTAAATCATAGACTTTCCGCTAGGGGGCGAAAGGTAAATTGCGTCTTCTGAGCTATTTCTGCTTCTAAAACTCCGATTTGAAAAAAAAATTCCTCCTGTATTGCAAACAACACCTGATGGAAAATATTTTTCATATAATTTCTAATGTTTGGTAAAATATCGTTTGGCTACCAGGGGCATAAGTGTTAATTTCTGCTTCTGATGTATTTGTAGTAAAATCTGTGCTCCTGAACTCGACAAAATTTTTTTTCTTGGATTGATACGGCTCAAATGGAAAAACCTTTTGAGAATACTTTCTTCCTAAAATAATGCATGGTTTTCCCACCAGGGGACGTAAAGTCACATCTTGTTTTTGTCGGTATCTTTGTTTCTAAGAGGTTAAATTTGAAAAAATATTTCTGTGTTAGAGAGCGTTTCCGGTGGGAAATGTTTCTCATATAAATTCATATTTTTCTTAACGCACAAGTCTGCAACCAGAGGGCGTAAGCTTACGATTCCATTTACAGCAATATCTGAGGAATTAAAAATCCGATTGAAAAATTTCTTTCTTCCATTTCTATCAGATAGTATTGTTTTCCATACCGGTTCCATTGACTTTGAATAGCTTTGATAAATTTATTTTGCGTCAGAAGGGATTCAAAAGACGTGCCCGTTACACCCAAAAATTCAGTGTCATCTTTCTTTTTTGAGCTTTCCATTGCTTGGAAGAGACCAGGGTCGTTACGACGTAACGAAAATGGATAACAATAGCAGTCAATACCACTGCTGAAATCTGATTTTTGAATGCTGTTCCAGGAAGTGGCGTAACAGTAGGTAATTTCATTGTTACTCAACGATATACTTTACTAAACTACTGCCGAACATTATTTAACCACGTTTTACATAAACGTAACAATATCTTATGGTAATATGCATAAAATTAAGAGAACCTGGTGCTAAATGTGATAAAAGCCATTACATGAATGCATTTCGGCATGAAAACGGTCCTCCGTGGGGAAGTTTAGCTTCCTCTTGACAACCGCCCCCAAAGTAGGATTACTTGCTTTGACGAGAGCTTGAAAACGACGTATAACACGATGGGGTTAAACCCTTTTGGTATCCTAGACAAAAAGTTACCAATCCATCATTAACAGACTTGCGATGAAGCTTTTCTTTCTATCTTGAGGTTAGATTTTACCTTGCGCATGCGCATATTGACTCTCTTAGCTACATCACACTTTTGACGGTGCCAGGGTCGTTTCTTACTTTCGCCTAAATCTTATAATTTACAAAGGCTGTTCAATAAAAACTGAGAGTAATTTGTTTTTTGAGTTGGCAACAGTGCGAAGGGGAAGAATAACCACGCAGATGTCTAACTAAATTCAGGAAGAATCTGTGGCAACAGTTATTAGCCGTGGCTGACGATTCTGTTTTTTTTATTGCGCAGTTGTTTAAAGTACGTCTGCATTTCGCCATACAGCTATGGAGGTGAGTGATTCAGAGTTAAAAAATGAAATGCGTTGTGCGATAAAGATTTTGCTATCGTTTAGGTGAAACGGCTCCAGAAATAGTTGGTTTAATGAAAACAGCTTACAAAGATAAATGTTTGGGTGAGTGAACGATTTTTAGATGGCACCATTATTTCACAAAAGGGCGTTTGTCGGTAGAAGTCGCCCCTAGGCCTGGTCGACCTGAAAGTATTGTTAAAACTGATGTTTGGGCAATCCTGCAAGAAGATCGGCGAATGACGTATAAAGACATAGCGGCGTGAACTAATGTTTCAAAAACGTCGGCATTGCGCATTCTACGCGACAGATTACTGCTGCATCGTGTGTGTTCCAGATCGGTACCTCATCACCTGATGAGAGAAAAATTGTTAGCCGAGTTCAGGTGTGTCATGAGTGTAAAAAATTATCGTAAAGAATCCAAACTTTCAAAACGCAGTAATAACTGCCGATGAAACATGAGCCCACTATTTCGACCCCCTCACGAAACGTGCAACGAGGGTGTGAAAACACACAGGCTCGTCTTCTCCGGAAAAAGTCAGCCAAACCAAATCAGCTGAAAATGTGATGACGATAATGTTCTTTGATCATAATGGTATAGTCTACCAGCATGCCGTTCCTCTACAAATTACTGTCAATGCTGAGTATTGCATTTCAGTCCTGAAGCGTCTGTGACGACACTTATCTATTAAGCGACCGGAACTGGTGGGCATGTGGACCCCACAGCATGATAACACCCGCCCACATGTGGCTGCTTGTGTTCAACATTTTATAATGAAATGCGGTATTAAAATCATGTCGCAGCCTGCCTACAGTGCTGACCTCGCCCCGTGCGATTTTTAATTGTTTCCAACAATGAAGGAGAAGTTCCGTGGCGCAATATTGAACACAGATGCTGACGTTATTCAAGCTGTACAGGGGTCGTTAAAGCAGCTTCCACAAGATGCCTTCGCCACATGCTTTGAAAAGTGGAATGAACGACGGGACCGTTGCATATCATCCGAGAATAGGTACTTTGAGAAAGAATAGCATATACTTTGCTGTACCTATATTTCTTCATTTTGTTTGATTTTATTCTCAGTTTTTATGGAGCGGCCGTTGTATAATAATAACAAACAATTAATACTGTTTTTAAAAAAACTAGGCAGTCGAAATACTTATTATTTTTGCCGTCATAGTAGTAAATATTTACATTTATGACTCACCTATTTTCTTTCATTTGTTTTACGACAATAACATGCATTAATCCACCTATCTAAGTGCTTTTCAATCAGTAAACCTTATTTGTTGTTATTTTTTAATTCCATATAGTATGTACCAGACTGTGGCTCCGTGTGGTTGTGTGTGGCGTGAAAAAATGCGTTGTGTTATACGTAAATAAACGTGTACTCTGGAATCACTTGTTTTATTTCACACCCATAAAGATCTTAGCGTGTAATAGATACATAGCATATGCCGCTCCGGTAGCGCAGTGGTCTAAGAACTGGTTTATGACTATTCGTCCAAGAAGGGTCTTGGTTTGAATCCTAGTGAGGCATGGATTTTGCATTTGTCTTACGGCACTGGCTCTCTCCTTCCCTGGAACCAGTGGCCCTAAATTAGGGACGGGAGACTGTTTATAATCCACTAAGTTGCTCACAGGAGTCGTTAAACCTTCAATAAAAAAATTATTTATAAAGAGTACCAGGATACTCTTTATTTATTTGTTTTTTGGGGTATGGGTCAAAACACTGACACCCAAAACACTGATGAAACAACGAAATAGAAACGAGATGTCGGTGTTTTGTCCTGTCCGTGTTTTTGGGTGTTGGTGTTTTGTCCTGTCGGGTTTTGGTGGTCGGTGTTTTGTCCTGTCGATGTTTTCGTTGTCGGTATTTTGTCCTGTCGGGGTTTTGGTTGTCGGTGTTTTATCCTGTCGGTGTTTTGGTTGTCAATGGCGAGCTGTGATAGCAAGAGGAGAAAAATTGCAGGCAAAGTGCGATTTTTTCAACAAAAGTGCTCGTCCCATTACTTTTTTGTTGAACGTAAGGATAAGGCGATTTGCCTTATTCTTACGGAATGAGATTTTTGTGATAATGAAATAATACAACGTCAAGAGACATTATGATACGAAGCACAGTGAGAAATATTCTCGAATGAAGAAACATTTTCGGAGCGAAAAAGTTAAAGAATTAAAAGACAAGCTAAAATGCCAGCAGTTGTTATTCTCCAAGGTAAATAAACAATCTGGAAACAGTGTTCGCGTTAGCTACATGATAGCAGAAAAATGCAAAACGTGGAAAGCCCTTTACTGACGGAGAATTTGTGAAAGATGTTTCAATGTGTAACTGATGTGCTTTGCCTCTAACAGGCTAAATTGTTTTCGAATATTAGCTTGTATGATAAGACAGTAGCGAAGCGCGTGGAGAATCTAGCAGCAAATGTATTAATCAATTTCAGATATAAGTTCAAGGAGTTTGTGTTTTATTCTGTAGCGATGGATGAATTCACAGATTCAGCCGATACTGCAGAAGTAGCTATTTTAATTCGTGGTGTTGATAGAAACTTCACTATTGTAGAGGAATCAGCCAGTGTAGTTGTTCTTAAACACACGACGCGGGCTCTAGATTTGTATTAAAGTCTAAGCGATACCTTGGGTAAGTGTGAGCTAGACATCAGCAACATATCTTCCATAACCGCACATGGTGCATCTGCTATATCCAGAGAGAAGGAAGGAGTGAAAACTTGAATGAATTCTGAAGCGAAGGAGTGCGGCAATACTACGAGGTTTTCCACTGCATCCCTCATCAAGAAAATTTGTGTGCGAAGTACTCAAGCTTTGAACATGTAATAACTGTGGCTGTGAAAGTGACGAATTTTATGCAGTCGAAAGGTCTCAACAGCAAGCATTTTCAATAGTTCTTGACCGATTTGAAAGCTGAAGATGGTGACGTTGCATATTACGCGGAAATACACAGTGCGTCAAAGAATTTTTAAGACTGGCGCTAGATTTCAGCCTACGGTGGCGCCACCAGTGTAATCGCGAAGGCATTATAAACCGTGACCACCATCTTGCTTTCTGCCAAAAGTACAGCGCAGTTGTTAAAGTAACTCAAACGAAACGGGCGTTCATTAGAGAAGTAAAATTTCTTTCATGTTGAATTATTAAGATGGAACAAAGAGCTGTTATTAAATTTAACGCAAAACTTAGTAAAAGTGCCTCGTAAACGTACCAAATGATGAAACAAGTTTACGATGAGTTTTGTTTAAGTAGATCAAATGTTTTCCTGTGTCACAAACGTTTTTTGGACGGAAGAGAGTCGCTAGAAGATGATAAGCCTACCGGAAGACCAAGTTCATCTAGGACACCTGAGATTATTGAAAAAGTGCGTGATTTCGTGGCAAACAATCGATGTGAGTCACTAAGTATGACAGAAGAGTCTTTAAACATCAACAAAGAAACGATTCGAACCATCCTGCATGAAGATTTGGGCAAAACAAAAGTATGTGCTAAATGTGTTCCACACACGTTAACCAATGAACAAAAATCAAGGAGAAGTGCACATTGCAGAGACATCATTTCAGCCGCTGAAAATGATCCAAACTTCTTAAAATCGATTGTTACTAGTGATGAAACATGGTGTTTTCAATATGATCCTAAAACAAAGCGACAAAGGGCGGAAGGGAAGTCAAAAAACTTGCCACAAGCCAAAAAAACAAGAAAAGTTCCATCGAAAATCAATACAATGCTCATTACATTCTTCGATAGTAAGGGTATTATCCACAAAGAATTTGTTCCAAGTGTACAAACAATTACTGGTGAGTTTTATTTAAATATTTTGAGGCGTTTGATGGGCAGAATTCGTCGCATTCGTCCAGAATATCGAGATGAAAACAGTTGGCGTTTGTTGCACGATAATGCACCCAGTCACACCTCACTTCTTGTTCGTAGATTTTTGGCGAACAATAACGTCTGTGTGTTGAATTATCCACCGTATTCGCCTGATTTAGCACCCTGCGAATTTTCTTTGTTCCCGAAACTTAAAATGACGTTAAAAGGGGGTTATTTTGATGATATTTCGACCATACAAACAGCTTCGACGTGCGCTTTGGAGGCAATTCCGCAAAAGTGAACTGGAACAGGCATTCGAATCATTATTAAATCTCTGTAACAAGTGTATTGAAGCCGGAGGGACTTTTTTTGAATAACAAACCAAAACAAATTGTAATTTCTTGTTTCTATTTCATTTTACAGACCCAGTCTTAAAAAAGTCTTTGACGCACTGTGTACTTTGGTTTAGACGCGGAAATACTTTGGTTTAGACGTGGAAAGACGCTTCAGCGCCCTTTTCCTTTGAAGCCCGAAGTTCAGGAATTCATGCAATCGAAAGAAATGCACATTCGCGAGGTCCATGATGAGAAGTGGTTAAGTGACTTTGCGACTCTTGTTAACATTATTGGTCACGTCAGTAAACTGAACTACCATTTACTTGGAAAAGGTCAACTAGGTGAAAGCTTTCGAGACCGAACTAACCCTGTGGGAATGTCAGTTGCAAAATAAAAACTGCATTCACTTTCCAACATTAGCTGCGTTGGTGAATGAGAATAGAACATGGAGCTCAGATGGTTATCAATAATGGATTTCAAATCTGAGTGAGCAGTTGAAAAGCAGATTTTCGGACTCCAGAACAAAGGAAATTTCCATGGCAACGTTCTTCCGAATTTTCATGGTAATGTTTTTGGTTGACATCGAAAGTGTTCATCTGATCTACAATTAGAGTTGTAGTGAAATGCAAGTTTTTACAAATTCCTACAGTAATTAACTTTTACTCTAAATATGTGTCGGAAGAAAAGTATCCAGGAATACGTAAGGATGCATTGTTCATGTCTTCCATATTTGGCAGTTCTTACATAGGTGAGCAGTTGTTAGCCAAACGAAGAACACAAAATCAAAAAACAAGAACGCGTCTAACAGATCAACATTTGGAAGACACTTTGTGAATCGCGACGACACGTATTACACCTGATATTGAAGCTTTAGTGAAGTAAAAACCACGTCAAGTTTTTCATTAAGACTGCAATGGCATCCATGCCTACTGAAAAGCAAGTACCTTATCTTCAATAGATCTTACTTGTAATATAGTTAATATCTCAGTAGAACCACAAAAGCTTTTTTTCGGGTCCTCGTTGATAACTCACACTAAAAATTATAGGTAACAATTATATATACACTAATAGATCAAATACTATTACGTACCTCTAATCCTTAGTTTATATGATGCACATTCTTGGTGTGTCATTATTCTTTGTTTGTGGATTCATTGACGATTCTCAACACATGTCGCAATATTCCAATTGCGACAAACATTTTGGTTTCAATCTTTTCTTTTATGTACACTATTGCTCACACATTATTGCACTGTGGTTTCAGTTCTTTTAATGTTAAAATCACTATATACATGTTGAGACCCCGTCGGGAATCATTCAGTGCACATTGTCGGTCTGCAACATCGTGGTTAGGATAAGTGTTCTGAGGATGACCTTACATGGGTTGAAAAGCTTCAAAGAGAGTTTGGTGGAATGGTAGTGAAGTCAGGCATGCCGTAATTTTAAACTTTTTATTGGATTTTAACAGTGAAATATTTTAAACTTCAAATTTAACTGCTAGTGCAACAGGTACAGTGAACATCGATGGAATGTGATTTTTTAATGATGAATTTTTAAACTTCAAATTAAATTACTGGTGCAACAATTACGGTGAACAACAATGGAATAGGTTATTTTATCAACATGTATATAGTGATTTTAACATTTAAAGAACTGGAACCAGAGTGCAATAATGGGTGAGAAATTGTGTACATAAAAGAAAAGATTAAAACCAAAATGTTTCATCTCCCAAGGAATTATCATTGGAATGTTGCGAGATGTGTTGAGAATAGTCAATTAATCAACAAACAAAGAATAATGACACACCAAGACTGTGCGTCGTATAAACTAAAGATTAGAGGTACATAATAGTATTTGATTAATCAGTGGATATATAATTGTTACTGTAATATAGTTATATACTAGCACTGTATTAATTCTACACTGCTGGCCACCCAAAATGCAACACCAAGAAGGACACGAGATAGCAAAGCCAAATTTACTGCACACATAACAACAGATTCAAAGATGAAACGATTAGGCTTACAGGCCCGTGCGACTTGCGGAACACGCAGACATCAATAGTTCGTGTTGCTCCCATGATTGGCAATAACCGCCGCTACACGCCGCGGCATCGAACGAAAGAGGCTTTGGATGTGGGCTTGGGTTATGTCGGTCCAGGCTGCTTCCACACGTTGCCACAGCTCATCAGGCGTAGCCGCGGGTGGTGCTTGCCGGGCCACTCGGTTGCCGATCAGCGACCAGATGTGTTCGATGGGCGACATATCGGAAGAACAGGCGGGCCACGGCAGCAGTGACACCTGGTGGACCGTAAAGAATTGTTGCTCGATGCGTGCCACGTGCGGGCGCGCATTGTCCGGTTGAAACGTGGCCGCTGGCAGGTCCTGCAGGTAAGGGAGGACTACAGGCTCCAAAACGTCGGAGATGTAGCGGTGGCTGTTGAGTGTATCAGCGATGCGTACCAGAGGGTGCGGGTGTCATATCCAATTGCGCTCTAAACCATAACGCCAGGCGACGGACCGGTATGGCGATGCATAGTGCAGGCGTTATACAGTCTCTCGCCGCGGTGCCACCACACGCGGATCCGACCATCGTAGTGTTGCAAGCAGAAGCGGGATTCGTCGGAGAAGACAATGTCTTGCCATTCCGTAGTCCAGGTGCGGCGTTCAACGGCCCACTACCGCCACACTCGCCGGTGGTGTAACGTCAATGGTAATCGGAGCAATGGACGCCGTGCGACAAATCCCCGTTCCTGCAGACGACGCCGAACGGTACGTTCTGACACAGGTTGTTGCGCAACACACCCTAATTCCTGCGCTAACGTTCGTGATGTGGCGGTGCGAGCCGTCAAGGTCAGTCGCCCAACATGTCGGTCCTCTTGTTCGGTGGTGTGCCGCGGCTGCGGCAATCGCTCACGTTGGTCTGTCCGTCCCTCCTGCACCCACCGAATTCATAGTCGCCTCACTGTGGCTGGATGTCGTTCCACACGGACGCCAATGTCTCGGTACGATAAACCGCTGTCGCGATAAGCCACTATTCGTCCTCTGTCAAACTCCGAAACGTGCTGGAATGACTGCCGTATTCTGCGACGAGGTATCAGGAAGCTTCCCACGCACAGGTCCGGCAGCACAACACACTTCCACTATTTACACCCCGACTTCTGTGCACCCTTCTTATAGTGCTTCTCGGTGGCGTGCCGGGCGCACATGATTTGCATATGCCCTGCAATGCTAATCGTTTGCATATCTTTTTGTGGGCGACGCTTGCTGCGAATTTCAGGCCAATCGGATGCTCCCTTTTCGGTGTTGCATTTTGGGTGGCTAACAGTGTATTTCATAAAGTAAAATATAATGCTAATGAACGTGCTTTTGACAATAAAAGTATAGGATAGGATGAACTAAAATGTGTCATCTATTATTCTCTATCACTGTCGACAGACGTGCGGCCTTTGGAAGCTTTCGAATTTATTGACCTTCGGTCCTTAAACGTGGAAGGGCCACCCCCGGTGGCGCAGTGGTCTAAGGCGATGGCCTCTGATCATTCGTACAAAAAGGGTCCGGGTTCAAATCGGCCCGGTGAGGCATGGATGTTGTGTTTGTCTTACGGCACTGGTTCTCTCCCTTCCCTGGAACCAGTGACCCTAAATTAGGGACGGGCTACTGCTTATAGCCCATTGAGTTGCTCACGGTGGTAGTTAAACCTCAAAAAAAAAAAACGTGGAAGACCGTTAATGCAAAGCATTTTCACATGATTATTCTTAGAAAATTCATCATTCCAATGGCAGCGCAACGATTACTAACGAGCATTTGTAAATGATTGATCATTTCGGAAAGTTAGATTCTTGGCAGTAAGTTGTTCATAATTGTTTTGCCCTTAGCCGATCTCTGCCCCTGTACGTGTGTTTGAGTGATACTAAGAGATAGACGAAAGAGAGGTAGGAATGAAGGTTAAAAAGGCGATCTTTCAGGTGAATTCGTTTGCAGTAAAGAATAAGGGAAAGGTTCCGAAAAAACTGTTCCAGTCTCTCCGCACGAGAAAAATTCCTCTTCTCTTTTCTTCCAGATGAAAAAAAAATGAACGACTGATTACAAAAGAGCTCGTGGGTATTCTACTCCTGATAATATAAAATTTGCTTGTTTAAATGTTCACAAAAAAATCACAGGCAGTAAAACTCCGATTAAATACGGTCTGACGAAATTTCATGCGAATGCTGAGCACAGAATTTGAATGTTTCAACTTCAACGGTCTACAGCGTTCAAGCAACAACTTGCTAATCATTCAAATCGAAATGAAAAATGTGATTTTTCAATTTCTCCCATTTTGCGCACTTTTTTAATTAATTTCAGGTGTTCCGTTCAAAAATGAATTCATAATAAGCGAGCGATAAGGGTTGTCCTATGAATAGTAAAGAAAAAAAGATGTTACCAGTTATGTTGGAACCTTTTTCTTCATATGATCCTTGCTACAGATTTGTTATACGAAATTCATTTGTTTTTTGAACACCTGAGGTTTGGAGAGCTCAGCGAGCCTTGGGCTTCCAAGTAAAATGAAGTTTCTAGAGGGGCTATACAAAACTAAGAGCACTGAGGCGGCTGAACAGAGCTTAATATATTTCACTACCTTAAACACAACCCTTTCTCCCTCTCTCGTAATGAAAAATAACAAAACTTCAGAATTTCAAAATTGATAGTGTCCAGTTTTAATTTAACTGCGTCTTAACTGAATTAAAATAAATAATTTAATATCAATTACAAACAATGTATCCTCCAGACCTTCAGCTTTAGGATTAATTTTAGAGCAACGTTAATATATTTTAAATTTTGATCTTTTCTACGTCTTCGATGGAGTTTTGACATTATAGAGATGCTTCTCAGTCGCTTTGCTGCAATGAAGAGTATTGAGCAGAGCTGCAGTGGAGGTAAAGGCAGTTTAGAGCAATAGAGAGAGAGAGAGAGAGAGAGAGAAAGAAAGAAAGAGAGTCCCTCCGCACTGTAAGAAAACTTACCCTGTGACATCAAATTCAGCGTACGAGACACAAAATCTCTGAGCGTTCAGTTGATGTTCACTTACACGAGGTACTTACAGTTTTGCCAACTCTTGAAAAGAACCTATGGCTAAAAAGTTAAAAAAAGGTACAAAGAAGAGCCAAAACAGTATTTTCAGCACGTCTTTATTCAATTCGAAGCAACTGCAGATAAACGAAGACGCGTGTGAAGGTCGTGAAACGATATAAATAACACCTGACACTAAGCTCTGTTAATCAGTGTTATTATTGCGTTTCAGACGGGAAAGGAAACGAAATTAAGCAAATTGGACAAAAGCCAAATTATAAAGGCCAGACGACTGGGTCAGGCACTTTTGAGACGGCAACGCTTCCCAGCAAAAACGCAACTATTGGGAAACTGCTGGCTGAAATCTGCCGCTCACGGCCCGGTAGCGGTCCATTGGTGGCAGCGCCAACAGATGGCAGCCGTTGATGGCCCTGCAGCATCGCCGTTCATTGTAGGCCTCCAAGCAAGTGCCACTAATGACCCGTAGCTGACAACCGAAGCGATCCAACACGAAGTTGAAGTAACGGGACTGCGCATGCGCAGGAGCAACATGTGCTGTGTCTCTCGTGGTACCAGTTGGCTGAAGACGACGCTATCGCCATCGTGTTATTTTAGTGAATATTAAGAAAAAAAAAAAAAGCCCTATGTAGAGAAGCGAATTAATTTCCTAATGAAATGCAATTTCGACGAAGATTACCGTCAGAAGAAAATTTTGTAAATAATTATTAATGTATTGTAAGAAATAGCCAATTACTCTCATGTATTTATAGAAACTCATGAAAGAAATACGGGATTACGCCATGCAATACAAATTTTGAAGATGACAATCCGATTTTTGGCGTTAATGTGACAAGGATGGTAAGTCAGATAATATCCGAAAACTTGAAATGTTTCATTCCTGGAGAGGGACTCGAACCCGCGTCTTGGTCGTTCTGGGTGGTGTACTGGTTAGCATACCCGGGCGCTATCTGGGAGACGCGGTTTCGAGTCCCGCTCCAGGACGATGCAAATTTTCAAGTCTTCGGATATTATCTGACTTGCCATCCTTGTCGCATTAACGCCAAAAATCGGATTGTCATCTTCAAAATTTGTATTACATGGCGTAATCCCGTATTTCTTTCATGATTTATCTGCTTCTCCGGGCAAACACGGGATAAGATTCTTAACCTCCAGGTTGGCTAAACATGAATGCCGGTTGCTTCGACTAGCGAATCCTGTGATAGTTATATTCAAATTGATCGGAAACTTGAAATTTGGTCGTTCTGGGTGGTGTAGTGGTTAGCATACCCGGGCGCTATCTGGGAGACGCGATTTCGAGTCCCGCTCCAGGACGATGAAAATTTTCAAGTTTTCGGATATTATCTGACTTACCATCCTTGTCACATTTACACCAAACATCGGATTGCCATCTTCAAAATTTAACTCATTTCGTAGCAAAATTCCTGTACTAACACACAAAGAATCGAGAATATAAACACCCATGAAATACCCCCCCCCCCCCTCCATTCCCATGAATAACATGAAATAATTTCTGTGCAATCTTTCGTTTTAACATACACTAAACTGCTCCAAACAAAAGTCCCGGAAGGACATTAAAAAATCGTTATGTTGAAAAAAATAATAATTATACGAAGAAACAAAATTTATCGATTATTTTGGGAAAAAAAAAAAAAAAGACAAGGCTATGTGGATATAATGTGCTCGTCCGTGGATTGAATACACAAGATTGGAGGAATTCGTTGATAAAAATAACGACAAGTAAAATAAAATATATTTCCTCTTTAGAAAAAAATGCAGCTTCGGACCGTGGAAAGGAAAGATACAAGCTTAAAAATGTAACAGAATGTGACATGAACGGGTAAATATATTAATTAAACAGTCGCCTTTCAAGACCACAAGGACATCACAAAACTTTGGAAAGCGCCTTTAAGTTGGTACACTAGTTGAAAATGAGTGAAGTTCCCTTAAGTTAAATAAAAACAATTGTTACGTTGCAAAAATAAATTTATGAATTATATGAAACGGTTTTTAATGAAAAATATCTCGCAATATTGTAAAATTAAAAAGAGAACCCTTCGTTTTACATCACGCAGATTCTCAATAGATTGAATGGCATGAGGTTAACGGGCAAAACCAAGAAGGCCATCTATCAGAGAGGAATTGAAAGAATTCTGACGTATGCAAGTGGAGCTTGGTGGACTCCCACAGTCAGAATGAAGAAGGGGATAAACCAAATCCAAAGGTTGGCCCTACTAGGGATAACCGGTTGTTTTCGCACAACGTCAACCCTAGCACTCCAAGTGCTGGCGGGGTGCGAGCCGGCAGACCTAGTAGCGGAAAGGGAGGCAGCAATGCACTGCCTAAGGACAGGCGAGGACGCCTACCTTCTCGGTGCGCCGCATCGAGCCTCCGACATGGAGATGGAAAGCGTAGACTGGCAGATCCACCCTGCCGAGGAAATTTGCCCACCGTGGGATAAGGAGAAACCCACGGGAGTTGGGCATGAGCTGTTCACGGACGGCTCAAAGTTGAAGGGACAAGTGGGGGCAGGCTTCTGTGCGTTCTCGGACGGGAACGAAGCCACTGCAGGAAGCGTGAAATTATCGCAGAACGCTTCGGTCTTTCAGGCTGAACTTCTGGCGATAGAGATGGCACTCACCTGGGCACTCCCCAGGCGTAGTGACGAAAGAATAAAACTCTACTCGGACAGTGAGGCAGCACTGCAGGCTCTGAGTAGATTCAGGGGAAGAAACCCCATCGTCCAGAGGATCAAAACCCTCTTGAGGGCAGAGGGAGATGGGGCAGTTAGTTTCCACTGGGTACGAAGCCATGTCGGAACCCTAGGAAACGAAAGGGCAGATCAGCTGGCGAAGGCAGCCACGCTGAAAGAGACGGTCGACGTGCAATGCAGAACGCCGCGAAGGTGCATTCGCGCAGCACTAGCACGTCGGACCATGACCGAATGGCAGGTCAGATGGGACACGGGAGAGACAGGGCGGAAGACACACAGAGTGTTTCCGAAAGTCTCGACCAAACGAGCACAGACAAATAAGTTCCTGAATCAAGTACTCAGTGGCCATGGCATCAGCCCTGAATACCTAGGCAGATTTGCCATCAGGAACTGCACTTGTCCCTGTGGAAAGAGAACGGCAAGCATAGAACACTGCGTACTTGAATGCAGTGGCTTCGCCGAATGGAGAAACACACTGATCCCAGGTGTGCAAAGAACGCGAAGATTGGATCTGCTCATCCAATCTTCCGTTAACAGGAGGGGGATAATAGCCTTGGTTGAAAGGCTAACCCTCCAGCAACATACCATCTTCCCCAATCAAACGGGGACCGAAACGCAGGAGGTGAACGTGCACACCGAAAGCGAATCGGAAGATGAATGAGGGTAGAAGTCTGTGGGAAAGCAGACGAAGAAACCACCAATGTAAATATTCTGTAAATAAATTTTGCTATCTCTTGATGTTGTAAGTCCTAAGCATGAGGACAGTGTATACATGTGTGTAGGTGTTTGAAAAAGAAAATAAAGGGAAATTATTCCCCAAAAAAAGTTCGAGGGCAAGGAATCTTCCAGTCAGCGAAAAAGTAAGAAACGACCTATCCCGCCAGACAGAGCGGGAACCCAGACAAGGTATTCTAGGTCGCCTGCCAGCACGTCACCACGGGCTGGTCTCTGGGCCATTGGGGTGGCCAGGGTCCGAACCGCGTCTCAAGGCAGGATAATTGTCGCAACATTTCAAAATAACATCCAAGGTGCTCAACAAGTCCCCGTGGACGGGATAATGAAATCAGTATATTACATCACGCAGGAAAGAAACTCAGCTTCAAGCAAAGGCTCATGCGTGGCAAATCAGTGTAGTGGCTACAGCGCCCGAGCAAACTGTAGTTGGTTCAATTCCAGCCAGATCCAAAAAGGCGTTTTTCAGGACCTGTTGACTTTTCCCAGTGCCGTGACGTCATTCAGAAGTTCCACAGGGGGAGAGTAGCTGTGCCTTTGGGAAACTGCGGTTCCCTTTTTTTTTATGGCTACTACTGGAAAATTGGCGGACGAGATTCGGCAAGCCATCAGTTACGTCACGTGATTGCCATCTGCCACTGCCGGAAAAATAGCGGACCTTATTAGGGTAGCCATCAGGTACGTCACGCGATTGCCGTCTGCCACTGCCGGAAAAATAGCGGACCATATTAGGCTAGCCATCATTTATGGCGCGTGCTGGCAGGGCCGCTTGTAGTAGCCACTGATAGCCATGTTCTGGCATATGACAACTGATGGGGTGCCAACTGTTGGTCAGCTGCTGGCCTGAACTTCTGGCCCATGTGGTGGCCGCCGGGACATTTTATTGATGGTTGGGCAGCGGCAGCATTGTGTTGGGCCACTGCTGGCTGCCAGTGCTGGCTTGAGTGCTGGCCTAGCAACACTGTTTTTGCTGGGTTGTGGGGTCTCACATCAGGTGTGGTTGGTACCCTCAAAGAGTAGTCACAGGAGGGGAAATACCTCATATCGCCTGCAAGATGTGGGCTCACCAAGCTCATCGATACTATAGTGAGTGAAAGCTACTCCCGTATCGTAGTAGGCAACTGAAGTGAAACTGTGGCGCAACTCGTCGGTAATTTGAATGCTGGTGACGGGAGAAATGTGTTACAACACACAGTGCATCGAGTCCTTCTTAAAATGGTTCTACGTAGCCGTAGCACACTCCAATTGCGCATGCTAACCTGGGTACATCGTTGAAAGCGCCTACAATATGTATGCAAGCACCAAAACTGGACCTTGAATGATTAGAAGAATGTCGTCTCTTCCGATTTATCGCGTTGAGGTCCAAGCGGACCTCAGGGTACGTGTGCGTCGTTTACTGGGGAAAAGTTGGCACCAGGACACATCGTGTGTCTGAAAAAGACAGTGGAAGAATTGTAATGCTTTGAGTAATGTTTTGCTGGAAAACCGTGTATATTCATTCATGTGCAGGAAACTATGACGTCTATCACCTACCGAAACATCATTGTAAATCAAGTACATCCTTTCAAGGCAACTGTATTCCCGTCTAGTAGTGTCCTTTTTCAGAAGGTTAATGCGCCACGTCACACTGCCTGGATTTTTCGAGAATGGCTCACGGAAGATGAGGAAGACAAGCTATTGCCCTGGCCTCCAAATTCCCCAGACATCAATCCAGTCGAGTATCTGTGGTTTGTGTTGGAACAGCAAATCTGATCAGCGGCGGCTCAGCCGTGTAACCTAAAGCATTTTCAGGTAACGTGTTGATACCAGAAACCATAAGACACCTTTAAAAATATTTTAGAGTTCATGCTTCGCCAAGTAAGGGCTGTTTTGAAACTTAACTAACCGCCACATATTAGGCAGGTGGTCACAATGCTATGTCTCTTCGGTGCACAAACCGCATTATACAGCCTGTGACGTACTAAAGATGCCAATCAGGTGTCGAGACGACAAATCTGCAGCGGTGTAGCTTAGTTGGGAGAGCAACTTACTCCGGAGTGAGGGGGCGCAGTTTTGATTATGTCACGGACAAATACGTGTTTTCACAACCCTACGATCCTGATGAAGTAACCTTAAGAGGCGGCTCCTTAGGCGTCGTTAGGTAACGTATGACGGTGAAATGTAAAATTCATATTGAAGTTTTGGTCTTCCTTTATTTTTGAAAATAATATTCCAAAGATTTAGAAATTTATTTTTTATCTTAAACGAAAAGCCTTATTTGGATATTATTTTACGATTTTTAGGGATGTTTCAGAACGAAATAAGAGGGCTTCAATCAGCGTTGCATTCAGAGACGCTTTTTCGAGGGGGCAATTACAAATTTTGAGGGGACTAAAACTTGTCGACTGATTATATACGTACAATCACAATTTTGTTATCTATATATATACATTAAAATATATAAACATTTTAAATAGAATATACAAATGTTCTTATGCTCGTATATTGCAAATGCAAATTCCAAGAAATTTACACATACAAGTGATTAAAAATTTGAAAATTTTATACCTTTGCTTTAATTCAATAATGTACCATAGATTTCACCAAGGGGTGGTGTAAAATATTAAGGATTCTATTAAGATAATGCTCTGCTGGAGAAAATATCCGCCTTCTCTTCAAAAAAACATTAGGAGTGTAAAAATGTCCTTGCCTTACTACAAGCGTGTTTGTGATTATTAAAGAATCATTACAGTGTTACCTGAAAACGTATGGTGAAAACCAACCATTTCCCTACCATTTGGTTTCAGCCCCTTCAGATTATTTAGATTAGCACACAGTATTATACAGTAAAAAACAAACTCACTAATCGTTTGGATGCCAGTTTGAGGTGCCTCAATTTTTTTAACAGATTGTAAACCACCCATCGGCAGAAAAAAATCCTTTTTGTGGGAATAATTTCAAATAATTTGCTATTGTTGTAGCAAATATTTCGTTGTATGTGGAAGAACTCACGGCGCGTTAGCTACACTCAGGCTTAACCGTATTCATGGAATGTTGGCATAGAAGACTGAAATAAAGCTGAATGCCTGCTTGCAAAATATGATGCTGTATTTCAGTGCAAACATCTCTACTCTGTGGAATTAGGTTTTTATTGCGTAAGTAGTCCGAGTTGTCTGTGCTTAAGAAAAGCCCCTTCAGCGAGGACTGTTTAATGTTTTATTGAAGGATGATAGAAATTTTAAATTGAAGTCCATGTGGATGTTTTTTTCTTTATTATTATAATATTTTCCCTCATTTTTCTTAATTTTTTTAAATTAATTTTTCAAAATATTCAGCTATAAACGAAAATGATTATACTAAATATAAAGGGAGATCTCCCAAAAATCTACGGGGGGCGTTCATGTATTTTCGGGCGGGGCTACCCCCCCCCCAATCTTCAAAAAAAGGATGTCTGAATACATCACTGGCTTCAATTCCCCTGAAAAGGTCTAAAGAAGTCCTTGTATTTCTCTCTCCATCTTAGCAAGAGTTTTTTTGAAGAAGTTGCCTTCGACAGATGTTATCAATGAAATTTTCTGAAATGCTGGTTTCAAGATGTCATTGGAACATTTGAGGCATTAGTAATTGACACGCGTGATTTAAGTGTGTGCCTTGAAAAGACAAAGCGTCGTTTCCATAATCATATATTAAAGTACAGAAAAGCAACGAAAGCCAGGTGATCATAAAGCCTTCGGGACTTCGAACTGGACCCAAACAATAGCAGGACTTTTTCGCCGTCTTGTTTCGCCTGCTGTACTTTTTCTTGCAGTCTCTTTTGCGTGTTAAAACAACACAGTACGCAAAGCACCAGAGCTCATTCTTAGTACTGCCCCCTCGCGTGTCGCCGAAGCAGATGTTTACTGAACAACACTCCTCGATTTACCATCTACCGCCGCACCCAAAAGCTCCACATAAACTAAGTCGATGAAAAAAAAAAAAAACGAAAAAATCTGTCCCCTGCACGCCCACCCCAACCGACAACTACTGCACTCACTTATTGAGTGCGTTGCTGCGAACTTCTTCAGAGATCCGAGCGGCCCTTCAGGGTGTAGACGATTACGTGAGGCGGACAGGTAATTACGCAACCTGAGACTCAGCTTTTAAGGCTGATCGTCCTCTGATATAACTCAGCAGAGGAAACCTGCCCGACCATCGCTTCTGGCGACGGAAATTACTAATTTCCAAACTCGGTTGCATGTCGAAAATTTTCATAACAGTCAGAAAGCACTGGCAGTTTTTTTTTACTGGCTCATTCAGTTACGACAGATTGTTTGATGACGCCGAGTTTGTCATGCAACATCTGCCTGCAGAAATCCACGTGAGGTACGACATTAATATTTCACTTATATCCTCTTTGTGAGTATCGAAAGGGGAAGGACGGTTCAAAAAACTTCTGCTTTATGGAGCTGTATGTTAAAGAGAAAGGAAATGTTTGCAGCTGAGAGCAGAGAAGTTCACGGGCATTATTTTGCATACAGTGATCGTTTTTAGGATGTACACTTAGTAGCCAATTTATCAGGAACGTCTTCATATTATCACTAGAGAAAGACTCACTGAAAAGCAGAAAAGATGTAAAATTCACAGCTATTTGCAGATGCGCCGACTATGTTATCCCAGGCGACAAATGAAATTCCCCAATGGGTGAGGAGTATTCACTGCGCCATTGGTAACAGTACAGGCTTAAAAAGATCCAAAGACTCGGCGCCGAGCCGGTGGCGCAGTGGTCTAAGCGCTGGCTTACGACCATTCGTCCAAGAAGGGTTCGGGTTCGAATCCCAGGGAGGAATGTATTTGTGTTTGTCTTATGGCACTGGCTCTCTTCCTTCCCTGGAGTCAGTGCCCCTAAATTAGGGACGGGTGACTGCTTATAGCCCATTGAGTTGCTCACGGTTGTCGTTAAACCACCAATAAAAAAAATAAAAACTCGGCGTTTGTGAAGTTTCATGGAGCTAATGTTTGTACTTCTTCCTTTATTTTTATTACATTGTATATAGTTTTTGAACCAGCAGCACCTAACCTTAATTTTTTGTGGTTGAGGGGATATGCTTCCAATATACCATCATCTTCGTCAACCTTTACTAGTCTATTTCTGGATTAAAGTCTCCCACCCCCAGTTTCTTCCACAATGGTCTGTCTTAATCCAGTCTCCTCCATGTCAGTCCCGCTTACCTTCGAATTTCATCCGCCCATCTTCTATTCGGTCTTGTGGGTCTTTTCCTGTCCCTTGGAATCCAATCTGAAACTTCGGTTCTCTATCAGTGATCCGTCCTTCTGGACTATGTTCAGCCCACTGCCATTTCAGGCATTTTACTTTGATCATGATTTCTTCCACCCTTGTCATTTTCCGTCTCGTTAACAACGTCATTTCCGAGAGGGTGCTAGTACACCGACGTAGCATATATACTGAGTGGCCACTTTATAATGACCACCTGACAGTTTTAAGCACATGAGCTATGGCTGCACTCTGTTGCCCCCAGAGGATGAGGCTAGTATAAAACGGGAAAGCTTAGTGCTTGCGACAGTAGTAGAAGTGATTTTTCGGTGACGAGATGGGTAAAAAATGCGATTTGACGGACTTTCAACGTGGGATGATTGTAGGAGCTCGGAGCCATGGAGGGATTATCATCTAAACCGCCGCGAAATGTTCCAGAGCAGCTGTTGTTAAAGTATTTAAAGACTGGACTGTCAGCCAAAAAACTGGGTCTCTACCTGCAACGTGTGGTCGTCATCGACTAGTGACTGCTTTGGCGGAACGGAGAGTGTCCAGACTGGTAACAGACAACAGAAGGGCAAATTACAGACCATCTTGATCAAGGATCCCCTCAAATGATCTCTGCACGCACTGTTCGCCGTGCACTGCATCGGATGGGATATGACAGCCGAAGGCCTGTTCGAACACCTTTGCTGTCTGCAGTTAGCAAGAGAAAACGTCTCCAGTTCGCACAGGAGCACAAGGATTGGACAGTCGATAATTGGAAACAAATTATGTGTTCCGATGAATCACGTTTTCAGTTGCACCATGCCGATGGCCGAGTGACAATTTGGCGGAAACAGTACGAAAACGTGGACCCCAAATGCATTGCTACTACCCTTCAAGTTGGTGGAGGCAACGTTATGGTTTGGGGAATGTTTTCCTGGCATGCTTTGGGCCCTTTAATTCGTGTTGATCAACGTCTGGCTGGCACATCATATCTAAACATCGTTGCGGACAAAGTGCATCCTCTCATGTGGATGGGTTATCCCAATGGCAATGGCTACTTTCAACAAGATAATGCGTCCTGCCATAGTGCTCGTATTGTATAGGATTGGTTTCAGGAACATGCCGGTGAGGTTACTTTGCTTAGGTGGCACCCACAATCTCCAGACCTCAACCTAATTGAGAATTTGTGGGATGAAGTTGAACGAGCCACCAGACAGCTGGCTCCACAACCCTGCAATCTCACACTCCTTGAAAGTGCTATTCATCAAGCATGGTCTCAGATTTCACAAACCCCCTATCAACATCTCGTGGAGTCCATGCCACGAAGAATCAACGCAGTATTAAAAGCAAAAGGTTGCCCAACGAAATACTGAGGGGGTGGTTATAATAAAGTGGCCACTCAGTGTATAAGGTGTGAGTGGATCAATGGGTAGTAAAATTCGGAGCGTGATGCGCAAACAGAAGGATTCATCGGACTTTCAGAAAGGATAGATCGTGGGAGATCGAAGAACGGGTGGTTAAGTTTCCCTAACAGCTGAGGTTGTGGGTTGATCGTTAACCACGACAGTTAAAGTGTATCAGGACTGGCGTGAAAATGATCAAACAACGTCCCGGAGACAAAACTGCACAGGACAGAGAAAAGTTGGTGTGAGAGGTGAACGTTGGGTCAGACGACTAGTACAGATTAACAGACGCAGTTATTTTCAACAGCTAACTACCCAATACAACAGAGGCCAACCCGGAACAGTACCTGTTATGACCACACGTACCTAACTGTATCTGTCATGACCATGCTGGCACTATAACAGCAGACAACCCAGGCGACATCCTCACTTAAACACGCTTCATCGGCGCAAAAGACTAGCCTAGTGCAAAAGAACATGCAAGTTGTATGATCACCTACCTCATATTTCGTAGGTCCACATTTCGCCCTCAATAGAGCATCTATTTGATGTGGCATCGATTCAATGAGAAGCCGGAAGCAGTTCGGAGGTATGACCTATCAAGATTTGTATAATGCAGCCTCCAATGCAGATATGGACGTGATTGATGCATCCAGATGCCTGATTTTCAGTTCCATATTATCTCACAAGGGCTCTATGTCATGTTGGAAGACAACGTTACTATTTTGAAAAAGTGCAACATTGCTGGACGTACAGAGTCAGCAAGCAATTTACGATAGTTGTCACCCGTCGTAAGTTGTTCCACATGCACCAGCAGGGGTGCAAGTTCCTGCCAGTAAACATGCCCCACACCTTACAACCGCATGGAACTGCTTGCAAGGTTGCGACAATGCATGATGGATAAAGTGTCTCATGTTGCTCGGCCCAATTGCTTACACGACACTCCACGGAGTATAGAGAAAAACGTAATTCTTCAGACTTAGTCACCCGACGTCCAATTTGTTTGAATTTTGCACCAGTGAACCGTGGTAAGGAGGGGATGCCGTCGGTGTCCTCTTCTATTATAGCCCATACGTGCGAGTGTGCGACTCATGCTCATGGCAGATACTGTTCCGGTTGACTTCTGTTGTATTGGGCAATCTATTGTTGGACAGTGCTGCGTCGGTTAGCCTGTACCAGTCGTCGGACGCGGCACACACCTCTTCCAGAAACCTTCCGCTGTCTCGTTCAGTTTACCCTCAGGGTCGTTTTTTGACCGTTTTCGCGCAAGTCCTGACACATTTTAACTACAGCCGCTCGCGAACAACCCATCAGTTCAGCCTTTGGGAAATCGAGCAACCCGCTCTCCGAGCGACTACAATCCGTCCTTTCTCGAAGTCAGAAAAATCTTTCTATTTACGCACCACGCCCCGGATTTTACTACCTACCTCTCCGCTTACACCTTATATTAATATATGCTACGTCGGTCGACTTATCGCGCTCTCTCAGAAATCACGTGGTCAGCAGGCCGCATTCCCTTTTGATAGCGGTGGTGGTAATTCAGTGATCACTCTGTGTTGGGTTGTTGTTGTTGTTGTTGTTTTTTTTGCCCTTTAAAGCACCATTAATTACACGAATTTTGCCAACAACTTTTGCTGTCCACAACCTTAGATCATAACACTAACTGGATGCCTCACGGTAGGTGAAATGCATTTAGGAAGCAAATCTTCTCCATTTCTTCTTCGTACATAGTTCACTCCATCACTACCAAAAATAGATATTCTAGTCTCATCACTCTATATGACTCTGTCGTGTTGTTCCTCAGACCTATGTGTTTAGCCCATTCTATGTTTTAGCCCATTCTAATCTCTTCCTTCTTTATTTGGGAGGCAGAAATGGCTTTCTACTTGGAATTCTAGATTTTCAACCGAAGTCTTTGATTCTGTTTCTAACAGTCATAACACTTCCCACACAGCACAGAATATTTCGTATATGTTACAAGTACGTAGCACTGAAACATTGAGAGTTTTCAGATACGTTGCGCAATGTAACAGTAATGTTTCAGAAATCTTACGGTTATGTCAAAGTGTTCTCAAACGTTACATAACTTTGAAACATAACCGATACGTTACAGTGAAAGGTCTTTGTAACTTCAACATACCTACTTCATGTTATATTTACGTATTTTAAAGATATTTCTAACTTCGTTACAATACTGTTACGTATTTAAAAGATATTTGTGACATCATCATATTACTGTTACGTATTTACTACGTTGAACATTATAGTTTTAATAAACTTTGTACAATCACAATGAAAAGATATTACACTCGACAGCTGTAACAGTCGTATTACGAGTTGTTTACGTTTTGACAGGTTCAACGCAGTCCGTTGTCCATTGGGAACAGTGACGGCTTTTATATATTGATAACAAAAGAACTAAAAATTGTTCCCAAATAAGAGTGTCAAATTTCTATTATACATGTGGAATAGACTATATTTCAGCGAAAAAAAGAAAGAAAATCAAATTCGTCATTTCTCTAAACACCTATTAATATGAAATTTCTCAGCTTCAAGTAAAAAAAGCATGCTGGTATAGTATACTAATACAACAACACAACCATCTACTTAGATTTTATAAAATGCTTTTTAGAATTTAAAAATTATAATAATCAAAACAATTACTTACTTTCAGATGATCTTGAATCGCAATAAATAAATAGGATGAAATATTAAATCAACTAAGTAGCTAACTTGAGTAAGACAGTATCGCCAAAGAATATCCTAGTATTACGTGCAGATACGATTACGATAGTGCTTCGGTAAAATGGCATAAATGCGCATGCGCAACCACGCCGTTGCCAAACCAAAAATCTTAAATATCGCCAGAATTTAGCATCAAGGTAGCAATTATGTACAATGGGAATTAAAAAACAGTAGTATAGGTGAATGCTATTTTTAACGTAACCGTAATGTACAAAGAATTATGTTCCAAAATAGATGTTGCTGAAACGTAATTGTAAGATATCTCTGAAAGTGCAACGAAAATGAGAGATTGTAACATTATTGATACATATCTGAAACGTTTTGTGCTGTATGGGTTATCTTCTAACCACATTGTGACAATCCATTTTTTAATTGACTCAGATGATTTTCTTCTGTCATTTAAATATTACATCAATCTTCCATCGCGAGATGCTGCTGAGCACCTTGTCCTGCATTTATCAGTTTGGTTTTGAATTGACTGAATTTGCTACCTCTTCCACGGTTTAGAAATACATCCTTTCGCTAGATTTCTACCTACTTTTCTTATGATTTCCTCATCATTGTAGCCCTCTTCACGCAAAGTAAGTATTTACATCGCTTTCTAGGTGACCACTCAACACTTTCACTCTATTTGTCATCTTACTAAGCTGTCAAGAAATAGGAAAATCCTTGAAAAAACCAGTGGCCAACTTGATGACACTCATACAACTGAATATGAGCTCTATTATTAGCTCTGATACCTGGAAATGAGAACTAATTCCTGCAAACACATTATTGGTTCCATGCTGTGCCATAATAATACCTGATTGGCTGTCTGAACAACCATGCTCATTGGTCAGGTCTTAGTTAAGGAAATCCACTCCTTGTTACAAAAGGCAGTTATGTTTTCTTTTCCTGGTTATTTGTAGATAGAATAAAGATATTTCAGCACAGTTTGTGGTAATTCTGCATTAAATTACACACGCGCGCGCGCGCGCACACACACACACACACACACACACACACACTGATATACACTATATTGACAAAGGTCATCGTACACCCCTTCAAAAGCAAATAAACGGAACCGGTGCGTTGTTAAAATACTCGGTACAGCTGCAAACGGTATAAAAACAAACCTGCAGCGGACTGCGATCATATCGCACTGTGAGGTTGAGTGAAAATGTCGCGGCGGCAGAGAACTGACTTTAAGAAAGGAAAGATTGTTGGGTATTATATTAGTGAGTTGTACATAAGAGAAACCGAGAGGCGTTTAAGCATACCCAAGTCAACTGTTTTGGATCTACTGAATAAGTGGAATATACATGGCGTGCCTGAAGTAGCAAAACGTACAGGCAGACCAAAGAAAATCAGTGATACAGGACGTCGAAGCCACAGGAGAGTCGTTACAACTAATCGACGGAGTGCTGCAGAAGACCTCAGTGTACAGGTGAGTAAAAATGGCGGAACCTCGGTATGTACATGTACCATTCGCAGGCAACTCCATTCCATGTGTTACCGTGGTCGTGCTGCTGCTCACAAACAATTTCATCTCCACTCGGAATGCTCCTCGTCGTTTAGCATGGTGTAAAGAACATTTATCGTGAATCGTAGATTAATGGAAACGGGTCCTATGGACTGATGAATCCAGATACAGGATCCATCAGTCTGATGGCCGTGTATGGGTATGGCGACAACCGGGGAAACGCTATCCCCACAGTTTACTGTTCTTACCGTAAAGTTTGGAGCTGGCAGTGTACTCGTGTGGGGGTGTTTTTCGTGGTATGGTCCCAGCCCATTGGTTATCGTGGACAAACATTTTAACCTGCACGTCTACCACGATATTTAAGACAATTATGCACTACCAACTCTGTGGCAATACTATGGCACCGAGCCTTGTTGAAACAAGCAGGATAATGCACCAGGCCATAAAGCAAGGACTGGTACGGCTTGGTTTGACGATAAATCCGTATCGTGTGTAGACTGGCCACCACAGAGCTTTGATTTTAATCCCATAGAGCACCGCATAAGGAGTTTGGAACCAAAGCCTACTACTAAGCAACAGTTAGCAGCAGCATTATGTACTGAAGGAAGCGCATACCTATCGCGGTGTTCCAAAACCTTGTCAAAAGCATGTCTCGAAGGGTCAGTTTTCACACAGTATTTATTAGAAGAAAGATACAGGAGATATGCTTGAATAAATCATCTCAAATGATGTATGACAAAAAAAATTTACAGATACTTGTAGCTTACGCTACTGCTTATTTACACGGTTCTGTACATTGATGATAGTAAAAAAACAGTTAATTACACTCGAGTGTCTGGTGAGGCAACAAAAGTCTCTGACAAAGCAAAGAATAGGAACAATTCAGCTTGAAGAGCGTTATACAATATTAATTTTGCACAGTATTAATGCAAGGAATAATACAGAATTCGAGCTTGCAGACATAGATTCAAAGACAGGTGATGAGAAATTAACAGAATGTGCAGCTTGCGCTACGTTAATTACAGGATTCGGTGCAACGTTTGCATGACAACAGTTAGGTGCAGTAGAAATCTGGCGAGGCATTATGAATCTCTGGTAATACAGAGAGTAAAATCAATCCAGAATGATGAGCACTATAGAGTATAAATTTTACACAATATTGATGAAAAAAAAGTTCTGACCGAAAGGTGATACATTGTGGGTGACCTGGAAAACCAGGAGGTTGCAGGTGATCAAGGGATAAACATGAAATCGAAAGTTCGAAAGACAGATGATGAAAAATTTACAGATGAATGTATCTCGCGGTACTACATGTTACATACAACGGTGATATGAAAAATAGTTATATACAATAATTTTCCTGAGAATACAAAAGAAAAAATAATCTCTGAAAATACAGAGAGAAGACACAACTCATCACAGTGAGTATTGGGGAACACAAATTTACACAGTTGAAAAGTAAAATTACACAGTTGAATCAGGAATTGAAGATAAGAATATACTGTAAAAACGACAAAGTTTACAGATGTCTGTGGTTCGTGAAACGACCTATATACATGATTCTGTACAATGAGAAGTTACAATTTATATATATTGGTTTGTCAGAGGTGGTAAAAAGAAATAGTCTCTGACAACGCAGAGAGAATACATAATTCAACAAGATGAGTAATGAAAAACAAAAAAATTTACACATGAGTTATACACGAAATTATACATGTGAAGAGGATGAGAACAGAGTCTTAAAAAAGCGTGAATAGAAATTGACAATTATAAGTAGCTCATGCTTCGAACAATTCATAGGATTCTATACAATAATTGATCTACTAAAAGTGATGTACAATAGTGAGACAAACAAAAAATCTGATAAAATAGAGAGTACAAATAATATAGTACAGTGAATGTTGAGGAACAAGATTACACTCAGTTGCGAAACAAGAAAAAAAAAACAGGAAATGTATATAGGAAAATCGTCTCAAAATGACATATGAAAAGAAGATTTACAGGTGCTTGTAGCTGACGCAACGACCTATTCACAAAGCTCAATATAGTGGTGAGAGAATACAATTTATGTATGATAATTTGTCGGGAAAGACAAAAAATAGTCTCTGGTGAAGCAGAGATTGAAAACAAATCAGCATGGCAAAAATTGTATCTATCAGGAGGTAGGCGAAACAAAAGTTCTGACTGTAAGATGAAGCGTTGTGGGCGACCCTGCAAACCAAGTGATTGCTGGTGACCAAGTTGATAGGAACTGTGGTTCACTGCAGCGTGCAACTGCAGTGGTAAGTTCTAGTCGAAGGCGGGAGAGTAGGCGATTACGAAAATGACAAAGTAACGCAGTATTGACTTTATTTATGTCAGTAGAAGCTTCGGGGGATGCTGAAGATGATACACGTGAATTATATGTTTTACAAGCACGAAGATGTAGGAGCAGACTGCCGGAAGGTGAATAGGGCGAGAAGAGTTCAGAAGTAGTGTTCGGTAGGCGCTGAAGGTGAGGACGGTCTCACAGGATCGTTGCGCTAGGGTGAAAGCGAGATGGAGTATTGGCAATAATACTGTGCAATACATGAAGACATGCTGGACGTCAGCCTCCTCGCCACAATACGGACAGGAGGGTGATGATAAAATGGTCATGCGATGTAAAATCGACGGCACAGGGAGGCGGTTGTGTAAGAAAAGCCAATTTGAATTGACTTCAAGGGGTGCTGAAAGTGGGGAAAGGGCAGCGGACCACACTGCGGAGGTAGAACAGAGTGGAATGCCAGAAATGGGAAGAGGTGCGGAAGAGCGAGAGAGAAAACGGTAGAGATCAGCTGTTGAGAAAGAGACAAGAGGAAGAGGTGGGCCATTGGACGACAGAAAAAATGGGAGAGGGAGAGAGGCAGAGTGGACAGAAATGAGACCTGAGGGAGTAGCAAGCTCAGGGAACAGGGAGATTATAGTAGAAATAAGAGAGTTGTGAACAAAGTGAGCGTTGGCATTGAAACGGAGAGCAGAGGGTAGAGAAGAGAAGGGGAGCCAGGAAAGATCGGTGTTAACAAGATCGCTGACTGTAACGACTCCAGCTCGGAGCCATGAAGGAAAAGCAAAACATGGGAGATGGGGAGGGTGTAGCAGAGAAAAAAAGAGGTTCGGAAAGTAGGTCATTTGTGGAGGCAGGGAGAGAGCGAGAAAGAGGGAGGGAATGAAGAAAGGTGATAGCCTCTTTGTAGATAGGAGGGAAAAGTGTGAGAAGGGGACAGTGGTCCATGAGTAAGAACGAAAGGAGTGTAAAGCGTGGGTTATGCGGAGAGACTATGACATCACGAGCAGCAACTGCAGAGGGAGCAGGTGCCGCAAGTGATCGTAAAAACGTAGACACACGATAAGCCTTGTAATAGGATCTGACGTCGGGTAGACTAATGCCTCCGTTGGAAGGAGATAGGCTGAGTTGAGGTGCTCCGACCCAGAGATGGCCGGGCCAGATAACCTGAGTTTGAGAGCGGGTGAGTTCAAGAAGACGTAGTGCTGGTTGCTTCGAAGCCAACCAGGAATACGTGCACATTGAAAGCAGGTAAGTGTGCGTTAGACGTTCTCTTTGAAAGACGGAGGTGCAGAATTGTGCGCGCCGCCAGACTGCGACCGAGCGATGTAGGCGTGGCCGGAGAGTCGTCCAGGTGACGAGTGAAGCAGTTGCTGGTTTTCCAAGGTGGACTCCTAGGAATCGTTGAGAGGTGTTGGACCACTCTGCTCCCCAAGGAGAGTCAGTGCGGTTAGTCCACGAACCGGTCCATAAGCCTGTGTTTTTCGTTGTGTTTAGCGCTGCTCCGGAACATGAGGCGTAGGTATCGTAGAGATTGTGGAGATCGTGAAATTGTGAGTCTTGCCGAATGCAGAATGTAATATCGTCGGCGTAAGCAACATAGGTAGCAACATGATGACGTGTGCTGGCTACCACCGGTGGTAGTGAAGCAAAGAAGAATCGATGGACTGCGCGTAAAAAAGGTTCTATTGCGAAGGCGAAGAGCTGCCCGGATAAGGGGCAACCCTGACGCACGCCGCGACGAAAGGGTATGGGAGCTGTGAGAAGGTTGAGCAGCTGACGTGGAAAACTGCGTCCCGGTAGAGGGAGATGAGAAGAGAAGCAAAGGAAAGAGGAAAGCCGAAATTTAGTAATATAGCAAGAAGGTAATCATGAGAAATATTATCGAACGCTGAGCGTTGATCGAGGGAAAGAAGAGCAAGGGGTTCTGAGCGAGAGCGGGTGAGGTGAATTAGATCATTAAGAAGCTGAATATTATGGGAGATGGAGCGGCCGGGTACAGTATAGGTTTGATTAGTGGAGAGAATATGAGGGAGTATGGGGTTAAGCCGGCGGGACAGAAATTTAGTATAGAGTTTATAATCAGTATTTAAGAGTGAGATGGGACGCCAATTCCCCAAATCAAGCGGATCACCCTTCTTGGGGAAAAGTACAACATGTGCGAGCGTGAAACTCCTTGGAAGAGATGTAAGATGCATGGCAGTAGAAATAGCACAGAGGAGAAATGGAAGGAGGGCAGGAAGAAAAGCCTTATAGAAAGAAACAGGGAGATCGTCCGAGCCAGGTGAAGCCCGGGGGTTGAGGGACGAGAAAGTGTCAGAGAGCTCAGTTAAAGTGGGAAGATGGAGGAGGCTGGCTGAAAGATGAGAAGGGACCTGAGGCAAAGAAGAGAACAGAAGAGCAGAAGCCGTAGGGGAGGGAGGAGGAGTTTCACAAAATTTGAAATGTAGTAATTACGTACCATGGAACAAATTGGAACTGGTTCGGATGATACTACTCCAGTTGGAAGACGAAGGTGCTGTAGAACAGAAGAGAATCGGCGAGTTGACTCACGTGACGTAAGGAATTCGTACGAACAAGCATCAGGTTTCAGGTGTTCTAGTTTAAGGCATTGAAGGGCTTGTTTTGCAAGCGGCACCAAAAGTGAATGTAATTCTGCCTGGTAGACTTGAAATAGGGGATCAGCAAGATTAAGCAAAGAAAGCATTTGCCTAGTATGATCAAGTCGCATCCTCCGTTGTGTCATGATCGAGTATGACAGGTTTCGTCCCAGTAGTATGAAGTGGCGTTTTACTTCCAACCAAAAGTTGAGGGGGCACGGTGCAGAATGAAGCCTTGGACGCCAATCCGCAAGAAAATCTCGCACCGATGAGCAGAAGGCTGAGTCATCTAAAAGAGTGTCGTCAAAAGTCCAAGGCCAGATTGTACGTGGCTGTGTTGAAGTAGCAAAAACTGTTATGGCAATGGCGCAATGATCCGAGGAAGCTGTGGGTATACAGCATGAATCTGATATTGCTGGTAGAAGAAGAGAAGTTGCATAAAAGCGATCCAATCTTGCTGTAGGAGGATCAATGGCTCTTGGTGCACGCCATGTATGTGTAGTCTGGGTTGGTTACAAATGACGTTGAACATCTACGAGTGAGAAGTCTGAAGTGATAGACTGTAAAAGATGTATCACTTCCGTACGGTGTTCTCTGGAAGCAGAAGAGCGATCAGTTAGGGGATGTAGAGTGCAATTGTAGTCACTTCCGATAAGTACCCGGTCGGTGATGGGAATACGTGACAGAGCCCGTCGAAGTTTTGCAAACAGCTCTGGCAGGTGAGTAGGAGTGCAAGGAACATAAATGTTGAATACATGAAATTTTTCAGCTGCGACGGTGAAAGAGACCCGTTGTAATAAGTCTCGACATAAGTTTTTCACTGAGAAGGAGGAAAGAGTTGAACGAAAACGTGAGTGAACACCAACTGCCATGCCACCACGCGACAGTTGGCTGTAGGCGTGATGGAAAGTATGATCCCACTGACGCCATTTTTGAAATTGAGTGGTGGAAGTACAGTTTGTTTCCTGCAGAAGTAATATATCAGCATTCAGCGGAGCAAGATCCTCTCGTACCAGCGCATTCGCAAGAGGTGTCGCAAAACCGCGACAATTAAGTGACACCACCTTGAATGTCTAGGTTAGTTGTGGGATGCAGTAGGAATTGACTGGCTGTAGTGATGGAGTGGAGTCGACGGATAAAACAAGCACTCCACGGGACCTAGTCCGCAGTGCGCCGAAGAGTGTTTTCAAGTGAGTGTAATTGAACCAGCACTTGTGGAAGAGCTGCTTCATACTGCTGAATGGAAGTGCGTGCTGAGAAAGGGCTAGAGGACCCAAAAAGGCAATCCAGCACGTACTCGTATGGCAGAGGCTCAGAAGGGAAAGCATTTTCAGCAAGATAAGTTGTGAATTCATCTAGTGAGGGAAAGGCACCCTCACATGCTGTCTCAGAGGAAGTGTGTAGAGGCGACCTGGAGAACGGTTGTCGAGAGCTGACGGAGCGAGTGGATGAGCGGGTAGAAGAGCGAGATGATCTTCGGGACGCCAGAGTCTTTGACTTCTTCATCTTGGGGCGAGTAGCACTACTGCGTTTTCCAGCAACCACTAAAGCTTCATGATCGTCTGGAGAGTCTGAACCCGAAGCGTTACCTGTGACTCGTGTCATGGAGCCAACGTTAAAAGCTGAGGAGTGGTCAACATGTACATCAGCAGTGGTTGTAAAAGTACTAGGGGGAGTCGATTTTGGAAGCCTGGGAAAATTCTTAGGATCAGCAGGAGGTGGAGGCATCAAAGTCGTTGTTGACCAATGGCAGTAAGCTGACTTTTGGTAGATCTTGATTCCGCGACTTTCCTCGAATAGGAAGAAGTCTGTGAAGCGTTGGTGGACAAAGTAGAAAAAGATGTAGTGTGTGGAGCTGTTTGCAGGGAGGCACGTGGGCACTGAGCCCTTATGTGACTTTCGCTCTGACAGATAGTGCAATACTGTGAAGTGATTATCTCAACTCTTCGGCGTTGCTGTCCACAGCGGATGTGCAAAACATTCGGAACCGCTTTCAGCTGAGCACCAGATGAAAAGAGGACTCGAGCAGTGCGGCGGAAACCCCGAATCGATTTGTCTTCAGGGTCTCTGGGAGCCGCAGAGAGAGTTGTTATATAGCCAACAACTCTGCCGTACCTGCTGAGCAAAGTGCAGAGTGCAGCGTCGGATACTTCTGGTGGTACGGGGTAGAAGGTCGCCTGCACCGGGCGGTGCGCAACCGGTTGTGCTAACAGATGCACGTCATTGATGGTTAGACCTTCCTTAAGGACCTGGTCAGCATATCGCTTTATCCTTAAAATAGACCAAGACAGATCTGGGTTTTCGAGCTACAAAGTCTATTGCATCCTTTGGTAAGATAGTTTTGAGGGCTCGGCTATATTGCCACAGCTTAGTGTCGGGAAGCGCATCAAAATAGACGCCCCGTTCCATAGTAGAGGAAAAAAGGTGACCAGCTCGGGAATCCTCTGGTATGTCAATTGTAGCAGTAGAACCGACGACAGTGACATAGGATTCAGGAAAAGGCATAGCAGATGAAACTGGGGGTGTGAGGACCCCAGAAGTTGCAGAAGCATAGGATGCTTGGGCAGGCATGGGTCGAGAATTCGATGAAGCGGCTCCTAGCAGTGAGGGCGGATCCGAAAGTTGATGAAAAGTAGGAGCTATGAGCTCAGTATTGCTGATAACGGATACGTCATCATCTGCTGAGATGTAGATAGGAGACTTGGCACCACCGCACTTGGTGGGAGTAATAGCTGGAGAAGAAGAGGTGTCCATGACGTCGCAATGACGCTCGGGAGCCACCTCATTAAGCTGAGTGGTAGAAAAAGAAGAGGAAGCTGGCTGATCTGCCAAGATAAGGATGTGGGCGTCACCCTTGTCTGCTTCCGCCATCGAAGCAATGGCGAGACTTTAACGAAAAAAGACCAGCTTGGTTGAAAAATAAAACAAACCAACCTGGGAGATACACGAACGTAAAGTGTAGAACTTCAACTTGAAGATACACGCAACCACAGAAACTAAAGCACTCAATAAACAACTTATAGCAACGAAAATTACGGAGCTCAAAACCCAACCACTTCGAGCGTCGAAGGGTCAGTGCATGCATTAAGGGCAAAAGTGGACCGACACTGTACTAATGTATGTCAATAAATGCTAGGATGTGTTTCTCTTCTAGATGTCCTGTGACTTTTGTCACTATAGTGTATATGTAGTAGCCTTTCCTGAATCCATCATATATATAATTTAAATGTTTTAATTCATGCGCTTCTTACTAATTGGAAAAGAATGAAGTTATTTCTTCTAAATTATACAATTTTTCATTGCATCTTTTTCTAGAATTTTTAGTATTTTGAATTTTTTTATGGCAGGTGATATGTTGTTTTTGCAAAGGGAAATTTTAGGCTATTAAAGCGGTTCTCGTTAACACTTCACCGGGATAAAATGAAACACATAAGTCAAATATTCTAAAATACAGCCAATTATGTGTTGCACTTACTGAATAGATGTTATAAACATAATATTAGAATTCTCCAAAGACACGTTTCCTGAAAATAGTTCGTGGCACAAAGGTCATGTCTTCATCATCAAGTTCAATTCAACCGTTCGGTTTCGGCAGGTGCTGAGTAAGTTTTCAGATTTGCAGCATGACGCAAGGAATCCAAAACAAATAAGCAAAGTGCTTTCCGTTTCGGTTTAGTGGTTTGAGTGATTGCGCAAAATCGTTATCGGATGAGTGAAGTCATTCTAATATATCCTGCACCCTGTAGAAATGTTCAGACTTCGAAACCTTTCCACACACCCTCCAAACTAAATAAACACACACACGACAGGCATTCCCTTTCCGCCGCGTGTGTTAGACAATTAACGATATTTTAGGGTGATGCAATCGTCGCATGACTTTTTGGCACTTTTTTATCTTAATGTTACAGAGTGACACAGAGGCATGTTTCTACTCTCAAGCTCATGTGAGTAAGAAACGTTTACCGTTCCCTTAGGGCGAGGTAAACTGGTTTATGTCACTCTGTTGTCAAAAGTGTTGGAAACGAATAATTAATTTATGGGCATATGGAGGGCATGGGAGTAGGTAAGGGCACACTGGTAGATGGGCACATGGGGCATGGGCATAGATAAGGAAACACTGGGCATAGGTAAGGGAAAACTGGCATGTGGGCATGTGGTGGGCATGGGCATATTTCAGGAAACACTGGTACATGGGCATATGGGAGCATGACGTAGGTAAGGACACACTAATAGATTGGCATATGGTAGGCATTGGCATAGATAAGGAAATACTGGTAGACGAGCATATGGAGGCATGGGCATAGGTAAGGAAACATCAGACAAGAGACATATCGAGGACATGGGTATAGGTAAGACAATACTGGTAAATGAGCATATCAAGGAGATGGGTATGGACAACGAAGCACTGGTAGATTGGTATAGGCATGGAAACACTGGTAGAAATTGGATGGTGATATTAGTGGGCGAGTGAATTCTTCATTCAAAGTCATAGCTGCTCTGGGAGGTTTTCACAGGAATGATGGGTTCTCTAGAAAGTCCCACATGGCTGTGTATGACAGTGTAATTGTTCCTACTTTGATGTATGGCAGTGAAATCTGGGTACTGCAGGAGAGACATGGGAGTCGTTTTTGTGCTGGAGAAATGCGTTACTTACGAGGGGTTTGTGGCAAGACACGGTCTGATTGTGTGAGGAATGAAGATGTGTTGCAGTTGTGTGATGTGAAGCAAAGTGTTGTTAGCCAGGTGGAGACCAATATATTTCAGTGGTTTGGCCATGTTGAAAGAATGAGTGATGAGATGCTTACTAAGAAAATCGTTTTAGCCCAAGTGACAGGAAGGAAAGGCAGAGGAAGGCCAAGGAAGACATTGGTGGATCAGATTAAGGAGTGTCTGCACGAGAAAAAGATTATGAGTATGAAGTATAAAAGATCTTGTGTACGGCGTGTAATGGAATCAGAGAAGCCCGAGTTGTATGTCAAGATCGCTGTAAATGGTGACGTTTGGTACGACAACAGTAAGTAAAAATATCTGGTAGTTTGTATTTCTTTTGGAGTTAACCTCTGAATCTCAGAGAACAGCTTAGTGATATGTATGCATGACAATATTGTCCATTCCAGCTCGTGCAATTTTTGCTGGGTCCGTAAAGCGACATGACGAGCGTTATCCGGATGAAAAGCAGCTCCATGGCGATTAATCAACGCTGTCCGCTTTTCTTGCAATGCAGCATAGAGGTGTTCCAACTGTTGGATGTAATCATCCGCTGTGGTGGTATTGTTGCGAGGTAAGAGTTCATAGTGAATCAAACAGCAGCAATCCCACCGGCAACTCGGCATCCTCTTCCATCCATGAAGCTGTGACTTAGTGGCCTTCTGTGGGAGTTGTCCCTGTTTGGTCCATGCTCTTTGTCGGATAACATACACGTATGTGACCCATTTTTCGTCACCCGCGACAAACCAATGCGAACAGCTCTCCCCCAATATGGAATACTTCCACTATTCCTAATTGCGAAGACATGTATGATTCATCTCGCTCAAAGCAGGGTTGTTGCACATGAAATTTCAGAATTTCCAGACTCGTGCAGTTGGCAGATAATCTAGGAATTAACATATCGCGCGATGTGACTTGTGATATGTAAATTTAAAGTGCCAGTACTTGTGCCTATAAATCGCTGGCCACTTTGTTAGTGCCATGAGTTCCAAGGAAAGTATGCGATATTGAAAAGAAAGATGGACCTGACCCAAAATCGTGGTGTACTTTTGTATGCATTTAAACTTTGACATCGGGCATTGGAGGCAGTTGCAGCGCCAATACAGCTTCTGGGAAAAGCACCTTTAACCTTTTAACGACCATAACGCCCAAAACGCCCGAACATACAACCATTGCTGCCCGAAACGCCTGCTTAGAGTGAGTAAGATTTAATATCCTTACCAGTTCTTTATATTTGCGCGACCTATGGAGGGTCAGCAGGAGTCACATCCAGACACCACTGTTTTTACTTAACAAAGAAGTGAAACAACAGATAGTTTCGGGCGTTATTGTATTTTGAGTGATACTAGATTTTAGAGTCATGGTCGTTAAAGGGTTAATGAACGCACGAGAAAACGTCGTTTGCTAAATTCCGGTCCAGTGATATGAGCATGAAAAACGAGCCACGCGGTAGCCTATCGATAGTGCTGAGTTCGAGGTCTTGACTAAATTTTGCCCGTGTCAAACGGTAGAATAAACTCGGAGATTATACACCACTTCCTGACATTTTACGGCCATAGGCATAATCAAGAAGATGGATAAATGGGCACCATGTTAGTTGACGGAACAGCACAAAACACGACGATTTGCGATTTTCTGCTGATCCGTAATCAAACAAATGACATTTTGGGGAGCTGCCTCTCGTGTGATGAGCAGTGGACGTTGTGTACAAACGCGGACTTTCGGAGCAAGGGCTTGACCGCGATGATGCCCCGTAACACTACCCAAAGCCGGCATTCTATTTCAGTAAGACCATGGTCCACAGCTGGTCTTACTGCAATAGAATGCCGAGTGTATACAGTCGTGTGTATACAGTCCAGTGTGTTGTCGGTGGCTTTTATTTTTAAGTGAAATATGGGTGACAAACGAAAGAAAGTGGTAGTAACTTTGGAAGAAAAATTACAAGCAATAAACGAATGAATTCTGGTTAATCGGCAAAGAAAATTGCATTGGAGTTAGGAGTTGGAAAAACTACTGTGGGTGATTGGCGAAGAAATCGCGCATAGATTGTAAAATGGTGTTCTAAGCAAGCAAGTGGCAGCGGCGTGAAAGTTAGAAAAACTATGCAGAAAGGCAAACACGTGGAATCTAAAGAGGCTTTACATCTGTGGTATGAAAATGTGAGGGAGATAGGAATGCAGGTTTCAGGATCCTTGCTCCAAGAAAAAGCAATCCAGTTTAAATGGTGAATTTACTGCCAGTGACGGGTGGCTTGATCGCTGGAAGAAATGTTTTGGTGTTCGACAGATGACAATTAGCGGTGAAGCTTTGTCTGCAAACAGTGACGCTGTCCCTGACTTTAAAAAACACCTTTTTGACTTGCTTGATAAGGAAGGTATTTCCGGAGAACAATTGTACAACTGTGATGAGACGGGGTTGAATTACCGGATGTTGCCGTCTAAAACACTAGCGTCTAAATAGGAAAATGCCACGCCAGAGTTCAAGAAGAGTAAGAACTGCGTTACATTTTTAGCTTGTAGTAACGCAACCGGAAACCATAAGTTGAGACTGACCTTGATTGGAAAATCTCGCAAGCCTAGAGCTTTTAAAAATCTTAAAGATTTAAATTCTTTTCCCATGTACTATACTCACCAAAAAAAAAAAAAAAAATGGCGTGGATTAATGAAGAAATTTTCAAAAAATGGTTTGAACAGGAATTTGTGCCAAAAGTTGAGAAACATTTAGCTGAAAACAATTTACCAAGGAAGGCAATCCTAGTTTTGGATAACGTTCCTTGGCATCCAGCAAATGACCAATTAAAATATATAGAGATAAAAGCTTTGTTTTTGCCTGCAAATGTTACATCTGTATGTCAGCCAATGGATCAGGGAGTGCTGGAAGCTTTGAAAAAGAAATATCGACGTCGGCTACTAAGCATTATCATAGCGGCCATTTATAACAATACAGAAGTTGCGGTCGCATTAAAGTCAGTTAACATGCTTGATGTTATCAGATGGGTGTCCGAGGCATGGGATGAAATTCCATCTGTAACACTTGTGCGATCATGGAAAATTTTTCTGGATCACAGAGCCAGTGATAAGTGGGAAGAGGTAGAAGAGCAATGCGATGTGGAAAATGCAATTGATAACACTGAAATAGTTTCGCTGTTAGAAAAAGTTCCCGAATGTGAGGAAGCTTCGTTGGAAGGAAGACATCACAGAATGGATGGCAAATGACAAAATCGAAGAAACTACAGACGAAGATATTGTAGTGATGGTGTTAAATGAACAGTGGATTGCAGAGGAACAATAAGATGATGAACATTCCTATTGTATAACCCACTCCGAAGGCCTGAAAGCGATCGAGACAGCGCTGGAGTATATTGGCCAGAAACAAGAGGCAACGCCGGCAGATATCATATGTTTACGTAAGTGGAAGGACATATCTGCAAGGAAATTAATGCGAGGAAAGAAGAAGATCTGCAGACTTTTTCAAGCCTTAGGCAATGTAGTTTTAGGTTATAATATTTTGGTTTATATTAACAGGTGATTTGACTGAAAACTTTCTTTTAAATAAAAACTCATAGTAAAAATTATTCAACTTATTGTTCATTACACATTTCGTTTCGTTCTGTAAATAAATGTTTCGTGAAAGGCGCGTGCGCATTTTTATTTCGTTTCCTTCTAATTCAGTAATTACTGTACGTCGTTAATAAGGATAAATTAATATGACGTAAGTCTCCAAATGGCAACAAGTACATACGTACAAGTACATACGTACAAGTACAACAAGTACATACGTAGGGATGTAAGGTCAGGTGATGCGTAACATCACAGCCTCTCCTTGACAAATGTCAACCCCGCCTTCTCGTGGTGCATCCTGTTCCCACTAAAGGGGCTCTGACGACCGCCCATAGCGGTATAACTATACCATCGGGATTAGAGGAAATTCTATCCCACACTCACCAACCCGCTTGGCCAGCGTGGTGAGTTATGGCCAAACCCCTCCAAAATGATTCCACAAACTTAAATCTTGGCCCTCAGTCTCCGGCAGCTGGAATGTACTGGTCAAGGCAGCGGCCAGTGCGACATGAAGGCAGAGGGTGCTAAGAATCCCGGAGGACCGGACTAGGCTGCCATCTGATGCTGACCTTGGCTACTTACAATGGACGCTCCCTATCTTCTGATTCAAGGCTTCTTGAATTGGAAGAGGAACTACAAAGGATCAAGTGGGACATCGTGGGGCTCAGTGAGGTAAGGAGAAAAGGAGAAGACCTCATTGAACTGAAAAGTGGACATCTCTTCTACTATCGTGGGACAGATACTGGCAGAACTAGTGGTGTTGGATTTATAATAAACAAGAAACTGAAGGATAAAGTGGTAGAAGTTGAAAGTTCCTCTGACAGAGCTGCACGACTCGTTATCCAACTATCGAGAAGATACCAGGCTCAGATTATTCAAACTTATGCACCCACCACAAGTCATCCTGAAGAAGAAATTGAAGAATTTTATGAGGAAATTTGTCATCTAAATAATAAAGGTAAGCAGCACTTGAAAATGATTATGGGAGATTTCAATGCAAAAATAGGGCAACGGCAACAGAATGAAACTTCAGTAGGTAAATTCGGTCATGGCAACAGAAACCAGCGTGGAAATACTCTCGTTGAGTTTGCAGAGGCAGAAGGGTTTTTCATCTTGAACTCCTTCTTCAAGAAAAAGCCACACAGGAAATGGACATGGAGACATCCAAATGGGACGACAAGTGAAATTGATTTTATTATGTGTAACAAAAAATTCGTCATAGAAGACTGCAGTGTGCTAAACAAGTTCAACACAGGTAGTGACCATAGATTGGTGAGATGTAAGATGCACCTCAACACTAAACTTGAACGTGGCAAGCTCATAAGACAAACAAAATGTATTGACATAACCAACCTTAAAAAACACCATAATACCTTCAAGTTAGAACTGAAGAACAGGTTCTCTGCTTTAGAAGGCCTAACATCGGAAGAAGTGGACATCTCTGAAGTTAACAGAAAAGTAACCAAAGCTCTTATGGAAACAGCAACAAAATTAGCTGGGTCTAAGAGCAAGTTGCATGTGAACAAATTATCAGGAAAACCAAAATGTTGATGCAAAAAAAAGAAGAGAGATGAGGACAACTAAAGAAGATGTGACTTCCAAAGTGGAATATATAGAGCTATGCAAGACAGTAAGAAAAAGTATCACAGAAGACGTAAGGAAATTCAACTGTGAACTAGTGAGGAAAGCAATTGAAAACAACCAAAGCCTAAAGATAGCAAAGGGACATCTCAGTAAGGGAAGAAAACAGATTATGGCACTGAGAAAAGAAGATGGTTCTGTAACAAGAAATAGAGGCGAAATTTTGACAAGAGTGAAAGATTTCTACTCCAAATTATATGAAAGGGATGATATATGCACTCCAGACATCATGAAAGATACCAGTACCAGAGTTCCTCCAGTCCTTCCAGCAGAAGTTGCACATGCAATCAAGAACATGAAGCGAGGAAAAGCTCCAGGAGAAGATGGAATTACTGTAGACATCATACAAGAAGCAAGTGGAGAAATCGAAACAGTACTCGCCCAAATTTTCACTGATGCCTTAATGAAGGAAAAATTCCTGAGGATTGGAACACCGCTACAATGATCCTGCTACATAAGAAAGGTGACATTGAGGATCTCGGAAACTACAGACCTATCAGCCTCCTATCAGTAGTTTATAAAATCTTCACTAAAGTTCTTTCACACCGCTTGAAGGTAACACTGGACATGGCTCAACCGAGAGAACAAGCTGGATTCAGGAGTGGCTACAGCACAATAGATCATATCCACGTGCTGAGAGAACTAATTGAAAGAGCGAGGGAATATGAACTTCCATTGTGCATGGCTTTTATCGATTATGCAAAAGCCTTTGATTCGGTGAAACCATCAGCAGTTGCAATGGCTCTGAAAACCTGCGGTATTGAAGATGCATACATTAATATTATTAATAACATCTATGAAAATGCAAGTGCAAAGATTAGGCTGTTTGAAAATACAACACACGTAAAAATTGGAAAGGGAGTGAGACAAGGTGACACCATATCTCCGAAGCTCTTTAATGCCACATTGGAGGGTGTTTTTCAGTCGCTGAGCTGGGAAAACATGGGGATAAAGATTAATGGAGATTATCTAACCCACCTTCGTTTTGCTGATGACGTAGTCATTTTTGCAACTACCCCATCAGAGCTGCAGAGTATGATCCAGGAACTTGCTGACAAGAGTAAAGAAGTGGGATTAAAAATGAACTTTCAGAAGACAAAAGTGATGTTCAATGCTTTTACAAGAAATGAAGATTTATCGATTGATGGAGAAAAGCTGGAGATAACAGACACGTACGTTTATCTTGGACAGCAGATATCAAGTGAGGGTCACATTGGTGAAGAAATTAATCGGCGTACAAAACTTGCCTGGAGAGCTTTTGGAAGAAACAGCATAATTTTCAAGAGCAATATGCCATTATGTCTTAAAAGAAAAGTGTTTGATCAATGCATCCTTCCAGTGCTTACGTATGGTGCAGAGACGTGGACCTTAACTAAAAGAGACATACAAAGGCTGCAGACAACTCAAAGCAGCATGGAGAGGTGCATGCTTGGTGTAACCAGGAGAGATAAGAAGAGGAACACGTGGATCCGAAAAATGACAAGAGTGGAAGACATCATGATCAGAGTTAAATCCCTGAAATGGCAATGGGCTGGACATACTGCCAGAAGAACAGACCATCGATGGACAGCCGAAATTTTAGATTGGATTCCAAGGGACAGGAAAAGACCCAGAAGAAGACCACATGGAAGATGGGTTAATGAAATTCGAAAGTATGCGGGAGTGACATGGAGGAGACTGGCACAAGACAGACCGTTGTGGAGGAAACTTGGGGAGACCTTCGTCCAGCAGTGGATTGATAATGGTTGACAATGATGATGATGATGACATACGTACATACTGTGTATTACGTTCAACGCAATAGGGTGGCGGTCATTAACCTTGCAGGGGGTCTGATATGCATATGGCTCCGGCGTATCAGCCTTTTCTGCTATCCGAACCGGCCGACCGCCACATTAGGTCGGATAGCCGAGAGTCTACTGTATTGCCAAGAACTTAGACATATGCAAGAAAAACTGTCCACTAAACAACTGGTATTAGTTAATCGCATCGGTTCATAGTTCATGATAACTCGAAAGTCTACGTTGCACCCCAGATAATACAGAATTTGCACAACTTGAAGTACGAAACCTTAACTCGTCCGTCTTATTCACCTGATCTGTTCCCTACGGACTATAATTTCTTAAAGCACTTGGACAACTTTATAAAGAATTAATCATCTACCAATCAAATATCAGTTGAAACCGCAGTCCATAAGTTTTTCGCATCCCGTAGCGCGACATTTTTCAGCAATTATTTTGTAAAAGAAGATCGTTATATTCTCACTTTGTCCGTCTGTTAGGGGACACCACATCTCTGTGATACCAATGATAAATTTCGCACGAAAACTGTTGAATTACCATACACATGCTGTCTAAACGTACGATTAACACAAACCGTGTCTCCAACTGCAAATTAAAATACATTTATTTACAATTAAAAACACTATTTACAATAAAAAGGCAAGTACTTTCAGGGATCTCTTGTCCCAATCATCAGACGTGACACTTAAGCCTGATGATGGGGACAAGAGATCCCTGAAAGTACTTGCCTTTTTATTGTAAATAGTGTTTTTAATTGTAAATAAATGTATTTTAATTTGCAGTTGGAGACACGGTTTGTGTTAATCGTACGTTTAGACAGCATGCGTATGGTAATTCATCTGTAACTATGTGTTCGATTTGAAAAACTTTTGCATTAGGAAGCTTGAAATGTGAGAATGATGATCCTTGCATTCCGGCTTTTTCCCGATGCACAACTCTGCCGCTAGAGGGAGCAAATTCAGATGATATCGAGTTAAAAATACATTTTACTCTATACATTTGCTTCGAAATATTCAGATGAAAAAATTATTTTTTTCTTCAATGCCATTTTATATCGAAAACTATTTTGGTACATCATCTTTCCCAAGTAATTCATACATTTTTCGCTGAAGGCTGTAAAGTTAAATTGCATTTTCCTCGATATCTCTGCTTCTAAACGTCAGATAAAAATTATTCCGTCATCGGATACAGCTCCTGATAGGAAATGTTTTACATATAATTTCTAGTTTTTGGTAAAGCATTGCTTTACGATAAGTGTTTATTTCTACTTCTGATGTAATTGCAGCAAAATCTGAGCTTCTGAAAACTCGATTGATTTTTTTTTCCGTGGACCGATACCTCCCACCTCGAAACCTTTCCAGAATACTTCCTTCTTACAATAATGCATGATTTATCCTCCAGGGGTAGTAGATGTATATCTTATTTTTTTCGATATCTGTGCTTCGAAGAGTTCGATTTGAAAAATTATTTCTTTGTTGGAGGGCCTTTCCAGCGAAAAATGTCTCTCGCATAATTTCGAATTTTTCTTAACGCATAAGTGTGGCACTAGAGGGCGGTTGTTCATGTTTCCGTTTACAGCAATATCTACGAGGCTAAAAATCCGATTGAAAAATTATTTTTCAGTCAGATACTGCAAACTATGAAAACTATTTGTCTGTATTTTCTTCCCAAAATTACACGCAATTTCGTCGCTAGTGGAGCCAGAGTTTAATATATTTTTCTCAATGTCTCGACTTCTTACTGTGCGATTTAAAAAAAATCTTTCAACACCGGATACCATTCCCCTTGTGGAACACTTTAGGTTTGTATTTGAGAGTTTTGTAGTACAGAGTTCTATCGCTAGGTGGCATTTGTTCTGTTTGCAACTGTATCTCCGCTTCTAAAACCTCTATTAAGAAATTTATTTTTAACTATATGCAATACGTTACAATTAATATGGGGATAATTATCCTCTTTAAATATTGCCAAGATTTCCCTCTAGGGGGTATAAATATCAATACCTTTTTCTCGTTTCCTTTGCTTCCGGGAGAGGTATCTGAAAAGTTATTTTTCCTCAGCAAAGCTTTTGCCATGGAGAATAATTTTTGCCTATTTTCAACTTTTCCATTATGCAAAATTCTTCCTCTAGGAGGCATAGAGTTATTAGTCTTTTAACTATTCTATATGAAAATTTCTTTGTCTCTAATATCTTCCTTCTGCTGTGAGAAACGTTTTGTGCGCCATTTGTTAATTTTCGTTACATACATTCTAGCCGCTAGTGGAAATAATTTGCTGTTTCTATTTCTGGATATTTTATCGATTGTGGAAATCCTAGTGATTTCTTTTTCTTGTAACCGTTTCCACTGACTTTGAATAATTTTGACAAATTTTATTCGCCTCGAAAAGTATTAGTCGTGCTAATTACAATCTATATTTGGTGTCATCTTTCATGTTTTTACTACGGCTTGCAGAAGCTGGCATCGCCGTCCCGCTGGCATAATGGTCTAAGCGTTGGCAACTGACCATTCATCCAAGATGGGTCAGAATTCGAATCCCATAAGGAATGGATGTTGTGTTTGTCTTAAGGTACTAGCTCACTCCCTTACCCGGAACCAGTGGCAATGAATTAGAGATCGACGGGTACTTATAGCCTAACCCTCGATGGTCGTTACACCTCCAAATAAAAAAAAAAAGAAACTGGTACCTCGTAGGAAAAGTGTGTTACTGCTCGCAGAGATTGTTTTGGTTAATAAAGTTTATTAAAACAAGAAAGATGACACCGATATTCGAATTTTGGTTTGCAATGAGCACGTCTTTTAAATCCGTTCTGTCGCGAATTAAATTTATCAAAGCTATTCAAAGTCAATGGAACCGGTATTGAAAACAGTAGTATGTGACGGAAGAAAGAAGTTTTTCAATGGAATTTTAATCTCACATATTTTGCTGTAAACGGAAACGTAAACTTACTACTTCTGGTGGCCCACTTATGCGTTAAGAAAAGTTTGAAATTATATGAGAAACATTTCCCAGCGAAAACGCTCTCCAACAAAGAAGGAATTTTTCAAATCGTACTGTTAGAAGCAGAGATATCGACAAATATAAGACATGCATCTATGCCTCCTGGCGAGAAAACCATGCATTATTTTAAGAAGAAAGTATTCTGAAAACGTTTTTCGATGTGAGCGGTAACGCTCCGCGGAAAATTTTTTCAGGAGCGGAAAATAAAACTTACGCCCCGTGGTGGCCAAACATTATTTCTTAGAAATTGAATGCAAAACTTTCCATCAGCAGCTGTATGCGATACAAGAGAATTTTTCAAATATGACTTTTACACGCAGAGATATCAGGGGAAACGCAATTTACCTTAACGCCCTTAGCGGAAAGTCTATGAATTGCTTGAAATTTTTAAAATCATGTGAAAAACATTTCGAACAGGAAACGTTATCCAACAGAGAAGGAGTTTTTCAAATCAGACTCTTAGAAGTAGAGATGTTGACAAAAATAAGATATACATGCACGCCCCTGGCGGAGAAACCATGCATTATTTCAAGAAGAAAATATTCCGAAAAGGTTTATCGACGTGAGTGGTATCGGTCCACGAACCAATTTTTTCAGTCGAGATTTTGGAAGTTCAATTTTCGCTGCAAATACATCAGAAGCAGAAATTAACGCTTACGTCCTTTTGTAGCCAAACCTTTTTTTTTTTTTACCAAAACTTAGAAATTATATACAAAACATTTCCCATCAAAAGTTGTATCCGCCGCAGAAAGAATTTTTCAAATCGGAATTTTAGAAGCAGATATATCAGGGTAAACGCAATTTACTTTTACGCCCTCTAGAGGAAAATCTATGCGTAAGGTGAAAACGTGACTTCACCTAAAATAGTCTTCGGTATAAATGGAATCGAAAGGTAAACAAAAAAATTAAGTCGTATATTTAGAAGCAAATATATGGAATAAAATATATTTGGAAGTCGATATCATCTGCATTTACCCCCTGAAGCGGCGAAATCGTGAATCGTAAATTAAAAAAGCAGAAATTAGCAGTCATGATTAACACATTTCAAGCTTCCCAACCGAAAACGAATTTTTCAAATCGGACTAATAGTTGCAGAGATATGATATCCACAGGCGGACGGACGGACAAACCGATAACATAAGCACGATTTTTTTTTTACAAAAGATGTGCTGAAAAAGAAACTTGTATTTTGTAAGAAAAGCATTTTACTGCTGGCAATTATGGCTTTGATTAATAAAGTTTAATAAAAGAAAATAAGCTGATATGTCGTAGGAAAGGTGTGCTGGACAACCTATTAGAAAAGATGAGTCAATAAACAATCATTGATTCAATTTTCGTCATATGTGTGTTTCGTTTTTCATCAGTTTTGCTTCATTTTGTTAGCTGATTTATTTAAATGACAATAATAAAAACAAAATGTAAGTCGTTAGCACCAATCATTAAAATTCATGCTTCCCACTGGCATGTTCTCCCGTCTCAACACAACGTTGAGGAGGTCCGTTAAGCTCATTTCTGCCTGACCGACATCTACTAGTTCCGCAAAGAGAGAGAGTCTAATAGTTCACAGAGATTATTTTTTCCCCTTCTAATGCAGTTCCCTCCTCTATCTATATCGTATATCTTACGCTCTCTCCTTCTGCTTTGATAAATCACTGAAGAAGAAATCATGCGGGTCATTACCAACACAAAATGCCCGCACTTTCCGCAAATACCCTTGTTTACCGCTCCAAGGATAACACTTATCTAAGCTCTTGGAGCTCATTAGGAGGCGAAATTACTGACCTTCACTTCAGCATTAACAAATATAAGTGTTTCGTAAAACGGCGAAGGTGGTGATTTCCGAAAAGCACAGAATTAACCTTATTACTCTTGAAAATATTTAAAAGATTCGCGCTGAAATGTATTGGGAAGCCCAGTTTATTCTTCAATTGCTCTTGAAAAAATAACTTGTTGCCTGGAGAAGCCATCAGCATAGAGCAGATAAAGATAAAAGAATTCCACTTTCACCGCAAGTGAAATGGAAAAAACTGCGGAGAGGAGCAGAATGGTGTACGAATATGGGCTTAATGATACACCACGATCGAAGAAATGAATATGTTCCGTGAATTTTGGATAATTCGTGTGTGATCCACTTTTAAATTATTCAACGCCTTTGATTTTTATGCTGGTTAACATAACATGTGCTGCATTTATTTTTATGGATATCCAGGTGGAAGCACACTATAACTTCACTTAACGTTGAATGAAAATAAATTGCAATTTAGTAGCCATTGTCGTTTCAGGTAAAATCATTTCACACATATTTATTTTCCTCTATCTAAATTTATTCCTGTTAATTTTTGAAATTCCTTTTAAGGTTAAAGAGATAGTTCTGCTAAAATAACTAATAGTAAAACTAATGCCATCTTATACGCGATTAAAATAGTTTTAATATTAAAACACTAGTTGCATAAGACCTTTCGTGTTAGCTTCTAACTCATCTTCAGATGTGAGAACAATGCACCGGACAAGAACATAGATTATACAGGGTGATTGTAAACTCGTTCAACTAAACAAGAGAGGTGATAGGACACATCAAGACGAACAATATTTGTAATGGAACTTAGAGCCGCATTCCATTCCTAGTGCCAGAAAAGAGTAAATTTACATATCCACGTTGAGCTTTCAACAGCAAAAAATACCTAATTTATGAGTTGTACAATTTCAATCGCATCAGAGAAAGACTCAAAGGAGCTGCTCAAACTGGTATCCAAGGGCGTCGTTACCCAGCCCACACCGGCGAATGAAGGACTGTCGCAACCTCTCGTAGACTACCGGTGTGGTGTTGGTCTTGTTCGCAGCAACAGCGATTTGTGCGACGAGATCTTCCAGGGAAACCACAGGTGTCTTGTACACCAATGTGTTCATGTGCCCCCAGGATAAGAAATCCAGTGGATTAAGGTCCGGGGAGCGGGGAGGCCAAGCCATAGGTCCACCGCGTCCAATGCACCACTCGGGATATGTCACATTTAGGAAGTATCGGACCTCGGTGGCAAAGTGTGCTGGGGCCCCATCATGCATAAACCACATGTCCCTCCGTGTGATGAGGGGAACATTTTGCAACAGACCTGAGGAATACCCGGTACGCTGCGCCGGTCAGACGTATACGTCAATTATCATGTGATGTTCTCACGGTAATATCGCTGATCGGCTTCGGTTGCGTTTTTAAATGTTTGCTCCTCATCGTCTACGCACGTGTTCAGCGCACCTGATTTGCATCTTGTGCTTCTCATGCACTGGCTGGAACTTCGTGTGCCTGCTGGTCGTTTTTCGAACGTGCTCTTTTCTAGCACTAAGAGTGGAATGCGTCCCTGGGTATCATTACAAATATTGTTCATCTTGATGCGTACTATCACCCCTCTTGTTTTGTTGAAGGAGTTCACAATCACCCTGTATACTGGTGTATGTTAGATGTCATAAAGTGATGTAACTATATGACGCTCTGTCGGCTGATCAACAGGCGACACAGCTACATATAGCGCTGATCAACTATAAACAAGCTCTGTCGGCGAATTGTAACAACACCCTTCGCAACTTTACCTAAGGAGCGTAAGACCGTTAAGTACGTTGGCTCTATTCAATATATCTCTAGTGTCACGAATGTTATAAAAAGCATTTGTAAGAAATACAACATAGGTTTCCGTGTCAAGGCCGATAATATTTTATTTTCAATCAAAAATGATAGGGACATGATACCGACCGAAAATCGACACGGAGTGTATGCTATTCCTTTGAGAGCTACGGAAGACGACGAAAACGACAGGATTTATGTGGGTTCCACTTCTCGTACACTTAAATGTCCAGTATGGGAGCATTAAATATAACATTAAAACATGCTCATCATCAACTGCACTTTCACGAACATGCCTGCGTGGTACACATCAACCACTTTTGACCGAGGTGACGGTACCAAAATTACGATTCTCTCTGCTTTTAACTGGAAATTTGTAATTATACAAAATAAACCAGAGATGTTGTAACGAGGATTTTCCATGCGTAATTCCTCTACCGTAGAAACTGTTGGTCGACAAAGACAGACAAAATGAGTCTGAACTTATTCTATCGCCCCAATGACGATTTCATGACTTTCGTTGACATATATAATTTACGTCACTTTATGAGATCTAACGTACACCAGTGTATAATCGATTTTCTTGTCCTATTTATGTGCATTGTTCTCACATCTGAAGATAAGTTAGAAGTTAACTCGAAAGGTCTTATGTGAAAGTATTGTATTTTAATTGGTGTTTTAACATTAAAACTATTTTAATCGTGTATAAGACGGCATTAGTTTTATTATTAGGAATTCGTTTTCCAGCTCAGATATCGTTTAAGCGCTGGCTTCTGACAACTCGTCCGAAATGGGTTCGGGTTGAAATCCCGGCCGGGGATTGGATATTGTGTTTGTCTTATAACACTGGCTCTCTCCCTTCCTTAGAACCAGTGGCTCTAAATTAAGGACAGGCGACTGCTTATTTATTGTTAAACCTTCAAACAAACAAAAAATAATCTGGTTTTAGTTTCTTGCCGATGCGTCATTTTTTTAAGTAGATATCCATATCGAAAACTGGAGTGCGTATGTCATTTCGTTGTTTACCCATCCTTCTGTGGGCACGGCCTATGTGCAAGAAGTGCTGAAAAAATTGTTTCTGAATTTAGTGGATGTGAGTACGACAAAGATGTCTATTGAACAGGAGTTGTGCTTAAAGTAACGCCTCTTTATTTAAAAGTTCTATAATTTTGAAACTATTTACCTAAAATTTTATATAAACCTAGGTTGACCTTCTGAAGAAATACAAAAACCTTTTTGTGTTTAGATTGTTATGGAGTTTTAGGAAACGGAAGATCGCAAGGAATCGGAAATCCATGCGAGGCTGAAAAAGAAGGTTTACGGAAATGCGACAGTCGACATTAACAATTGTAGGGGTTGAATGAAGAGTTTGATTTCAAGCAGCGGAAGCCCCTCTGACCGACAAACAACGACGCAGAAGGCCTTCACCAGCATTCACCGACCAGAATCAATGGCAAGTTGACGAACTTATTTGGAGTAATGAACATGTGACAATTCCGGAGATTTGTGATGCACTGCATTGTGGTCTTCACGTCGTTGTGGAAACAATGACTCATGACCTGAGCTACCGGAAAGTGTGAGCAAAGTGCGTTCCACGATAATTAACACAGGATCATCTGGACCGAAGGGTGGAAAGATCTGTTGGAGATGTTAGAGGTGAACCAAGAAACATTTCTTTCCAGTACGTTTACTGGACATGAAACCTAGGCATTCCTTTATGATCCAGAGACAAAAGCAGAGATGTGTTAGGATGTTTGAGGAGAACCGGGACACACTTTTTTCCAATGTAGTCACTGGAAATGAAACCTGGGCATTCCTTCATGACACATGACACAGAAACAAAAGCAGAGATTTTTTGGAGAAGTTTGAGGCAAACCAGGAAATATTTATTTCCAATGTGGCTAATGGAAAAGAAACCCGGACATCCCTTTATGAGTCAGAGACAAAGGCAGAGATATGTTCAGGATACATCAACCAGGACACACTTATTTCCAATGTGGTCACTGGAAATGAAACCTGGGCATTCCTTCATGACACAGAAACAAACGCAGAGATTTGTTGGAGACGTTTGAGGCAAACCAGGAAATATTTATTTCCAATGTGGCCACTGAAAACGAAACCTGGACATCCCTTTATGAGTCAGAGACAAAAGCAGATATCTGTTCAGGTACATCAACCAGGGCACACTTATTTCCAGTGTGGTCACTGGAAATGAAACCTGGGCATTCCTTTATGAATCAGAGACAAAAGTAGATATCTGTTCAGGTATATCAACCAGGGCACACTTATTTCCAACGTAGTCACTGGAAATGAAACCTGAGTATTTCTTCATGACCCAGAGATAAAAAGCAGGTATTTGTTGAAGATGTTTGAGGCGGACCCGGACACATTAGATTCCGGTGTGTATACTGGAAATGAAACCTGGGCATTCCTTTATAAACCAAAGACAAAAGCGCAGTCTAAGCAATGGCAGCACCTGACTCGTCTAGGCTTAAGAAGTTCAAATCAAATTGATGTTGGTGATTTTCTGTTATGTCAGGGACAACAGTTTTGTTGATTTCCTTAAACAAGGTGACACTGCGACATGTTGACGGACTGAATAAGCTCAGATAAGCTACTCTCAAGATGAGATGAAACATATCTGTTCATTCTGTCCTCCTACACCACGACAACGCCTGACCTTACACCTCACTTAAAACATTTCTGGCCATTGCCAAATGGTATTGTCAGAACTTCTACATCCACCAAACAGCCCTCATTTGGCACCTTTTGACTTTAATCTATTCGATCTCACGAGGCAAAGGCTCCAATTTCAATGTTTTGACGATACAAATGAAGTTAAACAGGCAATGAGATCCTGGGCAGCATAGTAGTCCCATAAAATATTTATCAGTCATTTTCTTCAAATGTTATTTCCGTTTCTTTCTACCAGGTAGTTCGGAAAATAATGGCCGATTTTCTGATGTGCCACATTCAAATCGCCAACAAGGCTTGCAGACCAACCCGTTCGTAGTGTCATTCGTACGAGTTGAAGCTCGACTCAGACGCCTCATACACGCTATAATCGGTTGAGCTACAATCATTGCTATTCGTGTGAAAGTGGTTCGTGCAACATGTTATGAACAGTGGTGTGTTGCTAAAAAGAGTGCCGGGACGCACCACGTATAACACGGACGATTTTTTTAATACACCTATATATAATAGGCAAAATGTTTCAATAAAAAACATGTAAAAAGAACAAGTGTGTGCACAACTTGTACACAACAGTCACCCCCAATCCTCACCCTCTCTTTTACTATGCATTGCGAGTCCTGTAGATACAATCCTACCCTCTACATAATCCGGTGCTAAGTTTTCTTCTTGAAAGATTCTTCTGATCACGCCGCGCCTGTTCGCGCTGCGTGATCAGAAAGAATTTGGCTCGGCGAGGATCAGAAGAAATGTTTTGAAATATTTCTTCTGATCCCGCCGCGCCAGCAATGTGAGGTGTGAGTTGTTACTGAGAGCTTTCACTAAAAAGCCCAATGAGCTACAAATAACTTAAGGAAGCAGCATGCATAAATATTATTTCATTTTACAATATTTCCTAGGAGAAATATTAAATTTTTTATATTTTGTAAACGCATTCAAACCGTTCAAATACTAAAAAAAGTAGGGGAACGTCTTTCCGGCTTGAAAATAAGTAGAGGAACGACGTTCCAGCCCGTTTCAGCCCCAATACACCATTGGTTAGGAAGGAGTGAGTTGCAGGTGATTCTGCTTCATGAGATCAAATTGGGTCGTAATGCGGCACAAACCTACCGTAATGTGGTAGAGGAGACAACATCTGAACGTACTGTTCGTCGGCGGTTTGAAAAGTTTCGTTCCGGTGGCACGAGCCTACAAGATGAGGAAGGCCGAGGACGACATTCGGTCATTGATAACGACGTTCTGAAGGCAAATATGGAGGCAAATCCTCCCATCACAGTCAGAGAACTCGCCACACAGCACAATGTGTCGGTGTCAACCGTTTCCGAACATCCCCACGAAATTGGTAAGGTCAAGAAACTCAATATGTGGGTCCCACACGAACTGACGGAGCATCAGGAACAACAATGGTTTGAGATGTTCAGCAACCTTCTTCTTCGTAACGAAAAGGAACCACTACTAGATCGCATTGTAACCTGTGATGAAAAGTGGGTGCTATACGTCAACCTTAAGCGATCTGGACAGTTTCTGAAACATGGTGAGCCACCAAAACAACATCCTAAACCAAAGTTGACGCAAAACGAGGTTTTGTTCAGAGTGTGGCGGGATGTTCACGAAGTCATACACTACTGGTCCTAGAATGCTTGTGAAAGCATTACCTCAGTCACCTACCGTGAAGAAATTCACCGAATGCATCAGGTGTGTTCCAAACAGCCATATGTGGTGAACGGGGAGGGGGGTCTTATCCTCCTCCATGATAACGAGAGACCACACGTGTCACAAATGACGAAACAGATACTGCCATCATAGAGGTTCGTTCACCCAGCCTACTCTCTTGACGTGGCACCTACCGATTTCTACCTGTTCATCCATTTTCGCAATTACCTCAATATATTTGTTTTAATGATCCCCATTCTAAACGGCGCTTTGTATTGTTATAACTACCGTGAATGTGAAGCGGGGTTTGGTAGGGTGTGTCTCCCGTCGTTCCAGGACTGTGGGTGACTGAAAAGTTGTTCTCTCTAGGCGCACGCTCGCGCGCGCTTGTGTGTGTGGTGATGACTCACGCTTTTCACTCTTCAAATCTGATGGACGTGTTTGGATTTGGCGACAGACCGGCGAACGATTTTCATCGGAGTGTGTTCTTCGAACTGTTAAGTTCGGCAGAGGCTCCATCGTGGTACGGATCAGTTTTTCGGGGTTTCTTCCAACACGATCAAGCTCCCTGCCACACTGCAGGGCGTGTGCAGGACTGGTTTCTTGAAAATGAGGAGGAATTGTTAGACTGGCCTGCTCAGAGCCCTGATCCCCTTTTGGGTGAACCCATAGAACACCTTTTGGGTGAACTGGAGTGACGGGTACGAAATCGACCACAACGACCGTCTTTGCTCTCTACTCTGGTAGCAGCTTTGAAGGATCGTGTTGGAAAAAACAAAGTTCATTTCTGTCAAGACCTACAGGAAATTGGTTGATAGTATGTCTCGACGTGTTGCTGCTGTCGTACAAGCAAAATGTGGATCTACTAACTACTAAATGCGATAATAATGCCATTTGTCTTAAAATATTATGTATCCGAATTATTTTGATAATACAGTGTGTGTAAGTGCAATTGTTCCTCCTGTGATCATCATCATCATCATTGTCAACCATTATCAATCCACTGCCGGACGAGGGTCTCCCCAAGTTTTCTCCACAACGGTCTGTCTTGTGCCAGTCTCTTCCACGTCACTCCCGCATACTTTCGAATTTCATCTACCCATCTCCCATGTGGTCTTCTTCTGGGTCTTTTCCTGTCCCTTGGAATCCAATCTAAAACTTCGGCTGTACATCGATGGTCTGTCCTTCTGGCAGTATGTCCAGCCCATTGCCATTTCAGAGATTTTACTCTGATCATGATGTCTTCCACTCTTGTCATTTTTCGTATCCACGAGTTCCTCTTCTTATATCTCCTGGTAACACCAAGCATGCACTTCTCCATGCTCCTTTGAGTTGTCTGCAGCCTTTGTATGTCTGGTTTAGTTAGGATCCACGTCTCTGCACCATACGTAAGCACTGGAAGGATGCATTGATCAAACACTTTTCTTTTAAGACATAATGGCATATTGCTCTTGAAAATTATGCTGTTTCTTCCAAAAGCTCTCCAGACAAGTTTTGTACGCCAGTTAATTTCTTCATCAATGTATACTGTACTAAACTGCTAAGGACCGCAGAAGAAACACAGAAGTAGTTTGTCTGCTGAATAGATACGTTACTTTCCGGGGAAGGAGAACTCATTATGATTATATGCAGAACGGAGATGTGTGTTTTGCAGATGTGAAATGTGAAGCAAGTGGAGACAAATTTTCGGGTGGATTGGTCATGATGGAAGAATCAGTTATGAGAATAAGATAATTTATTCTCATAACTAATTCTTCCAACATGAGAATTATTCAGATTTTTCCAGCATGAAAATTCCAGCATGAGAATTATTCTAAGACAATTCTTCCAACATGAGAATTATTCAGATTTTTCCAGCATGAAAATTCCAGCATGAGAATTATTCTAAGACAATTCTTCCAACATGAGAATTATTCAGATTTTTCCAGCATGAAAATTCCAGCATGAGAATTATTCTAAGACAATTCTTCCAACATGAGAATTATTCTAAGAGAATTTATTCTTTCAACATGAGAATTATTCTAAGAGAATTTTCTTTCAACATGAGAATTATTCTAAGAGAATTTATTCTTTCAACATGAGAATTATTCTAAGGAATTTATTCAGCCCTAGTGGCTGGGGAGAGAACCAGCACCACAAGACAAAACACAAAATCCATACCTTACCGGGATTCGAACCCGGATCTGTCTCAGACGAATGGTCAAAAGCCAGCGCTTAGACCATTGCGCCACCTGTGAAACAAAGTTAGAGTTTATAATAAATTTTATCGCATTTAAAAATTCATAAAATCTCTGAAAATCAATCTTCTCTTTTGGCGACTTTATCTGTCCATAAAATTCCGGATACTAAATTATGAAATCTCCACAACTAAGGATCTGAGATCAGTGCTTTATCATGGAACTCATGAATTACAGCAGTTTTGTTTTATCTGAGGATCCTAACTGCATCCATTTGAAACCAGAATGTTGAAGATATGTCTAGGATTCTACAAAGACACTGATATGTCTAGGATTCTACAAGTCCCATAGATTTATCAATTGTTAAATAGCGCATATGTGTGTGAATAATGAAATACTATCCCAATTTTACACCCAACCCAAAATTAAGCGGCATACCCTTCTCTAAAGGGATCTAGGTTCAACTTTGATTGCACCAAGAAGGAACACAGCAACACTGTCTCGATTCTCTCAAAGTTCTAATATACCAGGTCCTAACATTGTGATAGAAACTTTTTTACGTATAAATGAATCAGAAAATCGTGCATTTTTGAAAACCTGAAATTCATATTTAAACGTATAATCGCAAAAAGCATATAAATGAATTACGTATAGTCCAGTTAAAAAAGCGATAGAAACTACAGTAAAATATCGGGACTAACGCAGAGTTAGGCATAAAAGTGAAAAACGTAAAACTGAGAAATGTTAAACCGAGTTTAAAAACGGATGGAAACTGCAATAAAATATAGGCTCCATCGCAGAGTTACGTACATAAGTAAGAAACGTTTAACTAAGAAATGCATACAAGAGTTTAAAAAGCGATAGAAACTACAGTAAAATATCGGGATTATCGCAGAGTTACACATAAAAGGGAGAAACATATAACTGAGAAATGTACATATAACCGAGTTGAAAAAGTGATGGAAACTATATACAGTAAACTATCGGGATTATCGCAGATTTAGGCATAAAAGTGATAAACGTATAATTGAGAAATGTATAACCGAGTTAAAAAAAGCGATGGAAACTGCAGTAAAATATCGAGTCTATCGCAGAGTTACATATAAAAGTGAAAAATATATAACTGAAAAATGTATAACCGAGTTGAAAATCCGATAGAAACTACAACAAAATACCGGCACTATCGCAGATTTACGAATAAAAATGAGAAACGTACAACTGAGAAATGTATAGCCGAGTTAAAAAAAGCGATAGAAGCTACAGGACTATCGCAGAGTGACGCATAAAAGTGAGAAACGAAAAACTGAGAAATGTATATCCGAGTTAAAAAAAAGCGATAGAAACTATCGGGACTATCGCAGAGTTACGCATAAAAAAAAGCGATAGAACATACAGTAAAATATCGGGACTATCGCAGAGTTACGCATAAAAGTGAGAAACGTATAACTGAGAAATGTATGACCAAGTTTAAAGAAGCAATAGAACATACAGTAAACTATCGGAACTATCGCAGAGTTACGCATAAAATGGAGAAACGTACAACTGAGAAATGTATAACCGAGTTAAAAAAGCGATAGAATCTACAGCAAAATATCGGGACTATCACAGAGTTACGCATAAAAATGAGAAACGTACAACTGAGAAATGTATAACCGAGTTTAAAAAGCGATAGAAACTAAAGTAAAATATCGGGACTATTGCAGAGTTACGCATAAAAGTAAGAAACGTATAACCAAGGTTCCACTGTAATTTATTTTGGCCCATTTTAGTGTATCATCCTTGTACTGAAGGGGTCGTTCTTGCAGTATTGAGGAAATTGTTAACGTGTTCAGCGTTTTCGGTAACGAACGATGTAGTAGTAAGTGCAGTGCTGGGCTTAGCACTTAGCAAATTTTACCCTATTGTCTTACATATGTCAAGCTCTTCGAAATAGACTAATATTAAGGCGTTCAGTTTTATTGTTAGCTTCATGTTAAAGTTCCACGAAATTATCGCTCATAAAAATGTTGATGTAAATCCATTTAAAAGTTTTTATCAAGAACATTTTCAGGGATGATTTTATTTTTACTTTTTGATGTTTAAAGACCACGGTGAGCAACTTAATGGGCTATAAGCAGTCACTCATTCCTAAACCCAAATTTTGCTGGTGGCGACCTGCAACCTTCTGCTCCGCAGCCGAATGCTTTCCCAATTAAGCTACACCGACAAGGGAATGTTACTGCTGCTTGCCGTCTTGACATGTGCGTTACTCTTGCTGAACGTCTGATATACACCCCCCCCCCCCCATTGAGAAAGGCGGGGGAACGAATTCACAGTTTTGGATCTGCTGCAAACCATGCTTGGAATAACTTCTTGTAGAAGAAGGAATTCTGACTTATTCCAGAAGACGTGTATTTTTGTATTTCTTTTTATTGGAGGTTTAACGACTACCGTGAGCAACTCAATGGGCTATAAGCAGGCGCCCGTCCCTAATTTAGGGTCACTGGTTCCAGGGAAGGGAGAGAGCCAGCGCCGTAAGACAAACACAACATCCATGCCTCACCGGGATTCGAACCCAGAACCATCTCGGTAGAGTCATCAGAAGCCATCGCTTAGACCACTGCGCCAGCGGTGATGGCAAGCAATTCTCATTAACTCCAGATGATGCGTGGAACAAACATTGCACATTTTCCAAAGAACCTAACGGACAATATACTGTATACATTTGCACGTTCGGGGACCAGTGTGAAAACACAATTTTTCAGGTGGCGAGACTCGAACCCCATACCTATCTGCTCAGAAGCTGAATGCCTTCCCAATTAGGTTATACCGACAATGGAGTGTCACTGTTACTTGCAATCTTAACATGTGCGAGTACGTCACACCTCCAGAGAAGGGAGGGAATCAGTGCCATGAGACAATCACAAGATACAAGCCTCACGGGATTCGAACCCGCACTCATCTCGGAAGAATGGTCAGAAGCTAGCTCGTCTACCACTGCGCCACCGGGGCAGCTTTTGTTTTTTTCTACTTTAACATCTCACTGATAGATTTGTTATTGGAAGTGTATAAGAATAGTTATGCTAACATCTTACGTAACATACTCCTTTCAAGTATGTTCTCTAGTTTTCTGGAGCAGTATTCAAACGACCCTCAAAGTTCTGTCTTTACCTACTTTGTGTTTATGCCGGACTCCGAATGCTTCTCACGTCCGACACCGGCACTGAGCTAAGAACTGCACTCATGAGAGAAAACTATTCTGTCCCAGATCGTCAAGGCTGCGAGCCCTAAAGCCTTCTCTGGATGGGAGGGAGGGATACACAGGGGGAGGGAATGAATGAGGGAGGAGTGAAAAAAAAACTGAAATAAAAAAAAACTCAACATGCTGACCGTTCATCTTGCAGTTATCTTCTCTCTGTTTTGTTTCTTTTCTTATTTTCAAGAGGAGCTACCGAAAGCAAAGCCAACTGGAGTTGCCCGCCACGCCCAAACCCGCACCTCTCCCCTAGGAAGGAGCGCCGCCTGGTGGCCAGGTAAAGCCACCTGTTGGATGAGGATGGCTGTGTTTTTGTTAAGAGAAGTCCACTGGCATGTGTGCGTGCGTGTGTGCGTGTGGTAAGAGGAGCCACAGGGATGGGCTATCCAGACAACTCGTCAGTAACCCTCCTGATGGGGGATTAAGCAACACGTGCTATTTAGGTGCTCTTACGCCCCGAGTCTTCCAGCTATCGTATCTTCAATATTGATGGACGAGTTGATGATCGCTTTTGTTTTACCTCAATTTCTGGACTGATCCACGTGGATTTTTGTGCATCGTCTAAATGGTTCTTCATTTTCTCTTTTTTCTAATTCCCTCCAGAATTGATTGAAAAGCACATATTTTATTTTTTAAAGTAGAACATACTCTGAGCATTGCATGGATTCGATTGAAAAGGATTTTGTATGATATAACACGACGTGTCCAAGACAATTTATTTAGTAGAAATTTCCATAAGGAATTTTTCTCGTGAACCCTGACAAAGTGGATTTCCTGAACATTTAAAATCAGTGGAAATCTAAATCTCATTTGTGAAAAAAAAAACATTTTTTGGAGACAGGATCATGGCATCCGGGCGAGAGAATGCGTAGAAATTGCAAGATTTATTCTGAAAAGCCTAAAATGAAGTTCCAGATATATTCCTTCAAAAAACAAAAGCATATCTGAAACAAAGTATTACATCGTGTGCAGCTACAAAACGTCCTCATCAAAGATATATTTCAAATACTAACTTTTTATTTGTTTTCAACAAGATGATTTCCAAAGAAAATTGAAGAAGACATTGTTTCCTTTATAAAAGACAAGATTTGCCGGGTCATGAAAGTCAAATGGTAAAAATAGGAATTTTAGTTTTCGATAGCCATCATAAATTGGGATTTTTAAAAGGTCGCTCAAAGATGGAAAAGACGCAATTAGAAGTTGGAAAATATCGTAGTCAAATCCACACTGATGGAAGTCGTTGATTTTACATTTATATTTGTTATCGCAACGTGATATAAGAGATTAACTGATTGCAATCGTTGTTTTCCATACAAGTGACAATCAGGAGATTTTCTCGGAATAAGCAAACCAACAATAAAAGAATCTAACAAAATATATATTTAGGATATCTGAAATATTTTCTCTAAGTGTAGTAAAATACTAGTCTCAAGGTGGAATCAGTCGTTCCCTCTTATGCTATGCAGTACAAGAAAAGCGTTTCGGTATGCTTTAAGTTATAATGATTGAGAACTGGATGAATCTTTAACCGAATACTGCTTTGAAGACCTACCTTGCAATACAAACTGATGCGTTATAGATTAAAATCAAAGCACTTCACATAAGTGACCACGCTAACTGTATTATAGTGAACTGCTGTCTTTTCTGGCGAACACGAAAACCATGAACACTCACTGAGAATGTCCATAGAGTGAAAATAAATTAACTTTAGAAGTTATAGATACTATTCCGTGTTCCTTTGTGAACGAGGCATCTTTGGATGCGACAGAGCGAGAAGAGATGGAGACGTGCGTGCTTATCCCTGCGGAGCTGAGCCTTGTGCTCACGGCAGCGCCCAGTAGGAAGCCTTACGAAATGGGTGCTTCTGTGTGGAGCAATCAAAGGATTCCCAGAGGAACACGGTTCTCACCTTTTCAAGGAACCGTGAGGCTTGACAAACTCCAAGTCTATACCAGCATTGATGATAATGATGTAAGTGCTTTCATTATTTTATTGAAATTATTTTAAAACACGGCATTCTTCTTTAGGACATTAAAACAGAATTTTAATTTATGTATCCATGACAGGAAAAGAATGCCCTTTCAAAAGTCCATGACAGGACTTTTGAAACGGCATTCTTCTTTAGAACATTAAAATAGAATTTTAATTTTTACATCCATGACAGGAAACTTCTTGACCATATTGCTAAACGTTCAGAAAGCTTTCTTGAGTGTTTGAAACACAATTTTTAAAACACCGATTTAGTTGGAGGGGGGGGGGTATTTTGAAGATATTATCTGAAATACTTTTAAAATTAATTTCCGAGATATTACTTAATACAATCAGCAAACAGTTAATTCCAAAATGAATGAGATTAGTAATTATGAAAGCCACTTACAGTAGAAGATAAAAGCGTTTTCGTATAAAAATATCAATCCTGTTTCATTTTAAAGCACAGAAATTAAAAGGCCTGCTTGACTTTTAGAATAAAGTGGACTTTATATATCTATCTGAAGCATACATATCAAGTTCTCATAAATATGCTTCAAATCGCTTGACAGATAATATTTTTAATGGATCAAATATGAAAGAGATAAACACTATTTTATTGGGTAAAGGGTATTGATCTAAAACTCCTAAAAAAAGTGTAATCTTCATCATCATCAACCATTATCAATCCACTGCTGGATGGAGATCTCACCAAGTGTATTCCATATCTTTCTGTCTTGAGCCTGTCATGTCCATGTCATTCCATCAGGTTTTCGAATTTCATTCACCCATCTGCCACATATTCTTCTCCTGTCCCTTAGTATCATGTTTAGTATTTCATTTGTCTGTCCTTTAGCATCGTGTTTGACATTTCATTTGTCTGTCCCTTAGTAGCATGTTTGGTATATCGTTTGTCTAACGTTGGTCAGTTTTTCTAAAGAAATGTTCATCCCATTGCCATTTCCCGAATTTTGCTTTGTTCATCATGTCTTCCATCCTGGTATTCCTGAACTATATGTACTTCATCCTATCTTTCCTGGTTATACCAAGCACGAATCTATCCATGCTTCTCTCAGTTTTTCACAACCTCTGTGTCCTTTTTACTTAAGGTCCATGTCGCTGATTGGGAAGTACAAACTGGAAGGACACACTGATTAAATAGCTTTCTCTTAAGACATAATGATACATCATGTGTATACAACTAATATTATTTATTCTCCAAGCTTTCACCACCAACAGGTGTCTTCATTAAGAAAGTAACAAAATAAACACGGGTTGCGGAGCACCATCTTTCAGGATGGAATTGAAAATCTTTATGCTTTCCGAGAACGCAGGACCGTTATTGAATCCCAAAATCACTGAGAGTGCGAGAAAACAACTAAAATCAATTCCAAATGCAGGAAAGCCAACATTAATTTTTTTTTCTCCGCTATTTGAAAATTAATGACTTCCATAAAAACATTTTTTTCATTTCACAGGTTACTTAGAGGTTAAAGAAACGTCGAAATGCAGAGATGAAAACACCCATGTCACCGGCTCTCAAATTCAATTTTGAAAGTTAGGAAAAGAAAAATCGTTTAAAAGTACGTCCAACACCATCTTTCCCACTTTACTAAATTATCAAAATTTCCAATAATTCAAACGTTTTCACATTTTCGCCTGATGAAAGCAAAGTGCATAATAGTAATAATCCTCAAATGTTTTATTTCTCATGATTTAACACATATTTTCCTCAACGTTCTCATAAAAATAATTGAGCTCAGCATATGATCCCATTACATTACATGCGTTTTATTACTGTCATTTAACAATTTGTAATTTCGAATTGTCGTTTCTCCTCTCAAAATAAAAATGTTGCTTTTTGAAAATATGTGGAAATCTTAACCTAAATGTGTTTAGCTAAAGATTTCTTGACGTAAAACTAACACATTTAGCTTAAGATTTCTTGAGGTAAAAATAGCACATTTAGCTTAAGATTTCTTGAGGTAAAACTAACACATTTAGCTTAAAATTTCTTGAAGTAAAACTTATTCAAAAATGAAAATCGTAACTTCGTTGTTATTAAATCACTGTTAAAGTCCTCAATTTATGCTATAAAACTGTATTTTAGCCTTATAATACTCGTGTGAACAATGTTCGTGAAGAAGAAAAAGGATTGAGAGTAAAGAAAAACCTACTAAAAATTGTTTACTTTGCGAGACGCTGCACTTAGACTTTGCTTCTAGTTTCAAGAAGATTTAAGCATTGATGTTTATTCCAAAAAATGTATGTACTAACTGCTCAATATTTTAAAACAGGACATTTGCAGAACTTAATTTCCTATCATGATTTCTTTGTGTTTTAGCATCTTTAAGTTATCCATTACATCTGAGACATATGAAAAGCATTTTATTTCAATATCTAACTAGGTTCTCTGTGAATTCTTTTTTGTAGCATAAGGTTGAAGATAATGATCTGCACAAAAAATTGAAAAACATATAGGTAGGTAGATATTGGCGGTCATATAGGGAGCAAGGCGTGGTGCTTGCCCTTCCCTGAAAATGTATATAATTTCAGTGCTTTGGAGATACTAAAAGAATTTTCGAAACAACAGTAATTCTGTTTGCTAGTTTTTCTGTTGAATTTCAGGAAGTGTCTGCATTTTCAGTAAAAATGGTAAAAACTTTGGGAATTTCCAGAAAAATAAGTGTCAGTTTGTAGTAAAAAGTTATAATATTGAAATTTCCCATTGTATGTTGGAGTACAGTGTACATGCGTACGGCATGGAAAAGTATGAAAGGAGAAGAAATGAAAAATGTACTTTTCGCTGCTGAACGAAGATCTCCGGAAGTTTCTTCCAGATCTTTGCCTTGAGAGTGTTTTTAACTTCTTCACGACCAATTGAGTAATCCCGGGGATTCGTTGCGCTTTGGGCATATGTGCTTGAAGGGTGCCGGACTGAAAAGCAGAACAAATAAATGTCCTTGCTGTCTATGCATGCTGTCTTACTTCATTCATCCATCTCTTTTATTATGTTTTGAAGACCTTTCGTTTTTGATCAAATATATCTTGTGCGTGTGTATTAGAAACGATTAGGAAACAGAGAAAACGCAATGGAAAGTTTAAAATTTGCATATGCGGTTTGTGTCTATTACTTGTATTTAAAATTTCAGTTTTGTCGTCTCCTGAACAAAAAGCTACTGGAATTTGTGCAACTCCGATAACAGAAATGAGTTTTAGGTGTTTAAAAAAAGTAGCTGATGAAAATCATCTAGTAAAAATTTACCTAAAATCAAGTAGTTTGTAAACGTCGATACCGAAACATTTTTATTAATAGATTGATATACGCAGTAGTGCAGTAGGGCCGGAACGGCGATCCGGTACTTTTTTTTCTATCCGGCACGTGTTCCCGTAAACCCTATACACAGCATAATTTGTTTTCTTTTTTAAAATGTGAATGTCCTATAAATTTTTTTCTAATAAAAAATGCAACAGAAAAACTACACAGTTAGTGCAACTTACTTCCTATGTTTGTTTGAAGGTAGAGTCAGTCTTTAAATTCATTTTCACTTGGTAGTCCTTTGAAACTTCTTTTTCCACTGTTGTTAAGAATGCTGAGGTGGGGATATTACAGTGGGCAAATTGTTGAAATTGGAAATTTATTTCATCTAGTCATGTGTACATCTGGAAGTCTGATTTCGACAGATCACTATACTTTCTTATGCTATAAACATAAGAAAGTAAAAAGGGGAGAGACGGGGTCGAGGGGAAAGAACGGAACGATATTGAAGACGTATAGGCACGACGCGTTCCTCTACTTTTTCAATTTGCATTACACCACTGGATATACGTTTATTTTAACTGATAAATTTCTAAAAATTGATTGAGAATGCGCTAAGTAATGCTTTAAGCAAGTTGTGATTCAAAATTTTTTAATTTATGTTTGCTGTGTTCTGTCGTTTCGTAAGAAGGGAACATACATATCCCCATTTCACTTTCTTTAGACGCCCCAGGTGGCCGAATGATACGAGGCATAAGCTTCTAATTATTCTTCCGAGGTGGGTTCTAGCCCGAATCTCAAGTGAGACATGAATGGTGTGCTGGTCCTAGGGCATTGACTGTCTCCCTTTTTATAACCAGTGGCCCCAAATTTGGGACGGGTGACTGCTTATAGCCTACCGAGTCGGTCACGTGGACGTTAAATTCCTAAACTCTCACGCGCACACAGAACTTGAGATCACGTGTCTGCCTTAACGCTCAGTTCAAAAAGACTTTTGTAACATAGCAAAAAAGGTAAAGATATCTCGAAAAAATCATGAAAAAGGCAATTTCTCCAAGAAAAACACACCATTTTCTTCATGAAAATAATATCCCATGAGCTATTGAGTTATCGCTTCAAAGCTGTTTAGTGTGGAGTTCAGAGCCGTGGATTGACTGAAAATAGCCTGGATTACACTTCATTGATCACAAGTTAGCTAAGTTCATAAGACATGGCTCATCCACTTTATCTTAAACACAAACATCTGCAAGAAAAAATACGGTTTTAAGAGCTTACTAACTCTCAATTATCTGCAAACGTTTTTTACACTATTAGAATCTGTGCTTGATGGATATTTTGCTGGTGGTTTTACACATAGGGTACAAATCCAAGCACTGGAAAATATGATTGTTAGTAATGATTTCGTTACACGTATTATATTGGACAGATATACCCATTGTAATTGCTTAACAATATACAATGTTCCTTACTAAATCTCTGCTATTTACACAACAAATCAAAACAAATATAAACGCTGATCTAACTTAACGTAACAGCTTACTTTTTTTCAAAACATAATCAGTGAAAAATATATGCAGTCAATAATATCGTTTCATTTTGTAGTCTTATGTGCTTCTATTCGTCGTGGGTCTCAGTGAATTTTGACTAAATAATCAAAAGACGTGCACTATATTAAAATCAAATTTCGTAATTTCCCTACGCAAACATTAATAAAAACAGTTTCACGAGGCAGAATCCGAAGGAGACTAGCTGAAATCCTTATTATCCACCTAAAGTACAAAGAGATAGCAGCAGTTACTTATTGAAAATTAAAAGAGGAGATTGAACTTTTGGGATCAATGTTCTTTGGAAAGCGATTTTTCTTTCAATGAGAGATAAAACTTGATACGAAAAAATAGGAATCCACTCAACCTCGCAATTTTATGGATTTCCTGCAGACAATGATGTCGGTCTTGAGGACCAATATTAAAATAAATTAGCCACTTTTAATTTGAATTTTGAAACAAAACTTGTGGAACAAAATAATGATTTGGTATATTTAAGTTTCTATGTTCTTGCGATTTTATAAAGAAGTGAGGATAAGCTGACGTGGTCTACATAGACTTCGCATCTTTCTTACTCTTAACTTGTGTCTTCATAGACTTTCTTTCTTACTCTTAACTTCTGTCTTCATAGACTGCTTCTTTCTTACTCTTCTGTCTTCATATACTTTGCGTCTTTCTTACTCTTAACTTCTGTATTCATGGGCTTCACGTCTTTCTTACTCTTAACTTGTGTCTTCACAGACTTTGCGTCTTTCTTACTATTAAGTTCAGTCTTCATAGACTTCGCGTCTTTCTTACTCTTAAATTCTGTCTTCACATACTTTGCGTCTTTCTTACTCTTAACTTCTGTCTTCACAGACTTTGTGTCTTTCAGTCGTCTCGTTGACCGCGTGGCCAGATGCGAACGTTCCCGACTAATAGGGTTAGAGTCCCGAATAAGGCATTTATGGTTTTCTTTTCCTACGGCTCAGACTCTGCTTCTTTTCTAGAACCAACCAGTGGTCCTAAATTAGAGACGGACGACTGCTTATAGCCCTGTGCTTATGATGGTTGGTAACCCTTCCCCTATGAAAAACAATGTACAGTGAAACTCTGTTATGACGTCCCACAGGGGACTTAAAATAATGGCAGTTATAGCCAGTGGCTGTTATAAACGATCTGAGGTATTACTGAAAAACAGAATTTAGTATTTTTGGCATCTAGTAAAATAATCTTGCCTAGTTTTTGTACAGACGTAGTAAGGTATTAATTAATCCAATAATTGTACAGTATGGATAAATATTTTCACTGTACGTATTAATTAATACACATACGCTCATATTTGTTAATTTAATATGAAAGATCAAAACACTATATGCTAAAATCGCATAAAGAAATCGCGAATTGACAGTTCCTTCACACTCTTTAGTTTCATTTTTGTACAGTTCTTTCTGCTGAATATACATGAAAGAGATGGTGTTCATCTACAGCATTCGTTTAGCAAAAATTGTTGTAGAATTGCAATTGATTCTAAAGCCTTCATTTTTAGACTTGAGATGACCTTTATAGACAGGTTCGTCTTTATTTCCATCTTCGTTACAACACAGTTCATTTATCATAGGGTTAAAAGTCATTTCGCGTGGGTCAACAGTTTTGTTTCTGTTACAGCCCTGTGCTCGTTACATCCCAGCTTGTTATAAGCGAGTTTTACTGTACTTAGCCAAATTATTTAACTGTTTGAATTTGAATTATTGATATGACATTTAATTAAGAATGTTAAAAGAATAAAATCATACGCAGGAGAAAAAGGATTAACCTAAATGATTATTATCACGATAGTTCAGCCCATTCAGTTTTCTGTGTTAATAATCTGTAGTTGTTCCATGTATTTGTGAAACGCATTTCTTCCATAATTTCCACTAACCAAAATATTTTGTGAGTTGAATTTTCATAGTTCTTTAGTTCTGTTTCGTGGCAATGCAAGTTTTTGTTGTATAAGCTAAAGTGAGATTATATTGATATTAGATTGCAAACTCTCCGAGATACTTCGATCAGGCTATATTTTTCATTATCAGATATTAAAATTATCCTTGTTGTGTCCGAGATTCAGAATATTCTTCCCATATCATATTTATTCTCATGTACCTTCGTTTTGTTGATGACCTTGTGATTTTTGAAACTATTCAGAACTGAGGAGTATGATCAAAGAACTTGCTGACAAGAGCAAAGAAGCGGGATTAAAATGAACTTTCAGAAGACAAAACTGATGTATAATGCTTTTACAAGAAATGAAGATTTTGCGGTTGATGGTGAAAAGATAGAGATAACTGATAACTAAATTAATATTGGACAGCAGATATTAAGCAAGAGTCACATTGATGAAGAAATTAATCGTCGTATAAAACTTGGATGGAGAGCTTTTGGAAGAAGCAGTATAATTTTTAAAAAAAGCAGTATGACATGTTTTAAAAGAAAAATATTTAATAGATGAATCCTCCCAGTACTTGAGTATGGGGCAGAGATATGGACCTCAATTAAAAAAGGCATACAAAGATTGCAGACAACTGAAGGAAGCATGGAGGGATTCATGCTTGTTGTAACCAGGGAAGATAAGAAGAGGAACTCGTGGGTAAGGAAGATGACAAGAGTGAACGATATCATGATCAGAGTAAAATCACTGAAATGGCATGGGCTGGACATGTTGCCAGAAGAAAGGACCAGCGATGGACAACCAAAATTTTAGATTGGATTTCGAGGGACAGAAAAAGACGCAGAAGACCGCATGAGAAATGGATAGATGAAATCCGAAAGCATGCCGGAGTATCACGGAGGAGACAGGTTCAAGGCAGACAGTTGCGAAAGAAACTTGGGTAAACCTCCATTCAGTAGTGGATTTATTTATTTGCTTACTTATGGATTGATAACTGTTGACAATGATGATGATATAACTAGGCATTTGCTTCAGCTATATTTGAAATGTCACTTAAAATCTAATAAATTTGGAAGTAACATTTTCTTGAATAAAACTACTTTGAAAGAAAGTCAAGAAGACCCTAGCGTTGCACAAATCCGCTTATTTACTGGCGTAAACCAGTATACAAAAAACGCCGAGCTTTTGCTATCCACTGGAATGCTTTTTCAAGGAAGTAGTTGGACATAAAATGCATTGAATTAGAACGCGTAAGAAACAATGATGATTTTTGAAAAGCGTGAAACACATCACGAGCGGTATTACGTGCGTTTATCACGCAATTATACGGTGTGCTGCTATGCTTTTCCATCCTTTAATAATACATATCAAAAAACCATTGATAGTTCCTTAGAGACAGTATCATCGCATATTAGTTTGCTGGAGAGGATTTCAACTGCTTTTTTTCTTCTGATGGCAGTCCCGATAAAGCTAATGTAAGTGGTAATTCTTCTAATACTAGGTGAAAGCCCGTCATTCATGACGGGGGAAAATAAGATATGTGGAGAAATTGTTTTAATAACCAGGTTTCAGTGGCGTGCAGGAAACACAGGGACCGCCCTGCAAAAGAAATTTCTGAGTCCCTTTTGCTAAGCTCTGTTAACTTTCAATTACTAAAAAATTGAACTTCCATATTATTTACTAGGCTTAACGGGAGTTTAATAAACCAAATTCTTTGAAACCTACAATTATTTTTCGTAAAACCAAAATTATTACTCTTTATTGAGTAAAACATAAATGTTCACATTGTAATTAAAATGATTGCCTTAGTTTCATACCAATACAAAGTACTCCAAAACACTTACGCTGAGGAATGCAAATTTTATATTTTTATAAAATTAAGACCAATTAATACACACAATTGAAGTGGATTAGGAACAACAAACAGAAGTCTTCGCTCTTTCCACATTTATAAGTGAGTCACGGAAAAATTGTCATCGGCTACCACCAGGAATCGAACCCAGGGTCATTCGGTTCCGCGCCGGACATGCTACCACTGTACCACAGCGGCCTCGAATTCTCCAGACTCACAAGTGATTAACTGCCAAACCACACGGCAGGTTGCTGTTTGGATCCCCGCACAATGCTGGGGATTCACTAAAGATGGTAAGCAGCAACTGAACAAATAACTAGGAGGCGAATGAATAATTAATACGCACAATTGACGTGGACTAGGAAGATCAAACAGAAGTCATCGCTCTTTCCACGTTTATGAGTGAGTCACGGAAAAATGCCCATAGTTATTTCTCTCCTAGTTAATGTTCAGTAGCTGCTTACCATCTTTGGTGAATACCCAGCATTGTGCGGGGCTCCAAGAAGCAACCTGCCATGTGATTTGGCAGTTAGTCGTATGTGAGTGTGGAGAATTCGAGGCCCTTGTGGTGCAAAGATAGCATGTGCGGCGGGTAACTAGAAGATCTTGGGTTCGATTCCCGGTGGCGGCCGATGATAATTTTTTCGTGACTCACTTATAAAAGTTGAAATTAAGACCAGCTCTTTAAAATGCCCCACGACCACCCACACAAAACACGTGTGGAAGTGTCTAATTGACCTTTTCCGGTTTATACAAAAAATACAGAACATAAGTAAGCAAATAAATAACCCTTAATTGTGGGGTAAAACTACTTAAATTATTTACTATTGAATATAAAACACACGCTTAACATCATGACTCAGTGTTTCGCTCATGGTAAACTGTATTTCAGTTGACCCTTTCATAAAAAGAAAAAACAACAACTCTCTTATTCTTCATTCACACGAAGAACACCTTTTTTTCATCATATTCTGAAGGATGCGTTGTTAACATCTGTAACACATAAAACCTTATCCTCATTGGTATAAAAATTCAACAAATTGAATTGATATTTCTTCCACATGCTGTTGATCATATACGTGCATAGGAACTTTTGCAATGGCGTGAAAAGGGGCTTCAAGTCGTCTGGAATAACTGCTCTTCCGTCATCCAGTTTTTGTGAATTAAAACAACGAAAATGTTTTTTTTAAATATTTTACTTACAGTATTAATTGAAAAAAAAATGCAGAAAAAAATTGCTTTTCTTGTTAATATTTCATTTAAAGCTGCCTAAATTTCTAGCTATTTCTTGAACCAGGTTCGTATGAAATTTCCGCAAAAAGTCTGTAAAATATTTTTGCTGAGGCCTTCTTAGCCGTTAGCTCCCCCTCCCCCACGCAATGCGATTGTTTCGGGGGCTATCAGTACGCCCCTGCCAGGTATTCTTTTTGTTTGTGAAGTCCAAATGTGAAAGTGTATATCATGAGCATTTTATAACAATAAACATTACAACAATAAAAGAAAAAGTATATTAATTGAGGCATAGATTCGACCAAACAACAATATGGCTTACATTCTGCATACCGTGTGTTTACTGAATATGATGTTCAAAATAGGTAATTTAACGAAATTCCTTGCTCAACCTATTACAAATAAGATAATTTAGTATGTCCATTGCAGTTCAGTTAATCGTTAATGATTAAGCGTAGAATAAAAGAAATAGCAGGAGTGTATGTCCTTTTCAGCTCCCCACTTAGCAACAACACAATGCAATAAAGTATTCATTATTCCCGGCGTCTACTACAACTTCTGTTGTGTCAAGTCTATTGTTGTTCTTTGTACAGTTGTTTATTGCCGCCTTCTATCGTTAATGTCACACCCACAATGATGGCTGCTTGCACTGTTGCCACAAGCAGTTATTCAGTTAGAGAGAAACAGGGGAGGAAATAATTGTTGAGTTCATGTTGAGGGAGGGTTGAAAAGCGGTGTGATCTCGGGACCTGATTGCAGTTTGAGTGCCCGAGTTAAGTCTTTTTGACGCTCGCTGGACTAATGGCCTTTGTGAGCGTTGGGCACGTTCCTCTCTTTAAATATTGACACAATACGAGTTCATTGAAAAACCCAAGAAAACACTCCAGGCACAATGAAAAAAAAATGAAGCAGAAACAACCCTTTGTAGCAATCAAAGTGTAAACTGAAACTGCCAACCCGATTAACGTTTCAATTTTACAGTGATGAAAATAGAAGGCGTGTTCCCCGGAATTCTGCAAAACAATGTGCCGCGCCAAAGCTGGATATATTATGTGCTATCTGTGTAAATTGATACGGCAATTAATTATCTTTTTGTGTTGTCTCGAGGGTTATTTAGATGATTCGTTCTGTTTCTGTTATAAAATACACAGGAAAATTAATGTAATGTATTTATACCTGGAATGTCATGTTGTTCGTGTATGGACACTGAATGCCAAATACTGTATTTATTAAGGGGGATCTTAAGAAACAATCCAAAAGATATTAAGTACACAACTGAATAATTAAGTAGATGACAAAGACATACAAATCCGCGTATAGCGAAAAATATATTTTATTGTGCCAAGCTTTCGCCTTTCAACGGGAGGCTTTATCAAAGCGATATATATATATATATATATTGCTCTTCAAAATTAATATATATATATTTTTTTATCAATGCATCCTTCCAGTGCTTACGTATGGTGCAGAGACGTAGATCCTAACTAAAAGACACATACAAAGGCTGCAGACAACTCAAAGCAGCTTGGAGAGGTGCATGCTTGGTGTAACCAGGAGAGATAAGAAGAGTAACTCATGGATCCGAAAATTGACAAGAGTGGAAGACATCATGATCAGAGTAAAATCCCTGAAATGGCAATGGGCTAGACATACTGCCAGAAGGACAGACCATCGATGGACAGCCGAAATTTTAGATTGGATTCCAAGGGACAGGAAAAGACCCAGAAGAAGACCACATGGGAGATGGGTGGATGAAATTCGAAAGTACACCATACGTAAGCACTGGAAGAATGCATTGATCAAACACTTTTCTTTTAAGACATAATGGCATATTGCTCTTGAAAATTATGCTGTTTCTTCCAAAAGCTCTCCAGGTAAGTTTTGTACGCCGATTAATTTCTTCATCAATGTGACCCTCACTTGATATCTGCTGTCCAAGATAAACGTACGTGTCTGTTATATCCAGCTTTTCTCCATCAACCGATAAATCTTCATTTCTTGTAAAAGCACTGTACATGACTTTTGTTTTCTTAAAGTTCATGTTTAATCCCACTTCTTTACTCTTGTCAGCAAGTTCCTGGATCATACTCTGCAGCTCTGATGGGGTAGTTGCAAAAATGACTATGTCATCAGCAAAACGAAGGTGACTTAGATAATATCCATATATATATTTATGTATATACAGTATATATATATATATATATATATATATATATATAAGCAAGTGGAGAAATCGAAACAGTACTCGCCCAAATTTTCACTCGATGCCTTAATGAAGGAAAGATTCCTGAGGATTGGAACACCGCTACAATGATCCTGCTACATAAGAAAGGTGACATTGAGGATCTCGGAAACTACAGACCTATCAGCCTCCTATCAGTAGTTTATAAAATCTTCACTAAAGTTCTTTCACACCGTTTGAAGGTAGCACTAGACATGGCTCAACCGAGAGAACAAGCTGGATTCATTAGTGGCTACAGCACAATAGATCATATCCACGTGCTGAGAGAACTAATTGAAAGAGCGAGGGAATATGAACCTCCATTGTGCATGGCTTTTATCGATTATGAAAAAGCCTTTGATTCGGTGAAACCATCAGCAGTTACAATGGCTCTGAAAACCTGCGGTATTGAAGATGCATACATTAATATTATTAATAACATCTATGAAAATGCAAGTGCAAAGATTAGGCTGTTTGAAAATACAACACACGTAAAAATTGGAAAGGGAGTGAGACAAGGTGACACCATATCTCCGAAGCTCTTTAATGCCACATTGGAGGGTGTTTTTCAGTCGCTGAGCTGGGAAAACAAGGGGATAAAGATTAATGGAGATTATCTAACCCACCTTCGTTTTGCTGATGACGTAGTCATTTTTGCAACTACCCCATCAGAGCTGCAGAGTATGATCCAGGAACTTGCTGACAAGAGTAAAGAAGTGGGATTAAAAATGAACTTTCAGAAGACAAAAGTGATGTTCAATGCTTTTACAAGAAATGAAGATTTATCGATTGATGGAGAAAAGCTGGAGATAACAGATAAGTACGTTTATCTTGGACAGCAGATATCAAGTGAGGGTCACATTGATGAAGAAATTAATCGGCGTACAAAACTTGCCTGGAGAGCTTTTGGAAGAAACAGCATAATTTTCAAGAGCAATATGCCATTATGTCTTAAAAGAAAAGTGTTTGATCAATGCATCCTTCCAGTGCTTACGTATGGTGCAGAGACGTGGACCTTAACTAAAAGAGACATACAAAGGCTGCAGACAACTCAAAGCAGCTTGGAGAGGTGCATACTTGGTGTAACCAGGAGAGATAAGAAGAGGAACTCGTGGATCCGAAAATTGACAAGAGTGGAAGACATCATGATCAGAGTTAAATCCTTGAAATGGCAATGGGCTGGACATACTGCCAGAAGGACAGACCATCGATGGACAGCTGAAATTTTAGATTGGATTCCAAGGGACAGGAAAAGACCCAGAAGAAGACCACATGGGAGATGGGTGGATGAAATTCGAAAGTATGCAGGGGTGACATGGAGGAGACTGGCACAAGACAGACCGTTGTGGAGGAAACTTGGGGAGACCTTCGTCCAGCAGTGGATTGATAATGGTTGACAATGATGATGATGATGATGATGATGATATGTACAGGTGGCCAAACGACGAAGCATCGTCCTGCCGTGTGTCGTCCGTATTTCATTGATGCCAGAGGGGAATGGAGACTGTCGCACATTGTTCACAGCGACCGCAAGGCGACAGGGCGACGAATCATCCCCAGTTATAGCAGACCTGTTTAGATCAATGTGTCACGGCACACAGTTCATCGCAGTCTTTTGCGCATGGGCAGCCGATTCCCCATGCTAACTGCACGTCACCGCCAACAACGCAGGAAATTGGCCCAAGATCATCGAGGTTGGACAGTGGATGATTCGAAAAAAGTGGTCTGGTCAGACCAATCAAGATCCCTGATGCATTATGTAGACAACCGAGAGCAAATACGCCCTTTACCAACGGAGGCTATGGCACTTGGATGCACTGTTGGGCCGAAACAGGCCGGAGGCGGCGGTGTTTTGCTGTGGGCGATGTTTTCTTGGCACACGTTAGGCCCAATTATCCCAATAGCACAATCCCTGACAGCGTTCAGGTACTTGAACATTGTTGCGGACCAAGTTCACCCATTCATGGCAAGTGTGTTCCTTGCAGATGATGGCGATTACGAGCAAGATAGTGCTCCATGCCACACTGTGAGAATCGTCAAGAAGTGGTTCGAGGAACATGCTGGTGAGTTTTTGTTAATACCCTAGCTCAAAATTCACCTGACATGAACCCAGTAGAACTTTAGTGGTTTGACTTGGAAAAGCGGGTTCGCGATAAATCACCACCACCCGAAATGTACGGGAACTGGAGGACCTGCTGTTGACATTATGGTACCAGATACCCCATGATGCCTATAGCCACCTCATCGAATCGATACCTCGCCGACTGGTCGCTGTTTTGCAGGCTAAAGGGGGTTCTACAGCTTATTAGGTAGGTGGTCATAATGTAATGGCTAATCGATGTACTGTATATATATGATTACGTATAATTCTATATATATATTATGTATGATTTATATACAAATGTATTACGGGAAGGTGTAATTTACTCCCAGAAAGTGTTGGAACTGTCGTCAATCACATAGCCTAACTGTTTTACACATATTTTCAATCAAATCTGCGAGAGACAAAAAGTCACTCCGCAGTGAAATTAAGGCTGTTCCACTTAATTTTGATGGTTCTACAGTTAAAATTTTTGAATCAAGTAACTTTTATGTTTAATTTCAGTTTTTGCTGGGGTTTTTTTTGGTAGCACTTCCGAATATGTTTCACAGCAACACCAAATTTCACCTGCTTAGTTGAAAGTTTTCGAAATGTATCGGATGTTGATTTCATCATTGTCCCTCAGAAGGAAGGAACACTCATGAAATCAGTATCCACATTTTCGAAACTTTCAACTTATCACAAGTTTGTGAAAATTGGTGTTTCTCTTAAACATATTCGGGTTTCTTAATGAGATGAAACAACTTTCAACATTCACTCTTCCCCCTTTATGTTTTCAACAAGCACGTATTTGTCGGCCTCGACGCCTTTTTCAATTTCCTTAATATTAAATTCATCCATATTAACAAGTAAGGCATTAACTCCGACACGACATGCAATGGAACGGGATGTTAGCTTGTCAAACGAAAACCTCTGAAGGCTCAATGCAAAGTGAAAAGTAACTCTCAGTCTTACAATGTGACACGCGGGGTGTGAGAGAGTGAATCACCAGAGAAGCAGGCGAAAGGCGTTTGCTTGTATCTTGCACCTGACACTGGCACTGAAAACGAACAAATGGGAGTATCGTTCGTTTTACGTATGGTATAGGTGAGTCTGGCGTCCGCATCGTATCGTCGGTCGGTGGAAATATCCGTTGCTTTAAGAAACAGACGGCAATATTTTTGCACGATAAATCATTATTTACTCAGATGGCACCAGTATGAAACACAAAATTCCACGCTACAGATTTTTCTTCGAAATATGTATATATTTTTTCCTTTTCAAAACCAAACGGAAATAAAACAGGGTCCAAATCGCCTCAGGGACACCTTGCCCCGACCCGTTTGACCCGCAAGATACTGTCGAATCGTTGACCTGTTGACCCGCTGACCCGTTCCCGTCTCTGAAAGTAACATATTACATCAAAATATATTTTATACTAGTCTCTAAAAATAGAGGTCCACGTTGATGTCAGCTCAATGGATACCACGTCATTTCATACGTCACTTCTTGTGACTATGTCAATGGACTCCCTGATCATAGTTTCCTTATAAGTAGTAAATGGGGCCACTATTTTCCTTTCATTCCATATGGGAATCGCTGCGTTGTAAATTACCTCCTTCGCTAAAGCAGTCGTTCCTTTTCCTTCCCTTATGTCTCTCATATGCTCTTTATGTCGCACACATAAAGATAAAATTCCATTAAAATTCCCGGATTCCTCTATAAAGTCGTACATCGGAATGACGAAAGATTCCTTTGGGTCGGTATAGGTCCTACATCGGAATGTTTGAAGTTATAAGCGTTAGAGGTGTGTGATGTCTTAAAATCAACCGTAAGGGTATTCCTACGTAAAAGGAATGCTAAAATCAAATTGAAGATTTTATCATACAACGCAGTATTAATTCCAGTACTAGCTATAAGTAAACAAAAGTAAAAGCATGTTTAAGATCTAGAAATTTCCACTGCTAAAGTCCCATCTAAACGAAGAAAAAATTATTCAAAATGCGCAAAAAAAAAAAAAAATATTGGAGTGGGAAATATTGATCGGCTCACTCTTTCTTCTTTTTTTTTTTTTTTCGAGATACATTTTTTTCGATTTCTTTTTCGTTTTAACATTTTATTGGTACAGTGGATAAAAAAAGTAAGGGTCTCTATCTAAAACGTATGTTAAAATGGTGCCTGTAACCGGAAAGTAAACCGGTAGGGGAAAATATACGAAGGAATGGTTTAAAAAAAAAATGAAGAAAATAAAAGAATTGAAAACCCACCACACTGCCCGGTAACCCGGAAACAATCAAATGTAGTTCCCTGATTTCGTTTTTTTTTTTTTCAGTTGATTGCGCAAAGGGTTTTTAATAGGAGTGATAGAATGAAAGTCACGTTGTCTCTCGCGATCATCAACCCTGAACGACCGTATCAAAGAGGCGGATGCGTTGTTTTATAGAGGCATTTGGGAACAGCAGAGTGCTAAATCCTATAATTACCGAAGGTCGTAACATGTGACAATACTCATGAAAACCTACTTGTTAAATCGAAAATACAGGGATACGAAATTTGGGCAACGAACTTCCAATCGTATTAATTTGCGGGCCAAGTTTCGGATGCTATATTTCTGGTTTGAAGAGTGTAATGGCCTAAAAATAGATACCGGTATGGGCCTCGGGTTATCACTACAGAACTAATAAATTAACTGGAAATTTTGTCTGCCACTGCGTCAAGGAATCATACGATTTCCTGAAATTAAATGCACATGGTGATGCAAATTAATATATATACCTATATATACCTGCAGTTTAAACTCCCATTGTAAAATCAGTTACTTTTAGTATAAAAGTCGTTGCATTTGTGTCCCGGATTGCTTCGGTTTAGCATATCAGTTTGTTCAGAACAAAATGGCCCAAATTAAATTTTATCCTGTTCATCGATAAATATATGACGCACGGTAAGAAAAGTTGTATTTTAAAGCTGTAATGTAAGACCTTAAACCACCGTTCTAATCGTGAGCAAGACATGAAAGTGTGCTTGTTTGTAGTTAAGTATGCCTTATCCGAAGTGCTTGGGGCCGAAAGAATTTTGGATATTTCTGGGTTTTGGAGAATGTGCATATATGTTTCTATAATGAGATAGCTTTAGAATGGGACTAAGATTCTAAATAATAAATACCTTTACATTTCAAGAAATGGAAAAAATTTCGATATTTCAAGAAATTAGAATCGTTCGTGAAGAACAAATCAGAGTTGAAAACGTGTCAAACGTTTCGGACGCGACCCGAACCCATCCGGACCCGTAACTGACCCGGACAAATCTGCTTGGTACTATATATTCGAAACTCAATTTATATATATATATATACAGGGTGTTCGCAAACTGTTTTGACAAAAGAAGAGGGGTAATAGTACCCATCAAGACGAACAATATTTACAATGGAACCTAGGGTCGCATTTCCCTCTGAGTGTCAGAAAAGAGTAACTTCGAAATACGTCCAACAAGCACAAGTCGTCACCTCAGACGTCATTTCTTTCGTGCTAAAGAAGTAGCACATCGCCAGAACACCACCGTCAACCATTTACCGTATGCAAATTGCCAGAGAAAAACGCAGCATCGACAGTTGCAGCTGATTGGCTTATCAAGGTTCAGTAGACACTTCCTGAATGCCACATATCCAGCACGATGGATTGGACGTGGCGGAACTGCGGCATGGCTTACAAGCTCACCGGACTTAAACCCACTGAACTTCTTATTTGGGCATATGAAATCATTGGTGTATGAGACGCCTGTGGAATTCGTGGAAGATCTCGTCGCGAAAATCGGTGTTGCAGCGGACAGGATAAACACGACACCAGGAGACTTCAGGAGGGTGCGCCAGTCTTTTATTCGCCGGTGTGAATTGTGCAACGGCACCCGTGGCCGCCACTTTGAGCATCTACTTTGAGTCTGTCCCTGATCTCCATTAATGGGATTGTGCAACTGTCCCTGATCTCCATAAATGGGATTGTGCAACTCTTTCTTTGCAATGTTGAAAGTTCAACTTGGACATCTAACTTTACTCTTTTCTGAAACTCAGAGTGGAATACGACCCTAGGTTCCATTGTAAATATTGTTCGTCTTGATGGGTACTATCACCCCTCTTCTTCTGTCAAATCAGTTTACGAACACCCTTTATATACATGTAAACGTATTATATATATATATTAATCTCAATAACTGCTTGATATTTAATAACAGAAATCCTGTTTTAATAATAAAATATGGTTACTTGCTAAATTTTAGTGTCATTTTTAGTGCTACTATTTTGCGTAATCCAGAAGTAATGGCTGACTATGACGGTGACCAAGGAGTATATTACAAATGGTAATCATTATTTACGATTACACAAATGTATTTATTTTAATGTATTTATATCTTTCCAAGCTTTGATGGAGGTGCGCATACTTTACACTTTACACATTTTGAAAAACGAGCAAGACATACAATATTATTCACCGGTTCCTTAATGAGACGAAACAATTTCCAGCATTCACTCTTCCCCATGTTAACAATTAAGGAGTTAATTTCGACATAACATGTCATGAAACCGGGATGTTAGCACATCAATCGAAAACCTCTGAATGCTCAAATTAAAAGATGCGATGTGAAAAGCAACTCTTAGTCATAGAGTGAACTTCGCACGGAGAGAGTGAATCAGCTGAGAAGCAGGCGAATGGCGCTTGCCTGTATCTTACCCTGCACAATCGCACTGTAAAAAAACGCAAAGGAAGCATCTTTTTACTATATGGTGTCGGTGTGTCTGATGTCGGTCGGTGGAAATCTTCGTTGCTTTAAGAAAGAGACGACAATATTTTTGCGTGTCAAATCCTTATTCACTCCGTGGGCACCAGTATCGACTACAGAATTCCACAACACGCATTAGCTTTGGAACATATTTTTCTCTTTTCAATGTCAAAATCCGGTCAGGAACACCTTGACCCGACCCGTTAGACCCGCAAGAAATTGTCGACCCGTTCACCCATTCACCCATGACCCGTTTCCATCTCTAAAACAAATGCGAAATTTTCTTTCATGAAAAGTATAGATTCTTCAAAAGAGCTTATTCCCTCAAATATTCGATAAGAATTATTTTCCAATCGATATTAAATGTTCAAAAGAGTGCCTCGATGAGGATCATGTTCAGAAAAAGTTACCTTATTTGGAAGTGAAAAAAATTCAACAAATTACACCAACGTTTTGAAATTTATCTAAAAACTAAGACGACAAATTTTCCGTAAGAATGAAAAATAAATTTAAACTGGCAACTTTTTTCTGTTTATGGGGTTTAACGACTTCCGTAAGTAACTCGATGAGCTAGAAGCAACCGCCCGTCTCTAATTTGTTACCACTGGTTCCAGGTAAGCGAGAGAGCCAATGCCATGAGACAAACTGAGCATCCACACCTCACTGGGAGTCGAACACAGCCACATCATGGACGAATGGGCAGAAGCCAGCGTTTAGATCAATGCGCTATCAGGGCGGCCTGAAAATCTTTCACTAAACCAGAAGAATTAACCAACGACACACACGGATCGGACTCTGAACCGGTTCATGAGTGTCGTTCGCAGGAAAAATCAACGAACGAATCAGTGCAGATGAATTATTTTAGTGAGTGGAATCGAAAAAATCGATTTGCTCATATCCAGAAGAGAACAAAGCATTGGATCCCCGCTTGTGGTATCTGACACCACGTGTTGCAACCTCCCGGATGCGCAGAGAGCTTCTCAACGCCTGAGAACCTCCTCAGAGCCTCCTGGAATATTCCAATAGTGACATCATGTCGGCGCTCGCTAAAAGTTTCGGATTACGAAAGTTTTCGGTGTTCGGATTATTGATGATCAACCTGTAGTTGCCATCCTTCTTGGGAACTGTTGGAGCAAAACAGGAATGAGCTATTCATTCTCTTTTCTGATATTTAAAATTGTGGAGACAAAAAGAATGAAATTTTATGTCTTCTTTGTATTTGACCTACGATCATCCAATCGTATTAATTTTCTAGTCAACTCTTTGACCCTGTATTGATAGTTTAAAGAGTAAATAGCAACACCAACCAACGGCTAGACTTGTTTCTGAAGCAGAGGTATATGAACTAATCTTAGAGTACTTAAACAGAGCCAATAGATTATTCATCGAACAATCCTTCCTGATTACAAACCAGAAACACAAAAGGGATGTAAAGGAAGGAAAGACAGCAAACGGCTCACACTAGGAAGGTAAAGAGATCCGCAGCCATATTAATATGGAGGATCCTAACGAAACGTGCGCCATTCACCAGCCATTAATGCATAACTGTCCAAAAGAATGCAGTGAAGTAATAACATAGGCTAAACCATGTAGTAAAAGCCATCTCTCTCTCTCTCTCTCTCTCTCTCTCTCTCTCAAACTTTCGCCCCCCTTGCAAAGTCTCCATACCGAAACTTCAGGAAGACATTTCTAGCGCGCTCCAAATGAGCAATGCAATGCTCGCGTGGTTTTCTAATTTTAACTTTTATCCACTGTTTGTACGAGTGATTTATATAGTGGTTCTTGTATGCTCTAGCTCCTTGATTAGCCTTAATAATGATGAAGAGAAAGTCTAACGATGCTGGTTCGATCCCTACCACACATAAATGGAAAAATTATAAAAATGTCAAACTTCTTGATTTTGCAAAATTTCTGCATAAATACGGAAAACCTCGAAATGGATTTTTATGAAATAAATAGAATTACTAACTACGGAAAATCCGTTAAAAGACGTACACCAGCCGTCAACTCTGCTGCACGTTATTTTCGTGAATTTTTCAGTAATTCAAACCCCTTTTTTTTTGTAGTACCTCAACTACAGCCATGTATCTTACGCTTCAGCGTAACATTTCCCGCATAATACGCTTATCGTAAATGGCATTAGTTTCATTATGTTATTTTCTGGTAGTTGAGGTGATTTGCATGTCATTTCCCATTCATCTTGGCTTACTGGAAGGTGTAAAACAGCTTTCTGTTTCCCACCGCCCATTCCTTTCTTAAGTCGGCCGTTTTCTTACTTTGAAAGGTATAAGGAAGTAAATTGCTTCGTCATTTTGGTCCACGCCGGGGATAGAACCCGAGTCCTCTTATTCCGGTATAAGTAGCTCTATCAACTGAGCTACGCAGACGTTCGTTCTCGCTGCTATCTGCCTTCATGTCGTGTGCGTCCTGCGGGGCAGGCACGTCACATCTCCCCCTGCCCCCGAAAGAGGGCCGGGGCATGGTCCACGACGGTATAAGTAGCTCTATCAACTGAGCTACGCAGACGTTCGTTCTCGCTGCTATCTGCCTTCATGTCGTGTGCGTCCTGCGGGGCAGGCACGTCACATCTCCCCTCCTCCCGAAAGAGGGCCGAGGGCATGGTCCACGAGTCAGCCGGGACCATGTATCGTTGTAGGCAGCCATCCGCTGAAAAACGTGAACTTGAGAACTCCCACTCCATCTGGTGTGTGGAATTCAACATCACACACATTTATTATTCGAAGCGCTGAAGAAGGGAATTATCTTATTTTTCCTGTCTCGCTGTGTGGAAAGAACATCACACCATTGCGAGAACTTTAACGGCCGGATCATCCGGGAAGTTTGGGCGCCATTATAACGAAGTAAATGTCTCCATCATTTTGGTCCACGCTAGGGATTGAACCCGAGTCCTCTTATTCCGGAACAAGTCGCTCTACCAACTGAGCTACGCAGACGTTCGTTCTCGCTGCTATCCGTCTTTATGTCGTGTGCGTCCTGCGTGGCAGGCACATCACAAAGGTGATGAGGAGACAGCCTTTGTCTCGATTTTTCTGCGTTTTTTGCCGCGGTAACCTCTATTTAGCACGTCTTTTGTAAAAAAAGATCGTGCTTATGTTATCGGTCTGCCTGTCCGTCCTTCTGTGGACACCATATCTCTTCAACTATTAGTCCGATTTAAAAAATTCGTTTTGCATTGGAAAGCTTGAAATATGCGAATGATGATCCTTCATTTTTTTACGATGTACAATTTCGCCACTAGAGGGCGTAAATGAAGATGATATCGAATTGAAAACACATTTTATTTCATATATTTTCTCCTAAATATCCGATTGAACTTTTTTTTTCACCTTTCGATTCCATTTATGTGAAGACTAAATGAATCGAAAGTCATTTTTTCAATTTATGCATAGATTTTTCGCTAGAAGGCGTAAAAGTAAAGTGCGTTTTGGTCGATATCTCTACTTCTAAAACTCCAATTTGAAAAATTCTTTCTGAAGCGGATACAGCTCTTGATTGGAAATGTATTTCATACAATTTCTAATATTTGGTAAAGAGTGGTTTCACCCACCAGGAGGCGTAAGTGTTAATTTCTGCTTTTGATGTATATGCAGAAAAATCTGAGCTCCTGGAAACTCGACTGAAAAAATTCGAGTTTCCAGGTGCTCGAATTTTTCAGTCTCTTTTTGGAATATTTCTTTTTAAAATATTGAATGGTTTTTCCACCAGGGAGCGTAGGTGTATATCATATTTTTGCCAAAATATCTGCTTCTAATGGCCCGATTTGAAAAATTCCTTCTTTACTGGATAGAGTTTCCTGTGAAACATTTTTCTCGTATAATTTCATAATTGTCAAGTAATTCGTAGCATTTTCGCTAGGGGGCGTTAAAGAAAATTGCTTTCCACCGATATTTCTGCTTCTAAAGCTCCGATTTAAAAACTTCTTCCTGTATCGCATACAGCTCCTGATTGGGAAATGTTTTTCATATAATTTCTAACATTTAGTAAAGAATGGTTTGACAACCAGGGGGCATAAGTGTTCATTTCTGCTTCTGCTGTGATTTCAGCAAAATCTGAGCACCTGGCAACTCAACTGAAAAATAATATTTTCTAGACCGATACCGCTCACATTAAAAAACCTTTTGTGCATACTTTCTTCTTAAAATAATGCATGTTTTTCCCGCCAGGGAGCTTAGATGCATATCTTATATTTGTCGATATCTCTGCTTCTAAGAAAATTTGAAAAATAATTTCTTTGTTGGAGAGCGTTTGCGCTGCGAAATGTTTCTCCTATATTTTCAAATTTTTCTTAACGCACAAGTCTGTAACCAGAGGGCGTAAGTTCACGTTTCCGTTTACAGCAATGTCTGCGGGATTAAAAAACCCTTTTGAAAAACTTCTTTCTTCCGTGAGATTCTGCTGTTTTCCACACCGGTTCAATTGACTTTGAATAGCTTTGATAAATTTAATTTGAGTCAGAACGGATTAAAAAGACGTGCTCATTACCCTCCGAAGATTTGGTGATATCGTTCTTAATATACACTGCTCACCCCCACCCCCACACAAAATCTTGAAAGTTTCAAACAAAATCAAAAATAGCTTCTAATTTCTCACATATTCCAATCTACCTTCATTTGCAAATACCGATTATTACAAAACCTCCTCATCGGCAGTCAGTTCCCTTTCCTTGACGTCGTCACTCACCTCACTCAGTATAATCCTTTACGATAGTAACTATTTCGTCTAGTCTCAGTTGTTTGTTTGGGCAGTAATTCTGACAAGCGGGTGCTTCTCTGGCATGAATCTCCCTTCTTAAAAATTATAACTTATACAAACACTTGTTGTATTATTCAATCGCCAGAATAATTTATTTTGCCGGTAAAACCCAGATGGGATTTTGATGTCCATTCCCTGGAGACAAGATCTTCTTTACCCAGTAGCCTTGAATGTCGGTGGGATCATTAAATAACCATTTTTTTAACGAAGTGAGAATCATCTATACGTACATGCTTGTGATACATTATTATTGGAATTTTTCAGCATTGCTGGAACTCGTTAAGAAACCCGACAACCATTATTTGAATACATTGAGAAGGACTGCGATAGTTCATTGAACGCAAAAAATAGTGTAACGATCATTACTCAAAAATTTTAAGAAATACAGTATTTATTCGAATGCTTTAAGAGATGCAGTATGCAATACTTAAATGCAATGATATATTCAAGGGTCATTACCTGAACTCGTTAGGAGCTACAACGATCCTATATTTAAATGCTTTGAAAAGTGCAATAATTATTGCTAAAGACGTAGTGCAATCGTTACTTGAATGCTTTAAAAAGGCAAAACCATCATTGCTTGAGCATGTTAAGGGACAGCCCAATTAAAAATTGAAAGCGTTGTGAGGTACTACGATGAAAACTTGAATGCATTAAAACTAAACATGAATAATGATTTCTTCATTTTATCTATTACTATGAATAACATATTGTTCGCGCCCATAATAGTTATCTCTTTTAAAATAACGTACAAATGAGAAAACTAGTCTGAAATAAAATCAAAATCTGTAAACATTTGTTAAGACATTCATATTTTACTCTTATTTGAAATTTAAACTGTAATAGTGCTTTGGATTTGTAGCTGAGACCAAATCATCTGAAGGTAGCGCAGTTATCGCATTTTAGAACACCTGTTATCCTTTTTTAGATTTCATAAAAAAAATTATTCAAAATTCTAGCGCTGTAGATTGGTTTTATCATAAAAAGCATCGTTTTCTACTGCAGTTATTTTATGAGATTTAAGTTCACACGATACAGCTTCTTAGAGTAATTTTGCAATACGCTTTCATCAGCCTCTTAATTATAATCGCCTAACTAGTAGCTTTCTGGACTACCATTGGTACAAACAAATCTTAAAGAATAATCGATAGGAGATTATACGCGAACTCACAAATGACATGTAAAAGGAAGTATTGTTTATATTGCCGAGAAAAGTCACTTAACAAGTCTATCCCGAAGTTCACTGTTAACACGTATGGAATGCTCTTTCATCTTGTTTAAATACTTAGATTTAGATTTGCAAATTTTGCTTGGACCATTGTTGTTAACCTTGGTTTCATAACGCTAGTTAAATGTCAGTTGGTGTGAATAACCCTGAAACTTATATGAATAAGTCACTGTCGTGAGATATCTGATAATGAGATAAATAACAAGTTGCTTCCACTGGTGTTAAACAAAACCTGCTTCGGAAATAAGGAAACTTCAAGCAATTCATTAGGTTTCAATTGGCACATCAAGCAATAACAAGTGTACAGTGCCCCATGAAAATTAAAGAAAACTGTTCCATAAATTAGATTTATCCGACGCACCTGAAAAACTTTATCAAACACCGATACTACAACAGTAGAGACCTAAATTATGACCGGAACTGAAAGCCTGCTTTCCTGGATGTGTCTCATTCTTTCGTAGTCGCTGAAAACTTAATTAGGCATAAAAAATGCTTTCTAAAAATTATGGCTAGTGATCAAAAATGAATCAAATGACTTATAATTTCAATTCATTTATTCATCAGGTTTTTATCATATCGTCAATTTAAATGCAATAGATTCCGGTTAATTGGGTAATCGTTTACTTGGAGCATCCCTTTTATTTGGGACAGTTCTTGAAGAAAATCCCAAATTAACTCTTTGGAACAAAAGTTCACATAATTGGGGCAGCCGCTTATTTGGTCCGAAGTGTTCTAACTTCGATGGGTCCCTATTAAACCGGAAAGGCCCAATTTGCCTCATTGGTCCATTCCGGTTAATGGCCCAGTGAGCCAATCTTCTGTATGCTCCTGGATTGACCCTCTATAATTGGGAATCACTCAAGCATTTAATTATAGTCTACTTAAATAACAGTATTTCGTATCACATAAATATAGCTCGCTCTTTCCACAAATCAACTTATCACACAGAAGATCTCATGAGCATCACAACATACAGAAGATCGCCGTCAAAACAAGATAGCACTCTGATCTCCTAAACAACATAGCACACTGAAAATCGAACACCCGAGCTCTTATCATTAGATACATATTACGTAGTTTCACTTTGACCTATTGTCAGGTTGTTGCCAACGTAAAATTCATCGAGAAAGAATCGTGGTGTTCACTCAGAAAATGTCATGTTACGATTCTTTTATACTCAAAAAAAAGCAACTATGGCATTACGATAAATATCTTATGTCCATCAGATTTTTCGTGCTTTTTTAACTTTTTCCCCATCTCCTTTCTTGATTGATGAAGTTTTCAGGGTCAATAACTTCACTGTTAGTTATCTGGACACACTGTATGCGTTTTCCATATATAGAGCAAACAATCTTTTTTCTACATAGTGTAAGTATCGTTGAATTCGTCATGAAGAAGCTAGGTCAGAATAGGTGACACAGCGAAACATTGGTAGACTTGAAAAACTAAAATATGTGATAAATGTTGTATTATCTTAATATATATTATCGTCACAAGACTGTAGTCTCTGATTTCAATAATAAACAGCATTGTGTCAACATTTTTCAGTGGTACCCAGAAAGTTTAATAAATGCCTTGCAACAATGAGGCAAACATCGGGCCCCATTGCAAATAGAGCAACAAGATAAATGCAATTCCTATGTCAGATTTAAACGAATATAAATATCCTGCTGTCTTCATATATAAATTGAAACACCTCTGGTAATAAGATAAACGACGTCCTTTCATAATATTTGAGAAAACAAATCCTGCAATTAGCATAAATGCCACTCTTTCAGTGAGAACACCTCCAGCAGTAAAATTTATAAAAATATCCAAACGAATTTAAAATGCAACTCCTCCGGCATGTTACGATTTCTGACGTACTCAGAACAAAATAACTATGGCATTACGATAAATACCTTATGTCCATCAGATTTTTCTTGCCTTTCTAACTTTTCCGCGTCTCCTTTCTTGATTGATGAAGTTTTCAGGGTGAATAACTTCAGTGTAAGTTATCTGGACACACTGCCTGCGTTTTCCGTATGTAGAGCAAATAATCTTTTTTCCTACATAGTATAAGTATCGTTGAAGCAACTGACTGCGTGAAAGGAATTCAAAGTCACTTTCCTCTTTAACAGTCAAGCAAAGGGCAGGTGGTGTTTGAGATTCTTCATGACTTGGGATCAGTAGCGACCGATTTTAAACCCCATAAAGAACAAGTCTTCGCACGCGATCCCTTTCCTGCAACCTAAAGCTGCAGCAGACGCATATTGTTAATGTCTTTCTCACATGAAGGAAGCAAAAAATAAATTAAAAATGAAAAGACAAGCAGATGGACTTTTCCTGCAGATGGTACAACACAACGAACCGTTTCGCAACTTACAAGATCTCGTTATCTGAATTCAGCTCAGGAAACAATATTAATTACCACTAAAAGATTTCTATTACTGTCACGCCGTGTTCTGAAATAAAGGCTGCTTTAAAGCTTATAAAGACAAAAGAGAGAAAAAGTTTGGTGGTTGTCAAATTTCTCTCTCTTGTGGAGCAATTTAACTTTCCTTGATTTTCTAAAAATATCAATAAAAAGGTTATTACTCTATATTCATATCTGAAATAGTTCCTTACATTTCTGTCTAACATTTGATAACGAAACAATATGACTGAAAAAAAATGTATTTATCTAGAATGACCAAGAGGTATTCTCGTGCATCAAAAAATGTGTAGGTCAATTAAAATGTAATATTTAACCACGATTTTTTGTTCGATATAGAGACGCAATCCGGACAGGTATGCAATAGTGATCGTATTACAATGGGTTTGTCAATCTTCATTTTTAAATGTGAAGGTCATTACAAATAATCCTTTGTTTCCGCCATTTTCAACAAAGAAAAGGGCCTTTTTTTTTTTTTTTTTTTTGAACAAAGAAACGTACGCTTAGCTTTCTCCGACAAAGAAAGCAGCAAGAGTTCTAGGTTTCACTGAGTGTCTTAAAGGTTCCACTACACTGGTGAAGATTAAACCAATATAATAGGCTACGTCTGTCCCTAACACTCTGACGTCATTCAGTACTTGCATCGCCATCTGCTTTTATCCGGTGGCCGAAATCGGAACTAAGCTCAGCGCTATTGCGCGGTACGTAAAATCAAGAAGAAATACCGTGACGTCAACGCTCTGACGTAATTCGGTACTTTCAGCGCCATCTGTGGTCGAAATCAGAAATAAGCTCACCACTGTTGCACGATACCTAAAATCAAAGAGAAATACCGGAAAATAAAATAAAGTTAGTAAGAAAAACGACTTCATCCGTGACAACACGCACGTGCTCGAGCTATTGTCTGCGACGTTTGTTATGTTACGCAGGTGTTACGTCGCGTTTTATTTCATTTTCTTCGCATTACAGAGTCATTTCATACAAAGGAATAAAATTGCAGAGTAATTTCGTAAAAGGAATAAGCGTTATTTTATTTCAGAAAGAGGAATTAATATAGAGAAATCAGTATTATTGTATTTCATAGAAAGGAAGAAGTAAAAATTGTAAGAAAATAACTGCAGGCGTAGTTTTGATTCATTGTGATGGATATTTAAAAACATTATTGGTTCGTGGAATGTTTCTCTGTAGTACAAAATGGAGGAAGATAAAGCTGAAAGAAAACGTCGCTTAAATAGAGAACGACAACGGCGATGGCGTGCAAACCATTCTTCTAATATACGATTCTTATAATAAAAATTCCAGTCACAGCTTTTTCACCCGTACATGGCACGAGCTATGAGCTAATATTTTAATAAAAATATTTTAAAGTTCTCATTCCTACCAACGATTTTTTTGGAATATTACAATCAAACAAAAGTTTTTGTACAGAACAATTTTCTTAACCTGCGAGTGGAAACGGTTTCACCTACATATCTGTGATGTCATTACATTACTTCCTATGGTTCTGTTTTTCCCATACATACACAGAACTCATAAATGCTAGCATGCCCATTTCTCGCCTGCATATTTCTAGCAGCAGATTTGGAAACTTTCCGGTGGTGGATATCTGCCGTTTTAAAACTGGAGTTTCTAAGATATTGAGAAAGTGTTCTTTAAAGTACGTTAACGCCGCCCCTTTGGCGCAGTGGTCTAAGCGATGGCTTCTGACCATTCGTCCTGAAGGGGTCCGGGTTCGAATCCTGATAAGGCATGGATGTTGCGTTTGTCTTACGGCACTGGCTCTCTCCCTTCTCTGGAACCAGTGTCCCCGAATTAGTAGCGGGCGACTGTAAGTTGCTCACGGTGATTGTTACATTAGTGACGGGCCCATTGAGTTGCTCACGGTGGGTGTTAAACCTTCAAACGAAAAAAAAAAGTACGTTAACAAGAAAGCTGAAAACCGACGTTGGTACAGTCTGCAGACTCCCGTTTTTGATAATGCGGTAATAACGGAACAGTCAGCTAAATGTGTTTTAGTATTTAAAGCTGGTTAGATTTCTGTTGAACATGAGAAACGCCGTAGACGACCGCCAAAGTTTTAGCAGTTTAGTCTCGCTGCTGTACCAAAGAACGTTGTCCTTAGAAAACGAACAGCCGATCGACATTTTAAAGATTAGATAAAATGTTTTGAGCTGTTAAGAATGAAGCATCGAATCCAAAGATGGCAGAACTCCTGAGATCTATGTATAGGCAACATATGTATATACTACATATTATTTCGATGGAGGCACATTGATTAATTAGTTAGCCAAAAAATTGTTCTTTAAATAGATTTCCAAAACATTTTGACGACACTCGGTCAAGTTTTCTGATACGATGATTTCATTTTGTCCCATTTTATCTCTCTAGAATTCAATACAGAACAGCTTGGATATCAGAAGAAGATATATCTTTTTTTATTGGTGGTTTAACGACCACCATGAGCAACTCAATGGGCTATAAGCAGTCGCCCGTCCCAAATTTAGGGTCACTGGTTCCAGGGAAGGGAGAGAGCCAGTGCCGTAAGACAAACACAACATCCATGCCTCAGCGGGATTCGAACCCGGACCCCTTTCGGATGAATGATCAGAGGCCATCGCTTAGACCACTGCGCCACCGGGGCAGCGAAGACACATTTGGATATCAGAACTGTTGAAATCTAACGGACATATGTATTTTCGAAGTAGAGTACTTCTCCCGTAATTTTACATATCTGTGGGTACGATAACTTCCCTTCAGGATAGTAAAATAAATTTGTCCTCATATGGGGCTAAACAATGTCCAATTTATTTCGGTTATTTCTGGTGCATCGTTTTGTCTTTAGGCAGATTAAATATGCGTAGTTCTTTTGATACGGCTATTTCTGGAAGATGGACTGAAAAATACGTATATGTACTACATAGGTAAATATAGCGTAACTTGTACTAAAAGTTATTTATAAATACAGCGCAGTCAAGATTACGTGCGGCACACCCAGACGTTAGTTCTTCAAAAAAAATGGTAAAACATTTCAGTAAGCAAATTGGGAGTTTCTTTCCACACGATTTTGTGGAAAATCAACATTTATTCACCTTACGCTTCAATTACACATTTTTATTTCCGCGGTTTTGTTGTAAATTCACCGTATGGTCTGATTTAATTATAGTCATTAAATCTAGTTTAAAAACTCAGTGGGTAGCAATTTTGAATTCCGTTTAATCCCCACGGTGTTTTCCCATAGGAATCAATTTTGGTCACTTGACAATATTTTGTGGGAAACAAAATGCAGGACATCAAAAATTTTCGCTGATAGGGTTTGTTTCTTTTTTTTTTTTTTACCTTAATAAAAAGACTTTGGTCATGATAATTTCCGTCTTTGTCTCCCTAATGATTTTTAGCTCAAGTGTTTTAAATTTCTAGTAGCTATTTTCAATCATGATATTACTACTCTCTCCATACTTTTTTATTAGAATAATATTTGCATATCTAATGTTAATATTTCGTCCAGATAATTAAGTGAGCCAGCGAATGGGAGAATAAAAATACGTAGCTAAGTTGGACTAGAGGATTCATTTGCTCTTTTCATTTTTGCTCATAAATCTTTTAGGTAATAGCTGAAGCAGTGAAGCATATGTCTTTTATGCAGAGATGTTAAATTTGCTTTTCGGCTCAGCAATTGGGACCTATTTTGATGTTTTCTGATCTCATAATTGTTTCTTCAGTACAATAAGCCTTTATTTGACACCAGTTAAACTGTACTTCACTACTCATTTTTCAGATTCCCATGTAGCCATTACTGAATTTGTTCTGTTTTCCATAGTTCTGTTGCTTGAAACGGCATTGTTCTGAATCGTGTAACCTTTGGGTAGAAATTTGGAGATATGGTTTTCATTGTCCCTTCAGGATCCCACAAAGTTAAGATGTTTTGAGGAGATGGTCTCCAAGAAGATAAAAACAGTATTTCTATACCAAAATTGTAAAGTCTTGCAAAATATTTGCAAGGTTTAGCGCAGACGAATTCTCATAAATAAGTCTGCTAAGCTTCAGCAGAAAGTTTGAGAAGTTACTGACTTCTGGAGTGATCAGCTACAATTGTTTCTCTGAATCAAAAAGGATGCCCTTTCTGGGAGAAATGATGTCTCAGTGCTATTTGTAACCTGAAGAGGATTGTGGAAGCGCAACAAAGAAAAAAATCACCAAACAATACGTACAAAATGCGACTTTACCTGATTGGTTTTATTGACAAAAACACCTCCTAGTGTGCATCCATATTAATGCTGCGTATAGGTTAAAGGAGACTAAAGTAACGAAAATGTTATTTTTTTAGAATTATTATTCTTAGTTCTACAGGCGGAATCGGACTTATATCTCTCGTACCATGTTCTACAACGGTACTGTTTCACCACCCACAAAAATGTACATTACAAATTGTATATTTCTAGCACATCCCAACTAAGTATTTCAAGACCTGCCCACAACCTATCAGAATTATTTATGTGTTTTACCAGTACAGCTGCCAATTTTTGGCGCATAATGGTTAGACTTCTTAAACATTTCACTTCTTTGAAAATGATATTCCGATTCTTTGAGGTGTAACGGTTGCATACTTGGGTAAAAATCAAGTAATGTGGGTCCCATTTCCGTTATTATCAGTTATAAGAACTGCTCTTTATATACTAGGATTCTTTTCAATTATAAAAGCAGCTCTTTATTTACTAGGATTCTTTGCAATAACAGGAACTGCTCTTTATTTACTGTACTGTAGATTCAACATGGATTACATGATTACGAATAGTGTAATGACAAGACATAATGCTGAAATGTTTTCCATTTCAGACTTAAACCAGCAGGTGGTTTTTAGTTTGCACTATTCTTTGAAGTATTGAACTAAGAATGTTATATTCTTAATACTCTTGGGAACTTCGGTAGCTAGCAGAACTGAATGGTCGGTTTGAGATTGCAAATACTGTATCACAGTTTTGTCCAGTTTGATGACCCGCACACACACACACACACACACACACACACACACACACACACACACACATGTGGACGAAAACTTACAGATGAATAGCCCTATTTTTCGCGTATAAATTCTTTTCATCCATACCTAAGGGATTTTCTTCATTTATCATCCTTCGCCTTAGTTTACCATATTTCATTCGTAATTTTGGATATGCATCACAGTTTCCCTCCAGTGCAATAAAATATTTGCTACCCATTCTTTTTTTGCGTTTATTCAACTGATACCTCCACAGAGGATTCTTTAGTTGCTTTGGTTTCAACGTTGGCATCTCTTATAACTGTCTGAGCAGATGATCCTTAGATTTTTGTGGTGCGATGCACCAAAAGAAGTTAAACTTAATACCCAGTCGCTATTTTTTAGAACTGCGAAATATATTCATCAGGCAATTATATATCGAACTTGTTAGAGTGGAAAAGGTTCACGACCAAGAGAAAGCGTCTCATTCTATTAGCTGGACTATCTAGATTATGAGGAAAGTTTGATGTACCATGACTGCACTGATTGTTCAACATACCAAAATGATTTATTACTTTGGGCATGCAAGCAATCTGCTGTAACAGAGAATGTGCCTTGTCATGCTTGAGTGAAATAAACGCCGAACTTAGGATAAGTAGCACCTGTTGTGGTATGGGATATAATTATCTTGGCATCGAGTTTTACTTGAGAAAATGACGCTGTCTTCAGTGATTAGTAATCTACTATAATTTATTGATATACAAATATAAAGTTATGGTAGCTGAAGTTAAAAATGCTCTGAGGTTTGTTTGCCGAACCGTATGCAAAAAAAGACAGCCAAAATATCTCAATGATTCCAGGGTTTCGTTATTTTAAATGTTCTTGCAGAGATATTGCAGATTTGCATAACAGAAATATAACTTTCTTCTTCACAGCAATGCTAGCCATTTGAGTTTGTTTCCTAGGGAGCTATTGTCGCTCATACCTTCAACTGAAAACACAAAGCATCGTGCATGAAATAAATTAAACGCCCAACAGAAGAAGTAATCTAAGAGTTTTACGATGAAATAACAATAGCAATACTTGAAAAATCATATTTAATGTGAAAATAGGGAAACAGCCACCGGATGAAGCTTCGATAGGTATATTTGGCCACGATAACAGAAACAAGCGTAGAAATACTTTTGTTGGTTTTGTAGTGGTGGAAAGGTTTTTCATCATGAATTCCCTTTTCAAGATAAAGCCGAATAAGAAATGGACGCGAAGGCACCCAAATAGGGTTTAGTGTTTTTTAGTAGGGAATAAGAAGAAGAGATAGAGTTAGAAATGAACTTATAAGAGAAATAACACAAATAATAGATGTTATAAAAATAATAAAAGAATCAAAGTGGAGATGGACTGGCTATGGTGGAAGACTGAAAGATGGGCACGATTATTAACAGAAAGGCGAACGAGAGATGGAAAGAAACGAAGGGAGCACCAGAAGAGAATAAAATGGAGAGATGACCTTCCGAAATTCAGAGGTGCTAAATGGTAGACTGAGGCTAAGAATCGAGGAAGTTGAAAAAAAACTGGAAGAAGCCTACAACCTGCAGTAGGTGCCAACAGACTAAGGAGAAGAAGTTTTAAGCACCTCAATTTGCACGTGAAAAGTTAGTCTGCTTAGAACACTACGTTACGTGAAACTTGACTAACAATCGTAGTTGGTTCGGTTTAGTTAAAACCCCGTTATAGCTTAAACCTTAATGTACTTAAATAAGCTCAGAAAATGTTACTTCAAGAAGACTTCAAGAGATGTATTTACTGTCTTTCCCTTTTATTCAGAGCATAGATAGAAAGAGCACTTGAACACTAATGAAACGCAACTGTCGTTATTCGCTCTTCAATCAAGCTTGAATAATATCAGAACATATGACATCGATTATCACATAACAAAGCTCTTCAAAAAATTTACAAGCTCCAGCCGAATTCAACAAGCATGAGTAAATTAGAATATCTAACAAAAGATAGCCTAACGGGAAAACAGCTTAACGAAAGTTAGCTGAACATACCCATCTGAGAGATTGAAGGAAACAGATCATAGCCCCCAGAAAATAAGATGTCACTGTAATAAAAAACTAAGCAGAAATTTTGAAAAAAGTTAAAGAGTTCTATTCAAAACTGTATGGAAGATACATCTATGTATTACAGACATAAACTACGCATACCCAAGTTTTTACCGGATGCCTCAACGAAGCAATAATTCCTCATGATTAAAACAACACCATAGTGATACTGCTGCATACAAAATGAAAAAAAGTGACCTCAACGGCCTCAGCACACTTCCTCCTATCACCGCTAACTTGTAACACTCTTGAAGTAAAGCATTAACCCGTTACCAAGTTTCCTATACTTGAAGAGCGGTTACACGCTACATGTGATATGGTGAAGTGTGCTAATCGTTAAAGCTGCCAGTTTGGGATGAAATATAAACCATAAAATTTCAGTACGTAGACTTGCTATTTACTGGCCGTTCAAGCCAATTAGTGTGTAATTAAGAAGTATCTGAGTGGGATATTTAGTTATCCGGGGAATCTCATAAAAGCTACGTAATATTTAAATCAAAGCGGTATTCTTATTGGGGCAATACAATGATCTAATAAGACTGACTTTTCTTTACACATAGTTAACTAAGAGCATCACACTTGAACCGAGTAAATGATGGAGTCATAGATCTTGCGTCTGATCAAGAGGTATTCATTTCTGTAAGACAACCAAAATTTTAAGTATCAGGTTTATAAAACATTTTACGTATCAGAGTTCCATTTTAAAGCAAACTATAGAGATGGTCAAACCGATTCTTTTTAAATAATCGATTCTTTCGATTCGACTCACTAGAAAGATTCATTCGGACTGATTCGTTCGTTTGATCCTCTCGGTGTAGAAAACGATTTGTGTCTATGGGAATCGATTCTGAGTCGGATGCTTTCGTTCGTTTCCGTCATTGATTCTTCCGGTTTAGAGAAAAATTTGTATTTAGAGAAACTATTCTGAGTCTGATCCTTTCGTTCGTTGATAGTTTCTGGTTTAGTGGCGGATTTTTAAGTTTAAATTTGTTTTTAATTCTTACTTAAATTTGTTCCTCGGTTAATAAGCTTGCTTTGAAACGTTCAAGTATGATTTATTGTGTTTCTACAGTTCTGAATAAGGTAAAATTTCCTTACCAGAACATGAACCTCACCCAGACACAAAAGTGAAATTTTGATATCTAGTAAAGAGTAATTCTGATCTATTCATTCAGGGAATCGGCTCGTTTCGGAATCGATTCTTCTCAGGAAAGATTCGTTCGCCAATGACTCAGTTTGCTAATTCGTTCTTTTCGAACGAATCATTCACGAACTACACATCTCTAAGAGAAAACCTGGTACCGTACATGAAGGGAGCTCAAAGTAACAACGAACTTGCTTTCTATCTCTGTTTCTCGCTTGTAACTAACACCAAAATATAATACACTTGGTTTTGGAGCTGCATAAAATGCTACAGTGAACGATTTTTTACAAAATTCACTAATTAAAGAAGACTGCAATGCAAAGTGCTCAAATTATTAAACTACGCCTAATATGCTAATTTAATAAATCTAATTACAGGGTTTGATTAACAGATTGAAACACCACAATATCACCACGCTCCAAAATAAAAAATAAAAAAATTTCTAGAATGAAAATTTTAGAAGTGAAGTTAGAAAAAAAAGACGTTTACGTTGTAGTAGCATTTGACATGAGTGGGACATATTGTTCTATTTTGTTAGTTACAGCAGTAAGCCAGAAAGATTTTATTTCAAGAAAATAAAAATTTCAGTGGTTAGTAACAAAAACGATATTGATCGACTGTTGAAATAATGACGCGAAGGAGAGAAAGAAAAAGGTCTTACACCTTAACAGCTGTCTTACTTGAGAGTAAACCATTATTCCTTTCTGTTAGTAATAAGAAAACACAGCAGTTTTTAAGGAATAAACTCAACGAGGGAATTTTAATTTCTGTAGATAGTAAAATAACGATTTTGCTTGTCTTTCAAACGAAGTAATAAAGAGGAAGAATTTCGGCGAAAACGTAATGTGAAACAGAAATAAACGGAGAAGATAACTACCCAGGTTAATGTGGGATTAATAATGAGTCAGGAAACAGAAAGAGGACATAGTATCAGTTTAATAGTTAACAAAATCCCACAAATGTCAAAGCGAAGTACAACCACGTGAGAAACCCGGGAGAATGCAGTTTGAAAGAAATGATGTCACCAAGTTCATCTTAATTTCAGTGGGTATTATTGGCAATAATACCAGAGTTTGGGAAACAGCAAAACATCTGTCCTCAAATATCAGTATTTGTTTCAATACTGATATTAATATATAAACTAACTTTTCGTTCGTTTATCTATTAATTGCAATGGAAGGGATGGGGAAGAGGTTAATGATATGCACCGAAAGCGAGTAGATGCTTCAGGTAATACCCGAAGTGCTTCTTCAGTGGCAGAAACAGGGTTAAAACATGTGTGATCAATCATTTCTTCCAACTCTAATCTTGAATTATGACCTTGAAAATATGGGGAAAATGACAAAAATTCTGTGATTTGGGCAGAACCACTGCTAGGAGCTGAACCGTAAGTAGCTGGATTTTGTGTAGAACTGAAAATTGTGGAATGTTTATACAAAAATAGCGAATGTTTTTTCTGTTGTTGTTTTCTTTGTTTTGTTTTTCTGCTGTTTTCTTAATTTGCACTCTAGCATGTAGTTTCACGATATAAGAGAAACCAAGTGGAGAAATACTCTTCTACCTGCACAACGAAATTTTTACTTTTCGTTTACATAATGTAATTTTGGGAAATACAAATAGTGTGTTTGGAGGGAAAATAAAAGGCAAAGAGGCAAATGAAAGTATATTTTCTTTGGTTATTATCTGTCTGAAAGTTTAGTGGCGCAGTGGTCTAAGTGATGGCTTCTGATTATTCGGTGGCGCAGTGGTCTAAGTGATGGCTTCTGATTATTCGTCCGAAATGGACCCGGGTTCGAATCCCAGTGAGGCATGGATTTTGTGTTTGTGTTACCGCACTGGCTCTTTTCGTTCCCTGGAACCAGTGGCCCTAAATTAGAAACGGCAGACTGCTTATAGCTCATTGAGTTGCTCACGGTATTCGTTAAACCTCCAAACAAACAAAAAAGTTTAAGAAAACTAACTTTTCCAAAGCTGCATTAACCAGTTTTTCCAGATGATTTCTGCTGTATTATATAGGTAACAGAGCTGTTATGTTAGCTTGTGAGAAGCTTATTATGTTCATACTGGAAAATAAATACAGTCCGTGTTCATTTTAAGGAAAACCGCAGGTTTCATTAATGTAAGTGATATATAAGGTTTTTCTTTAGCAGGACAAAACAAACGTGCACATTTTTTTACCCAAAAGTATGTAATAATCTGCAAGCACTGCTATGCGGAAAGTTAACTTCCTGGAAATTTTAAAGCAGCAACCAAGCACTTTGCAAATTATGACAACACTTAAGTCTTCAGCGCATCTTCACCTCCGTCGTTTCACTTTTTTAATAAACTTTTTTTATTCGGGTTTTTACGACCACCATGAGTGACTCTATAGGCCGCACTGGTGGCGCAGTAGTCTAAGCGCTGGCTTCTGATCATCGCCCGAGTTGGGTCTGGGTTCGAATCCCGGTGAGACATGGATGTTGTGTTTGTCTTATGGCAAACCATGGAAGTTGTGTTTGTCTGCACAATTCTTAGATTTGTCGTCAATAGAGTACGGCTGAGTAAAGCCGGCACGACGCACTTTAGACTCTTCGTCAGCCACTTCTGACGATAAATGTTCTGTGTTACCATCTGGACCAAAAGGGGTGGTTAGTGCCTCGGAACTTTATAAGACGTATGTACAACTCTACTCAGAGGATAGCGAGCTATAAATTGGAAACTATTTCCCTTTCCGAAGTGTCTACTATGCTATATATCCTGTGAGTTTCGCTGAATATGAGACTCTAGTTTTTGGTGCTGCAATTATTACTTATTTTTTCTGACTGGATGCAAATTTACTGAGAGCACTTCGGAGAAAAAGGGGCATCGATTACAAAATTTTATTGTTTAGATAACCATTTTTTTTGGCTGGAAAACCTTGCAGAGAGAAATTGAATCTTATGTTTTTGCCTTACCGAAGTAACAGTGCAACACAAAGGAATTGTGGAAGGGTGAAATGCTATGTTTCAAGAGTTACTGTAGGTATGGTTGTCTATGGTTTCTCTTAGAGCTGTTAATTATGTTTTGAGAAGAACGATTTCCGTTTCCTATTTCTGTGTGAAATTCAAATAAACCAACTTTTTACGAACTGTATTGTTTTCTACTACGCCTAGGAGGCGTTTATAATGGAAACTAATCTGATTTTGGATTAATAAAATAACCGTTAGGTATTAAAAGGGTAAGAAAAGCGTGAAAGTAGCTGTTTCTAGGTATAAACGTGGGTGTCTATTTATTTCTGTTGACAGCGTATGAAGTAGTTACAATGTTTAGCTACATTAAATACCATTTTCCTGTTTTTTTACTATTTGATTTTCATAAATTACATTGTTTCTATGTTGTATCTCAGGCTTCTAACACGTGGTTTTTGTCTCTACTCTTTAAAAATGATTTTTTTAACCTGCTGAAATCTAAGAAGCACGATTCTTTCTGAATTTAGTTTAGCATGAGCCATAACAAACTAAAAAGATATATTAGTGATCATTTTTGAGCTGTATGACATTGTGTAGCGTAGCACATATCCTGAAATTCTGCAATTTGATGCAGAGGAGTTGCACAACTTGGAGTTGAAATAAAGAAAAGATGAAAAGAAAATGAGATCTGCAGAACAGAAAAAGTTTGATAACAATGATCAGCACGCGAAAAAGGAAAGAACACTTCCTTGTTCCCTATTGTTATCGAAGTTTAAAGGCAGCTGGACAGCGATAGTTTCTCAGTGACAAAGTGGGTGTTACTAGGGGTCCAATTTGCAGTGCTGAAGCAAAAAGAAAAGAAAAAAAAAAAAAAAAAAAGGAATAAGCTCTGTAACTGTTTCGAGTAACATCGTCCTTCAACCGCCGTCGACTCGAAGAGTGCACCTGCCGACCGTGGTGCCCTCAAGGTATGGCCGTAAAGGACCACTTGGACAACCGTCCCAGACCCGGCCTCGTTGTAGACACATGAAGAAGTGGTGAGTCGACAGGTGGTTTTTCCCAAGCTGTTGTTTCCAAACAGCAAGGAACAATGTTTCACACCTGGGCAGCTACTTCATTAGTGTTGCACGTGGGTCGTTTCAGTGTTTAAAGTCGTGGCAAACGGACCCATTTAAAACAGATTAGAATATAAATGAACTGCTCTGCAAACTTGTATTGCACCAGGACCAATTTTCCATGTGTAACTGCTTTCAAACATCGAAGACGATACAAATGATAAATCGTCATCTTTATTTTCACTACAGTACCCCTGACTCCAGATTTTCCTCGGAGTTAAGTGCATTTCCAAACAAATCTTGCTTGTAAATTTGAACTTTAAAAAAGAAAGCAACTATTAAAATAAACATCGGAAATTACAATACATTAAAGGTTTCATTTTAGTAATAGTTGTTGATAACGCTGAGGTGAGACATAAGCCAATCTCTCAATCATAGAAACGTAAACTGAATGTTGTAATGATGCTGGAGTATACAAAACGCAAATGCCCGAACAACAATTCCACATATGAGAATATTCGTATTTGTTAAACCTAGTAAGAGAAAATTGCATATCCCTTTCTCCCTGCTAAAGTTAAAGAGACTTTTGGCGATTATGTATAATTTTACAAACATTTTCTTTATTTTTGTATGAACGCAATCCACAAATACACGAGCAAAAGTTTTGGACAGGCGCAATCACAAAAATCATATTTCCCCATTACAAGTCGACTGCTGGCTATACTAACTGCGTATTTGGGGCAGAAGCACATCTGACGCGCAAATCTCTAGCAATGGATTTTTCCATTACACAAATGGAGAGGTCACATAGTATTCTTCTTTCTCTCTCTCTCTCTCTCTCTCTCTCTTCGCCGATGGTGGAGACATGGTATATTCTGAGCTTGCAGCTGCTGCTGTAGACTTCAGATTTTCATTCCAGTTGTACGTAGTTAATAAAGTTTCTTTCTATTGGTTGGAATGAGTCACCCGGCTTGACTGTCATAGATAATTTTCCATAAATTGTTACTAAAATAACACGTAAGTACGTTTTTAAGCAGCATGAGAAATGACATGATTAACGAAGTAGTTGAAGAAACAAAAGTAATATTTCTTTACTAACAACTATATAAAAAGTATTGAAGTCATCAAACAAAGCACAAGTACAGTTTATGTGGCAAAGTTTCTTGTCGGAAACGCCGGCAGAAGCAGAGCGATCAAAATCAAATAGGTCGTTTTTGAAACCGAAAATAAAGGGTGAGTTCAATTATATTTTTTGATTGTATAACTAAGCAAAACATGCTTTCGCTATTCCACAAATTACTTTGATTTTCGGTTCTTACATTATGTTACAGGTGGCGCTTCTTGCACTCAGTCACTGTAAAAAAAGATAAGCGTCTGTTCTTTGTTTCCATAGCAATTCCACAAATACCCTCATTTGAAAATGTTTTGCATATCAAATTGAGAATAGATCATGTATCGACGTGCAGGTCAACAATTTAAACTTTTTTTCAAACACATTTTAGGAAGGTTTCTTTGAATTTATTTATACCTAGCCAACATTTCTTGCTAATCAAAAGTTGTTGTTTTTCAAATTTCTGATAAATTCCAGGGCATTTCTACCTATACTCCAAGTCAACCTAAGAGTGTACTATTGTACGATAGTCGGCTCACAGCGTCTGTGGGAGAATGCAAGAGTGGTGTCAATCCGCGTCACACTTCCTTGCTGACTCTTTCTCCCCTCCCCCATTTACGACTTTATGACCTTAACTCAAGATAATTGCATCGTTCCTTCTTCTCTCTCTCTCTCTCTCTCTCTCTCTCTCTCTCTCTCTCTCTTTCCTACGGCTGCTTAAGAAGATCCCCTCTCATTATACCGACTGTAAATTTATTGTCGTTGTGAAGCGAATATTGAGGGGCTTTTAACTCTTCCTTCCCCTAAGTAACTTACATTTTGGAGCTCAACAATCGGCTTGAAAATGAGAGGTGCTCTTGATTGAGCAACTTCTCACATCAAATCTATTTCTAAAACGCTCTCTGCCATTTCGAAAATTTGTCTTAAATAGCAATTTTACCAGATAAACTGCTGAACAAAGAAAAATGGATTCTGAGCAATAATTATGTTGTTTTTTGCTCTAAATGCTAAGGACTACTTTTCGTAGCGGAGGTAGCTGTTCCTTATATCTTACACTCTTAGGATGACTTGCAGTACAGGAGTTTCTATGGCGAACTCCCCCAACGTGGTCAAATGGTGTGTTTTAAATTCTGTTTCCTATACGCGAAAAAACTTAAAATATTTCAATAAAATGTTGCAAGCTTTTTCTAGATACATATAAGTTAAAAACATTAAACCACTGTAAATGGAAAGCAATTGCACACCTTGTTAACAATGATAATGAAATAGGGAGAATTGTATTTCTGTTAGTAAATGAATTTTAGGTCTCGTACAGAACCTTATTTCTCATGAAAAAAGTAGCCAATGAATTCATTTTTAAATTCATGAACGCGAGGAAAGAAAGCATGATTCACTTATTTGTTTCTAATGGCAAAATAGTCGAGCAAATGGATTTCTATATTTCTTTCCTAAAGGGAAAACATTTGTTTTCCCAAAGGCAAAATCATTTTATAAAAACATTCCTGATGGAAGAATCACAAACTCCTTCTGATCTTGAAAATAATTTTACACCATCATATAAACATTGCAATAACATAATTTTCTCTAGGACTCTGAATGAACTTTCAAATCTAAGCATGAAACTAAAAATGAAATAAAAATTAATGCAAAAATTATTTTTTCAATAAAGATAGAAAAATGGACACTTGAAAAATATCGTACGAAATTTAGCTCCTCAACAAAAGTACCAAAATTTCAGTGTGTAAAAAATCACAAAAGAGCAAAGTTTAATATCAGTTTCAGTCGTTTTTCTTTTTAATTTGTAGAAGGGCCGATGCTTTCTTAGCTAAAGATCGTTTTGACGAAAAATATTTTTATGACAATACACAGAAAACGATATGTGACATTGGTGGTAATTATTTAATTTTGCATTTAAAATTACCACTTATTGCTTTCTTTTACTGAAAATCAAAGTTACCTACGCAATAGAAAATAATTGCGTCTTAAAATTTAATCGATCTTCTTATTTCAGTATTAATAAATCTGGAGTTTTCACTTGAACTTATGGAAGGGAAAATTTTTGTTTTTAATTCGTTTTATTAGGAGAAAGTTATTTCGAATTTTATAAATTAATTTTTTGTAAACAAAGCATTGGTAACTATTTTTGAACTTTACCCAAATACTGGAACCGAAACCAAATTAACGGTCATCAGTTACGCATGCTGTTTCCAAGTATATTTATGTACGTAAGTCTTGATCTGTTAATTCCAGGCAGGCTGGACAAAGCCTGTCAATTACGCAAAGACATCAGTGTCCATCAGCAGTCTGGAGACTTTAACAACACACTTTGTATTAAGCTTCCATCGTATAACATTCACCGTCGCATGTCGATAACAATGGATCAAACAATACGTACGCGTGGAACATTTTGGCGCTTCGCTGGACACGTAATGGGGCACTTTACTACTCACCATACCATGAAACAACAACGTACTCACTCTAGCGTTGCAAATAAAAAACAAAGATGCATTGGCATAACAATTCCGTTGTTGTTATCGTTCATGTTGATACAATTATTTCAGAACAAAACGGATAAAATATCTTTATATCTAGTGAAGTGGGGAAAAATGGCATTTTGATTCTCATCAAATTGTTTAAATAGCACGCACCTGCATTTTAAATTAAGCAAAATAGCATTTTGTTTAACATCCAATTACTTGTCAACACGCAGAACTTCATTTTCGAATAGAGTTTTCATGAGAGGAAGTTCCTGATGTGTGTTAATATGTATTTATAATGCTGTGCAAGTGACTGCCTGTCCCTATGTTACCTATATGGTAAATTAAGAATGAAAGAATATCGCCTAAATATTTCAACTAAAATAACATGAAGTGCTGAAGTGCAAGCGCAGTTTGTTTAACTGGCATGTAACAGACCGTTAGGTGTATAAACTATGAGGACAAAAATGTTCTTGCCCTAGCTCGAACGGAAACATCATTTATTACCCGAAATCGATGTACCCACCTTTGACCGTTATCATTGAAATCGACGTACCCACCTTTGACCGTTATCGTTCTGGGAGCGCATTCCACGAGATGCTAGTAGGCCTGTATCAGAATTTTCCTCCATTCCTGCTGTAAAACTCCCATAGATGAAGATCTTAGAGCTGCCCCGGTGGCGCAGTGGTCAAAGGGCTGGCTTATGACCATTCGTCCGTGATGGGTCCGAGTTCGAATCCCGTGAGGCATCGATGTTGTTTTTGGCTTACGGGCGCTAGCTGTCTTCCTTCCCGGGAGGCAGTGGCTCTAAATTAGGGACGGGCGACTATTTGTAGCCCATTGCGTTGTTCACGGTGGTCGTTAAACCTCCAAATAAGATATAATAATAAATTGAAGAAAACAAGAGAAGAAACTCAAACAGTACTTCTTAGAGAAAACGCATGTCATAACTGCAGTGGTAGCTGCAGCTGACGAAGTTTTTATCTCACTGAACCTGAATATTTCTGAGTTCTTTTCTCAATCAGAAAACAATTGATATCCACCGCAAAGTTGGAAAAGCTAAATTATGCACGGTAAATATCCAAAGTCCTTAGATATAGAAAGCATTGACAGAAACTCCTGACTACAATGGTTAAAAAAAGATCAGCTTTATCCAGAAACCGGGAGATTCTTCATTGGGATTTAAGACCATGTTATCGCAAACCACTACTGTAAGGTACACATAATGAAAGTTGCACATTATGGCACCTGTAGTATGTGTGGAAAAGCCAATGAAACCATAGAACACATTTTAGCCGGCTGCTCTCTTCTTGCTTCAGTACAGTACCTTAACAGACACGACAAGGTAGCCAAGATCCTACATCAAGGGCTTTGCGTTAAATATTGCCTTATCCAAGGCTATAGTCCACCTTATTACAAGTACCAACAAGAACCTATTCTCGAAAATCAGAATTACATCTAAGAATCACGCCCAGAAACCGTGCTCAATTGCATTTTGAAGACTGGATTTTCATCTAGTGAAGACAACCTCAAATCAAACTGAGTGTGAAACTGATCTTGAGGTGGATGAATCTATGCAAACATATGGAGATTACACATCAATTGAGGATTCAGTTTCAACAGAAAACCAGTCCACAGACGTTGTAATTCTCGTAGACTCTGTGATGGTGAATGTACAAAAACCGTGAACACTGAAGGCAGCGAGGACGAGGATGATGAAGCTGAGGAAGAACCAGTTAATGGTAAGGTCGCTCTTGAATATGCTGGAAAGTTAAAACGATTTTATATGCAGAAGAAGGATCCGGAAGGACTGAGAATGGTTTCCGAAATTTAAATACATCTAGAAGCAAAGCTAGCAAAAGAGTATAGGAAACAGACAAAAATTTCTGATTATTTCTCTGCTGAGGTTTAGATTTTTGAATTACAAATTCAGATAGAACTAGGTATCTAACAAAAAAATTCACTCATCGGGTACTGTTTACGTTAGTTGCTGTTTCCAGTTTTGTAATTATACGTACTGTGAAGTCCTGTATCCGGAATATCTTTTTTCTGAGCTTAAATTTCATTCAGGTTTTTAATTAAAATTTATGTAGAACCAGATATGAGAAGAAACTCTAAGATGACGATAAAAAATTTGATTAGTATTCAAGCTTAAACTCTTCTAATTATATTAATAAAATATCCCAAATAAATCGCAGATTACATTAAAACTTAAATTCTTTTAATACAGGTACGCCTCGATCGCTTTTTATTGTTTAGGTTCCATATGTTTTTCCGAACAACGTACACTTCTTTGTAACGTGCGCATTTTACTTCCCCAACGGCGTCCGGTATTTGGAAGTTATACTGTAGTTGAATTTATATCTAGTAGTCACGCTTTAGCAAAGGGTTGTTCTTTCGAAACGTATATCCCAAGAAGATTAAGAAAACAGAATGCGGATCACACCCATTTTTTCAGCATGCGAAAGAACCGTGCTGTGTCGGAGGCAAGAAGAAAACAATTGAAACGAATAATTTAGTAAACTGATTTATTTATTTAAATTAATTATAAAGCTTTTTAAAATGTTAATGCACTGTTAAAGGTAATATTTTTTTTCATAAGCCAGCTTTACACATAGAAATAAGAATAGATTTTTTGAAATACATATTCTGAAGAAAAAGGGATTTATTCATTCTACAAAGAATCTTTCGCAGAGTGCATGACTTAGCATTGCTTCAGGTTTTCAACCTTGTCACCTCACATAAGTCTGCTGATGTAATGACTCAAGGCGGAAATAACCGTCACACGTTCTTCTTTTACGTGATTTCCGTACTTTTTGGAATTCTCCTCTCTGTGCAGTTATCATTTTAGCGAATTTTATGCCTTTCCACAACCCGTTTTATCTGTTTTGTATCAAGCTGACCTTGCATGCCTTCCGGCAAGGAATGATCATGAACTATGCTTGCCTTGCTCGTTTTCATTGTGTGGATATTAAGAGATAATGCGACATCGCACGTCTTTGGGAAACAAGTTAGTTTCATTTTTCCTGTACTTATCCAAGCAGTTAAAACTTATCAGATGCCGTAAATTATAACGTTTTTTGATACCTAAAGAAAAATTTTCATAAATAATGATACGCTTTTGTTTCGCAAACTGTCTTATTCGAGTTTTAACGATTTATTTAGCACAGACAACACATTCTGTAAAAATAAAGACATTTTTTGTTTAATTTCTGTCATTTATATGATAAAATATTTCTCCAAATACTTGGTTACCGACCGTACTGGGATGCGGTATCCTAAACCCTCAAATTATTAATTCCAGAAAGAAATTTATTTTTTTGTTGAGACATCCTTTCATGTGGAGTGCTCAAACCGGGGACGTTGAAAACCAGAATAATTCCTACGGGATATAAAATATTCGTTTGGCAGATCTTTCAGCTATATGTAATACGCATTTAGAGGTACGATTATTTGGAATAAATCCATATTTTACTGTAGCACAAGAAGATAGAGTTTTAATTCAAATAAAAACGAACTCCTGAAACGAAAGCTACATAGCAATTATGAAAAGCCTGTCAATCTTTGGGCAAGGCCGATGTCTTAACTGTTATACACACTGCCCAATAAAAAAAATTCTAAACCATATTTATAGTATATTTTTTCGCATTGATATTGTTCTGTTTAATTTTTTTTTTTTTTTTTTTTTTGGTTCAAGAGCATAAACACGAAGATCGTTCCAAAAGTAAGGACACTGATTTTATATGGAGCAGAAATGTAAGCAATAAACATACTAATATTTACATACACTCATTGCCATAAAAATCCGCGCACCAAGAAGGAGGCGGATTGAAATGAGATTTTGGTAGTGATATGGTACATACCAAGAAGAGAAGTGATTGCAATATCACAACAGCAGGACGATTTCACGCAGACATACGGTACACACCCCGGTCAGCGTTAGTACCGCGTCGGACAGCCTCGTGCCCAGATACATGTGGTGACACGGTTCTGCATGGAGTCAAAGAGACGCTGTATGTTATCCTGGGAGATATTGGCCCACACGTCTTACAACTGACGCTCTAAATCACGAACACTGGGACATGGAGAAAGGTGGCGTCCCACCTGGTCCCAAACGTGCTCGATGGGCGAAAAATCAGGCAATCTGGCAGGATACGGAAGCATCGAAACATGACATAGACAGTCCTGCGAAAACTGAGCTGTGTGCGGACGGGCGGTATCTTGTTGGAAAATGGTTCCCGAGCGGCCCCGCCAGGAAAGTCAGTACATGGGGCCGCAGGATCTGCTGTACGTAGCGCTGGGCTGTCAGCGTCTCGCGGATCACCACGAGGGAAGTCCGGCTGTCATACGCGATGGCTCCACAGACCATCACGCCTGCAGTTCGGGACGTGTGCCGCTGTACAGTAAAGTTGGGATTGTAGCGCTCACCTGAGGTCCACACTCTGACACTGTGGTCGTCCGTTCCCATACAGAACCGGGATTCGTCGCTGAAAACTGTACGTCACTAGTCCCCGTTGGTCGCTGCTGACACCATACAGAACCGGGATTCGTCGCTGAAAACTATACGTCACTAGTCCCACGTTGGTCGCTGCTGACACCATACAGAACCGGGATTCGTCGCTGAAAACTATACGTCGCTAGTCCACGTTGGTCGCTGCTGACACCATACAGAACCGGGATTCGTCGCTGAAAACTATACGTCGCTAGTCCGTCCCTGAAAACTATATGTCGCTAGTGCGTCCCTGAGAACTATACGTCGCTAGTCCACGTTGGTCGCTGCTTAAACCACTGCAATCGATGCCGATGATGGTCAGGTGTTAATGGAAGAAAACGTAAAGGCCGTCGTCGAGAGTGCAGATTCGCCTCTGCCATACGTCTGGAAATGGTTCTGGAGGGCGCAGGATTCCCTTGTACAGCCGCCACATGTCTCTGGATATTGCACAAGTACGTCGTTGCATCTGGGTGTACAGCTCTCACGATTCCACGGTCCTCTATGCTGGTGGTGTGTCTGAGTCGTCTAGAGCCAGTACGCCATGTTCGTGTTCCTTCCCGTGTCCGTTGCTCCTCAAACGATCGCACTCTACTGTCCGATGGGACGGTCCAAATGACGCCCGATTCGGCGCGCCGGCCATACTGCCTCTCTCATCCCGACGATACGGCCTCGTTCAAATTCCGTCAGTTGCCCGCACGCACATCTACTGCGGCTTCTCGGTATGTCTATCGCTGAGGGATCTCACCTGACTCGTACCGTGCACTTCGGCACGTATGTGGAGTCTCTCGCGCGGCGCCTTATAGGCCCCAAGGATTGCGATTGCAGCGCCGGTCTTGGACGTTCGGGTATGCGGAATAGCACGAAACTTTAATCATTTGCATGTCTTCCCTCCCCGTAACTATTCGCCGAGTTTCGCGTTAATCGCACAGTTTTTTCTTGGTGCGCGAATTTTTATGACAATGAGTTTACTTTCGAGGTATTCTCTCTCTACTTGAATGCACCGGTCCCACCTTTCTATCCACTTCAGAAAGGTGTATTCGAAGCCCTTCCTCTACATGTCGTTTAGGATGCTTATCACAGTATTATTCAGTTCAGTGTTTGATACAAACTGACTCCCACGAAGTTGTTTTTTCCCTTCAGAGGATATGCGGAAGTCACACGTCGCTAGGTCTGGTGAATACGGAGGGTGGACCATCATTTCGATTCCTAGATCTTGGATAACCTACTGGGTAAGCAAAGCACAAGGGCATTTTCTTAATGCAAAGTCCAACCAGTTTCTGCATATTCTGGACGCTTTGAGGAACCAATGAATATGTGCATCACATTGGAAACCTGGTCAATGTTCATTCGGCGGTTTTCGCGGAGGAGTGCTTCGATGATATTGACATTATCCTCCGTAGTCGATGTCGAAGGCCTACCAGAGCGTGCGGCATTTTCCAGACACTCTTCAATATTCACAAATTTCTTGTGCCACTGAAACTATTGATTTTGTGCGTTTCTGTGCGATTTTATTCAAACGATCGCAAACTTTTGTAGCTGCTCTTTGCTCCAGTTTTTAATCCGTGCTTGGTTACAGAAAGAAGTCTGAACTCTATGCCGTCTACTACAAAAATGAACTGGCGGAGCGCTGTAAAGACGCGTCGTCACGTGACTGACATTACAAGGTTTCGACACAGGCATCTGCATTTTTCTGCGTGGATTTGTTTTAGCGCTATGACGTCGGTCTCGTTACTTTTTGGACGACCTACGTATATAGTTCATATCTTGTTTTGAAAATCCCTGCCAATCCCAAGCTGCCAATAGGTCATTTTCAAACAAAGGGTTCACAGAAACTTCTTCGAAGTCCGCTCACCCTTATCATCCTTTGAAAGTTCAAAACAATTTTTGCAACTTTCGTTAAAGTTTTCTTGTAAAATTTGATGGTATTTTCCCTCTATGTGAACACGCACCCTGCAATTTTATTACAAGATGCCATAGGTGCTGTTATTTTCAGATCAATGGAAAAATCTGCGAACAATATCATTACCAACATCTAATCAAATCAAATTTCCTTAAAAACCAGTCATTTTATTTTTTATTTTTTTTTAATTGAGATTTAACGATCACCGTGAGCAACTCAATGGGCTATAAGTAGTTGCCCGTCCCTAATTTAGGGCCACTGACTCCAGGGAACGAAGACAACCAGCACAGTAAAACAAACACAACATCCATGCCTCACCGGGATTCCAACCAGGACCCTTCTCAGACGAATGGTTTTAGAATTGTATAGCTGTTTCTGTAGTTTAGGCATCAATAAAATTACTTGTGCGTGTCAATGGAGAGGTAACAACAAAAATAACTTAAAATAACCAATGTGAAATTGAATACTTTGATATTACTGTAATACTGCCGCAAAATCATTTCTCTTTATATAGAACACATCACTTTCAAACTCCGAAATCGGGACTTACTACAGTGGTAAAGCACATGTCAAGACGACAAATCTACAAAGATACATTCCGTCCGTGTAGCTTAGTTGGAAGAGCAACTTACTCCGGAGTGAGGGGACGCGACCGTCACTGACAAACTTGTGTTTTCATAAAATAACAAAATCTTAGTTCAAGTAGTGTTTTATCTCATAAACGCAGAATACCACTTTGACCAAATTTCTCAAGAATGTACTACGACCTCCATAAGCATTTTTACATTATTAAAAATCGTTCATTCAAAATATCATTCATGCTCCATTTGAGTTTTTGTACTGGCAATTATGTCTGCGATTTCTATATTTAAACTGATCCTCAATAATTATTTCTGCGTTCTGAAATATTGATCATGCTGAGGCAACATTAGCGTCATCTCCAGATAGAAAGCAAAGCGAAATAAATGTGTTGTGCATTTTTACCAAAATCGTAAAACTTGCATGTTTTCTAGAATTGGTCGTGTTTCCAGAAGTTACCAAATATATGTGCGATTTTTTCAGACACACTAATATCGCTTTTAATAGTTGTTTTTTTTTCTTTTCTTTTTTAAGTCTGAGTTGTTCATCAAGCATTGAAACCCGGAAGAAATCATCATCTCCCTCGTCACGCCGCTTTGCACCTCTGAAATGATGACAAAATGATGTCCCCTAAGGAATATTTCAATCGAGGGAATGGAAAATAAGCAGCAGGCACCAAATCCGGTGAATACGAATGATGGCGAAGCACTTTAACACCCTTTCGGGCGAAAAAACTACTTGACGATGGTTGCGTTGTGTGTAGGTGCGTTGTCATGACGTAGGAGCCAGTCAACTGACTCTGTTGCGTCCGGTATAACGTGTCGAATTATTTTCAGCATTCTGTCCATCACTCAAGTGAAAGACTTAGAGTTAGCTACTTATCTTTCATCATTCATGTCAGCAAGATATTTTGTATCTGGATAGTTTATCTCCATAAGCCGCAATCAGCAATGCAACTGTTTCATTTGAATTTCTTCTTGTTTTAGAACGAAATTTTATTGCCACCGGTTTCTCAGCATTTGGATACAGCACCAACTTAAACATGACATTCCAGTAGAGCCGCTTTGTGCCCAATGACTAAACTTTCCTGAGAACACTCGTCCTCAAATTTAGGCGTTTACATTTAACTGTTTGGCCTTAATTAAGGATCAGAGTGCGGTAATAAGTCTTGATATAGGTAAACCTGCCCCTTGTGCTTAACAAGAATTTCTGGAAAATTTTATTGTCCTTAGCACGTCTTGTTTCGAACTGTGTTAGTCCTTGCCAGTAGAAGTATCATTCATATCGTACAAACTGCGTCTCTCTCTATGGCTTTCTGGAACCCTTTTTTATCCGGAAAACGCAATTCAGAGACGATCAACAAATCCAGAACGGTAAAAATGGGGCAGAGTAAAAAAAAAAAAAAAAAAAGAAATCTCTTTCCTGGAATATTGTCTAGCAAAATTTCTTTTTTTCACTAAACGTTTAATTCATGGTCATAAAACCTGGTTTATTGTGAAGCAATTGATCTACAATGAAATAACTATTTGCATTATGAAAACTGTTGAAGAAAAAATTTAAATCTTACCATCTAGTACATTACTTTTACGTAGTATTGAGTCGACGGAGGCAGTTTGAGGACTTTCTATACTAAAAGCTAAAGAATACTATTGAAATTAGTACTAATGAAAGTAGAGGTATGGTTCTATTTAATGGCGTCAGGTCAGAACCTTTTGTCATCAATTCAGCATTTGACCGAAAATATTTGCCACCATGGCCAAAATAGTCTTCGGTTTGATTATTCATATCCATTGTGAAACAGAAATATTCCGTTTTGACTTGGATGGAAGCAAATTAAATTTTCTCAATTATTATTTTCATTTTCACTGTCTAGCAGGATAAATGTGTTTCGGGATGTCAGAAACTTTTGTCATCAATTCAGCATTTGACCGAAAATATTTGCCACCATGGCCAAAATAGTCTTCGGTTTGATTATTCATATCCATTGTGAAACAGAAATATTCCGTTTTGACTTGGATGGAAGCAAATTAAATTTTCTCAATTATTATTTTCATTTTCACTGTCTAGCAGGATAAATGTGTTTCGGGATGTCAGAAACTTTTGTCATCAATTCAGCATTTGACCGAAAATATTTGCCACCATGGCCAAAATAGTCTTTGCTTTGATTATTTATATCAATTGTGAAACAGAAATATTCCGTTTTGACTTGGATGGAAGCAAATTAAATTTTCTCAATTATTATTTTCATTTTCACTGTCTAGCAGGATAAATGTGTTTCGGGATGTCAGAAACTTTTGTCATCAATTCAGCATTTGACCGAAAATATTTGCCACCATGGCCAAAATAGTCTTTGCTTTGATTATTCATATCCATTGTGAAACAGAAATATTCCGTTTTGACTTGGATGGAAGCAAATTAAATTTTCTCAATTATTATTTTCATTTTCACTGTCTAGCAGGATAAATGTGTTTCGGGATGTCAGAAACTTTTGTCATCAATTCAGCATTTGACCGAAAATATTTGCCACCATGGCCAAAATAGTCTTCGGTTTGATTATTCATATCCATTGTGAAACAGAAATATTCCGTTTTGACTTGGATGGAAGCAAATTAAATTTTCTCAATTATTATTTTCATTTTCACTGTCTAGCAGGATAAATGTGTTTCGGGATGTCAGAAACTTTTGTCATCAATTCAGCATTTGACCGAAAATATTTGCCACCATGGCCAAAATAGTCTTCGGTTTGATTATTCATATCCATTGTGAAACAGAAATATTCCGTTTTGACTTGGATAGAAGCAAATTAAATTTTCTCAATTATTATTTTCATTTTCACTGTCTAGCAGGATAAATGTGTTTCGGGATGTCAGAAACTTTTGTCATCAATTCAGCATTTGACCGAAAATATTTGCCACCCTGGCCAAAATAGTCTTCGGTTTGATTATTCATATCCATTGTGAAACAGAAATATTCCGTTTTGACTTGGATAGAAGCAAATTAAATTTTCTCAATTATTATTTTCATTTTCACTGTCTAGCAGGATAAATGTGTTTCGGGATGTCAGAAACTTTTGTCATCAATTCAGCATTTGACCGAAAATATTTGCCACCATGGCCAAAATAGTCTTCGGTTTGATTATTCATATCCATTGTGAAACAGAAATATTCCGTTTTGACTTGGATAGAAGCAAATTAAATTTTCTCAATTATTATTTTCATTTTCACTGTCTAGCAGGATAAATGTGTTTCGGGATGTCAGAAACTTTTGTCATCAATTCAGCATTTGACCGAAAATATTTGCCACCATGGCCAAAATAGTCTTCGGTTTGATTATTCATATCCATTGTGAAACAGAAATATTCCGTTTTGACTTGGATAGAAGCAAATTAAATTTTCTCAATTATTATTTTCATTTTCACTGTCTAGCAGGATAAATGTGTTTCGGGATGTCAGAAACTTTTGTCATCAATTCAGCATTTGACCGAAAATATTTGCCACCATGGCCAAAATAGTCTTCGGTTTGATTATTCATATCCATTGTGAAACAGAATTATTCCGTTTTGACTTGGATGGGAGCAAATTAAATTTTCTCAATTATTATTTTCATTTTCACTGTCTAGCAGGTTAAATGTGTTTCGGGATGTCAGAAACGACATATATAGATCCTGTTCCTCATTGCTACATATAACTCAAAATGAACATTTGATTCTAGTTGTCGGTGCGGAGATATCATGTCCAGAAGCGAACCGAAAGGCAAGATAATCCCACGCGAATGCCATTTTTTGTCATGTATTCCAATTTTAAAAAACCTGCTAAAATTTTGTGTTAGTGAAGGGCCATTGCTATTGTTTTTTTATACTCGAAACTGGAAAACCTTCCTAGTTACTGTATTTCGAAACACCAAGAGTTCGTTTAGAGCTTAACTATGTTTGACATTTAATAAATAAGTGGTAATCATATTCAAAGGTAACAAATAAATATCCAAAATGAAACTGAATTCCAGCATATTTTTAACCAATCGATATAATGTGGAACGCATCATACTCTAACACAGAAGAGAGGTCATTTTTTTAATGTTAAGAAAATTCCATTGATTTCTTTTATTTATCTAGCGTTGCAACCGCAAGAAAAAATGTTTACAGAACTCCAAAGGAATCCATCTTTGTCGCATCATCGATCAGCCTATAAGGTATGTCCGAGAAACTTATTTCCTGATACCGGTCGCGACATTTGAATCAGAAAATTCACCAAGACTTGGAATGGTATTTTTATATGACTCGATTTTTTTTTCTTTGCTTCTTTTTTTTTTTTTTTTTTTAAATGCTGCCTGAGACACTTCATCGATTACTTTTGGCGTTTATTCTTCACTGCGTAACACTCACTTGCTTTTTATTATCCTCTTAAAAGACGAATCCGGTCGGCTTGCTTAAATTAACGCTTCACAAATTTTAGGTCTCAGCATATCTACGCTGGGTAATTACTCGGCTAAAGAATCGTCATCTTTTGTCCAACGGCCGCACTTAAACGTGGTGATTATCTTGAGAAATAACAGGATAAGCCATCCCTTTCCAAAGATCTTTCCATGTCTTCTGAACCGGAAAAATATAATACTAAGTAGAAACAAAAAGAGCAACAAAATGGTGAAGTCGTTACGCTCCGTCGAACGTCGCGTGCACTTCTGAACATATCATTGTGTCAGACTCAGCTCAAACGAAACACCCAAAAACATTCCTAAATTGCGAAAAAAAAAAAAAAAAAAAGAAAGAAAGAAAGAAAAGGAAAGAAACGATAAAAAAAAAAAGAGAGAAATCTCCATGGTACGATAAATCAGGCATCACACTGTAATGATCCTTTTTATAACGGAAGATGTTGCCCGTAGGGGAATGGCTCAGAGGAAATCATGTGACAAACGTCGATTTGTGCCTTGAGATGTCACGCAAAGAAGCCTTCCACTTATTCCTGTGTTTTCATTGTATTTTATTTCAGTTTTGCCTTTTATATCTCACGGTGCTCATTAGGCGGGATGGTTACCTGCATGCAGGGCGGCGTTATTAAGAAAAAATTTCTCCTTTGTTCCCTTCCGGCTATTAAATAACATTAACGCTCTTCGATAGTTACTTTGGAAGCGAGTAAGTAGTTTACACGAGGACATTTATGGTGTGCTTCGTTATAAGTTCTGGGGATCGCAGTGGGTGGTGGAAGTCGGTCGTATCTCTCGTACGATCAGCTCCGATCCCCTGGGACGCAACACAGCGTTAAGTTATTCGGCTGGAGTCCTCAAATGACACTGATAACATCGCACCTTCCGGTGTTGCTGTCTTTTAAAGTAGACCATGCAACACGCAAGTTACCTTTTTCATCATTATCATTATTTTGTTCAGGTTTGTCAGAACGCACTTAATATTTTACTTCATCTTTTTGTAATTCGCAACCCTTCTCAGGTGGTGATTTAATCTTAGGATCACATGCCGATAGTGAGGAAGGTACGCTGGTCACGAGAGTTAAAGAAGGTGACCCCTTCGATGCTTATACTCTTCGTTCTTAGTCCTTACGCCGGTCACTAAGAAGTTGTTACTGATAATCACTGATAACCGGTTAACTGCATTTCAGCGTTAAGTTTTCTCAATACAAAAGGACAGCATTAATCGAATCGAATCTAGTTAGCAATTTAAGTTCAGCTGCAAACAGAAGAGGTAAATGTGGGTGGGAACAGCTTGATAATGGCATTTCTTTAAGAATTTGGTTATCTTGGCTTCTGGAAAGGTAGATATTCAGAACCTTATGACACTTGAACTGGTTTAAGTCGTGGGTGAAGTTCAGATTTATATTCTCATATTGCTTTAGCGGATGTCGTAATAACATCAGGCGTTGACATGATGATAGAAAAGGACGATTTTTGTCATTAATCTTCTCCCTATTTGGCAAGTATAAGAGTTTCATTTTGTCTTTTTTCTCTTTTGTTTTTAAGAACTACCATGAGAAACTTTAAGAGCTATAAGCGCTCGACCGACCCTTATTTAGAAAGCGCTTCCTTTGATACTGGAACCTATTTCGGACGACTAGCTTGAAATCCTAGTCGCTGACCACTTAGCCACGAGGGTTGCTCAATTTTTCTATATATATATACATACATATAAGCATATAGGGGTGTAAGGTCAGGAGATGCGTAACATCACAGCCTCTCCTTGAAAATGTCAACCCCGCCTTCTAGTGGTGCATGCTGTTCCAACTAAAGGGGCTCTGACGACCGCCAATAGCGGTAGAACTATACCATCAGGATTAGAGGAAATGCTATCCCACACTCGCCAACCCGTTTGGCCAGCGTGGTGAGTTATGGCCAAACCCCTCCAAAATGACTCCACAACTTAAATCTTGGCCCTCAGTCTCCTGCAGCTGAAATGTACCTGGCCAAGGCAGCGGCCAGTGCGACATGAAGGCAGAGGGTGCTAAGAATCCCCGGAGGACCGGACTAGGCTGCCATCTGATGCTGACCTTGGCTACGTATAATGGACGCTCCTTATCTTCTGATTCAAGGCTTCTTGAATTGGAAGAAGAACTACAAAGGATCAAGTGGGACATCGTAGGTCTAAGTGAAGTAAGGAGAAAAGGAAACGATCTCATTGAACTGAAACGTAGACACCTCTTCTACTATCGTGGGACAGATACTGGCAGAACTAGTGGTGTTGGATTTGTAATAAACAAGAAACTGAAGGAAGAAGTTGTAGAAGTTGAAAGTTCCTCTGACAGAGCTGCACGACTCGTTATCCAACTCTCGAGAAGATACCAGGCTCAGATTATTCAAACTTATGCACCCACCACGAGTCATCCTGAAGAAGAAATTGAAGAATTTTATGAGTAAATTCGTCATCTAAATAATAAAGGTAAGCAGCGCTTGAAGATAATTATGGGAGATTTCAATGCAAAAATAGGGCAACAGCAACAGAATGAAACTTTAGTAGGTAAATTCGGTCATGGCAACAGAAACCAGCGTGGAAATACTCTCGTTGAGTTTGCAGAGGCAGAAGGGTTTTTCATCTTGAACTCCTTTTTCAAGAAAAACCCACACAGGAAATGGACATGGAGACATCCAAATGGTACGACAAGTGAAATCGATTTTATTATGTGTAACAAAAAATTCGTCATCGAAGACTGCAGTGTGCTAAACAAGTTCAACACAGGCAGTGACCATAGATTGGTGAGATGTAAGATGCACCTCAACACTAAACTCGAACGTAGCAAGCTCATAAGACAAACAAAATGTATTGACATAACCAACCTTAAAAAACACCATAATACCTTCAAATTGGAACTGAAGAACAGATTCTCTGCTTTAGAAGGCCTAACATCGGAAGAAGTGGATATTTCTGAAGTTAACAGAAAAGTAACCAAAGCTCTTATGGAAACAGTAACAAAATTAGCTGGGTCTAAGAGCAAGTTGCATGTGAACAAATTATCAGGAAAAACCAAAATGTTGATGCAAAAAAGAAGAGTGATGAGGACAAATAAAGAAGATGCGACTTCCAAAGTGGAATATATAGAGCTATGCAAGACAGTACGAAAGAGTATCACTGAAGACGTAAGGAAATTCAACTGTGAACTAGTAAGGAAAGCAATTGAAAACAACCAAAGCCTAAAGATAGCAAAGGGACATCTCAGTAAGGGAAAAAAACAGATTATGGCACTGAGAAAAGAAGATGGTTCTGTAACAAGAAATAGAGGCGAAATTTTGACAAGAGTGAAAGATTTCTACTCCAAATTATATGAAAGGGATGATACATGTACTCCAGACATCATGAAAGGTACCAGTACCAGAGTTCTTCTAGTCCTTCCAGCAGAAGTTGCACATGCAATCAAGAACATGAAGCGAGGAAAAGCTCCAGGAGAAGATGGAATTACTGTAGACATCATACAAGAAGCAAGTGGAGAAATAGAAACAGTACTCGCCCAAATTTTCACTCGATGCCTTAATGAAGGGAAAATTCCTGAGGATTGGAACAACGCTACAATGATCTTGCTACTTAAAAAAGGTGACATTGAGGATCTCAGGAACTACTGACCTATCAGCCTCCTATCAGTGGTTTATAAAATCTTCACTAAAGTTCTTTCACACCGCTTGAAGGTGACACTGGACATGGCTCAACCGAGAGAACAAGCTGGATTCAGGAGTGGCTACAGCACAATAGGTCATATCCACGTACTGAGAGAACTAATTGAAAGAGCGAGGGAATATGAACTTCCATTGTGCATGGCTTTTATCGATTATGAAAAAGCCTTTGATTCGGTGAAACCATCAGCAGTTGCAATGGCTCTGAAATCCTGCGGTATTGAAGATGAATACATTAATATTATTAATAACATCTATGAAAATGCAAGCGCAAAGATTCGGCTGTTTGAAAATACAACACACATAAAAATTGGAAAAGGAGTGAGACAAGGTGACACCATATCTCCGAAGCTTTTTAATGCCAAATTGGAAAATGTCTTTTAATCACTGAACTGGGAAAACAAAGGGATAAAGATTAATGGAGATTATCTAACCCACCTTCGTTTTGCTGATGACATAGTCATTTTTGCAACTACCCCGTCAGAGCTACAGAGTATGATCCAGGAACTTGCTGACAAGAGTAAAGAAGTGGGATTAAAAATGAACTTTCAGAAGACAAAAGTGATGTACAATGCTTTTACAAGAAATGAAGATTTATCGATTGATGGAGAAAAGCTGGAGATAACAGACACGTACGTTTATCTTGGACAGTAGATATCAAGTGAGGGTCACATTGGTGAAGAAATTAATCGGCGTACAAAACTTGCCTGGAGAGCTTTTGGAAGAAACAGCATAATTTTCAAGAGCAATATGCCATTATGTCTTAAAAGAAAAGTGTTTGATCAATGCATCCTTCCAGTGCTTACGTATGGTGCAGAGACGTGGACCTTAGCTAAAAGAGACATACAAAGGCTGCAGACAACTCAAAGAAGCATGCAGAGGTGCATGCTTGGTGTAACCAGGAGAGATAAGAAGAGGAACACGTGGATCCAAAAAATGACAAGAGTGGAGGACATCATGATCAGAGTTAAATCCCTGAAATGGCAATGGGCTGGACATACTGCCAGAAGAACAGACCATCGATGGACAGCCGAAATTTTAGATTGGATTCCAAGGGACAGGAAAAGACCCAGAAGAAGACCACATAGAAGATGGGTGGATGAAATTCGAAAGTATGCAGGGGTGACATGGAGGAGACTGGCACAAGACAGACCGTTGTGGAGGAAACTTGGGGAGACCTTCGTCCAGCAGTGGATTGATAATGGTTGACAATGATGATGATGATGATGATATATATATATAGTACAACCGTTAATGGTCAAAGTCTCCTGTGGCTTCACATTGCATAAATAGAAAAGATGCACTCAGAAAAGTATACAATTCTAAGTCATTAGAAAATCGGAGACAAATCTAGGTATCTTAAACTTTCAACTCAGGTTCGTATGAGAACAATGGAAAATACAGTGACTTATTATGAAAACCGTGCTGATAATTTACCAGTTTGAAAAATTCACAATGTACTAATTATCACGAGCATATTGCTAGTTTCGTGTTTTAGCTGACTTCATGATGGTTCCTCGTCATAAGTTTTTGGAGGCCCAGTTAGACGGCTTAGCCTAGGAGCCCACTCAAATGTCTTATCCTAGAGGGCTACTAAGGTCTTAATCCAGCCCTAGTGTTAAGGTCATGCTTCATGTCTTAAGCATTCATAGCAACAATGTCACTTCTGTGGCATGATATTTTTGGGAAAATGTTATGCAGATTTCTTTGCAATCTGTCGTTTGTTGTCAACTGTAACCTCGAAGCAAAGAAAAAAATCACATTCGATGTATGTGAAGCAATAGTAACAGGATTCCGCACGTATGGCAGGATTAACCCAATTTTTGCTAGAGTTTTCGGATAGCTTGAATAGTCACTTTCGACCAAATTTATTTTGCTGCGTTTAAGCTTTCTTAAGCATCGCTAGACTTTTCTTTGATTTCTATTATTTCATTATATTGTGCTAATATTATTTAGCTTGTCTTAAGGTAAACTTCAAGCAATTTTGCTTCCTATACTTCCAATGGAAAAACTTCTCTACACATTTTCTTCACAATTAATGCGTTTCCAAGGATGAAAATTTGAACAACGATTAAAATAGCTTCATTTTATAAATTGGAATACTTAATATTTTCTAAAACATAACCATAATTATGCAACCGAACATCTGTTTGTCTACTGACGTCATCAAAGTACAGGTCGCGCCATCTTTTTTCTGGTTTCAACAATACCAAAGGAAACGTTGTTGATTTTTAATATAATTATGGTTATGTTTTAGAAAATATTAAGTATTCCAAGTTATAATGTAGAGCAATTTTAATCGACGTTCAAATTTTCATCCTTGGGAACGCATTAATTGTGAAGAAAATGTGTACAGAAGTTTTTCCATTTTAAGTATAGGAAGCAAAATTACTTCACGTCCACCTAAAAAGTCCGAATCTTGCTGATCACAAGAATTTTGAGAAAGCAAGGACTGAGCAATCAGAAATATATTGTTTTATCATAGAACGCGTAATGAACAATGTTGGCCTGCAGAATGCTAAATGGTATTTTTGAAGACCACGAAAGTCCGTTGTGACATGCTGTGTAATTTTTATTGCATTCTGATTACGCGCCTTGTTTTTTCTGATGTGGTTTCTTTTTATCATTATGAGTAAAAATGAATAAACTGAGCATTTCTTTCGAACTTCTATACTAATACTACATTTTCTTTTTTTCTAGGTCAGGAATCGTTTTGGATGCTTCGATGAAATACAAGAGGTCGAGTCTCGGAGAGTCAGGCATTGCAACTGGGTTCGCTTTCTCAGGTGTTCTCAAACGCTTAGCACAGATGTGAATCTTTTAGGCACTATTGTAAAAGGTGAGCCCGTGTACGAAACAATTCGGGCGATCAATCCGAACTGTGAGCTTATAGTGTATTTAGAAGACGCGGAGGAAGATAGTAGGAATCCAATGACTGTGTTGACGTGCAGAAATCTCACAGCTGCTCATTACAGGCACGCTGTAGGACTTATTCTTGAAGGTAAGATACTCTAGTTGGTTTAGTGCACAACATTTCTTTTTGCACTAAGTTGAACGCATGTTAATAACTGTATCTAAATTCCGCTCATGAGTTTCTTGTTCTGTGGATTCTTTTTTAATGTGCCATTTGTGTCACCAAAAGTAAATGCTTCAGTTCTGGATAAAAAAAATTTTTAAAGTAAAAAAATTCAAATTTTTTCATTAATTAAAAATTTAGTACGGAACTGATGTTCTACGAGGTAAGATCCATAAGTTCGGGGACGTGGCGTATGGTTCCTTACCTTGAACACTTAAAAACACCGATGCACAACCACCTTCAAAATAATCCCCTTGGGCGACGATGCACTTTTGCTGTTTTTGTCTCATTTGTTGACACAAAATGACGTCCCTGAAGATTTTTACATCAGTGGAAAGAGGTAAAAATCGCAAGAAACTAAGTCGGGTGAATAGGCGCGATGTGGAAGCACATTATTACGATTTTGGCGAGAAATTCATTGAACAATAGGGACCGATGTGCAGGCGGGTTTTCATGGGGAAGGTACTATTGTCCACTTCGCCACATGTCCAGCCGTTTACGACGGATTTACTCCTGTAAGTGACGTAAAATATCCAGATAGCGTTTGTTGATACCTGTTGTGCCCTCAGGAATAAATTCAGAATGGGCAATCCCGTGAGAATCAAAAAACACTTCCAGCATGACTTTCCCTTTGCTGCGATCCTGCTTGAATTTCTTTGATCGCGGTGAAGACGGTGATTTCCATGTTGAAGAAGAACGCTTCGTCCGAATATCAAACAAGTAGCACCACGTTTAATCACCTGTGATGATGTTATCCAAAAACGTAGGATCGATAGCGACTTTGTCGATTTATACGCCCGATATCGGCATCCGTTCATACTTTTGTTCAAAAGCCATGTTTCTCACATCGCAGAAGACAGACGACTAACCACAGCAGCAAACATCTGCGCGCGCATTCTAATAATTTTCCACGAGCCAAACCATTCTGACTACGGAGGGGAGGGATGGCGGGATGCATTTCAGATTAATTGCATGCTTGCGTTGTCACGGGTAGGTGCTGTCCCCGAACTTTAGGATCCTACTCCGTAGATAAACGCATTAAATACAGCAGGTTCAAAATGCCTATGACTCAATTAATTTCTGAAACAAAACGTAGTATTCTAAAAGAAATAGAAATATATCTAAGTATATCTAACATATTTTAAATATCTGGTATAACATATCAAGCACAAAAACAACATGAGAGCAAGAAGAAATAGTGTTAAGATATGTCGTAATAGTAACAGCTATATGATGCTTGTATGCCTCTGAAGTATCAGTTCTTTTGAAATCAAAACCCTCACATCAAGTGATTCCTGTTTGCTGAAAATATCTTTTTGCTGTTTGGAAATGTTTTCAGACTTATTCTTGGGTCCCTGTGTTCCGGTATGTCTACAGAAAAAATAGGATATTGTATCCAGGTCACAAGACTTGGAGGTCAGATCCCGATTGAATCAACTGTACTTTAGCTTGCCAAGTGTTCCGAATTCTGCTCAAAATAACATTAACGAAGACTGATCTCATTCACTAAAACAATACGAAATATTAAATATAAAAGTAACTTTATATTTTGACCAATTCGCTTAAAAAATCATGTTAATTACAGAATAATATGAGTAGTTGCTGAAATATCATCATGCTGTTTCGAAGCGTATCTTCTAATATTTCGCGAAGAACGTGCACGCCGAGTTCTGTATGAAGTCAGTTTTGTTCCTATTGAAAAATGTTTTCAGGATTGTTTGAAAACATTTTCAAACAATCCTGAAAACCCTATCGTTTAAATATTCCAATCGAAGAAATACGAAGTACTCAAACAAAAAACTTAAAGGACCACATAACCCTGTCCTTAAAACGCCACTATCATCTTGCTCCAGGTGTAAAATACGAGACAATGCTGTTAAGAACGGCCCGAACAAAGCGCAATGTTTTTCAAATTTTTTGAATAACCGAACATATTATTCTGACTTGAATGCTTCACGATGAAACACTGAACACAGAATACCTAGGTCTGATATTTCCTGAAAGATGCCAACATTCTGTACGTGCAGATGCATTTCAAGACGTTTCCGGAGATTCTTCTCTGGGCACACACACTCACATAAGCACACAAGAACCACTTTACATTCAGGTTATATAACACTTAGATGAAGAAAAGGATTCATCAGTAAACAAAATGTGTTCAAGGATACTGTAGCTTTCTTTAATAATTCCCGTAAATGCACAGCTCTCCTGGTGTTGTGTACAGAAATTACAGTTGTTGAATAAAAGTTGTTCGATACGGCCTTCTTCCAGTTTGGTTTGCTGCATTTTACCAATTGAACATCGACAAACCTTTTTCTGCAAAGAACGCCTGAAACGATTTGCGAGAAAAAATCAGAAACAGCCTTTCGACGCTTACCACTGTCTTTGAACTAACCGAATTGTCCCCCCTGTGGCGCAGTGGATAAAAGTCCGTAATGTGTAGGGGTTCGAATCCAAGTGAGGCGTAGATGTTGCACTTTTCTTATAGCACTGGCTTTCTTCCTTTCCTGGAATCAGTGACCCTAAGTTAAGGACAGGTGACTGCCTACAGCCCATCGAGTTGCTCACAATGGTCGTTAAACCCCCGAACGGAATTTTTTTATCGAATATGTATCCCAAACAGTTGCTAGTGGAGTGGTTTGGCGGTTTCCTATTTTTCAACTTCTTAGATATCTCATTCCTCAAACAATTTTGGTTAACAAAAGAATTAGTGAAAGCACGCAAACACACACACATTTCTCTTTACAGCATAAATTGCATGAACCCTGTTGAGAAGAGAACGCAAAGTTAAAATAAAAATTCCTGAACACAGAGATAGAGTTTGTATTTGGTACTCATTGCCTTAATTTGCTCTCTTGTTTAACTCTCTTGTGAGCTCTAAAATAATAAGGAGTCGGTCGTCCCTAATGTGGTGCCACTATTTCCAGAAAAGGGATTGAAACAGGTTAACTCCCCTTGAGAATTGAAGATAATGAAGAATCTACTGTCACTGATGTAGCGCCACTAGTTTTAGAAAAGGGATAGAAACAGATAAACTACTCCGTGAGTATCTAAGATTATAAGGAGTTGGCCTTCCCTCATGTAGCGCTGCTACTTCCAGAAAAGGGATTGAAACAGATTAACTTCCCCTTGTGAATCTTAGTTAATAAGGAGTCGGCCGTCCCTAATGTGGCGCTGCTACTTCCAGAAAAGGGATTGGAACAGATTAACTTCCCCTTGTGAATCTTAGATAATAAGGAGTCGGCCGTCCCTAATGTGGTGCCACTAGTTTTAGAAAAGAGATTGTGAAAACACAAGTTTGTACGCGACGGGCATCAAACTCGTGTCCCGTCACTCCGGAGTAAGTCACTCTCTCAACTGAGCTACGCGGACAGAATGTCTCGCTGCAGATTTGTCGTCTTGACACATGCTTTCTCCTCTGTAGTACGTCACAGGATGGAAACAGATTAACTCCCAGTGAGCATCTAAGATAATAAGGAGTTGACCGTCCCTCGTGTGGTACCTCTAGTTCCAGAAAAGGGACACAAACAGATTAATTCCCCCGTGGTTATCTAAGATAAGAAGGAGTCAGCCGTCCGTAATGTGGTTCCACTAGTTCCAGAAAAGGGACAGGAACCGATTAACTCCCTGCGTGCATCTAAAACAATAAGAAGTCCGCTGTCCCTAATGAGACGCCACTAGTTCTAGAAAAGGGACGTAAACAGATTAACTCAACCGTAAACATCTAAGATAATAAGGAGTCGGCAGTCCCTAATGCGGCGCCACTAGTTCCAGAAAAGGAATAGAAACAGATCCGTAACAGGTGCGCACGAATCACTGTTAAACCAATCGGACCTGAGCCCAAGCTAGATGATTATCTCGAAGATAGTGCCTCCGACGGTCCGACCACTTTGCCATCCGGACCTCTAGTTTTCAGCTTCCAGAAACAGGGAAGAAAAGAAATGGTTTTAATTCAGCTAAATACGGTATGTACGAAATAGAAATTGAAACGTATGAGATCATAGTAATTTGTTTTAACGAATTACTTACAACATAAATAAAGGTCGAGAGCAACTTTTCCTTTGTCTTCCCGGAATTACTCACCTGATCGCAGTGTTCTCCCATCCATAGCACTGCAGGAGTTCTTTAATTACTTCCTGGATTGCTCACATGATCTTACCCTTACATCTCCTGTGCATGTGCATAAATTCACTCTTTCTGTTTTTCTGGTTTTTTTTTTCAAGTTCACGGTTTTTTTTTTACCTCACGAGATCCTAAAATATAAAATATACAGTATTAACACCAAATGCCTTCCACGGTAACAATTCGGCCAATCTTTGGTGATTGCAGAGTAAATGAAGATTGCAGATTTACACTGAATAAAATAGAAATCTCGCAAGCAAACTATAGAAATATCATTAGCAATTTTAAGGGAAGTAGAAATAATCGCGAAAAATATAATCATACTTATTATAAAATGGCTGAAAGAGAGTTAAAAGAAAGAAAACAGCAATATCATTAAATACCTGATAAGAAAACAAGAAATATACAGTATATATCATCATCATCATCATTGTCAACCATTATCAATCCACTGCTGGATGAAGGTCTCCCCAAGTTTCCTCCACAACGGTCTGTCTTGTGCCAGTCTCCTCCATGTCACTCCCGCATATTTACGAATTTCATCCACCCATCTCCCATGTGGTCTTTTTCTGGGTCTTTTCCTGTCCCTTGGAATCCAATCTAAAATTTCAGCTGTCCATCTATGGTCTGTCCTTCTGGCAGTATGTCCAGCCCATTGCCATTTCAGGGATTTAACTCTGATCATGATGTCTTCCACTCTCGTCATTTTTCGGATCCACGAGTTCCTCTTCTTATCTCTCTTGGTTATACCAAGCATGCACCTCTGCATGCTTCTTTGAGTTGTCTGCAGCCTTTGTATGTCTCTTTTAGTTAAGGTCCACGTCTCTGCACCGTACGTAAGCACTGGAAGGATGCATTGATCAAACACTTTTCTTTTAAGACATAATGGCATATTGCTCTTGAAAATTATGCTGTTTCTTCCAAAAGCTCTCCAGGCAAGTTTTGTACGCCGATTAATTTCTTCATCAATGTGACCCTCACTTGATATCTGCTGTCCAAGATAAACGTACGTATCTGTTATCTCCAGCTTTTCTCCATCAATCGATAAATCTTCATTTCTTGTAAAAGCATTGAACATCACTTTTGTCTTCTGAAAGTTCATTTTTAATCCCACTTCTTTACTCTTGTCAGCAAGTTCCTGTATCATACTTTGCAGCTCTGATGGGGTAGTTGCAAAAATGACTATGTCATCAGCAAAACGAAGGTGGGTTAGATAATCTCCATTAATCTTTATCCCTTTGTTTTCCCAGTTCAGTGATTGAAAGACATTTTCCAATGTGGCATTAAAGAGCTTCGGAGATATGGTGTCACCTTGTCTCACTCCCTTTCCAATTTTTATGTGTGTTGTATTTTCAAACAGCCGAATCTTTGCACTTGCATTTTCATAGATGTTATTAATAATATTAATGTATGCATCTTCAATACCGCAGGATTTCAGAGCCGTGGTAACTGCTGATGGTTTCACCGAATCAAAGGCTTTTTCATAATCGATAAAAGCCATGCACAATGGAAGTTCATATTCCCTCGCTCTTTCAATTAGTTCTCTCAGTACGTGGATATGATCTATTGTGCTGTAGCCACTCCTGAATCCAGCTTGTTCTCTCGGTTGAGCCATGTCCAGTGTTACCTTCAAGCGGTGTGAAAGAACTTTAGTGAAGATTTTATAAACCACTGATAGGAGGCTGATAGGTCTGTAGTTCCTGAGATATATATATATATATATATATATATATATATATATATATGTGTGTGTGTGTGTTATCGTTAAAGTATGAAATCCGTTATTTCGTAGAATACCTAGTTATTTCATGAAATACTGATCAAGTCAGTTAAAGCGTAAAACTCACTTGTATTCTATGGTTTAACCAGTTATTTCATAGAATAACGATCTACACCCTGTTAAAGTGTAACATAACCGAGTATATAAATCCCAAATTCAAAAGGCTGTAAAGTGAGAACCACTGGTCAGAAATAGCACACCATTTTCAACCCACTATAAAGTGTTATATAATAATAATGAGGCTATGTTTGGTTGCGCAGCTAGAGTCGGACTGTAAACAACTCCTATTCCGAAGGAAGCATTTGATTCACTGGATGAAGAAGATCAATTTCAAGGTGCTTTGACTGCAATAAGTACTTCGTCTCAACCTGATAATGAAGTGGTGATTGAAAAAACAAGGTTAAATAATGCCATTACTAAAGTATATATAGTTTGTTCACAAGAATGAAGTGAAAACGCAGTTTGTTCGAAATGTAATGAGCCTGTCGACATGTCATGTTTAGAAGACTGTGTTTTGAAAGACAAAGTTGTACAGAAGATCTGCAAATTGTGTTTTAATGAACTGAATGTTCAGAGGGAAAAAGGAAACTCTAAAGAATGTTTGGAAATTCAAGCTAAGAATCCGGATACAGAGAAATCGCTCCGGTCGGTTGCTACAGCTCAAAGTTTAGGTACCGGTCAGGGATTTAAAAAATGTTCATGTAAAACTCAGTGTGTTAACAAAAAATGTATTTGTTTTAGAAATAATGTTCTATGCAATTCCAAATGCCATTTTAGTAATCCCAGTTGTAACAAACGATTTTATTGTGTCTTTATATAAATAACATTTTGTATGCTGTTAAGAAATAGAGGCGAAATTTTGACAAGAGTGAAAGATTTCTACTCCAAATTATATGAAAGGGATGATACATGTACTCCAGACATCATGAAAGGTACCAGAGTTCTTCCAGTCCTCCCAGCAGAAGTTGCTCATGCAATCAAGAACATGAAGCGGGGGAAAGCTCCAGGAGAAGATGGAATTACTATAGACATCATACAAGAAGCAAGTGGAGAAATTGAAACAGTACTCGCCCAAATTTTCACTCGATGCCTTAATGAAGGGAAGATTCCTGAGGATTGGAACAACGCTACAATGATCCTGCTACATAAAAAAGGTGACATTGAGGATCTCAGGAACTACAGACCTATCAGCCTCCTATCAGTGGTTTATAAAATCTTCACTAAAGTTCTTTCACACCGCTTGAAGGTAACACTGGACATGGCTCAACCGAGAGAACAAGCTGGATTCAGGAGTGGCTACAGCACAATAGATCATATCCACGTACTGAGAGAACTAATTGAAAGAGCGAGGGAATATGAACTTCCATTGTGCATGGCTTTTATCGATTATGAAAAAGCCTTTGATTCGGTGAAACCATCAGCAGTTACCACGGCTCTGAAATCCTGCGGTATTGAAGATGCATACATTAACATTATTAATAACATCTATGAAAATGCAAGTGCAAAGATTCGGCTGTTTGAAAATACAACACACATAAAAATTGGAAAGGGAGTGAGACAAGGTGACACCATATCTCCGAAGCTCTTTAATGCCACATTGGAAAATGTCTTTCAATCACTGAACTGGGAAAACAAAGGGATAAATATTAATGGAGATTATCTAACCCACCTTCGATTTGCTGATGACGTAGTCATTTTTGCAACTACCCCATCAGAGCTGCAGAGTATGATCCAGGAACTTGCTGACAAGAGTAAAGAAGTGGGATTAAAAATGAACTTTCAGAAGACAAAAGTGATGTTCAATGCTTTTACAAGAAATGAAGATTTATCGTTTGATGGAGAAAAACTGGAGATAACAGATACATATGTTTATCTTGGACAGCAGATATCAAGTGAGGGTCACATTGATGAAGAAATTAATCGGCGTACAAAACTTGCCTGGAGAGCTTTTGGAAGAAACAGCATAATTTTCAAGAGCAATATGCCATTATGTCTTAAAAGAAAAGCGTTTGATCAATGCATCCTTCCAGTGCTTACGTATGGTGCAGAGACGTGGACCTTAACTAAAAGAGACATACAAAGGCTGCAGACAACTCAAAAAAGCATGGAGAGGTGCATGCTTGGTATAACCAGGAGAGATAAGAAGAGGAACTCGTGGATCCGAAAAATGACGAGAGTGGAAGACATCATGATCAGAGTTAAATCCCTGAAATGGCAATGGGCTGGACATACTGCCAGAAGGACAGACCATAGATGGACAGCCGAAATTTTAGATTGGATTCCAAGGGACAGGAAAAGACCCAGAAAAAGACCACATGGGAGATGGGTGGATGAAATTCGTAAATATGCGGGAGTGACATGGAGGAGACTGGCACAAGACAGACCGTTGTGGAGGAAACTTGGGGAGACCTTCGTCCAGCAGTGGATTGATAATGGTTGACAATGATGATGATGATGATGCTGTATAATTCAGTCAAATTGTTAATTTTACACTTTAACTGTCAATTATTAGGTAATATATAGAATACCTAGTTAGTTGAAGTGTGGAATTATTAATTTATTACACGCTTTAACTAACTTGATCAGTTATTTCATGAAAAAACTAGGTATTCTATTAAATAACTGAATTATACACTTTAACGGCAACATATAGACCGATGAGCCATTACATTATGAACACCTACCTAATAAACTGTAGGAGCCTCTTCAGCCCACAAAACAGCGGCCACTTGGTGAGGCATAGATTCGATGAGGTGGCGATAGGTATCCTTAGGTGTCTGGTACCATAATGCCAACAGAAGGTCTCCAGTTCCCGTATATTTCGGGATGGTGGTGATTTAGTGCGAACCTGCTGTTCCAAACCGAACCACAAATGTTCGATTGGGTTCATGTCAGGTGAATTTGGAGGCCAGGGCATTAACACAAAGTCACCAGCATGTTCCTTGAACCACTCCTTGACGATTCTGGTGGTGTGGCATAGCACATTATCCTGTTGGCAATGGCCATCCCCAGCAGGGAACACAATTGCCATGAATGGGGGAACTTGGTCCGCAACGATGTTCAGAAGCCTCACAGCTGTCAGCGATTGTGCTATTGAGATAATGGGGCTTAAATTGTTCCAAAAAAAAAAAAAAACATCGCCAACAGCATAATACCCTCCGCCCCAGGCCTGTTTCCACCCAACAGTGCACTCAGGTGCCATAGCCTCCGTTGTTAATCGGCGTATCCGCGTTCGGCCATCTACGTGATGCACTAGGAATCTTGCTTCGTCAGACCAGGCCACTTTCTTCCAATCATCCAATGTCCAATCTCGATGATCTTGGGGCCATTTCATGCGTTGTTGGCGATGACGTGCAGTGAGCATGTGGACCCGGTTAGGTCTTCGCCTACGCAGGCCCATACGCAGAAGGCTGCGATGAACTGTGTGCTGTGACATATTGCACTGATCACCATTTTTGTAACTGAGGGTGATTTGTTCCACCCTGGCCGTGCGGTCGCTGTTAACGATGCAGGACACTCTCCTCTCTAGTATCAATGAGCTGCGGACGACACACATCTGGACGACGGTTAATCGTTTGGCTATTTGTGCACCTCATATGATACGTTCTCACCACACCGGCACTTGAACAACCCCCAAGCTGTGCCGTTTCCTGATCGACGAACCATCACAATTTGTCCTTTATATAAATCGGCAGCTTTTCCCATTCTGACTCCGCAGCACTCTACTAACAGAAAGCCGGTCCTTGGGTTGCATACATAAATATATTTCAAAGTTGTTTTTCGCTTTAACTTCTTGTTGGTTTTGTATGTCTCTTTTAGTTAAGGTCCACGTCTCTGCACCATACGTAAGCACTGGAAGGATGCATTGATCAAACACTTTTCTTTTAAGACATAATGGCATATTGCTCTTGAAAATTATGCTGTTTCTTCCAAAAGCTCTCCAGGCAAGTTTTGTACGCCGATTAATTTCTTCATCAATGTGACCCTCACTTAATATCTGCTGTCCAACATAAACGTACGTGTCTGTTATCTCCAGCTTTTCTCCATCAATCGATAAATCTTCATTTCTTGTAAAAGCATTGAACATCACTTTTGTCTTCTGAAAGTTCATTTTTAATCCCACTTCTTTACTCTGGTCAGCAAGTTCCTGGATCATACTCTGCAGCTCTGATGGGGTAGTTGCAAAAATGACTACATCATCAGCAAAACGAAGGTGGGTTAGATAATCTCCATTAATCTTTATCCCCTTGTTTTCCCAGCTCAGCGGCTGAAAAACACCCTCCAATGTGGCATTAAAGAGCTTCGGAGATATGGTGTCACCATGTCTCACTCCCTTTCCAATTTTTACGTGTGTTGTATTTTCAAACAGCCTAATCTTTGCACTTGCATTTTCATAGATGTTATTAATAATATTAATGTATGCATCGTCAATACCGCAGGTTTTCAGAGCCATTGTAACTGCTGATGGTTTCACCGAATCAAAGGCTTTTTCATAATCGATAAAAGCCATGCACAATGGAAGTTCATATTCCCTCGCTCTTTCAATTAGTTCTCTCAGTACGTGGATATCATCTATTGTGCTGTAGCCACTCCTGAATCCAGCTTGTTCTCTCGGTTGAGCCATGTCCAGTGTTACCTTCAAGCGGTGTGAAAGAACTTTAGTGAAGATTTTATAAACTACTGATAGGAGGCTGATAGGTCTGTAGTTTCCGAGATCCTCAATGTCACCTTTCTTATGTAGCAGGATCATTGTAGCGGTGTTCCAATCCTCAGGAATCTTTCCTTCATTAAGGCATCGAGTGAAAATTTGGGCGAGTACTGTTTCGATTTCTCCACTTGCTTCTTGTATGATGTCTACAGTAATTCCATCTTCTCCTGGAGCTTTTTCCCGTTTCATGTTCATGATTGCATGTGCAACTTCTGCTGGAAGGACTGGAGGAACTCTGGTACTGGTATCTTTCATGATGTCTGGAGTGCATGTATCATCCCTTTCATATAATTTGGAGTAGAAATCTTTCACTCTTGTCAAAATTTCGCCTCTATTTCTTGTTACAGAACCATCTTCTTTTCTCAGTGCCATAATCTGTTTTCTTCCCTTACTGAGATGTCCCTTTCTATCTTTAGGCTTTGGTTGTTTTCAATTGCTTTCCTCACTAGTTCACAGTTGAATTTCCTTACGTCTTCAGTGATACTTTTTCTTACTATCTTGCATAGCTCTATATATTCCACTTTGGAAGTCACATCTTCTTTAGTTGTCCTCATCTCTCTTCTTTTTTGCATCAACATTTTCGTTTTTCTTGATAATTTATTTACATGCAACTTGTTCTTAGACCCAGCTAATTTTGTTGCTGTTTCCATAAGAGCTTTGGTTACTTTTCTGTTAACTTCAGAGATGTCCACTTGTTCTGATGTTAGGCCTTCTAAAGCAGAGAACCTGTTCTTCAGTTCCAACTTGAAGGTATTACGGTGTTTTTTAAGGTTGGTTATGTCGATAGATTTTGTTTGTCTTATGAGCTTGCCACGTTCAAGTTTAGTGTTGAGGTGCATCTTACATCTCACCAATCTATGGTCACTACCTGTGTTGAACTTGTTTAGCACACTGCAGTCTTCTATGACGAATTTTTGTTACACATAATAAAATCAATTTCACTTGTCGTCACATTTGGATGTTTCCATGTCCATTTCCTGTGTGGCTTTTTCTTGAAGGAGTTCAAGATGAAAAACCCTTCTGCCTCTGCAAACTCAACGAGAGTATTTTCACGCTGGTTTCTGTTGCCGTGACCGAATTTACCTACTGAAGTTTCATTCTGTTGCCGTTGCCCAGATTTTGCATTGAAATCTCCCATAATTATTTTCAAGTGCTGCGTACCTTTATTATTTAGATGACAAATTTCCTCGTAAAATTCTTCAATTTCTTCTTCAGGATGACTTGTGGTGGGTGCATAAGTTTGAATAATCTGAGCCTGGTATCTTTTCGAGAGTTGGATAACAAGTCGTGCAGCTCTGTCAAAGGAACTTTCAACTTCTACCACTTTATCCTTCAGCTTCTTGTTTATTATAAATCCAACACCACTAGTTCTGCCAGTATCTGTCCCACGATAGTAGAAGAGATGTCCACTTTTCAGTTCGATGAGATCTTCTCCTTTTCTCCTTACCTCACTTAGCCCCACGATGTCCCATTTGATCCTTTGTAGTTCCTCTTCCAATTCACGAAGCCTTGAATCAGAAGATAGGGAGCATCCGTTGTACGTAGCCAAGGTCAGCATCGGATGGCAGCCTAGTCTGGTCCTCCGGGGATTCTTAGCACAGTCTGCCTTCATGTCGCACTGGCCGCTGCCTTGGCCAGGTTACATTCCAGCTGCCGGAGACTGAGGGCCAAGATTTAAGTTGTGGAATCATTTTGTAAGGGTTTGGCCATAACTCACCACGCTGGCCAAGCGGGTTGGTGAGTTTGGGATAGAATTTCCTCTAATCCCGATGGTATAGTTATACCGCTATTGGCGGTCGTCAGAGCCCCTTTAGTGGGAACAGGATGCACCACGAGAAGGCGGGGTTGACATTTGTCAAGGAGAGGCTGTGATGTTACGCATCACCTGACCTTACATCCCGGGTTGTATATATAATATATATATATATATATATATATTTAAGACTTATTCTTGAAACTCTATTTTTAGGTATGTCATATATAAAATGCCTTTGTTTTTATGAAACCATGAGCAGTTGTAATGCCCCTGAAATCCTGCGGTAATGAACAAGTACACATTATCATTATTAATAACATCTATGAAAATCAAAGGGCAAAGATTTATCTATTTGAGGATACAGCACCAATGTAATTTGGAAAATTAATGAAACAAGGTGACACCATATCTCCCAAACTCTTCAACGCCACATTGTAGAAATGCCTTTTAATCATTGAGCTGGAAAAACAAAGGGATAATGATTAAAAGTGATTATTTAACTCAGTTTTGTTCTGCTTATGTCATCGTCATATTTACAGCTAATCTTTCAGACCTGCAGAGTATGTTTCAGAAACTTACTGACAAGAGTAAATAAGTGAGTTCGAAATAAACTTTCGGATGCTTTTACAAAAAATGAAGATTTAGCGATTAATGTGAAAAATCTAGAGGTATAGCTGATACCCACATTTACCTTGGGCAGTACTTATCGAGCAAGGGCCACACTGATGAAGAGATTAGTAGGGTATATTTTATGAAGAAATTACTCGGCGTTTGGAAGAAACAGTGCAGTTTTCAAGAGCACTTTAACTTTATTTCTTAAAAGGAAAAATATATTTAATCAAGGCATCCTTCCAGTTTTTTGCGAATGGAGCAGACACATGGACCTTAACTGACAAAGATATACAAGGGCTGCAGACAGTTGGAAGAAGCAGTTGAAAAAAGAGAAACTCGTAGATCATGAAAATTACAAGAGTGAAAGATATGATCAGGGTTGCATGAGCTTTAAAAAGTGCGCTCATAATTTTAAAACACAACGTACATTGCTTCGAAATGAATTTATGTGGGGGTTTTTTCAAGAAACGGAAGTCAGGCGATTTGACCGCGATTAGTTTCTTGGATTTTAAATTTTTGGATTGCTGTGGCTTGAGAATAAACGGTCTTCGTTTGCATCATAGATTTTTAGAAATAATCACCCTTAGATAGCATGCTTTAGGTGACAAAAAACCTTTCATAGCCTATGTTCTAGATCACCATAGGCCCTTGCTTGAAACCAGGATTTATTTCAGTTTTTTTTTTCATTTTTAAAAAGCAGGAGTGAAACAAGTTACAAGGGATATCTAACAGGTCATCACGTTGCGACCGGGTTATCAGCAAACAACGCCCAGAATTAAACATTAATCACACGGAGTGTCCTTATCCATATTAAAAATACGTAGTTTACCGTTGCGCACTCATCGACAGAAAAACATTAGATATTTTTTGCGTGGCTGCTTTATTAAGACTACCCTCATACCATATCTACAGAAAGGAAAACTTATAACAAATGTAGGTGTTGAAATAAAAGTTTAAAGGTACTGAATCACTATTCTGTCTTACACATTTTGTTCGTAAATTAAATTTAAATGAGAAAAAGAAAAAGAAAGCTGATTATCTATTTGAATTCATCTCAAGTGCAAGAGTGGATTTCTTGCATTACCATGTTTGGATTCGAATCTCGGAGCAAAATAATATTTTGAATTTCCTTTTAGCTCCTCCGTTTCCTCGAACTAATGGCGTTGGTAATCAAGGGGGTGGTTACAACTCAAAACTAAAACGAAAGTTTGCGCTTCCGTGACCATTCTGTTTAATAAACGCTCGAGGCCGCATTTTGTGTGTTTTAGCCGGTTGGAAGGTTATATAAAGGTTTAACTTCTTTCAGCGCATTATTACATTCAATATTATTGTTTAAAATTTTCTCTAAATGTCCCTTTCCATGGATACATTGTGAGGTGTACTTTTACTGGGTTGTACGTTTGAGAGCTGAACGTACATTGAATGACAAATGAAAAGCAAAGCAGCAAAATTTAGTTCTTCAAATATAAATACGCCAAAATTGCAGAATCAATTAGAAATGGAGAAAAGTAAGAGATCTTAAAAAGTGTCTTTGGCATTTTTGTATCCCTTAACGACAGCTCAAAAAAGCAGTATTATGGAGAAATAAGCCATCGTAATTATAGTTACGCAAGCGAAAATTCAAAAAGAATCACTCTTCACGAACCGTATACTAAACACAATTTCAAATCGTGTTAATTTACCATAATTGAGGTGATTTTGCAGCTTCACATTGCAGCTCAGCTCCTGACAAACTTCAAATCTTTTTGAAAAAGGAAGAGGAAAAAAACAAAACATAAGCAACATTCACGTGTCTCCTTTGAATATCGTCCTCAGGGCGGACATCTGAAAGAGTTACACATCATTCAATTGAAAAATCAGCAGTGAAAATCATACATGAGAAGAGTTACTGAAATAGTTGACCGGTGACATGAAAAGTGAGGTCTAGGTTTTAATTGGTTTCAGCATAAAGTTCAAAACAGCATGAATCATTTCGCAGCCACCACTTATGACCCAAAAAGTCAGCGCCCTGTCAGTATGTCTGTCACCGCTTTTTTACATGTTGAGTTCCATTTAATAAAATGCGAGATTTCACGCTATCCATATTATTGAGCTCCACTGTAATTCAAGGAAAATAAATCGTGGAGTAGAAACTGTAGGAACTTTGTGAATATCACTCCTCCTTGTTTTGGTAGTGTATCTTTGTTTTGCAAAGGAAGCAAAAGTACGATCCATAAATATTGTGTGTGCCGCCCCGGTGGCGCAGTGGTCTAAGCGATGGCCTCTGATCATTCGTCCGAACGGGGTCCGGGTTCGAATCCCGGTGAGGCATGGATGTTGTGTTTGTCTTACGGCACTGGCTCTCTCCCTTCCCTGGAACCAGTGACCCTAAATTAGGGACGGGCGACTGCTTATAGCCCATTGAGTTGCTCACGGTGGTCGTTAAACCTCCAATCAAAAAAAATATATATATTGTGAAACCTGGAATGATGCACTTACTGTATTTAACACTTTTCTTCTAATGATAAACTAGGATAAGCCGCCAACTGTACCCGATTACACGGGTACAGTTGGCAAATTTTGAGTGAAGCTATTGCAAAATCTAAGCTCGTTAAGGCGTCTATTATAACAAATTCAAAAATACGAACGCGTAAAATTTATGACTTCCAGAACGAAAGTACGAAACGTTCTTAAAAAGAAATGCTTAAACTTTATCATGAACTACTTTCCTTCACGCCTTCACGTTTGTTGTGATCAGGTTGCATGTAAACAAAGCGGAAAGACACACTCAGATAGGGAAACACGCTTTTCATTTTGTATCGCGAAAGACAGACACACCTACATACACAAACTTCCCTTTATTATTATACAGTAGATTAAGCAAGTGTTGAGCTAACAGACAGAGTCTTTTTATTTCTTCGTTTTTTAATTCAAACGATTATTTTTAATTAATGTTAGTGAGCCGACATTCGTGAAACGGTTCAAGTAAAATGCCATCTAGGTTTGATTGAAATTCCTCAATGACACGGAATTTCGGGAATCAGAAAGCGTCAAATCCTGATCATGGACGATGTCCAATCGCATGCAAAATATCACGGTGATCGGATTTGTCATGTCGTAGCTATGCCCGAACAACTAATTGTCCCGAGTCACGTATAGAGAGCGGATTATTTCAGTTATTATTCAAATTGGTCAGTCTATAAATTTTGATTATTTTTATACGACACGACCAAGCACCATGATACCAACCCCATGTCACTCACCATGTCCTTCCCTTTATCTGTGACAAGTGATATCCCGATGGCCTGAAGATATTTGGAAGAGATAGGTAACAAACAACCCCTTCTAAAAACCCGGACGCCCACCCCCCAAAAAAATGCATGTTTTTTGGACAATTATTCTTCAATGACACTGAACTTTGGGAAACGGAAGGCGTTAAAACCGGACCATGGACAATGACCAATCGCATGCAAAAAGACACGGTGATCCGATGTGTCATCTCGTACCTATGCCCGAACAACTAATTGTCTCGAGTCTCGTAAAGAGAGCTCCGCTCAATTACTCTTTAAAATTGTACTAATTTTTTCCAAATGCACACCAGCTAAGTTTTATAATTTATTTTTCGATGTGGCTCTCATTTCATATCTGTTGTTAGAAGTAGATGCATGCATCGTTGATTTCTAAATTTGTCCCATCAACTTTTCAGTTCTTGTACATCAATTTTTGTTTTCTAAAAGTTCATCTTTAATCCCATTGATTTACTCTTGTCAGCAAGTTCCTGGATCATACTTTGCAGTTCTGAGGGATTATTAGTAAAATTAACTATGTCGTCAAGAAGACGAAAGTGGGATAAACGATTTCTATTAACCTTTATGTTTTTGTCTTCCCAGTTCAATTTTGGAGAGACATTCACCCGCTTTGTATGGCTTTTATTATCAACAGGATTTTTGGTTCTGTGAAAATGTCAGGATTTGTAATATCTTTGACATCGTTTGGTATTGGATGTGCACACCTTATTATTATTAATAACACCTATGGAAATGCAAATGCAAAGACCGTTTAAGCACATAGTAAGCATAAACATTGGAAAGCAAGTGAGACAAAGTAACGCCACATCTCCCTGACTGATCAAACTCACAGTAAAACACTTCAATTTACTACACGGCACACACCGTCCTTAAAAAATGCTTAATTTCTTTTAGGGTGCTTTAACGTCCTTATTTTTTGACAAAAATTCTAAAAGGTAACTAAAAAGCACATATTTTTCCTAACTGGCTGCGCGAAATCCAGAAGTTATGATGTAGTGCCTAAAACGTTTGCTTCTAGTTGACTATGTCGATTGGGATTCACATGAAGTCAGCTGAGGACAGTATAAAATCAGCAATTTGTTGAAAAAGGTGAAGAGCTACGAGCTCTAAATGTCACATATCTAGCAGGTTCTACCTAACAAGTTCCGTCACCATCTTTTCGATCTGATAACTCACTTTTGCATTTCAACTTTTTGTATATACAAGTAATAAATATTCAGTAATAACATGAGAAAAATAAGTTCAAAATCGAAATCTTCAACCCATAAGGTTGGCTGTGGATTTGCAATTTAAACCATGAGATGAATAAGTGAAAAATTCGAATCTTGAACTCATAACTTTAGAAATTTATGCCCAGGTTCATAATTTTTATACCCTTCACAGCATATTTGATTATGCTGCCCCGGTGGCCATCATCAAATAAGTGGTCTAAGCGCTGGATTGTGACCATTCTACCCAGATGAGTCTGGGTTCGGATCCTGGTGAGGCATTGATGCTGTGTTTGTCTTACCACAGGCTCTCTCCCTTCCCTGGAACCAGTGACCTTAAATTAGGGACGGGTGATTGCTTATAGCTCATGGAGTTGCTCACAGTGATTTAACCAGTAGAACTGTCTTTTGAATTGTATTAGTTCAACTACTATCCTCTAAATTAAATTATGTGGAAAAATATTGCAAACTTCATTGGCGTACTTCAATTTGCACGGTTTACGTCATGTGTAAAATTATTTATGCACATGTCTTTGTTGTGTATATAGTTTGGTAAGGTCCTTAAAAATGATGTATACAATTTGGTAAGATCCTTAATTAGTGTACACAATTCGGTAAGACGTTTAATTGGTGTATACAATTAGGTAAGATCCTTAAAAATTGGTGTGTGCGTGCAATTTGGTAATGTCCTTAAGAAATTGGTGCACACAGTTTGGTAACGTCCTTAAAAATTGATGTATACAATATGGTAGAGTCCTTAAAAATTTCCAGGAGGTGCTTAAAAATTCTTAGAGAGTCCTTATTTATTCTGGGCGAAAACGAGTAGGAACCCTGTGTTGTAATTGAGCGAAGCGAGGCATAAATCCGAGCTGAGCTCTCTTTACGAGACTCGATACAATTAGTTGTTCGGCCATAGCTACGAAATGACACAACCGATCACCGTGATTTTTGGCATGCGATTGGACTTTGTCCATGGTCAGGTTTTGACGCCTTCCGATTCCCGAAATTCCGTGTCATTGAGGAATTTCAATTAAAACTAGATGGCATTTTACTTGAACCGTTTCACGAATGACGGCTCACTAACATTTATTTTAAAAACATCGTTTGAATTAAAAAACGAAGAAATAGAAAGACTCCGTGTGTTAGCTCAACACTTGCTTAATCTATAATAATAAAAGAAAGTTTCTGTATGTGTGTGTGTCTGTCTTTTGCGATACAAAATGAAAAGCTTAGTTCCCGATCTGAGTGTGACTTTCCGCCTTGTTTACAGCACCCCGATCACAACCTACGTGAAGGCGTGAAGGAAAGTAGTTCATGATAAATTTTAGGCATTTCGTTTTTAGAATGTTTCGTACTTTTGTTCTGAAAGTCATAAATTTTAATAGTTTGTTTTTTAGAATTTGTTATAATAGACGCCTTACTGAGCTTAGATTTTGCAATAGCTTTGCTCAAACTTTGCCAACTGTACCCGAGTTATCGGTTACCGTTGGCGGCTTGTCCTAGTCATTTATTTACAATAATTTAACGCTTGGAAACGTGAAAATATTAAATAAGGTATGTGTTTAAAATTCTGTTTAAGTTCGAGAAAATGCCAAGGGTTTTTCAAAAGTATTATTTAAGATGTATCTGAGTGACTTATGTGACGTATTAATTCTTTCAGAAATCTTTCTTTTTATAATATTTGCTTTCCTGCTACATCAAACACAATGTCCTTTCTTTCGGTTATGAGTAGCCAACTTGGCTTGAGCAAAATCAAAATTCGAGAGCTTTCATATTTGACGAACTGCGATCGACTGTTCAATACAGCACACGCAGAGTTCTCTAACGTCAGCTCCACAACCGGTTATTTTCAGCTTCAGAAATTCGGTGACATGGCCAAGCGTGAATTATTCTATCGGAAACTGAAAAACATTCTAAGAAGCGAACGGTTGGTGTCAAGAAAATAAAACAGTAAGCGTCGTCTTGTGCCTTAGTGAGCGGGGAGGCGCGGCAAAGGATAGGGGAAAAGGGCCATATATTAGTAGGCAAAAAGCACCGACGCATATAAAGGTTGAGGAAACCCCTATTGAAAAATTCTTTTATTTTTATTTTTCTCAAGGTGCATTCCAGGCAGTCGGGGGAGGTTTATAATTGCACTTCAGCGCATTGCCGCTGTTCAGTGCATAACAACTGCCTTTCACGATCAGAGCAGGATTCACTGGGATAGCACAGAGTCTTTCGGTTTTGACAGTTCGACTTTGCCTAAGGGAGCACTAGAGATGTGAGGGGGTTTGAACACAGAGCTTGCGAAGCCCATTTCTTCTGATGTAGTGTGGCAACAAAGCGCCCCGGGGATTAGGTGTGTCTTATGAACTTTACGGTTGATTGAACCTTCCCTCGGAGATACATATTGAGCCTTTCCATGAAGAGGCAGGGACATCTTATTGATCTCACAGTTTTAGGGCACCAGTGATTTCGTCCGTATGTCCATTTGTTTTCACTCTGAACAAGATTTTTAGTGGTTGCAATTAATTAAATGACATATGATGAAAGTGTTCTTAAAAGCAATTTCTTCCATGAAGCTCATTTATAGAAGACATCGTTAAATAAGTGAAATCGATTTCAATTGCATTTATGATGTTTCTGTCACGTCGCTCTAATTTAGGTAATCATTGATTGGCTCTTTAGAAGGCTGATTGATGTATGCCGACTTCTTTCAATGATGACCTCGTTTTGAATCTCGTTCAGCATACAGCACAACGTTATTAATTGTTCTTGCTGATGTCGTAACATACCTTGCTTAGCGTTTTATGGAAATATCTGACCTCAGATCATCGTAAATCACCTGAAATGGGTACTAATAGTAAACGCTCTGGAAGCAGATTAAAAAAATGTAGTGAAGTACATTAATTAAGAACGTTTTTTAGCAATATGTGTATATCAGGCAATGATGTGCCCGTGGTATCATTTCGTCTGTCCATCTGCCTGTGCGCATGACAGACTCGCGCAACTACAAATTGGATTTGTAACCTTATTCCTGCGACAGTTGTTTTTTTAATCATGATACATAGATTTTCAGTTTCTCGCAAAGGTGCGTAAATGCACACAGTGTGGTCATTTTACATAATGCATCTATCTTTGAAAACAAACGACCACATTCTATCCTTGCAAATAATCTCTTAAAATTAATGCACTCATTTAAACAGCAGCTTTGTGTTAAAAATGTACTTAAGAAATTTTTCAACCCGGTAAAATATAATAATTAAAACGCGTCAATATACTATCTTTTGGTCACAGCATTTCAGGGACATTGGACACTAAGTACGTTAAATCAGTTCTTGGTCTCACAGTTTGTACCCCAAATTTTACTCAACTGGGAAAAAGCATTGACGATATTATCGACATAAAGTCAGTACCTCGGGTAAAGACTAGCTGATGACCATTTACCTGTACCGTCCAATTGCGGACTCCACAGGGTTAAGCGAACTCTTGGGTATTGCGAACAGACAGAATTTTTTGAATGGTTTATTGAAAACTGCAGGAAAATATATTGGATGTGTTCAATAGTTCTACCTGTTTTTGCAATAGATGCAAATTGCGATAGGAGTAGTTACGTCACAGATGACGCTGGGATGACGAATTTTCGGCCAATAAAGCGTGGAGCAGTAGACCATATAGAGGCACTAGGTTTGCCCGAGTAAGTCATTCGTAACGGAAATCACCGACGGTGTAACATGGCATGCGATAACCAGCACATTAGGCATTGTTTACTGTACAAGTTCGATAAAGGCAGTACTGCAGCCGCGGCTTGCCGCAACATCTGTCCAGTGTATGGGGAGGATGCAGTTCATGATAGCACGTGTCGCTGTTGGTTTCGGAAATTCCGTGACGGAGACAGAAGCTGTAAATATCAACCGTGTCCAGGACGTCCATTCGTGGTTTCTGACGAGGATATGGACCAAGCCATAACAAATGACCCACATCCAAACGTTTCCGCACCAGCTTTCTACAAAGCAACGAGGGGAGAGAATCCGTGCCTGTGTTTCTTTGCTTTCTCGTCACAGAAATGAACCGTTCTTGGGACGAATTGTAACGGGTGATGAGAAATGGGTACTGTACCGTAATATAATTCGTCGACGGACTGTGCGCCAAGGTGCGGAGCTTGCTCCATCGACCTCAAAAGAAGGACTGCATCCCAAAATGGTTTTGTTGAGTGTTTGATGGGATGTCCTGGGAATAATCAACTGGGAGGTGTTGCCACCCAACCGAACGATAAATGCTGACCTCTACTGCCAACAGATTGCGAGTACAACTGACATCAAAGCGGCCAGCACTCGTAAACCGCAAAGACGTGATCCTTCATCTTGATAACGCCAGACCTCATGCTGCTTTAATCACCCAGCAAAAATTACTGGACTTTGGTTGGGAAGTGTTACCTCACCCGGTGTATTCCCCTGACCTGCAACCTACGGACTAGCACCTTTTTTTGATCATTACAGAACGCTTTCGCTCTCCAAAATTTCGATGATGTGGAAGGTGTGAAAACGGTATTACATGACTTTTTTGTCTCTAAAACACATAATTTTTCCCCGTGGGATTCACCTACTCATAGACAGATGGCAAGAGGTCATACAAAATGATGGCAATTATGGGAAATCCTAGGTACGTTATTTGTTGTGTTCCCCTCCTTTCTTTGCAGCTTACAAAAACGGGTAGAACTTATGCGAACACCCAATACATTCAAAAGGATTTTTCTTAAAATTTGATCCTGAAATTTAAAACCTACTGATGCCATATTTGATGTTTCATACGTTTTATTTCCTGTTCAACTGTTTTTCATAGCATTTTTCTAGACAGTAGACTGAGTATGGCTACACTAGTGAGCGAATAGTCAGAGGCGTTGGTTTCTGGCTGGTGGTCTGAGCCGTGCTTAGGAAGAAACATGAGTGGGGCGCTTTATCCACTGTACTGGACCCTTCTCTTCATGGTGCTGGTGGCTCCAAATTACTGTACTAATGAGCGACTGCTTATGGTTCTAGGAGTTACTCATGGTGACACTTAACACTCCACCTAACAAAGTTAGAGCTTCCCTTTGTTTGCTTGCCGTAGCTTTAAGGTCATACGATTTATGTATGATTTGCAATATACAGTACATATTTCTGATTTGAAGGTAATCACAGGTCAAACCGAGAAGAGAAGATTAAACCGGACAAGCGACATATACAGAGCATCATCCGGAGGATTTAAAGGAACTTTAAAAGTTCTATGAATTCTAAAAATTTCGTAGCTAAAAATGTTTTACCACTAATCTTCAGTAAATATAGGCCATTAATATTTTCTTATTTTGAGATTCAAGGACCACCTCAGGAAACAGCTTAATGTTTTGTATGCATGTTCAAGTAAATTTTTATGTTTCCATGAATATATTATTGCACCTTGCAAACATCTATTATGTTCCTCAGTGTCAGCACGTATGAGGTCAATCTTCTGTTACCAGAGGCGTACTGACAGCCCCCGCAACCCCAGCAGTGCGCTGGTCCTCACGGCTAAGAGGACCCTTAGCTTCTGCAAAAATATTTGACCAAATTATTTTTTAGCAGAATTTTCATATGAAGCTGGTTAAGGAAATAGCCGGGAATTTTGACGGCAGCTTTGAATGCAGTATTAAAAAGGAAAAGCACTTATTTATTTTCAGTAAATAAATAAAACATTGTGAAATAATTTTCGGGTTTGTTCATACAACTGGATGACGGGAAAGCATCTACTCAAGACGACTTGAGGCCCCTTTTCACATTCATAGTAAATGTGAGAGAAAGATCAGCTGAATCAATGAAATTCTTATATCGATGATTCATCATCCTCATCATCATTGTCAAATATTAACAATCCACTGCTGGATGGAGGTCTCCCTAAGTTTCTTCCACAACGGCCTGTCTTGTGCCAGTCTCCTCCATGTTACTCCTGCATACTTTCGAATTCCATCCACCCATCTCACATGTGGTCTTCCTCTGGGTCTTTCCCTTTCCCTTGGAATCCAGTCTAAAATTTCGGCTGTCCATCGATGGTCTGTCCTGGCAATATGTCCAGCCCATTTCCATTTCGAGAATATTACTCTGATCATGATGTCTTCCACTCTTGTCATTTTTCTGATCCTCTTCTTATCTCTCCTGGTTACACCAAGCATGCATCTCTCCATGCTTTTTTGAGTTGCCTGCTGTCTTTGTATGTCTCTTTTAGTTAAGGTCCACATCTCTACACCGTACGTAAGCTCTGGAAGGATGCATTGATCAAATACTTTTCTTTTAAGATATAATGGCATATTGCTCTTGAAAATTATACTGTTTCATACGCCGATTAATTTCTTCATCAATGTGACCTTCCCTTGATATCTGCTGTAGAAGATAAATGTAGGTATTGGTTATCTCCAGCTTTTTCCCATCAATAGATAAATCTTCATTTCGTGTAAAAGCATTGTACATCACTTTTGTCTTTTGAAAGTTCATTTGTAATCGCACTTCTTTACTCTTGTCAGCAAGTTCCTGGATTATACTCTGCAGCTCTTATGGGTTAGTTTCAAAGATGACTACGTCATCAGCAAAACGAAGGTGAGTTAGATAATCTCCATTAATCTTTATCCCTTTGTTTTCCCAGTTCAGTGATTGAAAGACATTTTCCAATGTGGCATTATAAGAAGTTATGTATTGCAACAGTTTGCAGATAACTCCGCATCCTTCAGAAAATAAGAACTAAAAATGTTTCTCACGGGGACTTTTTGCTACATACAAAATATTGTAGCATGGTGTTAAATGTATTTTTTGTATTCAAAAGTAAATAATTTAAGAAGTTTTGGGGGTTTGTTTTGTGTTTCAATTCTTAATTGTTACTTACCTTTTTGCTTACTTATGTTCTATATTTTCCTACAAATTAGAAAAGGCCCTTACACTGTTACGTAGCAGTTACGTGTGGTGTTTTTAATTCTGTGTTGTCCTTTGTCTGATCGTAGACCATGTACATCATTTTTCGTCATGTTTCTCTTTGCATCTTATTTCTTGTTATAGTTTTGGTGCTGTTTTTGTTTCTGATGCCTGTTTGGCAATGCGCTTTTTGGCCCATTGATTCCCTTGTACTAAACTCCAACCAACCAACGGCAAGTTACGTGTTTTATGTGTGTGACTGTGAGACGCTTCAAAGAGGACGGATGGCCTTAATTCCCTAAAAGAAAAATAATTGCGTATGATTACCTTTGACGTAAGTGTTTTGTAGCACTTTATATTTGTGTAAAACTCCGGCAACTATATTTCAGTTACAAACTGCACATTCGTGTTACACACAATAAAGTGCAATACGTTTGGGTTTACGAAAAATACCCGTAGTGTTCAAAAGAATTTGAAGTATTGAAACGCGCATGAAACATATTTAATAATACGGAATTAAAAAATTTCAGTAATTGAAAGCTAATAAATTTTCGCAATAGGCCTCGAAATATTATTTTGCGAAAGGGGGAGTTTCCGGTACGCCACTGTCTGTTGCCATAACACAACAATATTCTGACATGACGTTACAAACATTTCTGACATTCAAATCATTCAGCTAAGATGCAGAAGTTGGTTCCTAAATAAGAGATCATCTCCCAAATATAAATTCCTGTTGTTTTTTAAATTTTATTTTTGTTGATGTATCATGAATTTCTACTTACAGCAATCTTGGCATACAACTCGAGTTTCAAACTTAATTACATGTCCTGTGACGTACTACAGAGGTAACGCAGATGACAAGACGACAAGTAGGAGCGATAAGCCTTTGTCTGCGTAGTTTTATTGGGAAAGCATTCGGCTCCGGAGCAGAAGGACGTGGCTTTGATAGACACCACCCTGCAAATTTGGGCTTCACAGTCTCACATTAACCTAATTATAAATAGACCACACTGTGAACACTCAAGAGACGCATATAGCGTATTAAATCCGTTTATTTTTGTGGCGTAGTATGTCTACCATTGCCTTGAGAAAGCCTCCCAGTGGAATGCGAAAGCTTAACGAATCTTTGTACTTACTACGTCACAAAAATAAATGGATTTAATAGGCTATATGCGTCTCTTGAGTGTTCACATTAACCTTTTGCACTTTCTACTCCCTTTCTTTTTTCTTTTTTAGGCATTGCTGAATCTGATCTTGCCATCATTTCCCCTGCTTTTTTTTTAATTTTTTCTGGTCACTTGAGCTGATTAAATATCCTAACCCACAACCTAATCTCTCATTTCCTCCACATGCACAAGCACCTCAAAATATGTGTTTCTACCTTGCTAAAAGCATTTTGCTTTATATTAGATATCTGCAACCCATCTTCGAGCATTTGCCACAAACCTCCTCAAATGATGCGTCTCTCCAGCACACAAGCGATTCCGGCATCTTTTCTGTAGTATCCAGTTTACACTGTCATACATCAGAGTACGAATAATTATACATCCGTGAAGAACCATTCAGGACCTCTTTGACAAATCATCACTCCCGTGAAATCCACCAAAAGCAGTTACAACTTTCAGAGCTGAATTTACTCGCATACTAATTTCACAATATAGCCTGTGTTTTTTTTTCTGTCAAACACTTTATAAATGTTCATTCAGGTGGTCTAATCGGGTGAATGAGTTTGTGTTTTTAGAAGGTTAAGATGAGTAGTTAAAACCAAAACTAATACATACATATTGATCTAAGTCCAAACAACTCCCAAGGCATTTTTGCTGCGATGCTCAGGTATGAGGTAGTTATACTGCTGCCATCTAATCTTACTATTATTATTTTTTTCACGCATTCCTTAATTTTTATAACTAACTTTATTCTTTCTTAAGATTCTCTCTTCACCTCACAGCAGCTGCTAATTAGAAGGTAAAGGCGGATCTAAAGTGCTTGCTGTAATCAGTGCAAAGGGGAGGGAGGCAGGTCACATTTATGTAAGATTGTAACAGTTTCATTTATCATGTTTTTTCTCTAATTGAACAAGGCATATTCATTTTGATTTTCGAGTGAACATCATGGGTTAATTAACGCGATTCCGAATACATCTTGACGTTATCTTCCTTGGAAGAAGCAAAGCGTAATAAATGGAAAAATATGAAAAACAAAAACACCGATGTTTTCCTGAGCGCCGATGTGTTATTAATTCGTCACGCCTTAAGGTATGATGATCATTAAGCATAGGTTGTGCCGAGCTGAGCAATAGCAGCGAGCGAGTTCTTCAGGGCATGCGATTTGGATTCCGTTACGATCCAACTACTTTACTTCTTCATTTTTAACTTTTTTTTTTTTTGCTCTCCGTTGCACGATGTTGCACTACGAGCTTTCTCTGGAGGAAGGAAAAAGGGGGAAAAAAAGTTAGGAACACGAAGCTTGAGGATTCACTTGCTTTACCAATGCGTTCATTTTCTAATTTCTGACGTTCACCACTTACTTGAATGCCGTTGTCACGTACTATTGTTGCAATGAACCGGTTTCGTCTTGGTTTTCTCACAGCTATTTTTAGTGATGTACTAGCTCCCCCAGAAGAAGAAAATTGGTGAATTTGGATCTGGCCAATGTGATGAGTCTTAACATCTACTGTCATCATATCTAATGCTTTTTTAGAAGAAAAATTTCGATTATAACCAGAACAATCAGAAAGAGAAAGAAAGATGAAGAGAGAAAGGTAGAGAGGCACAGAAACAAAGAGACCCTGTGAAAGTGTTAAGAGAAAGTGCGAGAGAGAAAAGAGCAAGAATGAGCCTGTCAAAAAGAGATAGAAAGAAAGGAAAAATCAAAGAGAGAGGGCAGGAATAAGAGGAAAAGAAAGGAATAAGGAAGTGATGTAAAAGAATGAGGAAGAAAAAATAAAGCAAAACAGACAGTGAATATTGAAGAGAAAATTAAGGACTGAGAGAAAGAATGTGCGAGAATGAGAGAATGAAAATAAATGAATGAAAGAGAGAGAACAAGTAAGACTAGGAGGAAAAGAGAATGAGCGAGTGAGAAAATGAAAGGAAGAATGTGAAAGAGAGAGAGAGTAAAATATGAGAATTGAGAGAAAGATGGAGATAGCAAAAATAAATGAATGGTAAAGGAATATGAGTGAAGGTCAGAAAATCAAAAATGAATAAAAGAATGTATAAGAAAGAGACCGAGTTTACTGTTTCACGAGAACTAAAACAAAGTTTAGTCTCAATCATTATATATTTTTTTAAATCTTTTTTGGTCGACTCCAATTTTGCTGTAATCATGGTGCAGCTTCTTCAGGATGAAAAACATAGACAAGATGTAATTTGTTCTGACAAAGCTAGACCATACACACAGCGAAACTGCGGTCATCACTTTTTTTTTTTTTTTAGAAATATAAAACATTACGACAAAACATTGATTAATTTCTTCTAATAGAATTGCACAATGTTTGTAGCCTGCGAAATTGTACTCCAGCGTATTGTTACTTGATATATTGGCCGCTAAGCTGTAATACATTTTCGGCAATAAGAGTACTGCATATAAGGAAAATGTTACACCTTGTGTATGGGTTACTGTACGCAGTTGTGCATAGGTATTTCGTGGTAAATCGATAAAGCGGACAGCTTGCGAAGAGTCGTCCCCGTAGAAACTCGATATGGGGATGGTATAAGTTTGTAGGATCTTGGTGCATGGAAGTAGTGTGAAATCTACTTCCAAGCACCAAAATCGAAGTTTTGATGTACCGATCTGCTGAAAGATGCACTCGGTGTTCAATATAAAGGTATTACGTATGTGTTTTGTACGATTGCTAAGATAGTGCTCAGCTTTGGTTGACGGTCCGCAAAGGCCTCACACCACAAAGATATTTCTCAAACAGCTGAATCTACAGGATATAGACAAAGCTGCGGAGTTACCACTGCAACCAGCGTACGTAATACCCACTGCGCACTTGGCCATTCTAGCCATAGTTATCCTAGGTTCCTATCATCAGTTTGATTCAAGTTAAAATGAGACATCAAATTAACAAACCTTTCTTCAGCCATCAACCGTCCAGTCTCGACATCCGTACCCTGTGCAATCTGTATGAATGAGCTGGATTTGAACATTTGTGACTCAGATAATTCTGTACCTGTGCTGTCCTGTGTAATTTTCTTAAAGAGATAATATTTTCGCAGATCTGACCACTTGTATTGGGTTATTTATTGCAAATGTGAACACAAAATGGATATGATAAACATAGATTACAGATTACTCAAAGATGAAACGTGGACACATGACTGGATTTACCTAAAATATTAAAAGATAAATCAGTGAATCAAGGAAATGTTTGTCTGCCACACTCATATATTTAAGAACTACCTATTTAGTAGAAAGCAATTGAGAGAGAGAGAGAGAGAGAGCGACAGAGAGAGAGAGAGAACATACGCAGACTAGGTGGAGAATACTTGAAAATCGCAAGGATGGTTTGGTTCAAAATTTTTAATGATCAGAAGCCTTCATAAGAGTTTGAGCTTCAAGAAACGCTTCAGAACTTTAGTTCTGGGTTGTTTTTGGAACGTCTTTTGTTGAAAAATATCATGCTTATGTTATCAGCTTGTCCGTCCGTCCGTCTGTAGACACGTTATCTCTGCAACTATTAGTCCGATTTGAAAAATTCTTTTTGCATTAGGAAGCTTGAAATATACGAATGATGATCCTTCATTTCGTTTTTAGCACGTCTTTTGTACGAAAAGATCGTGCTTCTGTTATTGGTTTGTCCGTCCGTCCGTCCGCCTGTACAAACGATATCTAAGCAACTATTAGTCCGATTTGAAAAATTCTTTTGCATTCGGAAGCTTGAAATATGCAATTGATGATCCTTTATTTCGCTTTTTTTACGATGTACAATTTCGCCGTTAGAGGGCGTAAATGCTGATGTCGAATTCAAAAATGCGTTTTATTCCACATATTTGCTTCTAAACATCCGATTAAAAAAAATACTTTATCTTTCGATTCCATTTATGTCGAAGAGTATTTTAGATATAGTTACTTTTTGAAATTACGCACAGATTTTCCGCTAGGGGTCGTAAAAGTACATTACATTTTCCCCGATAACTCTTCTTCTAAAACTCCGATTTGAAAAATCTTTTTTTCAGCAAATACATCTCCTAATGGAAAATCTTTTGCATATAGTTTCGAATTTTTTGGTAAAGAATATTTGGCCACCAGGGGGCGTAAGTGCCAATTTTTGCTTCTGATGTATTTACCATAAAATCTGAGCTTCTGAAATATCGATTGAAAAAATCCTTTCGTGGACTGATGCCACTCACAATGATAAACCTTTTCGGAATATTTTCTTTTTAAAATATTGAACCGTTTCTCCGCCAGGGGGCGTAGATGTACATCTTATTTTTGTCAATATCTCTACTTCTAGGAGTCCGATTTGAAAAATTCCTTCTTTGTTGGATAGTGTTTACAGTGTGACATGTGTTTCATATAATTTTAAAATTGTCAAGTAATTCATAGACTTTCTGCTAGGGGGCGTAGCGGTAAATTGCGTTTCCCCCTATAACTCTTCTTCTAAATCTCCGATTTGAAAAATTCTTTCTGCACCAGATACAGCTCCTGATGGGAAATCGTTTGCACATAATTTCTAATTTTTGTAAAAAATGGTTTGGTCACCAAGTGGCGCAAGTCTTAATTTCCGCTTCTGATGTATTTGCAGCAAAATATGAGCTTCTAAATTCTCGATTGAAGAAAACGTCGTTTGTTGACCAATACTAGTCATGTCGACAAACCTTTTAGAAACATTTTCCTTTTAAAATAGTGCATGGTTTCTACGCCACGGAGCGTAGATGTATATCTTATTTTTGCCAATATCTCTACTTCTAAGAGTACGATTTGAAAAATTCCTTCTTTGTTGGATAGTGTTTCCGAGGCGAAAAGTTTTTCTTATACATTCAAAATTTTCAAGTAAATCATAGACTTTCCGCTAGGGGGCACAGAGGTAAATTGCGTTTTCCTCGTTATTTCTGCTCCTAAAGCTCTGATTTGAAAAATGCTTCTTGTATCGCATACAAGACCTAATGGAAAATATTTTTCACATAATTTATAATGTTTGGTAAAGAATGGTTTGGCCAACAGGGGCATGAGTGTTAATTTCTGCTTCTGAAGTATTTGTTGCAAAATCTGGGCTCCTGAAAACTCGACTAATTTTTTTTTCTTGGACCGATACCGCTTATAGGGATAAACCTCTTGAGAATACTTTCTTCCTAAAATTATGCATGGTTTTCCCACCCGGGGACGTAAAGTCACATCCTATTTTTGTCGATATCTCTGTTTCTAAGAGTTCGTATACTCACGATTCCGTTTACAGCAATATCTGATTGATTAAAAACTCGATTGAAAATCTTTTTTCTTTCGTCAGATCTATTGTTTTCGATACCGGTTCCATTGACTTTGAATAGCTTTGATAAATTTAATTTGCGTCAGAACGGATTCAAAAGACGCGCTTATTACACCCGAAAATTCGGTGTCATCTTTCTTGTTTTTTTTTTTTACAATGTACAATTTTGCCATTAGATGGCGTAAATGCAGATGATGTCGAATTCAAAAATACATTTCATTCCACATATTTGCTTTTAAACATCCGATTGAAAAAAATATATTATCTTTCGATTCCACTTATGTCGAAGAGTATTTTAGGAATAGTTATTTTTCCAAATTATGCATAGATTTTTCGCTAGGGGGCGTAAAAGTAAATGTTCCCTCCAATATCTTTTCTTCTAAAACTCCGATTTGAAAAATGGTTTCTTTAGCGGTTACAGCTCCTGATGGATAAACTTTTGCATATAATTTTGAATTTTTGGTAAAGAATACTTTGGTCACCAGGGGGCGTAAGTGTTAATTTTTGCTTCTGATGAATATTTGCCATAGAATTTGAGCTTCTGAAATATCGACTGAAGAAATTATTTGGTGAACCGATGCCACTTATGTTGATAAATGTTTTCGGAATACTTTGTTTTTAAAATATTTCATGGTTTCTCCTCCAGGAGCATAGATTTGTATCTTATTTTTGCCAATATCTCTGTTTTTAAAGTTCCGATTTGAATTTTTTTTTCTTTATTAGATCGAGTTTCCGGTGTGACATGTTTTTCAAATAATCTAAAGGTTTTCAAGTAATTCATAGACTTTCCACTAGGGGGCGTATAGGTAAATTGCGTTTCCCCTATATCTATGCTTCCAAATATCCGATTTGAAAAATTCTTTCTGCACCGGATACAGCTCCTGATGGGAAATCCTTTGCACATAATTTCTATTTTTTGTAAAAAATTATTTGTCCACTAGGGGGCGTAAGTCTTAATTTCCGCCTCTGATGTATTTGCAGCAAAATATGATCTTCTAAAATCTCGATTGAAAAAAAAAGTCGCTTGTTAACCGATACTACACATGTAGACAAACCTTTTAGGGACATTTTCTTCTTAAAATAATGCATGGTTTCCACGGCAGGGGGCGTAGATGTATGTCTTATTTTTGTCAATATCTCTACTTCTAGAGAATCCGACTTGAAACATTTCTTCTTTGTTGGTTAGTGTTTCCGATGCGAAATGTTTTTCATGTTAATTCAAAATTTTTAAGTAAATCATATACTTTCCGCTAGGGGCGCAAAGGTAAATTGAGCTTTCTGCGTTATTTCTGTTTCGTTCTGCGTTATTTCTGTTTCGAAAACTTCGAATTGAGTATTCTTCTTGTATCGCATACCACACCTGATAGGAAACATTTTTCATATAGTTTATAATGTTTGATAAATAATAGTTTATCCTACAGGGGTCATAAGTGTTAATTTCTGTTTCTGATGTATTTGCAGCAAAATCTGAGCTCCGGAAAATTCGATGAAAAATGTTTTTCTCTTGAACCGATACCGCTCATATCGAAAAACATTTTGAAAATACTTTCTTCCTAAAATAATGCATGGGTTTTCCACTAGGGGGCGTAAAGTCATGTCTTATTTTTGTCGATATCTCTGTTTCTAAGAGTCCGATTTGAAAATTTCTTGTTTGTGTTGGAGAGCGTTTCTGGTGCGAAATGTTTCTCATATAAATTCACATTTTTCTTAGCGCAAAAGTCTACAATTAGAGGGCGTAAACTCACGATTCCGTTTACAGCAATATCTGAGGGATTAAAACCGGATTCAAACACTTCTTTCTTCCGTCAGATACGTGGGACCAGCCAATACGTTTCCACTCATCTTATGGCCAATGGCGATGTTGCCGGGCACACACATGGCGCATAGCTTTGCGTTGTCGGGTAAGCAATAGCACCAAGGTGAGCCGTCTGCTCCGGAACCCCGTAGAACACTAGGAACGTTGCACGGCCCGAACGATGAAGCTACTACGTGCCCCAGCATTGAATTGTACTGTGATTTGCGGCACCCAGGCGGACATTACGATGTGTGCCATACACCGCTGTCCACGATTGTCCAAGGCTTTTGTAGGGCGACAGTGGTCTCGTACTCTGAATGTTTTCCCTGAGTTGGTCCAGTTCCGATACACCCTTGAAATTGTTGACCGTTTAAATCCAAATGTCGTGGAAATTTCCGAAATGGCGTGATACATCTCCCGGGTGCAGACTAACATACCACCTTCGATGTATAGCTTGTGTACGTACGTATCAAGAACCGAAGGTTCAAAATGTTGAAGCACGCACTTCAATAATTTTGAAAAACGCCTTCTGGTTACTGGTTCCCTCAAAAAATTTAGTCGCCCAGAGATATCTGCCTCGATACACAGGGTGATTGTAAACTCCTCCAACAAAACAAGAGGTATGATAATATACATCAAGATGAACATTATTTGGAATGGAACCTAGGGCCGCATTCCACTCCTAGTGCCAGAAAAGAGTAAAGTTACATATCCACGTTGAGCTTTCAACAGTAAAAACAAAGAGACACACCTAATTTATGAGTTGCACAATTCCAATAGCATCAGAGAAAGACTCAAAGGAGCTGCTCAAACTGGCATCCAAGGGTGTCGTTTCACAGCCTACACCGGGGGATGAAGGACTGTCGCACCCTCTCGTAGACTCCCGGTGTGGTGTTGATCTTGTCCGAAGCAACAGCGATTCGCGCAATGAGATTTTCCAAGGAGTCCACAGGTGACTCGTACACCAATGTTTTTATGTGCTCCCAGAAGAAGAAGTCCAATGAATTAAGGTCCGGGGAGCGTGGGGGGCCAAGTCACAGGTCCACCGCGCGGAATATGTCGCATTAAGGAAGTATCGGACCTCGGTGGCAAAGTGTGCTGGGGCTCCATCATGCATAGACCACATGTTCCTCCGTGTGGTGAGCGGAACATCCTGCAACAGACCGGGAAGCACTTGCTCAAGGAGCACACGGTAAGCTGCGCTAGTCAGACGTATACGTCAATTCTCATGTGATGTTCTCAGGGTAATATCGCTGACCGGGTTCGGTTGCGTTTTTAAATGTTTGCTCCTCATCGTCTACGCATGTGTTATGCGCACCTAATTTGCATATTGTGCTTCTCATGCACTGGTTGGAATTCGGTGTGCCTGCTGGACGTTTTTCAAACGTGCTCTTTTCTGGCACTAGGAGTGGAATGCTGTCCTAGGTTCCATTGTAAATATTGTTCGTCTTGATGTATACTACCACCCCTCTTGTTTTGTTGAAGAACTTTACAATCACTACATACGTCGTTTGCGGAAGATACCATTTACGGCATAGGTGTGGTGGCATGTAATGGAAATGGTATCGCCCTTCCCAGTTTTTTTTTTTTTTTTGCACCTCGTTGTATATGCCAGGTAGTTTATTCTCTCACGTAGCTAGCCACTAGCCTCCTGTGCAATGACGCGGTTACCCCCGAAATGTCTTTCCTCTTATGTAGATAGCGATGAAGCAGCGCATGCTCCGATAAATACGGCTTCTCATTTACGAATGGAACAAATGTCTGCAATGAATCAACCCCACCCGAAATGAAAAATAAGGAGGTCAAATAGAAGTGGAAGGAAACAAGAGCAGAAGTGAAACACGACATTGCAGAACACGAGAGTTGAAGTATAGGAAGAGAAGGAAAAGGTAGAAAGAAAAGAACAGGAATGCGTAAAACTAATGAGATCAGAGAGAGAGAGAGAGAGAGAGAGAGAGAATAAAGGATGAGTAACAGACAATGAAACTCTAGACAAAGGTGGTTGGGAGAGACAGACAGTCTCGTAGCCGAAGTTAGTGTCTGGGTGCAACAGATATAAAAAAGAAAGCAGAAAGATGACGAGAGAAGAATAAGGAAGGAATAAAATAAAGAGAATGTGGTGCAAGAAAGTACAGAAAGTAAAAAGCGATAGTGATGACGCAAGAGATATTTGATGTCATGCTGCTTTTTGTTGTCTGCTTCCCAAAGCTTTAAACCTAAAGCACATTAATTGCCTGACTGCCTCGTAAATCACTGAATTTGAATAGCGTTTCTCAAAAGGATGCTGTGGTCAAATAAGAGGACAAGAAAGCTGTTTTGAAGCAGCAAAGGGATATAGTTTTTTTTCTTGTTTATCAGATTCAAAAGAATATCTTTCTCCTTGCCATTTTTTTCATTCATGCTTAATGTTTCCATTGTTTCTAATCGTTGCAGACACGCCACTAGATCTTTCTCGGTCACTTCTATCGTCTCGTGTGCCGGTGATGACCTTGGATGTACCGACACCGACAAGGTCGCTGATGACACCTCCTTCAGAACCAGAAGAAAGACGATCTGTTTCAAGTGACGGCTTATCGCCAAGTGACGAGGTAAGACCACCAAAAATTCTGATCAAAAAAAAAAAAAAAAAAAAAGGAGAAATTGATTTCCGAAATACTCTGACTTTTTTAGAATACCTATGTTAAAGCTTTCTTTTTGTTCGTTCCATCCCACACGATAACGAATTTAATCGTTCGTCGGAAATATGACTCAATCATCTCATCAATATGTCTCAATATGTCTCATAGTAATATTTATTCTCCTGTGATAGGTATTCCAAAAAAGAAAATCGCAAAGCGATATCTTTTATGAAACCTTTGTTCAAAACTTTGGTTAAATAAATGAAGTCCGAATGTAATGAACGGTATATACTCTGTGCTTTACAGATGCAACGCTAAACGAATGTACTTCATCTTTCAGGAGACTAAATAGTAATTATGACACGGAATTGCAGGGTGCAAATAACATATATTTTGTCAAAAATGTCTCAATTTAAAAAAAAGTTGTATTTTTAACTTTGTAATTATTAACCCTCTCTCCCTATATATAAGTGTAGATAGAAAAATTTTAAGTCAAACGAAGTTCATTAAAATTTATTTAAATATTTTAAAAATTCATTTTTTGTAAACAGCACAATCAGAAACAAAAGTTCTACGTTTTGGTACAGATAGAAAGATTATTTTACATGCATGCTTTGCCTTTAATAGCGTAATGTTGAATGCGTCTTGTTTCTTAACATTTGCAGTATGTTTTTTTTCACCATCTTTCTCATTTTTTTTTGTTCATTGCTTTTATAAGTTCTCAAAAACATCGCTCTATGTCCTTCCCCTTATTTTTTTCTATTCTCTCCAGAACAACTCAGCCCCCAAAATTTCTGGTATTTACCTTGTCCCGCCTAAGATCTACAACTCTCAATTTTTTCTGCTTCCCCTGAATCAAGACAGTTTCAAAACAATACTTAAAAAAGGCGTTTATTTAATAGTATAATTTTGCCGTTAGTCTTTCTGTAAACATTCTATCACCTTATCGATAAGTGGAAATCGTAAAATTCTTGTTTCGACAGACAGAGATCAGAGACATATCAACTTTTCTGAAACCCAATTTGTTTCTACATGGCACAAACGTATTATTATTTTCCCCATGATATCTGTACTTCTATGATCCAAGCGAAGTAAAATTCTCTTTGCATTCGATTGCTGAAACTGCGTTCAGAATTTTTCACGGATTCTTTGTTTTGCACGATGAATTCTTTGGCCATCAGTACGGGACAGCTATATTTCTCCAAGATAACATAACTGTTTATTGACAATTATATATCCGCTTTTTAACCTCGAACTTGAAAAAAATTAATTTGCATTCAGTCGCTGTAATTTAGAACAAATTTTCGAAAACTTTTGATCTTTCTCTAATATGAAATATTGCTACAGGCAAACATCAAGATTTTTAGTTCGGCGTTATCTCCATTTACAATTGCCGGATTGTGAAAAGTTCTTCAGACATACGCTTGCCTTTAGATATTATCCATATATTTTACAAACTAACTGATAATCTACACTCATTATTTCCCACCAGGAAAGCACGGCAACATGTTCACATTTCGAACATCAGGGTCCGATTTAGAAAATTAATTTTTGAACCAGAAATCAAATTCCTTATGCCGTGATAGCAATTATTTGTAACTTTTCCGGCTTTCATACAGATGGAAGAACAATAATTTTGCATGTGCAAGGCACAACTTGATTTCAAATTGGAGTCAGTGTGCGAAGGTCTGTTTTAACGGCACGTATCTATAAACGCTATTCTTAGAGCGAGAACCATGTAGAGATGATGCCTGATGGTAGGAGAACACGATAGATTTATACAAAACCGCAGTCCTTGTACGAAAATGTAGATGTTGCAACAGCACTTCTTATATCCATAAGCATGGCCGGATCAAGACCTCAGTGTGCCCCTAGGCTAAGAACTATGAGTGGGCCTCAAGGCTAAGACATATGAGTGGACTCCCTAAAGAACTTACAACGGGGAATCAATATGAAGTCCGTTAAAACACGAAATTGTAACTACTAAATTATCTGCAGTGTTTTCATAATAAGTCACTGTATTTTTAATTTTTCTTATAAAGTCCGCAAAGAACTTATGGAGGAGAATCATTATGAGGACCATTAAAACACGAAATGGTAGCAATATGTTGATGATAATTAATACATAGTGCCTTCTCTAAACTAAAAAAATACCTGCAGAATTTTCATGAAAAAATATTATATTTTCCATTGTTCTCACAAGAACATGAGTGAAGAGCTTAAGATTCCTAGATTTTGTCTTGGATTTTCTAATGATTTATGGATAAAATATCTCAGTAGAACCACAAAAGTTTTGTTTTGGGTCCACGTTAATAACTCACACCGAAAGTTCATAGTAACAATTATATATTCACTAGTAGATTAAATACTATTACGTACCTCTAATCCTTAGTGTATATGATTCACATTGTTGGTGTGTCATTTTTCTTTGTTTATGGATTCATTGACGATTCTCAACACATGTCGCGATATTCCAATGATAATTCCTTGGGAGATGAAACATTTTGGTTTTAATCTTTTCTTTTATGTACACTATTGCACACACATTATTGCACTCTGGTTCCAGCTCTTTTAATGTTAAAATCACTATACATGTTGATAAAATATTATATTTTTATCAACATGTATATAGTGATTGAACATCGATGGAATAGAATGTTTTATCAACATGTATATAGTGATTGAACATCGATGGAATAGAATGTTTTATCAACATGTATATAGTGATTTTAACATTAAAAGAACTGGAACCAGAGTGCAATAATGGGTGAGCCATAGTGTACATAAAAGAAAAGATTAAAACCAAAAGGTCTCATCTCCCAAGGAATTATCATTAGAATATCGCGACATGTGTTGAGAATCGTCAATGAATCCACAAACAAAGAAAATTGACACACCAACAATGTGAATCATATAAACTAAGGATTAGAGGTACGTAATAGTATTTAATCTATTAGTGGATATATGATTGTTCTAATGATTTAGCATTGTACACTTTTCTTAGTGCATCTTTTATGTTATGGAAATGAGAAGCCACAAGGGACTTCGACCATTAACGGTTCCAAGTGTAAATTGGGAGGTGTGGCTGTATGGTAGTGAAATAGCTAAAACTATCTTGCCCACTTCACTGTATATAGCGACATGAAACCTTTACACTTGATGAGCCACTTTCTTTCTTGAAATTTGTTCGTTTTCCAGCCTCTGTTTCTGACCAAGTAGGAGTCATACGAGACAAAAGTAAAAACTATTTTATAAATCTCTCTCTTTCTCTCTCTCCCTCTGTCTCTCTCTCTCTCTCTCTGTCTATCTATCTATCTGTTATTTTCCCAGGGATGTCTTCTGGGCCCTTGGTCATGGTGGGTTCCAATGCTATAGCCCCCGCCCTTAATCCGGCCCTGTCCATAAGGCTAGTAAGTCGACGATGTCTGAGAAAGACCAAGCAATGGTCGTCCAAGAACAACTATCGCACACCAAGCTAGGTATTTCACAAGTTGCCAGTAGGAATGCAGTGTCAGAGAACGACCAAGAAGTGGTCGTCTGAGAAAACCTAGCGCCCGTCAAGATTGGTATCTCATTATAAACGCTCTCAGAAATCCTGTATTGTTCCGCAGCCAGTTCCGATATTTTCCGGTGAAGGGTCATCAGTGTTGCGGTAAGTTATCAAACAGTCTATAAACGGCTGCATTAAGAAGATGTTTGATCGAATACCACTGCCTGCTTGCCTGAATACCACTTCCTAAAACAACCGGTTGAGATAGATGTTAGTGAGCGCGACAACACTTATTACGGCACGAAGACTGGTAAAATGTCCTATTCAGAGATGAGTCTAGGTTTGGCCGGCACCATTCTGATAGTTGGAGGTTTTGTGCCTGCCGAAACTCGGAAACACGTGGCGGAACCTATGCAGTCATTATGCGTCGGTTTAGTCATACTGTGGGGAAGGATCTGCTTCGATGAACGCACAGATCTGTATGTTTGCCGACCACACATGAACGCCAGTGTTACCAGTTCTACATCATAAAGAGCATTGTAACGTGAATAACCTCATAATGACTGCACAGGTTGTTATGACCTATCGCGGTGCGATTGGTCATCGTCTCTTGTTTGTGAAAGATAATGCACTACCTCAACTTGGTTCCCGAGCTCCACGTTCGGTGTATTCCACATTCACCACTACCTTCAACGTCCCTCGACCTTAATCCCACTAAGAACATCTAGGATGCACTGCGGAAGAGATTCAGTAGACCTCACACGGTCACAACAACAAAATTTTGTGACTTTCTCTACGTCTTTGGGAACATCATCCCAAAAAATCATCTCAGCTGCAGTACTTCATGGTGGTGTCTATATGTAGCGAACACCCGACCACTTGTTGTGACAAATCATTATGTGCTTATCATTCCCTGAGTCAATAAGATGTTCTGTCGTTTGCCCGCCGAAAGTACCAGGTTACACTTCTTTCTTTTACCATTTTATTTATGCTTTGTACTCAGCATTCTAAATGTAAATGGACGATGTCATCGCTCTTTCCACGTTATTTTTAAACAACGCATAGCGACTGAAAAATTGTATTCCAGCACCGCTGGGATCGAACCCCAGAACTCTCGATAACTAGTCGAGTGCGTTCGAATTTACGCTACGGCGCCAACAATTATCAGCGCCATGCGCGGTTTATCAGTCAGCATCTGCCTACACGAATACGTATTTATGGTTTCAGCAACTGAGATGGCGTCATCTGGTGGCATTTAACGTAACAGCTATATAATTGTAGCTGAATTATATAGTGCCGCCCCGGTGGCGCAGTGGTCTAAGGCGTTGGCCTCTGATCATTCGTCCGAAGGGGTCCGGGTTCGAATCCCGGTCAGGCATGGATGTTGTGTTTGTCTTACGGTACTGGCTCTCTCCCTTCCCTGGAACCAGCGACCCTAAATTAGGGACGGGCGACTGCTTATAGCCCATTGAGTTGCTCACGGTGGTCGTTAAACCTCCAATCAAAAAAAAAAAAAAAAAAAAGAATTATATAGCTGTTGCGTTAAATGCCATCAGCTACAATTATATAGCTGTTGCGTTAAATGCCACCAGATGACGCCATCTCAGTTGCTGAGACCATCAATACGTATTCGTGTAGGCAGATGCTGACTGATAAACCGCGCATGGCGCTGAGAATTGATGGCGCCGTATTGTAAATTCGAATGCACTCGACTAGTTATCGAGAGTTCTGGGGTTCGATCCCAGCGGTGCTGGAATACAATTTTTCAGTCGCTATGCGTTGTTTAAAAAATAACGTGGAAAGAGCGATGACATCGTCCATTTACATTTTCTCCACGTATTTGATATATATTAACTCAGCATTCTATGTTATCTATAATTAAGCGAATAAAGTTGTTTTACATGATTTACATTTTCTTTCCTTTGTAATATCTCTAACTGTTTTTTTTTAATTCCGTTTCTATAACTCCCGTTTTCTTCCGATTAATGTAAACACTACAGCGTTTATCCATACATTTTTGAGATTCCGTGACATCTAATTTTCCCTCTGCTGTTGTATAATTATTTCTTCAGATTTCTTATGATTGGAAAGTTTAAAAACAAGAATTTTCTTGAAATTCAGTTAACGTAGCAGGTTTGTGACTTGCTCACAACGCTGTAGAATTATCTGTCATCTTTCTTGTTATTGCAGAATTATCTGTCATCTTCTTTGTTATTGCAGATGCATAGAGATAAACGATTGCAATTTGTGTTAATTTTTATTGCAGCTCTCACACACCCACGACGTGCACAGTACATGACGTTGTTGGAGACTTTTTCGACAAGGTAAAGAGTTGCAGTTAAAATTCTATACCTTGCGTCTGTTTTCACTAACCAATAAAAATGTATCATTCAACAAGGCCAACAAGCACGGTATTTTTGCCTACAAGCGCTATTTGTGCAAATTTGTCAGGTTTTAGTAGAATGGTTTGTTATGTTGTTCGGAAAAGAGCAGCAAACTTAGACCTGGCACAAAGAAAAAATGTCTACAGGTGTGTTTATGTTTTGCATAATAAAACTCTTCCTCATTCCCCAGCGCAGCTGTTAATAAATTCAGAATATGAATAGGAAGGACCATGTCCTCGTATTTTATGTAGTAATGCTCTGTGACCAGCTGTTTGCTAATGGAAATTCGCACATTTTGTCACTCATAACTGTTTCCATGAAATACAGTAGTTTTGTACTAATTTCGATCGAACACTACAATTTTTCGAATTGTGTCGTAATAAGAAGATAAACTTAATATCCTTATTGTGCAATAAAGCAGGCCTCCCCGATGGCACAGTGGTCTAAGCGATGGCTTTTAACCATTCGTCCGCGATGGGTAAGGGTTCGAATCAAGGTGCAGCACGGATGTTGTGTTTGTTTTCCCTTCTCTGGAGCCAGTGGCTCTAAATTAGGGATGTGCCACTGCTTATATAGCCCATCGAGTTGCTCACGGTGGTCGTTAAACACCCAATAAAAATTACCAAGAATGAATTTAAAAATTATAAAATTCTATCTTTGAACATCATCCGAAAGCTAAAAGGTGCAAATGATTTTTTGCGTACTTGATGTGTGACTTGACAAAAGACGTAGTCTTTGAGTCCACAAACTTAGTTATATATATATTTTAATTGAATATTTTAATTTTAATATATATTTTAATTGAATAAGGATCTGGCCTTTTCGCCTCGTTCAGAACCTTTTTTTTTTTTTTTTTTTTCTACCTTTTCTTCTCTTTTTCTTTTGAACATTTAATTGAATGTTGTTCAGAATCTGAAAGTGTCATTTTCTATTACTTTAATTATTTTACTTAGTGCGAGTTTCTTCCATTTGAGCTGTTTGAATAAAAGTGATATTTTTTTTTTCTTTTCAGTCAATGAATTGTGAAATTCGACCAACAGTTGTCAAGAAAGGCAGGGAAAGAACATTATTACCATGCGAAGTATGTGGGAAAGCTTTCGACAGGCCTTCTCTACTAAGGAGGCACATGAGAACTCATACAGGTAAATACTTTTCTTGCCACCACGCTAAGTAGTATATATATTTTTCTTGGTGTTAAATTTAATATTGCAAGATTAGCAATATATAGGTAACATAAACAACTTTCTACGCTCTATCTCCCTTTAAAAAATTATGTTCTTTTCTCAGCTGTATGAAAGGCAAAAGTAGTTGAAGATACTGGAAATTAGGATGAGTTCTAATGTAAATAAATGAAGTGATACACCTCACGTCTAAACTACGATATTTCGAAAAGCTAATCATTAACTATTTTGTATAAAAATGTAGTATCCAAAAATTACGGGAAGCTTCACTTTATCCTAAGCTTTAGAGTAGCTAATTTCTTTAAGCTATGTTCATATATCCTTTGATTTCAAGGGAACCTTGTATGGAGAAAAACAGAAATTTAAAATCGGAATGCATGACGATGATTAATAAACAAGCTCATAAAAACATGCAATACATTGATTATGATACGCTTTCCAACTTACCTGAAATAGCGCGTTGACAAACACTCCTCCCTACCCTGATTATTGATTCGTTCAGTATACCACCGGAACAACATACTAAAGTTTTGTCTCAATAGAAGCGTTGTTTTTACTCAAGTTATTACTCAGGTTATGAGGATAATGGCTGTAGAATAAATTACTCTCCTGTGCCCTGATCTTTGACCCCATTTTGATTATATTCAACAGAACCGGTTCACTATACCTCCGGAACAACATACTAAAGCTTTGTCGCAATCGAAGCATAAATCATTTTTACGTAAGTTATGACGCATAAAAGCAATCGAATGGATCCCGCTCCTATGTTCTGATCTTTGACCCCGCTTTGTCCATTTTCAATAGGGTTCGTCCCCAGGTAGGCCCCTACCACATATTAAAATTTCATCAAAATCGAACCGTTTTTACACGAGTTATCGTGCGGAGAGACAGACAAAGCTGGAGCATATACGCTTCTTCAACCTACGGTTGGAAAGCGCAAAAAAAAAGAGAGAACAATATTAGAATTTCGTTAACTAGCGTTAAAGTAAAAGATAACGTTGTACGAAAATTGAGCGACAGATTGTTATTTTATTTTTTTGGCGGGTGGAATATTTTTTCAAGTGTTCACAGTTCTGTACCAAAGGCTGAAAAGTAGTTTCTTATAATCATTTTATTCGTAAATATGATATAACGCCTTGTTTTCTTTTCAACTATATTAACAGCATTTCATGTTTTGGTTATTAATTACCGTCTGCAATAAATATCACACTCCATCTGAGTGGGATATTTATTTACTAAAAATTAATATCCCACATTTACTTATTTTTATTTTACATTTATTTTTATTTATTCTTATTTTACCAAGGCTACGACATTTGAAGTCCTTTCGGGGAGTACTCCCCCAAAGGACTTATGGAAAATCAAAAGTATTATAAATCTCCGTTATAAGAATAGTACTATGATTCTTCGTCATAAGTCTAAAACTTATGACGGGTGAATCAGTCCGTTAAAACACGTAACTGTAGCAATATGTTTGTGATGATAAATTCGTAGTGCATTCTACAAACTAATAAAATACCTGCAGAGTTTTCACAAAACGTCAGTGTATTTTTCACTGTTCTCACAAAAACATGAGTTAAAAACTAGATTTTGTTAACAAAGCTAGATACTGCTTTGTTATGCAATGACAAAGCTAGATAAGCCTTTCATAAGAAAGCTAGATACTGCTTTGTTATGCAATGTGAAGTCACAGTAGATTTCGCCCATTAACGGTTCCAAGTGCAGGCAGGGAAGTGTGAGTGGATGGTAGGGAAAAAGCCGAAACTGTTCGTCGACCCCGCTGTACATAACGACATGAAACGTTATCCCTAGAAAGTCACTGCCTTGAAACCTGTTTGTCTTCTAGCCTATATTTGTGATATAGTGAAAATCATACGAGACGAAACTAAAACAATTTTACTTCTCTCTGTATAAGTAATATAAGCTCTGCATTATTTGCGGTGTACAGCATGCGTTCTGGGCTCTTCGTAATGGTGGGCCACTAGGCTATAGCGCAGTTAGATGCTCCCTCCCCCCCCCATTTCGGGCCCGGGATTTGTTATCAGATAAGACTCATTATTATACGGATTCTGATTTGTTTTGATATTATCTTTGTTACTTATTTACACTTTTATTTTTTCATTACACACTATCTTTTTTAATCACTGTCTTTTGTCAATCACTGTCCTATTTGTCCTGCATCATTACATTGCTTTGCAGGCTCTAAGTCTCGGTGACTCATCCTTTACTACACCTTTTAAATTTTTCCCCTGATTCCTTCTTCTCGGACGGTGTTCTCACTAACCTATGCACTGAAGAAAAACAGTATTTTGAGGCTATTGAGCTGTAAACTAATTACGTAGTCTGAGATCACTTTCGTTTACGGTGTTACCTATTGCTGATAGCATAGTTAAAACGACTGCAATAAAACTCTCTGCTGAAAGAGCTCTTCCAGCAATAAATGCTCTATTTCTTTGCGAAACACTTTAGAATGATTACTAATGGTTATTATTACCGTTGCTGAAGTGTCCATGAAGGCCTTACAGACTTTCTTGCTGAAGGTAAGGTGGTGACAAAGAGTCCTACTATTGAATATTATATCCTCTGTAACGAATATTAAGGTTACAATATCATCTTTCTATTTGTATATTAAAAAGCCAAAAGAAAGAAGGATACATTATTTACAATATATGCAGGATTAGTACCCTGTACTAAGAATATTGGACTTAAAGCAGCGTTCTAATAAATTTACATTAATTATCTTTAAAACTTAATTTAAAGTTACTTCATTGAAACAACGTTGAAAGCAGAGAGGTTGGGAATCTTATTTTTAATTCTTTCTGCACTGCATGCACATCACATTAAAGAATTAAAATGCTTGTGCTGAAAACATTATATTTCTCTAACAAGAATGCTTAATTTCTTCCTCAGGAGAAAAACCGCATGTATGCGAAGTATGTGGCAAAGGCTTCAGTACATCGAGCTCCCTCAACACTCACAGAAGAATTCATTCTGGAGAAAAACCTCACCAGTGTCATGTCTGTGGAAAGCGGTTCACCGCAAGCTCAAATCTCTACTACCATAGAATGACACACAGCAAGGTAAGCATTGGCTTTCGCAAGTGAATTCTAAAGAAGTTCGTAATGCTCGTTCTTCAGCTCATAATGTACTCTGACAGCAAAGAAACCGGGCTCAATTTATAAAAGGGAAAGTGTTATTCACTACACATGTAGTCAGTCAGGTTGAAAATACTTCCGCTGGCTTTATAAGGAATAATTTGGAAACATCTATAATGCTTGAAAATCCTCCTGGAAATACTTTTCTGAAAATCTTGTCGCCACTTTGTTATGTCTCTCTGTGGCTTCAAACCATTAAGAATACATTACTATTAAAAATATTTTAGTTTCCGGAGCACGAATAAATTACACGGAGGAAAGGGAGATTTGTATAGTTTATACTCCGTATCCCTCATGACTAAAACGATGTGTATATGATATAGCTTTGCCATACTTTTGACATCGGAAATATCTTCATACCACGTAATACCCTCACGATGGATTCATGATAAATAGTTATTATACCTTCATTTCTTGAACCGGAAAGAACAAAATTTTATCTGCGTCGAAATGTTGTAATCGTATCTAAGTTCACTGATAATTTTCTTATTTCTTTGCTGCCAAACTTCCCATTTGGAGCTGTGACTACTATTTTGCATATGTTTTTACAGTGAACAGGAACTGAATTAGAGACATGCAAATGTGGCGCTGTGGACGGCCCTGTAAACGGAAACGACATGACGTACGCAGCGATTCGACAATATAAGGAGTGATGCGACGGGAATCAGTAAGAGTCGGACGTAGTATGGGTAAGACGAAGGATCTAAGCGCATTTGACCGTGGGCAAATTGCCGGGGCCCGAAGAATGGGTCACTCCATCTCGGAAGTCGTGCAGGCACTGGGATTTTCACGAGCCACTGTGTCACGGGTGCACCGTGAGTACATCGAATCCGGTAAAACCATCCCTGCAAGGGCCAAATGCCGTGGACAACAGCGTGTGGATGAGCGGGGTCATCGTCGGAAAGCTCGCATTGTAACAGCGGATAGACGGGCCACAGTGCAAGAAATCACTCAGCAATTTAACGCTGGTGCTCAAAAACGTGTAAGCAGCCACACCATCCAGAACCATCTCCTCGCTATGAGGTACAGAAGCCATCGTCCCACGAGGGTACCGCTGCTGACCGCACATCATAGGGTACAAAGATTAGCATGGGCACGGGAACATCGCCACTGGACCCTGGACATGTGGGAAAATATTGCCTCGACTGATGAGTCCAGATTCACGTTGGTACATGCGGATGGCAGGATACGAGTACGGCGCAAACCACATGAAGCGATGGATCCTTCTTGCCAGCAGGGTACTCTTCAAGCTGGTAGGGGTGGCATTCTCGTCTGGGGACTATTTACGTGGACTGAAATTGAACCCCTGGCACGTGTGACATCGTCCCTCACAGGTCAACGTTACCGGGATATCCTGGACGACCATTTGCTCCCGTTTGTGCGTCTTCAACATCCCACTGGGGACCTCATCCTGCAACAAGACAATGCACCGTGCCATCGCTCCCGAATTGTATCCGAATGGTTGGATGAACACTCCTCCGACGTGACGTCGCTTCCTTAGCCAGCTAGGTCACCTGACCTTAATCCCATCGAGCACATCTGGGGTGCCATCGAGAGAGATGTTCGAGGCTCTGAACCCCCCTCCATCAAATCTTCGTAATCTGTGGGAGCTTGTTCAGGAGTCGTGGTCTGTATGGCTTCCCAAAGCTTCCGGTGTCTTGTCGAGTCCGTGCCGAGACGAATCGCCGCCGTCATCAGGGCGAAAGGTGGTGTTACACTTTACGAAACAGGTGTCTAATTCAATTGCTCTTTAGTGTATATTTCAAATCACAAAATGCAGATTCTAAAAACCACTCTTGGAATTAAATGGGACAAGCCTAATCAAGGTGTTATAAATTTCATAAGGGTATCTTTAATAAGATATCGATAACCGACGGATAATATTAAATTTTCATTAAGTTTCTATAACCTTGATCATTATTATCAGTATATTTTCGCATTTTCTTGATGCTTATTTTCTCTCAAGCGTGGAGTAACTGCATTTTTGCACGTTCCATTACACACGTGATTTTAGAAATGAGAAACGAATGTCCTTTTTGAATTTGGTTGAGACTGGACTAATTACAGTCCAGTTTCACACTTTCCTGTTTCATAAAATCTTTGTGACTCGGAAGTAGTATTTGATGTTTTGAATATTTACAGTTCAGATCAAGATTATGTATATATTTGCATTTTTTTCTAAATCCAGATTTTTCTCTTGGTGACATAAAAGTACATTTATACTCGTACATGTTTTCACTTTAACATGTGTGATTTTAAACCAAAACCTTCTTTTTCATTGCCAACTGAAGAAAGCTTGAATAAGGTATTGTAAATTCAAGCATTTTATTGATGGAAATGTTATGATTTTTAAAAAGAAAAACTCGACATTAGTAAATGATTTTTATGATGAAAAGCACAATATTATTGAATGATTTTTATGACGGGAAGTGCGATATTATTAAATGATTTTACGATGGAAAGCACAATATTATTAAATGATTTTTTATGGAATGCACGATAAGATCAAACGCGTCTAAATGAAATTCAGAAACCAAAGCTACTTAATTGGACTATGACGCCTGTTTTTATAAGTTATCGCAGGGGAAGCACTTCGGCATTTCGTTTGGTTGAGCGATATTTGTATGTGCTGAGATCCACAATGTGGGAATAAATACAATGTCTGTTTATAGCGGGAGGGGGTGGGGGATGGGGTGGGGGGAGATTGAGCTTTAAAAAAATGAAAATCTTCCAGATACGTGGAGATAGTGTAAATAGACAAAGTCATCGCTCTTTCCAGGTTTTTCTTTAATAACACACCGCAAACGAAAAATTGTATTTCGACACCGCTGCGATCGAACCCAAATCTCTCGATAACTAGCCGAATGCGTTTCCCTTACGCTACGGTGCCAACAATACACGGCGCTATGTGTGTTTAATTGTCAATATCTGACTTCACAAATCCGCAGCGATGGACTTAGCAACTGAGACGTCTCCATCTAGTGTACCTCAACGGCCGAAGGTATTTAATGATAACTAATAAATACAAAGCGCGAGAGAAGACGTCCCCACGAGATGGAGGCGTCTCAGTTGCTAAGCCCATCTCTACGGATTTGTGAATTCAGATGCTGACAGATAAATACACATAGCGCCGGGGATTATTGGCACCGTAGCGTAAGGGAAACGCATTCGGCTAGTTATCGAGAGGCCTGGGTTCGATCCCAACGGTGTGGAAAAACAATTTTTCGGTTGCTGTGTGTTATTAAAGAAAAGCGTGGAAAGAGCGATGACTTTGTTTATTTAAAATGACAGTGATTGTTTACATAATTTTAGTAATTTTGTGATTATCAAATGTACGAAATGTACAGCACGCTGTAGATCAGAGAAGATGTACATAGAAAATAGCCATATTGCGGGTGGGTAGAAAAGGCTGTTTCGGAAAACAAAATTTGGGGGCGCCTCTGCGCGTCTCCTTTTGCCACCTATGGGTTATGGCAGATGTTTGAAAGTAGCTTAGAGCCGCACATATTCCAGACGTTAGTACACTTCTAAGTAAAGTACCAAAATAAGATATATGCGAGGTATTATTTTGGGTACTTTACTTACTTGTCAGGTCTCTGCGGTGCCATTTCTTCTTTTTCTCTTTGATTGGAAGTTTAACGACCACCGTGAGCAAATCAGTGGGCTATAAGCAGTCACCCGTTCCTAATTTAGGGCTACACTGGTTCCAGGGGAGGGACAGAGCCAGTGCCGTAAGACAAACACAACATCCATGCCTCACCGGGATTCGAACCCGGACCCCTTTCGGACGAATGATCACAAGACATCGCTTAGACCACTACGCCACTGAGGCGGCGGCGGCATTTTCCTTGATCTTCCCTGTTGTTAATTTTAGGCTTCTCTACTACTCTTTAGAACTATTACCTTTTATGCAACAGCAAGATCAATAAATGAATTGAATTGAAAATTAAATCCAGCAGTCCCTTAGTTGGATTTTGAGTACTGCTTTTAAAGGTTAGGAAGAAGTTGGCAGGTAGCTATACAGCTACAGATACTTGAGACGTTAGTTTAGCATCAAATAATGTATGTGACGTGCCCGCACAGCAGGACGCACATGATATAAAAGCAGATAGCAGCGAGAGCATACGTTCGCGTAGCTCAGTTGGGAGAGCGACTTACTCGGGAATGAGGGGACGCGGGTTCGATACCCGGCGTGGACAAAAATGACGGAGAAATTTACTTCGTTACATTGGCGCCTGAACTTCAAGAATGACCTGGCCGTTAAAGTTCTCGCAATGGTGTGATGTTCTTTCCACACCGCGAGACAGGAAAAATAGGAGAATCACTTCTTCAGCGCTTCGAAAAATAAATGTGTGTGATGTTACGTTCCACACACCAAATTGACTGGGATTTCTCCAATGTACGTTCTTCAGCGGATGACTGCCTACAACAATACATGGTCTCTGCTGATTCGTAGGCCATGCCGCCGGCTCTCTTTCGGGGGGGGAGATGTGACGTGCCTCCACCGCAGGACGCACATGAGATAAAGGCAGATAGCAGCTAGAGCATACGTCCGCTTAGCTCAGTTGGGAGAGCATACGTCCGCTTAGCTCAGTTGGGTGAGCATACGTCCGCTTAGCTCAGTTGGAAGAGCGACTTATTCTCGAATGAGGGGACCCGGTTTGATGACCGGAGTGGACAAAAATGACGGAGAAATTTACTTCGTTATATGTACCAAAATTAAATCATCCAGTCACAATCTCTTAGGTGAACTTCAAATTCTGCATTAAAAGGTTATGACAGAGATTGGAACGTAGGTGAACGCAGTGGCGGCTCGTGGTTGGAAAAATAGGTGAAGAGGTACAAGAGCAGTATGAAAATATATCTACTGTCTACAATGAAAATCCCTTAATGAGGACTTACTTATTTTTTTTTTTTATATTAAATCAATTTTTCTTCCTTTAAAAGCTGCAGATTTGTCGATTATGTCGTCATAAGATGGTTAGATGGTTGTTTCTTCGTGAGCATCAATAAAATGTCTTTCCTGAATAAAAATATTTGGCAGAAAAGCAAGTCTATCTTGGGAACTAGTGTTTCTTGAGCAAGTTTGTATTCTTTTAAGAAAACTTCTTTCCACTGGCACACTTGTAGATGGAATTGTTAAACTGAGGAAAACCAATTTATAATCTTCTGTGAAAATGTCTTTGTCTCCGTGAAACACTCGAAGGAGTTCTTGAGTCAATATATTCCTTAATTTTTCATCGGCATATACAAAACTCAGTTCATTTTTAAGGCGCTGTATTTAGTAAATGTTTTTCCATAAAACTGTAGATTTTCAAGAGCGCGAGAGGGAAAGCATGCATTAAATTATTCGAATTTGGTTGCAAGTCAGACAAATTGAAGTTTCTTACAGTCTTGAAAACTTATATCCATTTCCATAAGAATGTGGTCCAAAAGTTTAAAATACAATTGTTTATAATTTTGAAAAATTGTTTCCTGTGTAAGAGCAGCATATTCCCGTGCTTATTTCTGTGATTTTGCTAGCTTTTCCAAACTGTGCTTCAAATAACTCATCGTTCTTCTATAGCTCAAAATTTCACGAGTTTTTTTTTTTTTTAAATTTGAGTTACACAGTAGTTTATGTTTAGTTATTTTTTCTTCAAAAGTTCGAATAATAGATCGGTGGAGCCAAAAATGTAAATTCGAAAGTGTTAATATCATTCAAAAACCCCTTGGCAAGATGAATTGATTTTTTGTCTGATTACTCGCTATTCGTCAGAAATCCGAACACTTCCTTCAATTTATTCCAATCTTCAACAACTACACTTACTAATTTCGAAGTGGAGGACCATCGAGTTTTTGCTATATTTGGTCTGCATCTTGCGGTTTTGCCGCCCCGGTGGCGCAGTGGTCTAAGCGATGGCCTCTGATCATTCGCCCGAACGGAGTCCGGATTCGAATCCCGGTGAGGCATGGATGTTGTGTTTGTCTTACGGCACTGGCTCTCTCCCTTCCCTGGAACCACTGACCCTAAATTAGGGACGGGCGACTGCTTATAGCCAATTGAGTTGCTCACGGTGGTCGTTAAACCTCCAATCAATCATCTTGCGGTTGTTGATATAAGTGTATAAAACCGCTTCGCAGAATGGTGAACAAACGAAGCAATTCCACTGAGGGTTGCAAAAAGTATTCGACACTTAGAAATTTTAGAAAAACTCTGGTGTAATACAAAATTCAGACGATGAACTAAGCAATGAACAAAAAACAGCTTGATAAGCTTTATCCTTGACTTTTTTCTGTAACCCATTTAAGTGTCCAGACATTATACTTGCCCCATCGTAACATTGTCCTATTTATTTGTGTTGGTAATCAGACTGTTCCAAAATTTTGTCTAGCATTTTGTATAAAGCTCCTGACGTTCTATCTTCATTCACATCATGGAAACCCAAAAAAATCCCTCAACCAATACAACTTCCGAATCAATAATCAAAAATTATTTAATTTTTGACGTGATCGTTTATATATTCAGAAATACATTCAATTAATTCATTTTGAATAGTTTTTTATCCTTTCGTATTGATTTTCAATTTCTAAAGAACTTCTTCATATCAACAATGAAAGTAATTCAATGAAATGTCCACGATTTATCGAGCCCATGCTTTCGTCATGGCCATGGAATGCTAGTTCTTGTTTGCTCAAATACAGTACAGACTAATACTGCATCAATCACTGTATGCAGGAAAAGTCTATTTAAACGAACGGTTTCGTTAAAATGCGTTTTCAAAAGCCTAGCATTTTCCCTCAGGGCATCGGCAATGGTGTTTTGAATTTTTTCAAAATTCATTAACATTAATCCGCATTTCAGGTGTTCGCTAGAGTCCCTATGTTTATGAAGTGACCGTGTTACGCTTAATAAATCTGAGAATCCGTCTTTATTCCACGCCGAATGTTTATTACTAAAAAGTAAGCAGGGCCAAAACAAAACAAAATTAACACCCGCTCCACCGTGATCTCTCACGACTTTACGCTCAAAAACTGAAAGATGCAGAGGTAAGGTGCGTGCAGCTGAAACACTTCACTTGAGCAAGCAGATTGGGGAGGGTGACGTCACGGTTACCATGACAACTTGGCGGAAAAATGCAGACTTCCAAGCATTATCATTTCGGCTCTTCACTTGCGCTGTTTTGCGTGTAAGGATTTGTTTTCCGTATTGAGCGCGCCATGTGAATTAATATCTATTCAAAATTTTGAGTATTTTGGTACTGAATAAAGGCAAAAAAGAATATATTATAAAAAAATACTGAATAAAACTTTATTTTGAGTAAAATAGGTGAAGAGGCACTTCACCTACTTCACCTGAGAAGCCGCCACTGGATGAACGTTCATGCATGCTCAATGTCTTTGTGCACGTTTGCGCATGCTCAAGGTATTTGTTTCATGTGAAGTACGGAAGTGCATAGAAAAATGTTCGCGTACACTGAAATTCGCTGTTGGCAATAGAGTGCAGTATTTTCTTTTCCATGACCAAGTTCCTTAAATTAGAAGAGTACGTTGAAATGCTAGTTTTTACGACGCTCAGTTGTTTATTGGAACGTTACTTATGTTTATCTATTTGCTGTTTTGTTAATACATAAAAATTTGGCTTCGAGGGAAGGGTGTGATCGATTATGACGGAAGATATGTAAAGAGGAAGCTGAGAAGTTTCAAACTGATCTCCTTCGGCTGCCCAGCGTTTTGTTTTAGCTATCCATCATGGGTAGTTTTCCTCCTTTCTAGGCTCGGACCTTAATCCTCCCGACGTCCCCTCGGAACGAAAGGCCTCCGATCGAAGTGACGAATGACTCTCGAAACCTTATTTGCATCTTATACCCATAACATTCTGGTACGATCCCCTTCTTTCTCCCAGCTGCCTTTTTTATCTTGCTCCTTTAATTCTTTTTACTTGTTTGGAGAACTGGTTCTCCTTCTGATTTACACTGTAACAAGACGCCTTAAAACGCGCGAGGAAGCAGATCGCCCGTCAGTTTTGGCAGCCTTCCCAACTCCATTTCAGCAACGAAAACGTATTAGTCAGTTGCGGTTGGTTCTCTGCGGCAATACATATTTCCTTACTGGCCGGCTCTTATTTTCATGTTTGGTTTCATTTCCCTTCGAACAAAGCGAAGCGAACTAGTGAAGTACCATCGTTGCAAAATAAAATTCCTTACCGTTTTGTGGTTTAATAGGCAGAGAATTTATTCAGCAAAAGGTTGCCAGTATCATTTATATTTCTGCGGAAATTGCCTAACGAAATGATGACTTAACTCTTCGAAGATTTCGAGCTGCCATGATTGCTTCTTCAAATAGATTTATAGGTCTGTGTTTCTTCTAAAACGTTTGGAATAATTTAATCTTTTTTTGTTATTTTGTGTTTTTCATCTTATTCTCTAATAGGTGGTAATTCAAAAGGTCTGAGCGCCGGCTTATGGACATTCGTCCGAAATGGGTCCAGGTTCGAATAATTTTTTTGTTTGTCTTCCGGCACCGACTCTCTCTCTCCCTTCCCTGGAATCAGTGACCCTAAATTAGGGACGGACGACTGCTTCTTATAGCCAATTGAGTTTCTCACGGTGGTCGTTAAACCTCCAACCAAAAAAAAAAAAAAAAAAAGAAAAAGAAAATTCTTAAAGGGGTTCACCAAAATGTATTTTAATATGTATTGCTGTGGATACAATTTACAAATAGAAGCGGAACACTTAATGTGTTTTCGAGGACGTGAAAGAGTTTCACTTCCTCTTTCGGTATTCCAAAGAAAAAAAACGTGTTTCTTTTTCTGTTAGTGTCCACGCCAGAGGAACAACGACACGAAGAGGAGTAACATTTCTGTCGCACATGCATGTCTTTCCTCATATATACTGAGTGTCCTCTACATTGCGACCACCTACGGCATATCGTCGACTCCACCTAGTGTTTGGCAGTTGTATGATCTGCTCGATGATGATTGCATTTGGTCCACAGTTCCGGTATGGCTTAGGTGCGGTGTCAAAATGCCTCACCAGCCGTTCTACAAGTGTTCTATTGGGTTGAGATCAAGCGAGTTTGATGGCCATTCGAGATGCTCCTCTTTAGCACTGTGTTCGTAGAGTTATTAGTGCACAAGGCAAGCTCGATAGCATGGGACACAATCGTCCTGAAAGAATCCATTCTGCTATGTGTGGAGGTACTGTGGTGAGTACACAGGCTGCAAGCAGTACCAATGTGTAGCCGGCGTACATACGTTGGTCCACATGCACCAAAGGTCAACAACGTCCCACACCGGCCGGAATATTGGATGCCATGAATGTGAAATCGACAGCATCATGCTGTTTACACCAAACACGGACTTGGCCATCTGTAGAACAGATTACATATCGTAATTCATATGGCAAGCGCACCAGCTTCTAATCTCCTATCCTCTAACCCGTATTCTGTTGGCACCCGCATTGAGTCGTTTATATCGATGGATTGTTCATATACAGTGTGGCGTATGTGGCGTCCGCTATTGTACTCCATGCGTAGCAATGTGTGACGCATTGTCGCTCGGGATATCATTTCTGTTTGACTCATACTGTATTGTGCCGTCAACTGCAGAACTGTACTTTGCCGATTTCCCTGTACAAGCGACGAATCCAACATTCATCTGTGGTATTCATCTTTTGCCACGCTTTACCGTTCTGTCACCGGTTGGTTATTTTGACATTTTGGCAACATTTCTTGTATTCTTTAACCACAGAGGTCTACGAACAACCCATTTGTATTGCCGCTTCAGAAATGGACCAACCAACAGCCCATGAGCCCAGAATTCGGTTTTTAATGAACTTCAATAAGTCCTTTGTTTTACCAATCACGTCCGTAACTTCCCTCTCAACAGAGCCACTAACATCTTATATCCACCACTTTAACCTACAGGCCATGCCCTCTTTGTTACGTCAGCATCGGGTCTATAGTAACAGTATCCGATTACTAAAGCGCTGTAAAATGCGTGGTCTGTTCAACTTAAGAACCGCGTTTGTGACTTCTTTTGTGACATCTTTTCTAGTGCTCAGGATATTTTTAGAGTGGAGAAGGGGGGGGGGTTACGACCTCCGTGAGCACATCAATAGGCTATAAGCAGTCACCAGTCCGTCATTTAGGGCCACCGGCACCCCAGACCCCACTTGGGCGTATGGTCAGAAGCCAGCGCTTAGACCACCGCACCACCTGCGCGACTCTCAGGAAATTTGAGTTTCATGTGTGGTAAGAATTATTGTTCCTCGTAGGTTATAGCTCTCACTACTAATAGCATTATTCATGCGCCACATAGAAGTTCAGGAAGAATCATTGTAGAACTTTAAAACGTTTCAATAGAGAACTGACTGCGAATATCTTGATTTGCTATTCATTTTTTGCTCCTTCAGATACCAATTCAGTGAGGATTTAGGAGATATAATCAGAAGGCTTTAATTTCCGTAGAAAATGTAATGTGGCAGCTAATGATAACAGCTCGATCGCTGAGTTTTCAGAGGCACTACTTTCCAGCTATTTGTTCTAGTAGGCCCCGAATGAGGCATGTACCATGGGCAGTGTATTTGTCTTACGACACTGGTTCTCTTCCTTCCCTGGAGCATGTGTCCCCACATTATGAACGAACGATTGCTTACAGCCTAAAATGTTGCTCGTGGTGGTTTTGATGAAATGAAAGCTTTCTTCAGGGCAAAATGGAAACATATAAGTGCCTCATCAAATAAATCTACTTTAGCCCCTCGATGCGATTAAAAATTGGTCAGACCCGTGGTTCTGCCTTAGTTGCAAGAACTACTGTATATACGTGATCGTTATATACGGAGCACAATAAGAACACGGCTAACTAACCTAAATCTCTGAAAATATTAAGGCATTTTCTTCCACTAATAATAAAAACTCATCAATCTTCGATTAAATATGAATCAACATTTATAATGCTACGAGCTTAAGAAACTGAAAGAAGCACAAAAAAGGAAATCATGCTCACTGTAAAATTCAAAATGTGACTAGAACTCAGCAAATACACTGCTGGCCACCCAAAATGCAACACCAAGAAGGAAGCATCCGATTGGCCTGAAATTCGCAGCATGCGTCGCCCGCGAGAGGACATACAAACGATTAGCATTGCAGGGCATATGCAAATCATGTGCGCCCGGCACGCCACCGAGAAGCACTATCAGAAGGGTGCACGGAAGGCGGGGGGTAAGTAGTGGAAGTGTGTTGTGCTGCCGGATCTGTGCGTGGGAAGCTTCCTGATGCCTCGTCGCAGAATACGGCAGTCATTCCAGCATGTTTCGGAGTTTGATAGAGGACGAATAATGGCTTATCGCGACAGCGGTTTATCGTACCGAGACATCGGCGCCCATGTGGGACGACATCCAGCCACAGTGAGGCGAGTATGGATTCGGTGGATGCAGGCTGGACGGACGGACCGACGTGAGCGATTGTCGCAGCCACGGCACACCACCGTACGAGGGGACCGGCATGTTGTGCGGCGGCAGTGGGCCGTTTAGTGCCGCACCTGGACTACGGATTAGCACGACATTGTCTTCTCCGACGAATCCCGCTTCTGCCTGCAACACCACAATGGTCAGATCCGCGTGTCGCGGAACCGCGGCGAGAGACTGCATGACGCCTGCATCATGCATCGTTATACCGGTCCGTAGCCTGGCGTTATGGTTTGGGGCGCAATTGGATATGACACCCGCACCCCTCTGGTACGCATCGCCGGTACACTCAACAGCCACCGCTACATCTCCGACGTTTTGAAGCCTGTAGTCCTCCCTTACCTGCAGGACCTACCAGCGGCCACGTTTCAACAGGGCAATGTGCGCCCGCACGTGGCACGCATCGTGCAACAATTCTTCACGGCCCACCAGGTGTCACTGCTGCCGTGGTCTGCCTGTTCTCCCGATATGTCGCCCATCGAACACGTCTGGTCGCTGATCGGCAACCGAGTGGCCCTGCAAGCACCACCCGCGGCTACGCCTGATGAACTGTGGCAACGTGTGGAAGCAGCCTGGACCGGCATACCCGAAGCCCACATCCAAAGCCTCTTTCGTTCGATGCCGCGTGGTGTAGCGGCTGTTATTGCCAGCCATGTGGGCCACACGAACTATTGATGTCTGCGTGTTCCGCAAGTCGCACGGGCCTGTAATTTCAATCGTTTCATCTTTGTATCTGTTGTTATGTGTCCAGTAAATCTGGCTTTGCTATCTTGTGTCCTTCTTGGTGTTGCATTTTGGGTGGCCAGCAGTGTATTTTGAAAAACTAATCCAGTACCCACGCTCTAGATTTTCTTTAAATGGTGCAGCAGTTTTAAATCTGAAAGTATCTTGGTTTTCGTTACATGATAATAGTTCAGAAAGTTTGAAGTTTTAAAATCAAAAACCCAACGAAACGGAAAATTGCCAAATATCGTACAAGGATCTCCGTGCTTTTTCTTAATTTTAGCAGTGTTGTGTGTGTGTGTGTGTGTGTGTGTGAGCGCGCGCACGCTGTAACCTGTAATATTCATGAAAATTCTTCCTGAAATTTTAAATTCTGAAAAATATAAACCCGAAAGTTTCTTAAGAGCAAAACTGAAGACTAAGGAAAAAACTTTAGAATTTAAAACGAAGGTTGCAAAATAACCTGAAGATCAAAACGCGCAACGCAGCAGTTTTGAAAATTCAGAATTCACATTCTATAAAGAAGATACCTAAGCAAAAAAATACATATATAATTTTGACTCACGCCTAGTACAACATAGAAAAGGTTATGTATCTACCTGTGTGAGTAAAAGGAGAAAAGATAAAAAAATAAAATAAAACAACTGAATGTAGAAGGTGTCGAGAATACTGAGCCTTGGCTTTATCAAGGACCAGCAAAAACTCTGCATTTTCTCACTTCCACAAAGACCTAGTTGGAAATGGGTTTATATATATACTCATAGGTAATGTGTCCTGGATGACTCATAGGTAATGTGTTTGTAAACCCGAAAGTTAATTTTTGAATAGAAGCATAACACGTGAAACGCAAGTACGTACTCCCAGAGTTGTCTAGGTGCATGTACAATGACGAATAGGTCTTGCGTTCTTAGTTAAAACAAATAGTGAACGTACTTGTTCTTTTTATTATCTTCCATGTGAAACTAGTTGTCAAATCTTATTGATTCCCGGGCACAAAGTAGGAAGTTTGTAGTGAATAATATTACAAATGCTATTATATTGAAGCACTTCCTGATGCCCATCCTTATTCGTACAGCACTATGTAAGTACAAAATTTTTCAGAAACATTTAGTATGCGCTGTTTATCATTTTTTTGTCCTGAAGCATCTGTAAACTAGAAAACAATTAATAGCATCAGACAATAATAAATTACTGTCTGCTTTTGTCGTCACATGTATTCTTCGGTTAATGAGAAAACATTGTTTTCTACATGGTATGGCAATCTGCTTGTGATGTCATATATGCTCGTGGGAGTGAATACATATTGAATTTTCTGCGTAACTTTAAGTAAAGCATTTTTTTGTTTGGAAGTTTAACAGCAGCCATGATCTACTGGAAAGCAGTCGCTTCGGTCCCTAATTTAGGGCCACTGCTTCTAGGGAAGGGAAAGACCGGTGCCGTAAGACAAACACAACATCCAGGCCTCACTAGGTTTCAAAACCGGACCGTCTCGGATGAATGGTCAGAAGCCAACGCTTAGGCCACTGTCCCATCGTGGGCAGAGGTAAAACGTACATCTCACCCCTTAGGAAAGAAAAAAATCGAAAACTATCAGACTCTGTTGTGACGAGTTGCAGGAAATATATTTTGAAAGAAAAAATCAAGGTTTAAATAGTCCTTAGATCACCTGCTTTGAGTATTCTTGTCATGTAATCTGAGTGAAACATCCGTTACTTGAATTTTGGTTGAGTGACAGTTATTGAAGTGACTTTCTCCTTATCGGAACAAATGTACGTGTTGTGCACTGGCGTACAATGAAATGGCCAAGATACAAAACAGTCAACGGTTCAGAATATTTTATTTCGGAGCATAAGGAATTCATCCTACATTTAAGTCTGTTAAGATTCGCCAATTCCTAATTTAAAGTTTCTGTCTTCAGGAAAAGAAGAAAACTTGCTGCGGAAGGACAAATACAACTTCCAGGTTTTAAATCCTCACCATAGAGTACGGGAAGTCGGGAAGCTGCCCGGGTGACCGAATGGTTAGAGGTTTGTATTTTTGGCTACTTGGATGAAAGAGACTCGGGTTCGAGTCCTGGATGACTCATAGGTAATGTGCTTGTTTCTCGCCCTTCCCTGAAACCAGTGGCCTTGAATTTAAGACGTTCTACACATTATACCTGTTCAATTTACTCATAGTTGCCGTTAACGCCTGAAAAATATATCAAACACTCATGTCATACGCAATACTAAGCCTGTCAGCCGCTCTGAGTATTTAATAAGCATGCGAATGATATTCTGTGCTAAATGTGTCTTGAGTCCCACATAAGACAATTCTGTGCAGGCCACTGGTGGTATTTATTTCAAATAAAATTAAGAGAAGCAGTTTTATTAGGAACGTATGGAAGTGGAACTGTTTGGAATCCTTTCTATGACTCACGGAATGCACCAGAGCCGGTTTAAAGATCCGCAGAGCCTGTAGCGCTTCTAACAGTGGGGCCTGTAGCACTACTAACAGCGGGGCATGTAGTACTACTAACAGCGGGGCATGTAGTACTACTAACAGCGGGGCCTGTAACGCTATTGACAGCGGGGCCTGTAGCGCTGCTTGCAGCCGGACCTGTAGCACGACTAACAACGAAGCCTGTAGCACTACTAACAGCGGAGCCTATAGCACTACTAACAGCGGGGGTATGTAGTACTGCTAACAGCGGGCATGTAGTACTGCTAACAGCGGGAAATGTAGTACTGCTAACAGCGAGGCCTGTAACACTACTAACAGCGGGGCCTGTAGCACTACTAACAGCAGGGCCTATAGCAGTACTAACAGTGGGGCCTGTAGCACTACTAACAGCGGATCCTATAGCACTACTAACAGCGGAGCTACAGCACTACTAACAGCGGGGCCTGTAGCGCTACTAACAGCGGGGCCTGTAGCACTACTAACAGTAGGGCCTATAGCAGTACTAACAGCGGAGCCTGTAGCACTACTAACAGCGTGTCCTCCCTCCACGGACATATATTTTGCAACATCTTTGGGGAGAGGGGAAAACTGACTGAATGATAATAACCTTAGCTATAGATGAAAGGGACAATGGCAATACTTCATACATTTTTTTCATTGTAATTCCTAGAGCAACATATATTTGGATGGTTCGTCTATTACTTGACTAACATGCAGTTGATCCCTAAAGCAACTTTCAGGATGACTTTGCTGAAGACCTTTGCCGGTATTAACCTGAAATTAATTAAGCCACTTCCTAAGCTTAACTAAAAAAAAGTAAACCTATGAATTGTCAGTTAAGTACACTTTTTATTAAAGATCAGATGGTTTAGATGAAGCGTTTACGTGATTTGGCAACCGAAAACTCATCAGTTATCCTCGACGTGTTCATTTCTCTCAATAACTCATGCTCAATACTCATCAAAGGCAGGTTGTTAAGTCTTTTTTTTTTGTCCATACTGGATCTTACTTTGTTCTTGATTCGTTTATATTTTGAAAAAGATCGTTCACCACTGTAGTTGGTAATCTTCAGAGTGAGGTAAATCTTCAACAATCTCGATAATATACTAATAGAAGAACAATTTCTAACAACCAGCGTACGCCGGTGTACACATCAGCGCTGGGCGCGCAGCGCGTGATACATTTAGTACTAGTATAAACAGGCCCTGTAATGCACAGTATATGCTTTTAAAACTGTTGCGAATGTTGCTCTCGAACAATAATGTTTATCGCATGGGTGAACCTGGAACTCTCCAGTGGGCCCCAAGCTCTGAGGGAGCACCGTAAAATATCGTTTATCAATTTATTTACATAATTTTTTCAGTTATGAGGTTTTTCGTAGAGTTCGGGACGAAAATTTCATTCTTCAAAACACGCGTTTGAAGTTTAAAATACAAAGTTTTCCGCAAACACAAATTGCATCAAATAATCGCAACCAAAGCGTTATCAGATCTGTAAAATCGCATAAACATGAATGTTTGCTTGTTTACTCTGTATCTATTCATCGTAGACAAGGAACAAAGGCAGTTTTGGAATCCTAAAGAATAGCGCTTTGAAATGAAATAATTTTTTTAACATGCGGAATTTAGCTTAAATGTACCTTTTCAAGGTAGTCGGATGTCTTAAATTAATTTTCTGGCATTCTTGCTCGACATAGTATCACAGTTTTGCTTTTGAAAATTGTTTGAAGGAAGAAACTGTATTCTGCAACAATAAATAAATAAAGGAACTTAAAAATATTTCCAGACCACTGCAGAGGAAAAGATTCATCGCTGCCGTCACTAAGAAGGTTTCTCCGTTCTTACGTGAGAGTACATAATAAAATTGCTACTAACAGCGGGACCTGTTTATTTATTGTTGCAGAATACAGTTTCTTCATAAAAAACATAAAAAATTGAAATGTTACAAAAAGAAGTTCAAATCATTATATTTCACAACATTCCAAGGTATTAGTTGAAAATTAGTATTAGTGAAGAAGTTCAAATCATTATATTTCGCTTAACATTCAAAGATATTAGTTGAAATTAGTATTAGTAAAATTGTTTTAAATCCCTCTTTGACCCACCCTCCTCCCAACTTTCCCCACTTTCCTACTACTTTGCCGTCCTGTTCCCATGTTCCTAATGTATCTCCTGTCGCTTCCTCCCTCCCCCTCCCCATTATTTGCTACAATTAACATTTCAATTTTCCCCATTCCTTTATTTTTCTTAATTGCCTTTCAGAAACCTTTCAGTAATTTCTTTTGTACATTAACGGAAAAACTCCGTTCTCACTTTTCGCTATCCACATGCCAGTAATAGGAGCGATTCGCGGAAATACTTGAGGTTTGATTAACAGTTAAATTTCAATCTTCTGTCAAAGGAACTGATTTTGAAGTTCTGTACCGAGATTTCATATCGTGGATATTGTCTTAACTCACGCATTTTGATCACCAACTATTATACATTATGTTACCGCAAGAAAAGAGGTATTTAAATTATTTTACATGTGTCTATATGTCAGCCTGCGGAATCCTTAAAAAAGAAAGCTGTTACAGCTATTAAGAGTAAATTTTATATTTAGAAGTTTTGTGAAATAATACTATTAAAACAGTACATTTCACCAATTTTTTAAAGATAACTAAAATATATTGTCAGTTAAAAGAAAAAAATCTCGAATTCCAAAGAATTCTGTTGCTTCAAAATATCACGCTGAAGAAAAAAATACTTAATTTGTGATGAGTCCTCCTACTAAAAAAATAAAATTATTACAAACCTATTCAAAAAATAAACTGCAGCAGATAATAAATTCACTATATCCCTCGAATTAATGAAGAATAGAAAAGAAATTTATCATCTCGCGTTAGTTTTACCTTGAACGTGAGTGCGGTTACTAAGAGTTTCTGGCGTAGTGGTTAAGACGGGCGGCTTGTATGAACCCAATCGTCCTTGGTTCGATCTTCGCCAACGACATGAAAGGATCTGGAGTAAGGGCTGAGAAATTCAGGGTCATCAATTTTGCGAAATTTTTATATAAATACGAAGAAAGTTGAAACGGATGTTTCTGAAATAAACGGAATTGCTGAATACGAAAATCCGTGAAAATACGGAAGCTAAAAAAAAATGGGACTTTTAAAAATGGAAATTTTCTTAAAAGACGGACACTTACCGGAAACTTTGCTGTACGTTATTTTCAGAAATTTCCCGTGAATCTATACCACTTAATTCTCGACAGCTCTCTACGAAGACTTTTAGCAACCCATTGTTCAATAAAAAGTTTTTACAGCATTAGCAAACGCATATTTTATTATTTCATTAGCCGGTGGAGGTTTCGCGGTATCATTGCTCAAGGAAAATTTTGGTATAACATTATGTCAACAAAATATTTACAGCTTTGTGATGAATGAATTTGTTTTTAAAACCGGCGAAGCGGCGAAGTTTTTGTCCACTTTATTATATTTCTGAAGAAGCAAGATCGTTATGATGTTTGTCAAGTTAGATGCTTTTAGCATTAGTTAAAGATATTTTGTCATGTTCTTAGTTAAAGAAAACTTTGCCATAACATTGATTAAAATATATTTTAACAGCCTCAGAGATTTTGTTACCGGTCTGGTAAATGAAAATTTTAATGCGGCATTACTCAATGATGTTTTGCTACAGGATTGGTGAGAAGAAATTCAAGAGATTCTTTCAGCATAAATAACTAAAATTTTTGTTGGTTAATTGAAATTTTGTACAGCGGTGATCGGTGGAATTTTTATTGTATCACTGATCAACGGTGATTTTGTAAGTTGCTGAACAAATTAAAAATGGGCGTGAGTAACGACAACGACCTCGCTCGCTATATGTATATACATTTTTGAGGAGGGGCATAAATGATTTGCTCTAGAAATTTAGTTAATTTTCTAAGAAATGTGTTTTCAAAAATTTCGAGCAATTTCTGTTTGGTTTACATTTCTAAGCACTTAAATTTGCATAAGACATGGTTCCCAATCCCCAGTGTTTGAATAAATTGACGAATTTCAAAGCTTCTAATTTTTGTGAGCACTTTATTTCAATCAGATAAATAAATTTTCGATGATTGAATTATCGGTTGAAATCCCATTTAAGAAATGATCCTATTCTTTTAGTTCCTAAAGGTCCTCTTTCTGAAACTATACTAAAAAGACACCAGACGCGAGACATTTCGAATGCATTCTTATTAGTATTTCCTCCTCACTTTTGGTGCGCAAATCTTGTTCTGGTGCCTCAGATTTTTGTCTCGTGAGCGCCAGTCTATGCTGGATAACAAGAACAAAAAGAAGTGTCGATATATCACGGCTTGGATTGCTATCTTTAAAATCTAATACTCCAGCGAAAGGGTTATAAACACTCGATAACACGTTTTACTTCCACAGACATTTGTAAAGAAGGTCAAAGTTCAAGCTCATCCACGGTGAAGCGTAACCCTCCTTCCCAGCTTAGTCCCGAGAATAGCAGGAGAAGTGATACCAGCGTTAAAGCTATCGCTCCTACCTACCCACGACTTTGCAGGTGAAGACGCCCACCTGTAAGCGGCATCTAATGGAGAACGTATCTCTTTGGAATCCCATTAGTATGTCTCAAGCGTTTAAATCATTTCCATCTTTATAACTTCTTCTGTGGCCGGTGAGTAGTGTAAATGCTTGGGAAATCACTTAGCTCAATTTGATGAATATCCTAATGTCAACCAGTGAATTTGATTAAAAATGTTAATGCATTTAAGTTGCGCTGAACGAAGTTCTACACTGAAGTTATGAAAAACAGCTGCCGTAGTTCAGTCAAGTTGTAAATCAAGTCACCTCATTTTAGAAGGGAACATTGTGTCGTATGGAAATAAATTAAAAAATTGTTTTTACACTATGTTAACAAGAAACAGCGGACGAGAAGAAGCAAGGAAGCAAATAAAAGTATATCATTTATGCAATAAATGGCCACGTCATTCGGTGTGTGCTGAAATATTTTGCTTATTGAAAGAAATCCTCACAGGTGGCCCATCTCCAGGCAACAGGCCCTGCAACTTAAAGAATACTGAATCAGAAAAATCGACATAACACTATCATTCTGATTATTGTTCATTCTGATTATTGTTCAGTGTGTCATACTTCAAGATATCTCAAACGATTAGAATTCCATATCTTAATGTGGATTTTAAATAATATGAATTTGGTCGCATTTTTTCAAGCACTTTTGCAAGCCACAGCCAATATTAAATTCGACACTTTATTGCATTAGGTAATGAAAAGATATCTAAATGTGATAGAGATTGGAATATGCTTAAAGTGATTTAAGAATTTTTACGAGGCGTCAGTGCAATTTGCTACTGAAGAATCGTAAGAGACCGATATCGACAACTAAACAGAGGGGAGATATATCTCTTAAACAGTTGATAAGCACACTCACTGAAATTTTCTGTTTAATTGGAAAACGTAGAGCCTTTTGATTCCACAGATTTCATGCTATGCATCTTTCCCAACATTAGTAAAGTAAATCTGAAGTAAAAAATGTCGATGTAACGAAAATGGGTTACGGGTCGCCATTGTCAAAACCACTGTTGAAATCCTATCGTGCCTCATGCTGTCCCATGAAGTGAAGCAGCAATAGTTCGTTTCATTCTTACTCAACAATGTATTTTACTAAATTATCGCCGAACACTATTTTATCATGTTCACATAAACATAACAATATTGGATTGCAATTTACGTAAATTACGAAAATCTGAGACTGAATGTGATAAACGCTGTTATTTTATACCAGCGCCGTTTTCTAGATATTTGAGAAGTATAAAATATCTCAAATATCTAAAAACGGTGCTGCGTATCAAAATTCGGCTTCCTCTTCTTAACCCCCCCTCCCCTAAAGGAGGGGTTACCTGCTATTGACGAGATCTTTAAGATGATGCTGTGACGTATATTCTATTTTAATTTTAATATTTAGTTCCTTTTCCTATCTAAATTTGAGTTTGTTCTTTTTTGCACTTTCCAAACTTCACGTAATGTCTTCTTTCTCGCATGAATGGAGGTTTGGTAACGCCCCTGAGGTCAGTACGTAAGTGACGTATGCATGTTGATAAGAACCAAAAAAGATATATATTTTGCGACGCAGTTGTTTGTGGGTGGTACAGAGACGCAGATGGCCTAGTGTTCAGCGTTCGTGACTTCCACGGAGAAACCTCAGGTTCGATCCCAGGCAGGTACGAACGCTCGAACCACTAAATATCCGCCGTGCGTCGGATGGACACGTTAAGTCATCGGACCCCGGATGCTGGCCTCCCGGTAATAAATAAAGGCATCTTCCTCCCCCTTTCTACCTCGCTTCCGTGTCACTTTCCTATCGGAGCTCTAGCCCAAATCTCCTAGCTTCCTATTTTTAAGGGTTGTTTAAGACCCGGGGTCAGAACTCCCTTCCTAAAATCCTCTACATATGATTTGATCTGTTTGTGGGTGGAGATGTTAGATCTTTGCTGAGCTTATTGATTGTACGAGAGCTAATAACGTATTGGAAGTTATATTTTTATTACCGTCTGCATAACTACTTTGTGAAGTTGTGTGTGTGTGTGTGTGTGTGTGTGTGTGTGCAAGTCGCAGTGATATGTTTGTGATTTCGTAAATAGGCAACGTTATGTAATTTCGTCTAAAGTTGATTGAAGTTTCAAGTGGCTGGGCCAATAAAAGAAAGTTTACGTGAATTGGCTTTCTGTATATGTTTCGCCTGGCCCTAAAAGCCTTAATTTAAAGTGAGCTATACGGTGCAACTAGTGCATCATATTTACATTTAATTCAACATTTCTTTAGTTGGACATTTGGAACTTAGCATAACAACAAATATTGCATAACGTAAAAGGGTTATGTTATAATGTATAACACGAGGGGTGTAACCCGTAGCTATCCTAGTCCAAAAGTTACCAATCCTCCTCAATAACATACTTGCGATTCAACTTTTCTTTTTATCTTGAGTTCAGATTTTAGCTTGCGCATGCGCAAATGGACTTTCCTAGCTACATCACATTTTGTCGGCGACAGGGTGGTTTCTTACGTTCGTTTAAATGAGAGAAGTATGTAAAAATAATAATAATAATAATAATAAAAATAAATTTTGTTTTGAAATACTAAATTGTCGAAATACTTGCGATTGCCCCCACCATGCTTTAGTAAATATTTACTTTTATGACTCACACGTCACCTTTTATTAGCTTTGCGATAGTAACATTCTAAGTTTACGATATTTATTCGTGAGTAACGTGAATAAATTCAATGTGTTGTACGTACATAAATATTATTTATTTTACACCCTCGAAGATCTCAGCATGCAAACGATGCATAGTATAAATTAGAGTACCAGGGTATTCTTTAGATGTTTTTTTTCTCTACAGAGCATTTCGGAATGTTTCCAAGACTTCTAATAGTGGCAAAATTATGTAACTCTGTTAACATAACATTACTGCTTGAAATGGGGATGGGAAGAGCACATAATTTAAAAGTTACAGGGCGAGGAAAAATCTCTTAAACGTTTCTAGAGCTTAAGATACATCTGGAAACCCGACTAGTGACCTCATTAGCAATCAATTAGTGCCAAAAGTTCGTTTTTTTAAGCCTCCAACTTCCGGTGCCTTCGTAATGAAGGCACAAAGACATTGTTCCCAAAAAACGGAACATAATGCTCCAGACAGGTGAAACTTTAGCTGTTAATTTTATGTACACCCTGATGTCACCCTACTTTTCCAAATGGCTTATGTACAATCCTCCACCTTCAAAAACATGCTACAGAGCTTTTGCAAAATATCAAGTTAACTCATTACAACATCTATTATTCTTTCCTTTCCTTTTTTTTTTTTTTTTTTGTACTTTTTAGTTTCTTAGCTGAAGATGCTGCCTTATATCATTTATCCACATCATTTGACCTTTAGCTTTATAAGCATGGGGTATTCAGAGGCGTGTTTCCATGTCGGAAGAACATTATGCACTCCATATGGATCATTCAAGCAATTACGAATGGAGACTGTGATTTCCTTAATTACCATTTCAAAACGAGGGCAACTGTTCCATGATTTTTCTTACTTTCTTCATTTTATAGAAAGCAGACATGTGTTGGGTCCTTTTTTTTTTTTTTTTTGTTGTTGTTGCTGCCACCTTTAACGACTGCTCCAGATGGTAATTGTTGGCAAATGAATGTAAATTATCTGAAAGAATAAAAAGCAGAAATACTATATTAATGTCAGCGACCTTCGTGCTCTTTATTTCAAAACATCGGCAGGTACATAAAAAATCGGGAGATGTACCTGACTATAAAATCTAAAAGAAATAGATCGGTTATTTCACTGCTTGGAAACGTTTTCGCATTTCAGAGAAACCGTCAAATTTATATATATATATATATATGGGATAGAAATTCTGATCAAGACTACTCACTCCTCGTGATATTCCTGCAGACAACTTTCATTGAAGAATTATGATGTAAAATAGCATATTTTCATAACTTTCGACCATTCTTCTACTTAATTTCAAAAATAACTGCAATAATTTTTTACTTCTGACCATTCGTCCGAGATGGGGTCTAGGTTCGAATACCGGCGAGGCATTGATGATGTGTTTGTCGTACAGCCCTAGTACCTTCTCTGGAACTAATTGCCCTAAATTAGGGAATGGGCGACTTCTTGTGGCCCATCCAGGTGCTCACTGTAATCGTTAAGACTTGAAACAAAAAAAAAACTTTTTTACGAAGGTGAATTGATTTTGGCAAATTGAACCAATTGAAAAGATATCGGAATCGAAATTAAAGATTTCTATTAGTTTAATTATCAAAAAAAGTTTAAATTGTTGTCATACTGAAACTTCTAATGCATTTCAAGTCGCTAATTCGCAAATGAGAGTGCCAAAAAAATTATGGCTTGAAATTTTATAAAGATATGAAGATTTGTTCTTCTCGTCTGATTTTTTTATGCTAGAACTAATGCTACTACGAATACAGTGAAATATATCTCGAGAAGTTTCTTTTTAATTGGGTGGATGTTCTATATATAGTTGGTCCCAAAACTTTATTTAGAGTGAAATAACCAATATCACGAACAAATTTCTTAGCCGATTCGATTAAATTGATTTATACGATACAAACTATATTTACAGTTGATCTTTCAAGGATGAACACGACACTGCTTTAACACGCAATTGGCACCATAATGAATGCTCCTGGTATCGAAAAACATTATCAAATTAATCGCACAGTCACCGTATAACTATTCATGAGTCCTGTAGCTGACTGATTGACTTGTGTCCGTTAATGTCTGCAACAAACGTACAAAAATGAATGACTGACTGCAGACAACGTTTTGCTATTGTTACGGAGATTTAATACTAGAATTTTAGACAAAGGTATTAAATCTCATTTCGCAACTTTTATTTCGCTTTAGGGCTCCATTTCCTTTGTTTCCACAATGGGTGAGAAAATTTTGCTGAGTCACCCGATACAGAAACATCGGAAGCACGGTTTATTTAGAGACGCCAGTTTGTCACATCTTAAGGGTCTGGGCCTTTGCATTTCATAGACGCATTGGTATTGTCCAGCTCAATTGATCTTTTGCCTTCTTAATTTAAAAAAAAGCCGACTGAAAGCACAAGCCCTCTTAATTTCTATCTTGATGTTTTGTTAAGCCAACGCCTGCGTTTCCCAGGGTTTTTGTGGAGTTTGCGTGAAAACAAGGGGGTAGCTAGGATAGTCGACTCGAGGAACTGAAATACAGAAACATCGGAAGCACGGTTTATTTAGAGACGCCAGTTTGTCGCATCTTAAGGGTCAGGGCCTTTGTATTTCATAGACGCATTGGTATTGTCCAGCTCAATTGATCTTTTGCCTTCTTAATGAAAAAAGCGACTGAAAGCGCAAGCCCTCTTAATTTCTATCTTGATGTTTTGTTAAGCCAACGCCTGCGTTTCCCAGGGTTTTTGTGGAAGTAAGGGGTGAGTTTGCGTGGAAACAAGAGGGTAGCTAGGATAGTCGACTCGAGGAACTGAAAACGAGCGGTCACAGGGAGAGGTAGGCAAGGAAACGCCGTAGGTATGAGGAAGCGGGTGTTAAGCTAGCAGAGGGAATTCAGGTTTTTCTCCAGGTGCGCGGGATAAAGAGGAACAGGGAGGAGGAACTGCAAAGCTGAGCACAACCTTCTGAAAGCAAAGAAGAGAATAAAGTGTTTTAAGAGATCTTAAAGGAGTGTATATAAAAATAAGTGTTTATAGCTATTATTATTCTTATTTTATTATCTTCAACCACGCAAGACTATGGAAGTTAACAAAAGCTAGTTAACACTTACCTGAATTCGAACTCATTTAATATCTTACTGTTTTCTCACTGTGCTTCTAGTGAATCGTTTTCACGCACTTGAAAGAAGGAGATTTTGGTGAGTTGTTTCCACGCGCTTGAAAGAAGGGGATTTGGGGAGTCTCCTATTTTGTGTGAAGTCAGCATGAGTCACTTTGAGGAGAAACTCTTCCAGCTGGTTACATTCGATCTGTGGATTCGATATCTAGATGATACTTTTATTCTCTGGACTGGCATAAGTTCGGTAATACCTAAATTAGTTGAACTTATCAACTCAATTTATCCTTATATACAGTTCACTTCTCGGACCTTAAACAATGGCTGCTTACCATTCCTTGTTGTCCATGTATCATGTTCTGAAGGATCCTTCAGTACAACAGTTTATCGCAAACCATTTTCTGTCTGTCCTCTTACATCCACAAATGCAAAGTTAAATGCCCCATGGAAACAAAAAATCAGTACATTCTACACATATGTATATCGTGCAATACATACTGTATATGCCAAACTGAGGATTCCTTGCTGAAACTGCTTGATTTTCTTAAAGGAATTGCAGCACAAAGAGCATATGGGTCTTCCATTTCAGACACAGCTGTCCAAAACTTTAGGAAACCGAAGCTTGTCTGCCCTCTGAAGCCACTAGACCTCCCAGTACGAGAGAATTGGTCTGTTTATCACATTTGCTTCTCAGATTGGTTCAGATTTTCAAAAATCCTCAAAAGTTTTTATTTCAAAAGTTATTTTCAAACCTATAAACAAAGTGAACTTTTAGAAAACAAAAGACTATGTCGAAGACATAAAATTCTTTTGAGCTTATCAGATCCCTTGTGAAGTGGACTTTCATACGACGTACATAGGACAGATCCACGTGGCTTTAAATTTGTGTGTGAAGGAACGCAAGACTTACGTACGGAACTGTGAACTGAAGAAGTCGTCTATAGCCCAGCATTGTCACGAAAATGACTATAAATATTTGCTTCAAAACGCTAAACTTATTTATAAACATGATTAGACTCTCAAGCTTAATGTATTAGAAGCTTTCTACATATACTTCAACTCTTCACGGTTTATCAATAGAATGACATCTACTCCATTTCTTTCAGGGGCGTGGAAACAACTCACCAAATCTTGATATTGTATATTTCGTGCAGCAAATGCCATAAAGCGTCAATGCGGTAATTCCGTCCATACACCATTTTAAAGAATAAAAATATTTAAAAACTCAGTCACACATCCCTAGCTCGACATAAAAATGCTTTAATATACAAAGGGACGTGACTAAAAACACGTCAGCAAACTCTCAACAACTACATGAGATCTTTCGGGACAGCGCTGCCCTTCCTAAGATGTGAGTGACACGTCAGCAAACTCTCAACAACTACATGAGATCTTTCGGGACAGCGCTGCCCTTCCTAAGATGTGAGTCACTCACATCTTAGGAAGGGCAGCGCTGTCCCGAAAGATCTCATGTAGTTGTTGAGAGTTTGCTGACGTGTTTTTAGTCACGTCCCTTTGTATATTAAAGCATTTTTATGTCGAGCTAGGGATGTGTGACTGAGTTTTTAACTATTTTTATTTTTTAAAATCGTGTATGGACGGAATTACCTCATTGGCGCTTTATGGGAGCTCACCAAAATCCGTGACTGTCAGGATGCTGATGATGTCACAATGGTTTGAATATTTACACTCCATTTGTCCTGATGAAGCTGAGCCAAACGCTCAGGCGGATTGTGCCCTCATTACATTTCTGCCCTCATTACATGTTCAATTGCTTCATAGCCAAGTTCGTTGGCAGACGACGATGAAGTGTACAGAAAGCCACCGGAAACAAGGGTAAGTCCGTGATTATCTGCTCCCTCTGTGACGTCACAAGAGACCAGTTGTTGATCAGACAATAAAAATTAAAATTCGAGTTCAATATGTCATTCAAGTTCTTTTTAACGCTTTCTAACCGTTGGTTGAAGAAGCGCATATGCTCCAGCTTTGTCCGTCTGTCCGTCAGCACGATAACCCGCGTAAAAATGGTTCGATTTCGATGAAATTTTAGTATGTGATAGGGGACCACTAGGGACGAACCCTATTGAAAAAGGGAGAAATGGGGTCAAAGGCCGGGACATAAGAGTGGGATGCATTCCATTGCCCTTATGCTACATAACTTGCGTACATATGTTTCGATTTCAATATAATTTCAGTATGTGGTATGGGACCACCTGTGGACGAAGCCTGTTGAAAATGGGCGAAATTTGGTCAAAGGTCAGGACATTGGAGCGGGATCCATTCCATTGCCCTTATGCGTCATAACTTGCGAAAAAATAGTTCGATTTCGATGAAACTTTAGTATGTGGTAAGGGACCGCGTGGGAACAAACCCTATTGAAAATAGGCGAAATGGGGTCAAAGGTCGGGACATAGGAGCGGGATCCATTCCATCGCCCTTATGCGTTATAACTTACGTAAAAATGCTTCGATTGAGACAAAACTTTATCATGTTGTTCCGGAAGTATAATTTACCGGTTCGGTTGAATATAATCGAAATGAGGTCAAAGGTCATGTCATAGGAGCGAGATTTATTCTACAGTCATTATTCTCATAAACTGAGTAATAACTTGAGTAATGATTTCTAGTATGTTGGAAGGCGTTTCAAAATCAATGCATTGCGTGATTTTACTAACTTGTTTTGTTTAGTTTCACTCAATCCCAACACATTTTAGTGTCATTCAAGGTCTTTTAAGTTGAATATTATTCAAGGGCTACTAAATTTAATATCTTTGAAAGTCATTTCAATGTAGTATCATTCAAGATCATCTGTGCGATTGTGTGATTGAAACTGGAGTTCAGGGCCCAATTAAGGGGGTCTAATGGCCTAGGGGTCTATCATTACCAAGGGCCCAGGAGATATGCCACTCACCGCGAATAATGTGCAGCTCTCACAGTATATTTATATGTAGAAAAAAGTAAGATAGTTTTCGTTTTGTCTCGTATGATTTCCAGTCAATCACAAGCAGTGAATAGAAGACGAACAAATCTGAAGGCAGTGACTCACTAAGGGTAAACGATTCATGTAGCCGTGTACAGCGGGTCGGGGAGACAGTTTTAGCTTTTTCACCACCATCCACCCACACTCCCCGGTTTGCACTTGTTACCGTTAGCGGGCGAAATCCACCGTGACTTCACATTGGATAACGAAAAAGATGCACCAAAAAAGTAAACGATGCTAAATTATAAAAAAATTCCAAAACAAAAGCTAGGAATCTTAAGCTTTTAACTTATGTTCTTGTGTGAACAGTGGGAATTGAACTATTTTTTTATGAAAACTGAGCAGGGCAACACATTTTAGGGTCAAACCATGATGTTTTATTCACGTTTTTTTACTACGTATTAAGTATCACAAACATATTGCTACAGTTCTGTTTTTTGCGGACTTCAGTGATGAATCTCCGTCATAAATTCTTTTGGGGTGTCTTAGCTTTGGTAGCCCACCCAGGTTTCTTAGCCTATGGCCCCACTAAGTCCTTAATCCGGCCCTGCTGGAGTTACAGTATGGTTTTTGTCCTCTCTTTCAAATTCGTGCAAAGATATTCCTGTAAAAAGGAAGGACCGTTTCCTCGTCCATGAACAGCATTTTTGTCTGCTTTAGTACTTACACTGCCACCGCATTTCTTCATTTGATTTTTTTAGTTCGTTACATCGAATTCACGCTCTTTATTTTCTGTGATTTCATGGTGTCACCTTTCATGAATTTTGGGGAATAACATCTCTTCATGCGTCAGCCATTTGAACGACCATGTTGCGGAATTATTGCGTTTCGAGACAGTAAAATATTATTGCTTACTGGATGAAATTCTGAAGCGGCATGTGACGAAACGACAAAAGAAATGCCTTTAGAAACGCCCCTTTGCTCCGATGCTTCCTGATCAGCATAAAGTAATATCTTTCTCCGCGAAATTTTAACACTGATTTCCACGAAACGAAACATATCCAACAATCCCCGCCTTCCAAAACGTGGCTCGTAACCGGTCAAGCAGCTAAATCTTAACAAACCTTTTAGTTCTGAGGGACCCCTTACAGGCTGCTGCAATATGTATATTGAATTCAAAAGGGTAGGGTATTTGCTGAGAGCTTTTTTTTTTTTTCTTGTATATTTTTTTATTCTATGCACCAACAATCAATTGCCTCAAAGGAATTTAATCACCTGCTTGGTTACCTCGCGGATTTTATATGATACCTCTTTACGAGGTGCCGAAAATGCCAATGAGCTTCCTTTTAATTTATCCTTTGTACCTTGTAACTCGTTCTCTGTTTTCTCATAAAGAATGTGCAATGTGTATATGGAATATTTTTGCATAATGGAGTCAAATACTTTAAGCACTGGTAGCCTTTGGTTTTATGAAATGATATTCAGAAGCCTTCTAACAAAAACTTTTATTTATTGTTACAAATTATCATTTAAGTCCACGAGACTGAGAAATTAAGAAAAAACAATCAGGAAATGGTGATTAATTGATCGAAATATTGTCCTTGTGCATTTATATTTCTTTTGTTACTAAAACTGATTTTAAAATGTTAAGATTTCATTTTTGAATCAGACTATACTTTCCATTTGGGCAATTTTCGACATTATGTATCTAGCAACACTGGAATATTATTACCTCGTCTTGAAGGAAGAGTATGCGAAGCAGAAATAAAAATACAATGTGCAGGAACGATCAACTCTCCTAATCATTTAAAGAAATCCCGTGATGCTCCTCAGTGTGTATTCCGCTGGAAACCAACCCGTGCGTCTTTAACGCATGTCTGAGCGTTGCTTTTAAGTTCTTTTAGACCTGATCCTACGATCAACATTTTTTCGTCACTGAAAGAAACGCCAAAACACAAAACCTACTTTTTGTCGCTATCAGTGAGTGCCACCCAACAGCTGTCTTTCTTTCCTGCTATATCAAAATTTTGAAATTCCTTCTCTGGCTACATTTCCTTTTCATTTTTCATTTAAGAACAGGAAACGACTTTGAGCATCTCGATGTTTTGAAAATGGTAGTGGAAACTGATCAAGATTCTGCACATTAAACACATTTCCGTTCATGAGTATTTCGTGAAAATAATAAAATTTGCAAGTTGTACGTATATGGTGAAATTAATCTTGATCTTTTTCTGCACAACAATACTTTTTTCAGAAGGCATGAGCAAGCATAAGTTTTCTTGTGTGATGATTTAGCACCTTATAACATTCTCATAAATTCGTTGGATTTGTGCTGAGCCTGTGAGCTACATAGGGCTTAATTTATAAAGAAAAGCCCTTTTAAGCTACGTCAGTAAGCATTGCATCATTATAAGTTTGATTGTATCCTGTCCTTTCACCCAATGAGAAGAGAGTGCTAAAAATAGCTGCGTCACCATGGCTGCAGGTCACGGGACCAGAAGTTTCCTGTGTGGTTAACGCTGAAGACAGAATAAACAAAAACAAAACTTCTGTTTCGGAGCTCCGGAGCTTTCCAGCTAATACTGAAATATTCGCCAAAAAGGAAGAAGTACCAGAACAAAGGTCTGGTGAGCTCCGGGGCAAATTAAGCACTGGCGCTACAGTTTGTTTAAAAGTCACACATAGAACTAAACTGCCATTCTTGGTGATCTAATGCATTTGAAAGATCTAGACATATTCTGCCATTCGACACAAGTGTCCGTACCATTTAAATAGGTTTTCGTTCACCATTTTCCGTTACTAAAGTAGCACCAGCTCAGCTTTGATATCTGCATTACTAATTTTGTTTTCCCAATGAATCCAACTGCTTTCTCACAGATATTCCTCTTACCACTGTAATGTCATAAGCTTCTAATTATTGGAAGATCATAAACAAAGATAGGTCAAAAGCAAAATCCATGGCAAACACCTTGGTTATGTTTATCTTACGAAGGCTCAAGAGAAAGAATCTTTATATCATGATGTCTGTATTAGTAATGTAAATGAAGCGATAAAACACATACACCTTTTTAAAGAATTATGTTAAAGCTAAAATTATTTAAGCAGTATAGCCATTAGCACTACCACCGGCATACCGCAGCTGATTAAGTCGCTATGCGCTGTGTTGGTGGCGGTAGTTTCCAACGGGTGTTTGAATCCAGGTCATGCCAGCCATCTAGTCTAAGGTTTTTACAGAATTTTTCGCAGGCTCCCTATGGTTGGTGACGCGAATGCGTAGATTGTTCTCTGTGAAGTCGGCCCCGGTTGCACTTTGCCCCTTCTCCGTATGCAGCAGAGGAATGGCAATCCGGCTGCATGAATTTGCCAGTAACCCTCACTGGCGCATAGTCGTCTTTGCGGGAATCAACGTGTCATGGACGGACGCGATACATGAACGGATGGATAAATAACTGGGCCGCCCTGGTGGCGCAGTGGTCTCAGCTTGCTTATGAGAATTCGTCCTAGAATGGTTCGGGTTCGAATTCCGGTGAGGAATGAATGTTGTGTTTGTTTTACGGCACTGCCTCTTTCCTTCCCGTGGAGCCAGTTGCCCTAAATTAGGGACGGACGACTGTTTATAGCACATCGAGTTGCTCACGGTGGTCGTTAAACCTCAATAAAAAAACAAGCCAACTAGCACTTGATATAAAGAATAAAACGCTTAATGGTACTGGAAGGAGATAACGATTTCTCATGAACACTCTTAGACCATCAATGTTCTTCAAGTTTATTTAAAACAGACACTTGCCGATGCGCTTCATATTTTCTCGAAATAAACACTTGCCGATTCTCTTCGAGTTTATTCAAAACAAACACTTTCTCTGTATGATGAAGCAGCTTATCACAAGAAACAAACAAAATGAGATATGTGCTTTGTTGCTAAAAGCACTCTGTCGAATTATATAATCTTACTTACACGTCCTTTTTAAAACGTATAATGTACAAGTTTATCCGCGCCGGACATCATATCCGGATCCCCTCACTCCGGAGTAAGTAGCTATCACAACTGAGCTACACGTGTGCTCTCACTGCTATCTGCCTAAACCTCATGTGCGTCCTGCGGCGCAGGCACGTCGCATCTCCCCCCCTTTCCCCACCCACGAAAGATGGCCGGGGGCATGGCCCTCGGATCAGCCGGGACCATGTGTCGCTGTAGGCAGTCATCCGCTGAAGAACGTGCATTTGAAAATATGGTTGAGGTACCAAAATAAAGGTCTTACCATGGAGATATGCCAGTCGAAGAGAAAACTGAGATTGAGGCGACGGCTCGGGCGTGGAGGGACGGCAAAGTTCCCACGTAAAATCTATGGGAGAAGCGTGCGGCCCTTATCTACATCAGGCGCTCAGTTCAGTGGCAGATTTGGTGTGTGCATGGTGTTCTATGATCAGCCCTAAAGTAAGTAAATACTTTATTGCATACTTACCCTTACAAGAATGTCTCTCCCGCAGAAAAAAAAACAATAAAAAACCGAAGCGTAAAAGCCTTACTGGAAGGCGTGAGCGATCAATGGGTCGCAACTACTGTATATGTCTTAGACAAGAATGAATGAAGAGTATTCGCAACGCGAATTTCATTGCAACAGCATTTACAAACACAGTTGTGACTGAAGATGAGAGTGAAAGAGTGCGCTACCCAGTTGTATTTTTGCACACAATCGAGGTAAGTGGACTTCCACCTCACACCACTTTACAACTGGAAAAGGGTGCAGTCGTAATGCTCATCACGAACCTGGCCGCTCCGGCGGCGCAGTTTTCTAAGCGCTGGCTTATGATGATTCGTTCGTGAAGGGTCCGGGTTCGAATCCCGGCGAGGCGTGGATATTGTGCTTGTCTTACGGCACTGGCTGTCATCCTTCCGGAGAAGCAGTTACCCTAAATTAGGGACGGGCGACTGCTTATATCCCATTGAGTTGCTCACGGTGGTCGTTAAACCTCCAGTCAAAAAAAGAAAAAAAATCATGACCTGGATTATTGTCTTTACTGAAGTGGTTGAATGAATTTGTCAATCAAATAAAGTTTAGATTTGTTATTTCATATGAGTTTATTCTTTTCAAAAAAAAAAAAAAAAAAAGAAAAAAAAAATAATAACCGTCGACTCCGACGGGTTTCGTCTAGTTCTCTTTAATAATTGCGTCCAAAATCCTGTTTTAGATTCTTCCCCGGTACTACAAAATTTACAGATTTTGGATTTCGGTTATGAAATGTTGAATTAGATTTATCAAATTATTCTTTTTCCCGCATTTGTAAATTATTTACACTTTTATATGGAAACAAAATCACCAGCATTCTGAAACTAAGTTACTTTATATCATCGAATATGAACGTGGAAGCTCATCGGCTTATTTTGTTTTATCTTCCTTATTTTGAGGACGTATTACCGAGTGGAACGCACGCGAAACTTTTGAAGCCACAAAACATGGGCAAATCCCAGGGTAATCAACTACAACGCAAGAATCGTAGGCACACCGTTCCACCTGCGAGTATTTCCCTGTTCCACGCGCCAGTGACTACTGTTTATTCCGCCGGTCCCCAATCCAAAAATTCACCTGCCTCTTTCTCAGCCTCCTCCCCATCCACCTCCGGCGGCAGAAACAAAAGTCACCTGGAATAACACCCGGGTGCACAGGGAGGAAGTTAATGACTACGTGGGATGCGCACACGTTGTACTCCTGTTGATTTTGCAACGGCTCCATCTCCGATCACGCCCCTCTTGAAGCTTCTGAAACTGACACCCCATGCATGTGTTCAATAATATTGTGACAATGTTGTCGCTGCTCAGATGCGTCATTCCTGAATGCTAGCGGTATGTCCCCGTGTAGCGATGAAAGGATCTTAAAACGGTGGAATTTTGAAGTAAAAAGCCACACCTTTGGTTGTAGTGTTGCCATTAGTATATGCGCTTGTCAGCCCACATTAGGAACATCAGACAAAGCAGCTACAGTCAAATACGACACGCCTTAGACACTTCCAGTTTCACGAAAAAAGATTTACACGCCTTCCTAAAAAAAGAACTTTCATTTTTCTTATAATTTTACCACCTGCAATTGTTAAAAATAACGTTTAACTTGAATTTTAAGTTATTTTTCCGCAGTTACGGTCAAGAAACTTTAGGGAAATTTTGAAAACATTAAGTTACTTCTTCCTTGAATAATTACGTGGGGTTGCTGTTAAGTATTTCCATTCCATGCATCATTATGTCTTTCATCTCCTTCGAATGTTGTCTTTTCGTTTCTTTTTTACAAGGTGTCCTTATTTCATACTTGCTGTTTCTCTTGCTCCAATTTCCCTGGACTGTCCCGGTGGCGCAGTGGAATGAGTTCTAGATTCTAATGATTTGTTCGAGTGGGACCTGGGTCAAGTCCTGGATGAGACATGGGGGTTGCGCTTGTCTTAGGACACTAGCTTTCTCCCGTTTCCCTGGAGCCAATGGCCCTAAATCAGGGACAGGTCGCTGTCCCTGATTTTTGTCAAAATTGCGAAATAACGGAAGTTATTTCGCAATTTTGAAATCGAAAACTAAAGGTTTTTGATAACCAACTGATTTTCTCAAAATGATTTAAGCCGCCCCGGTGGCGCAGTGGTCTAAGGCGCTGGCCTCTGATCATTCGTCCGTAAGGGGTCCGGGTTCGAATCCCGGTCAGGCATGGATGTTGTGTTTGTCTTACGGCACTGGCTCTCTCCCTTCCCTGGAACCAGTGACCCTAAATTAGGGACGGGCGACTGCTTATAGCCCATTGAGTTGCTCACGGTGGTCGTTAAATCTCCAATCAAAAGAAAAAAAAATGATTTAAAGCGCAAAAATGAAGCCCTGTTCGAGATGTGATGTATTGTGTCTTCCAATGCGCAGAATCATTTTAGGACGATTAAATTTTCAAATTTCTGTAGTTATGTTACATGGAAAGAACAGCTTAATTTATGTCCCCATTAATTATTCCATGTATTCCGCGAAAACACAAGTTTGTCCGCGACGACATTGAATCCGTGTCCCCCTCATTCCAGAGTAAGTCACTCTCCCAACTGAGCTACGCGGACAGAATGTCTTGCTGCAGATTTGTCGTCTTGATACATGTTTTCACCTCTGTAGTATGTCACAATTTCCAACTTGATATTTATAGTAATTCAACATGTGGTAAGAAACACTTAAAGTGGAACCGTACACTTCGCCCGAGAAAACTGAGTCGCTGTTTCGGCAAATGACATTTCAACTCATTATCATATCTTTGAAATATTTAAGCAGGAAAGCACACCATGTTTTTTCATAGAACAAAAGAAAACGTTTGCAAATCTGGAACATCGATAATAATTAAGAACACACCCAACCAAGAGCGCTGATTGATCGGAGGGACTTTTTTGGAATACCGCAGTTGCGTTTTCAGCGAATCGTGCCCATTACTGCATGAAACCCTTAACAACAACAACAACAGTTAACAAAGGATGATAAAAAAGAAGAAACACCTGGACCTTAAGGCGAATTGGGGAAAACAGCAGCTGATTTTTTTCCTGGCGTAGGGTAAATTATGGTCGGAATCATTACTTCTCAAAGGGTATGTATGACGCTTCTTTTAAATATTACCCCTGTTAAGAGCGTACGAACAGTGCACAGAATTCAGCTCCCGTGCTCCGGAAGTGTAGGCAACATCACCTGCCTTTGACAGAGGGTTTGTACAAAATCACATTCACCAGTTGCGCTATCTGTTGTATTAAGCCAATGTGCTAAATGAGCACCGCTGTGTAGGAAAATAATATGCAGAAGTCGATATTATCTACTGTTTCTTCAATCTAGTTTTCAAGGAAATCCGAAATAAATTTTCAGGGCTTTCGAAAAAAATGGGAAAAGGGGAAAAATTAATATATAATAATATCATACACCCTAAAGAAAAGTGTGCATGCTTATAGAAACACTTTTTGCACGTTGTTTTTGAGAAAGAGAGAGAGAGAGCTGTTCTTTAAACTCTTTACACGTTGTTCTTGTAAAGAGTTTTTCTATAAGCATGCACATTTTTTTTTAGAATGTATGATATTATATATCTTTATAGCACGTTTCATTTATGCAATACTACAAATGTTAGTATCGAATTTTGTTTAGGAAAAAAATAATATTGCTGCTTGGGAAAGTAAACATCCTTAAAATATACGAGATATGATTAGAAATTTTGTTAAATGAAACTATTACAGCTGGAAAGTATGTCATCGGGGTAACTAATCTGGTTTCTACAATTTTACTGAGCAGTTTCTGTTTGATTTCTCTGTAGTATCACAACAAATTTTAAGCAGTGTCCCTGTAGAACTCAAAAGTTCACGTTTTTCTTGAAATCGATTCATTCTAATACGCGAAAGCAGTTCTTCCAACGTTTTTCACTCCAATTCACACCTTGCAAAATCTTATACCTATATGACGCACTGAAGAATAATTACTTTTTCACGATGGTTACATTATGGTAATATACACTATATTGACAAAAGTCACCGGATACTCCTTCAAAAGCAAATGAACGGATCCGCTGCGTTGTTAAAATGCACGGTATATCTCCAAACGGTATAAAAACAAGCCTGCAGTTGACCGCGATCATATCGTTCTGTGAAGTTGAGTGGAAATGTCGTGGCGGAAGAGAACTGACTTTGAGGAAGGAAAGATTGTTGGGTGTTATATTAGTGCGTTGTCCATAAAAGAAACCCAGAGGCGTTTAAACATACCCAAGTCAACTGTTTTGGATGTATTGAATAAGTGGAAGACACATGGTGTGCCTGAAGCAGCAAAACGTACCGGTAGACCAAAGAAAATCAGTGATAGAGGACGTCGAAGCCTCATGAGAGTCGTTACAGCTAATCGACGGAGTACTTGCACAAGACCTCAGTGTACAGGCGAGTAAAAATGCTGGAACCTCGGTATATACACGTACCATTCACAGAGAACTTCAATCCATGGGTAACCGTGGTCTTGCGGCTGCTCATAAGCCTTTCATCTCCACTCGGAATGTTACTCGTTGTTTAGCATGGTGTAAAGAACATTTATCGTGGACCGTAGATCAATGGAAACGGGTCATATGGACTGATGAGTCCAGATACACATTCCATTAGTTTGATGGCCGTGTATGGGTAAAGCGGCAGCAGGGGGAACGCTCTTTACCACACTGTACTCTTCCTGCGGTCATGTTTGGAGCTGGCAGTGTACTCGTGTGGAGGTGTTTTCGTGGTATGATCGCGGCTCATTGGTTGTCGTGGAGAACCCTGCTAACCAGCACGTCTACCTCGATATTCTGCACAATTATGCCTTACCAACTCTGTGGAAATACTATGGAACCGAGCCTTGTTGGTACCAGCAGGATAATGCGCAGAGCCATAAAGCAAGGACTGTTACGGCGTGGTTTGACGATAATTCTGTATCGTGTGTGGACTGGCCAGCACATAGCCCTGCTCTTGATCCCACAGAGCACCTATGCGACGAATTAGAGCGCCGCATAAGAAGTTTGGAACCAAGTCCTACTACGAAGCAAGAGTTAGCGGCAGCATTATGTACTGAATGGAAGCGCATACCAGTCGCTCTGTTCCGAAACCTTGTCGAAAGCATGTCTGGAAGGGTCAGTGCATGCATTAAAGCCAAAGGCGGACCGACACCGTAGTAATGTATGCCCCTAAATGCTATGTTGTGTTTCTCCTGTAGGTGTCCTGTGACTTTTGTCAATATAGCGTATACTGTACTCCGAAAGAAAAAGTAGGATATCATTCGTCAGATCTTCTTTATGATAATATATAAATGCTTTATTTAAACATGAGGTACTTTCTTATGTCTTGTTTTTTATCACATTTATGGTTTTCTTGTTTTGTTTCGCGGTTTAACAGCTTTACGAGCAACTCACTTAAGCTGCCGCACCTCCCAAACTTAGCAATACTGCTTCCACTGCGGAGATATAGTCAGCGCCACATTGTATAAGCCCACCCCCATGACTCACCCGAAGCTCGAACCCTGGCTACTCTTGGATGAACGGTTAGAGTTCAACGCCTCGGGTTACTCAGGTTACTCAGGCCCCCTGTAGCATAACACATCGATTCGACGTCGAATTTTTGATCGATTTTTGGTGGATATGAAAAGTCGAATATAGATATCCATTTTCGTTTTTGTTTCGTCTTTTCGACGTCGAATTGTAAACCTGTTAAGTCAATATCAAGTCAACAGTAGACAAAGATTCGACTTTCCGAGAGAAATATATACATTGCTGCTACGTAGTGTAGACGTCGATTGTATGTCGATATTACGCAGTTTAGTCATCTATTCTGTCGATTCTACGTTTACTCTACAATTTAGATGTTGAAACATGAAATTCTTAACTTTTAATCATGACATAAAATGTACAATGTATTCGTATTTGTAGTACGATTCTACTACGCTGTCTACGATTAAAAGACAAAACATTTTTTTATTGTTTCAACATCCAAATCTTTTCGGACGCATTTGAAAAGACACATAATTCTCAAAAATTTCACAGAAGTTTTGGTGATCTGTCAGCATTGCGCTAGGGCTGTCCCTAATTGGGATATGCGTACGTACAAATTATATATCTTCAAAAGTAATTCTACTTAAAGGAACGGGAATCAACTTTTTATAAACATACTTACGCAAAAAAAAAAAAAAAAAAAAATTGCCGGCAAAGATGGAGATAGGTAAGAATCTCGTCTTACAACAGAAATAATACAACCAACCAACACCCCAGCATCCTAAAATTTGTTTGGCGTAATGGTTGCAAAGGCGCATGCGCGCGATGCCTATAGATCGCATAAAAAACATCGATTATTCCCCCTAACGGAACTAAAGGGAAACAGCGTAAAACCGTCTACATTGTATACTGAAATTCAATGTAATTATTTTTTGTTGACGTTCCATCCCATCGATTTTGCGTCGAAAACTATGCCTCGACGCAATATCGACCTGGTAACCAAAAATTGACGTCGATTCGACATTATTGTGCTACCGGTGGCAGTCTTTTTTCATCGGGTGATGGACGATGATTGTTTTCTCTTTCTGGCTAGCAATGGTGGGTGTAGCAATAGTTGTGCTCCATCTTTATTTGACCTCTGACGTCTTCACACACGTCATCTCGTTAAGAACATTTTTCGGGTGAAGGTGGATGGCGTGAATCAGGTGTCCATCTCGGGGAAGTTGAAGAAGGAATTCTTTTTTTTTTTTAGTGTCCTGATAGGAAATATTCTTTAGAATCTTTCCTATCAGGACACTCTGTTTCTGTTTTCACTCTTCTACGTTGCAGTCCTTACCTTGCTTAGGAGTTTATCGTTTCGTTTCGTCTCGCTAGATCCAGCGGTTCCAAATTGGAGACGCGAATGTTTGTCAACTTAGATGATCACTGTTGTCATAAAACACCAAAAATGAAATGACTCTGTGGCTGTTCCATGACCCCGGCTTCCTTAAATTCCTTTGCCTCAAATAACTTTCAGATCTGAGTGCCTAAAATATCAATTCGCTGATATAGTTGATTTTCAATTAAGGAAACTAAGGGAACTAACTGCATATGAATCTGCAATGACAATTTTCCTCATTCAGATGCCTCGTAAATTGTTTCATCAAACCCAATTCAATATGCGAATGGAAAACGGTATTTTTCTGTATGAATCAACACTTAGCGTTTTACAATTTCTAAACCCGATCCAATAATTTCACGAACGTCTTATTTCCCAAGTTAATTTAAAACACAGAAGTGGGCGAATTCTTTTTGTCAGTGTAATTTGCGTTAATCTATCGCACTCACACACAAAAATCACGGAATATCTGTGTATGGAATCTGTTGATCACGCAAGAAAAAATAAATTTTAAAATATCCACTTATACATGTGTTATTATCTTCTATTTAACTTTCTCCGAAGAAGGTTGATTGCTTCCACAATTTCATTGCACGTTGCCAATTAGAAGCGAAACTCCCTTGAGGCTTCGAATTGTAGGAACAATTGCCGTTAAATTATTCGATCACAATTACAGAAGATGTTTTTCATCTTATTATAAACAAGAAACATTTATAAACGCCGTTAGTGGCCACTTTAATGCCTACTATACTTTCAGATGGAGCCCTGGTGCAGCTTCCCCATTACAATGGTGTATTTTCTTACGACGACCTTATTCCTTTCACGAGTCACATGTCACGCTGGTGGTTTTCGGTTTCCGTAAGGATTTTCTATGCCCTTGAGAGATACAGCAACGAGGATGAATCGTATGATTGGCTCTTAACATTATTCACCTCGGACACTCATTTGGGGTTTCCAACAATTTTGCGTCATTAAACAGAAATCTGTAGTTACTCTCCAGACAGTGCAGCACTGTGAAATATTTATTGAGTACACAAATTTTAATCAGAAAACGACTGATGTTTTTTTAGGATAAAATTAAACTGTTCATATCTCACCTTTGTACAAGACAGTACTGGCACTGATGTGATAGAGTCCCCAAGAGTTTTTGTGAAGAACTGAGATGTTTTAGTAACTACAGTATATTTTTATAACATAGATGTTTTGAAGAACAAAAAACCTGAGTTACGAAAGTAGAAGTCACTTTAAAATTTGACAACCTTGGAATGTTGGCTATTTTGAAGCATGTTCTAGGTACAAAAGACAAGAACTGCCACGTTTCGGTGAAATTTTGGAGAGATAGGGAACAAAGTGAATTTATGTTTATAGGGTTTGAAAGTTTTTTCATAACTGAGCCAACCACTGAGTGCCTTCCCGGTGGCGCAGTGGTCTAAGTGCTGGCTTATGACCATTCGTCCGTGAAGGGGTCCGGGTTTGAATCCCGGTCAGGCATGGATGTTGTGTTTGTCTTACGGCGCTGACTCTCTCCCTTCCCTGGAACCAGTGACCCTAAATTAGGGACGGGCGATTGCTTATAGCCCATTGAGTTGATCACGGTGGTTGTTAAACTTTCAATAAAAAAAAAAATACTGGGTCTTTTAAGCCTATACTGATGGCAAAACGTTTCACGTAATCGAGTTCTGCTTGGAAACTTTCTTTTCTGTAGAACAGATGCTTAAATCTCGGGTGACATTTGTGTAAAATGAACTGGTTCTGTGTTAGATAGAATGGTTTGATTTTGCACGAGGTGGAAACTTAGAATAGATTTGCGATAAAGGATAGTGTTCAATGAATCTAATAAGGAGTACATTTAGAAGAGCAAAGGAACTATCTTGCTTTAATTTATAAGTAAATTAAATATTTGGATCTAAAGAGTTGATCGCTGGAAACAACTCAGAAAAGAACACCAGTCCAGCTGTTTGTTAAAATATGTGTGCTCAGTAAATCTTCCATAACCCAGCTCTGTTGGTAGAATAACCGCACATTTCCGTTTGATGACGCCAAATTATTAGAAAATCCCAGACTAGTATTTGATCTCACAGAAGCCTATGTAACGTGCCTGCACCGCATAACGCACATGAGATAAATGCAGATAGCAGAGCAACCACATGGCCGTGTAGCTCAGTTGGTAGAGCGACTTTCTCCGCAGTGAGGGCACTCGGATTCGATGCCCTGCGCGGACAAACGTGTACGTTATATTGGCCCCCGAACTTCCAGGATGGCCCAGCTGTTAAGTTTCTCTCAATTATGTGATGTTCTTTCCACACGACGAGACAGGGAAAATGAGAATCCGTTCTTCAGTGCTTCAAAAAAATAAATCTGTGTGATATTACGTTCCACACACCAAATTGTCTGGGATTTCTCAAATGCCTGTTCTTCATGGGATGACTGCTTACAGAGACACATGGTACGGGTTGACCCGTGGGGCTTGCCCCTGGCCCTCTTTCGGGACGGGGGTGTGTGTGTGTGTGTGACGTGTATGGCTTGGTTTATTTTATGTACTGTAGTGGGCGCCAACTTATCAGAAGAGCTGTTGCTTGCACGTTCCTGTCATTGGAGCAGGGAAGCAAATAAATAAGTGAGTAAACAAATTGAATGTAATGACAGATGTTTTCTTTTGCACGTTCATCAGATTGGGGGAAAAAGAGAAATATTAGAATATTAGTTGGTCTGATTGAATAGTAAATACTTCTAACGGATTGATAGATATCTCGGGCGACTTTATCTAAGTAATTCCCGCTAAAATCTCTTTCTACTTCACCCCGTGCAAAAGTGTTTCTTCTTGCCCTGTGATCGAGCAAAATCCTTCCTACTTCCCCCTCAAGATCCTCAACTCGACGCCCCGTTTACGACTTCTATCGGTTCCATTCCCCTACACGATCTGTCTCCTAGAAAAATGGTCTTGATGTAAGAAGTTGTACTGTTAATTACTTGCTCCCATTGTCCCTGGCGGTGCTTTGAGGGAGAGTGGTGTCCAACGACGGGAGGAAAAGGCATGTCCTTTTGTTCGTGGGAGGTCCCACATTGGACGAAGTAGGACCTTTCTCCGAAATAAATCTGTGCTAAGCGCCTTTTTGACTAGGGAGGGAATTTCTCTAGCTGCCGCTCGCGCATGAAATAACAAAAGTTACAATTTGATTAAAGTTTAAATATTTCCGTATAACACCTGCACCGCAGGACGCACATGAGATGAATGCAGATAGCACTACGAGCACATGTCCGTGTTGCTCAGTTGGGAGAGCGACTTACTCTTGGGTGAGGGGGACCCGGATTCGATTTCTGGCGCGGACAAACTTGTACGTTATACCTGTCACAGTTTTCGCCTGTATGGCGAAGTTACTGATAATTGCATTCATAAGCGTTGTTTCTTTATATTGAAATGTATAATGGAAATATTAATTTCGTTTGAGTTGAAATTAATGTTTTTATTACGGATAACGGACAAACTGCTAATCAGGAACGTATTCCCAGAGCATGTTTTGATCGGCTTCTAACCAAAGAAACTCTGTCAGAAAAGAGCCCGCAACGCCAGTATAGAGCTCATTCATAAAACAGTGCCCTGTATGTCGTACGCAGCTTGAAAATTACCATACTGTTAGAGGAAAGCACAGTACGTTTTGTATCAGTATGTCAGAAACGTACGACACTTGCTTTCCTTTATCTTGTTTTTTTTCTTTCCAACATAAACTGGTTCAGTTTTGAAACAATAAATCTTTGCACTTCTGATAAAACCTGACATTAACAAGAAGCTACAATTATCGCTCCGAACAACTTGATTCATGTCTTCTAGCTGCAGGTTAATGAAATCTAAACAATGCAAAAAGCCTACATTCTCTGGTATGCGGAGCTACCGTCAGTGCTCAATAAATAAGAAAATGGCACCGCAGGTGGCAATAAAAGAAGGAAAGAAACGGAAAAAGAAAAACAGAGACAAGAGAAAAGAGCCGAAGGTGAAAATTCTGTTGCTGTTTTTAAATAACAATTTGATGGTGGTGGGCGAGCAATTACGTACGACTTCATTCATAGGAGAAGCATGTAAGGAAAAGAAGCATGAAAAAGATGAAGTCTTCTTCCGGTGATGAGGGTAAATTAGGTATTTAGCACGCTCGTTGAATTTCGATTAATTTACACAAAAGTTTTTAAGAATGGCGTCAGTGTTGCCCAAGAACCACGTACTTCGTTCTGTCACAAAAAAATAAATTAATTAATAAAAATACATAACTTCTATTAGATTGAGATCTTGGGGATTTATTTTCTTGCCATGCTGAAAATATGTAGCTTTTGTCTTTTTCTATTTAGTTTTCAATGGTTCAGAACTATATTTCTAACATTTGTACCGGGAAGCGCTATGATTATGCAAAGGAAACTGTGCTTATAATATGGAAATTGTAGTTCTGTTATAGATTTGGTGTTTCTGCGGTTCCATCATGAACCATTAAGAGCTCTTTCTGATAGTTTCGTGAAAGGGATGTTTCAATTTAGTGTTAGCTCCTATCTTCACTAAGGAAGAAGGTGCTGTATTAAAAGTCGTACATAAAATACAGCACCTTTTTCCTAGGAGTATATTAATCATAGAAGTACATTAGGTCATAAAACTGAAAAAAGACGAAATTACGAATAATTTAAGAGCTCTTGAATTATAAGATATACAATAGTAAACATAAAAGTCTTCGCCAATAATTTTTTATTTGATATATTATATTTTTGATCCCTCATGCAAATGGAAGCTCAATTTTAACATTTTATTAATATTATTTTCCAAAATGTAGTTACTGTGACAATTATTATTACGGCATTCCTAACGCGCCATGTATCTTTTTTTGCCGGTACTTCTCCTATCCCCCAGATCAATAAAAAATGCTGCGTGATTTTTGTTATCCTGAAAGTCACTTCACAATTTTATTCCAGAAAGAATTTTCACACTGGATCCAATTGCTGAAGAATGTCGGTTGAACTTTTTCGCAGCATTAAAACCTAATCACGCTTTTTTGTTAAATGTTTTTAACAATACAATGTAAAAAATGAAACAAACTCTTGTCAAATACTTCACCGCAATGTAATACTTCGAAGGAAACAAGCGAAGTCCTAGCGGCAAAGGCAAACGAAAGTCCTAACCGAAAAAAAAAACCAGTAGGACATTAAATGTTTGTTTCTAAAGCTAACACACACACAAAAAAAGACTTCGCTTCCTTACGTTTTTTCCTCTGCAAGATATCGAATTTTTCCCGTAATATTGACATGAGTTACAATGCGCTTTTGGCATTGTGTTCCTTTCTTCCAACTGAGAGGATGATATAAAATGTTGCATCTCAAAGTAACCCCGCTATTTATCGGGCTATGCGGTTATGTGAAAGTATTTCCTCAACCATCGGTTTTGCAAAACTGTTATGTGAAGAACAGTGTTTTTGTCGTAATAGTGAATTGGACAGGAAGCATCCCAGCAAAAACAGTGCTGCTGGGCCAGCACTCAAGCCAGCAGTGGCCGAGCACTATGTTGCCGCTGACCAACTGTCAATAAAATCTCCCGGCGTCCACCTCATCGGCCAGCAGTTCAAGCCAGCAGCTGGCCAACTGTTGTTATCCACATAGCGTTGCTTTTTTTTATTCAAATAACTGATAAATTTTGTACGCGTATAATTCTTATTTTTTTTCCCATCATAACGATTTTTTAATGTTTTTCCGGGACTTTTGTTTGAAGCGGTTTAGTGGATATTAAAACGAAAAATTACACAGAAATTTTTTCTTGTTATTCATTGGAGTGAAGTGGGTGTGTTTCGTGGCTCTCTGTATCTCGATTTTTTGTGTGCAAGTGCAGGAATTTTGCAGCGAAATGAGTTTCTATAAATACATAAAAGTAATTGACTATTTCTTAAAGTTTATTAGTTATTTATAAAATTTTCTTCCGACAGTAATCTTCGTCGAAATGGTATTTCATGAGGAATGTTATTCGCCTCTCTACATATGACTTCTTTTTTCTTAACATCCACCAAAATAACACGATGGCGATGGCGTTGTCTTCAACTAACTGGTACCTGGAGAGACTGAGCACGTGTTGCTTCTGCGCATGCGCAGTCTCCCGCTACCACCTCGTGTTGCGGATGCTTCGGTTGTCAGCTACGGTCTACTAGTGGCGCTTGGTTGGGTGCCCGTAATTCACGGCGATGCTGCAGGGCCATGAACGGCTGTCAACTGATGGCGTTGACACCACTGTACCGTACCGTGAGTGGCATATTTCAGCCAGTAGTGATCCATCACTGCCAACTGGTGGCCAACAGTTTCCCAACACTTGTGTTTTTGCTGGGATATTATGCGTCTGTCAAGAAGAAGATCTGGATAGAGTAACATGAATTCCTTGATGCATATTTCTTTCTTTGGGCCGCCTCCGTGGCCGAACTACAAAACGCTGGCTTCCAATCATTCGTCCGAGATGGGTCCGGGTTTGAATCCCAGTGAGGCATGGATGTTGTGTTTGTCTTGTGGCACTCACTCTCTCCTTTTCCTGGAATCAGTTGCCCTAAATTAGGAACGGGCAACTGCTCATAGTCCAGGGAGTTGCTCACGGTGGTAGTTAAACCCTTAAACATAAAAAGAGAAAGTAATTCTTTGTAATGTTCACGAAATTTGAAAGTGCGACCTATTTGAATGGGGTGGGGGGTCTAACATCTAACAACTCCCACTAAAACAGGTGATAATCTTCGCATTCGATACTTCAGTTGTTTGAAAGGTCGTTGCTCTAGGTGGCGTAACGAAGATAAACTCTTGCGAATACCAAGAGATACCAGTTCCATTGCTGCTGAAGGAAAATTCAGTTTTTAAATATTTTGAGGTGTCTTCCACAAAGATGAAGAATGATTTTTGGTATTTATATGCCAAAAGAAATGGTTCCTGTCTACCATATGATTTTTAGTTAACCATTTTTTTGGGAAGCTTCCTATTGATTTCTGAAACAGGGCCATGACTCATGAAACATCTATGTGTTCTGCGAAGAGAGATATGGGAAATAGTGGGGAATTTCAGCAGTAGGTCTCGGCCCTAGTAAGATGCTCTTTAAAGGACGGGATCTCACGCCACACGAGCACGCTTCAATGATCTTTGGAGACGATTGTTACGAGGTTTAAAGAAATCACAGGCTTCCAGGAACAGTGGGACATTTCAGCAGTAGGTTTTATTGCCGTCAGAATGGAAATCGACGGCGTTGATGTTATCTATCATCCATGGGGATATCATTTTAGGATGTTATCTGTCAGGTCGGCATCGGTCTTTATGCAGCAGTACTTCAAAACCATCAACACCCAGAGCAATCGGCTATTGTATCTCGAATGGCTATTTAAAGGGAATGTTTATTGTTTTATTGGCCTACGCAGCAATTAGTACATTGTAACAGATTATCGTATCTAGAAGGTATAATGACTTCATTGCTCCTCGAGGCATCAGAGAAACTCGGGAAAAAGAGGAGTTGAAGGGAACAATTGGAGCAGTTGGATAAGGAGGACAGAAGTTTGGAGAAGGAAACGGAATCAGAAACTGAGAAAGAGGTTAGGGAGAATGACGTTTCGAACTTGGAAGAGCGAGTGATAAGAAAATGAAATAGAAAATAAAATCGGTAGAACGCACAGATGAGTAGTGGAAATTAAAATAACCATAATTAATTTAATTGTCAAGATAGTTCCAGGACAAACCAATACGCATTGCTGGATTTAAAGCCTTAGTGCGCCCTAGCCTAAGAATTCTCAGTGGATCCTCAAAGAACTTATAATGGAAAATTATCATTAAGTCCATTAAAACACGAAATTGTAGCAATGTGCTTGTGATAATTCTAATATATCATCTGCAGAATTTCCGTAACAAGCCACTGTGTTTTCTATTGTTCTCACAAAAACATGAGTTAAAATAGTTACATGTTTTTTACGCTTTCCAACCGTAGGTTGAAGAAGCGTATATGCTCCAGCTTTGTCCGCCTGTCGGCACGATAACTCGCGTAAAAATGGTTCGATTTCGATGAAATTTTGGTATGTGGTAGGGGATCACCTGGGGACGAACCCTATTGAAAATGGACGAAACGGGGTCAAAGGTCACGGCATAGGAACTGGATCCATTCCATTTCCCTTATGCGTCATAACTTGCGTAAATATGGTTCGATGTCGATGAAATTTTAGCATATTGTAGGAGACCACCTGGGAGTGAACCTTATTGAAAATGGGTGAAGTGGGGTCAAAGGTCAGGACATAGGAGCGGAATGCATTTCATTGCCTTTGTGCGTCATAACGTGTGTAAAAATGGTTCGAATTCGATGAAATTTTATTAAGTGATAGGGGACCACCTGGGGACGATCTTATGACGTCCCAATCTCGCGCTTGAGATGTTGGCGCGCGTTCACGCCATCTGTCTCATTACGTCACGCATTGTGTGTGGATCCTATTAAAGTTTTATGACGTCACACTCTTGCGAGCAGATGGTCGCGATTCCCATCTGCCTCATTACGTCACGCATTGTGTGCGTATGTCCGTCCGCACGATAACTCGCGTAAAATCGTTCGATTTCGATGAACTTTTAGTATGTGGAAGGGGATCACCTGGGAAGGAACCCTGTTGAAAGTGAACGAAATGAGATCAAAGGTTAGGACATAGGAACGGGATCCATTCCACTGCTCTTATGCGTCATAACTAACGTAAAAAATGTTCGATTTCGATGAAATTTTAGTATGTGGTAGGGGACTACCTGGGAACAAAACCCTATTGAAAATGGGCGAAATGGGGTCAAAGGTTAGGACATAGGAGCGGTATCACTTTCATCGCCATTATGCGTCATAACTTACGTAAAAATTCTTCGATTTAGATGAAATGTTAGTATGTTGTAGGGGCCTGTCTGGGGACGAATCCTGTTGAAAATGGGTGAAATGGGGTCAAACGTTAGGACACAGGAGCGGAATCTATTCCATAGCTTTTATGCATCGTAACTTACGTAAAAATTCTTCCATTGCGACAAAGCTTTATCATGTTATTTCGGAGGTATACTGAACCTGTTTTGTTAAATATAATCGAAATGGGTTCAAAGGTCAGGGCACAGGACCGAGATTTATTCCACAGTCATTATCCTCATAACTTGAATAATGATTTCTGGTATGTTGGAAAGCGTATTACTGTATAATCAATGCATCGCATGATTTTACTAACTTGTTTTTAATTATTTGGATTTGCATACTTTCCTGCTGCATATTTCTTAGTGTGCAATGTGAAGCCACCGAGGATTTTGACCATTAACGCTTCCAAGTGCAAGTAGGGAAGTGTGGGTACATCGTAGTAAAAAAGCTGAAAACTGTTCGTCTTCTAGCCGCTGTTCGTGACTGAGTGGAAGTCATACGAGACAAAGCAAACTCTTTTATAAACTTCTGTCTCTCTATAAATATATAAGCTGTTACTCAGTCTTTAGAGGTAAAGGTTCTATGTGGCGTAGCAGCATGCCTCCTGGGCCCTTGAAAATGGTGGTCCTCTAGGCTACAGACCCGTTAGACGCCCGTTAATCCGGCCCTGCCAGTAAGAAAAATAAAAGACAGTTTTAAAGAACAGATTTATTACCACAACTGCTTTTAATTCTTTCTGTGAGTTACAGTTCCTTCGTAACATCCGCAACGAGCTACAATTGGCTTAAATATCGAACCTGAACGGGGTTTGCACTTCAACAAAGTACTTTTCACACAATGATTGCGTTTCATATAACTCTGTTACAGGGATCTTTGGTGGCACTGGTACAAAGTCACATGATGTCGTGATCCCATGACAAATGTCTCTGGTATAGGAAGGGTAAGGAACTGTAATACAATGTCACATGCAGCTCCTGCAGCGATATCAGGGCCGCGGGTGGCCTAGTGGGCAACGTTCGTGACTGCCACGGAAAGGACCTCAGGTTCGATCCCAGCTAGGTACGAACGCTCGATCCACTTAATATCCACCGTGCGTCGGATGGGCACGTTAAGACCCCGGGGACTGGCCCTCCTGCAGTAAATAAGGGCGTCTTCCTCCACCTTCTTACTTCGCTTTGGTATCACTTTCTTATCGGGCACTCTAGCCCAAATCTCTTAGCTTCCTATTTCTAAGGGTTGTTTAAGACCTAGGGTCAGACACTCCCTTCATAAAATCCTCTACATGTGATCTGATCTTGTAGCGATCTCAACACACATGGTCAGAATATACTGATTTCTGGAGACGATTCTTCGTCACATGATGCTGCTACAATGATTTCTAGAGTGTGTGTGCCCATATGATATAATCCTGTTGCAGTGATCGAAAGATGAACAGTCACATGACGCCGAGACAGAGCCCATAGAACGGGACCCCGCTACAGGGATTTTTTTTTTTTTTTTTTGAGGGCTTTAACGTCAACCGTGAGCAACTCAATTGGCTGTAAAAGTCGCCCATCGCTAATTTAGGGCCAATGGTTCCAGAGAAGAAAGAGATTTAGTGCTGGAAGACAAACACAACATCTATTGCTTTCTGGGAACTAGAGATTAGACAGGTCTCGGGCGAAACACAACATCTATTTGCAGTAAGTGTTGGCCTAGAAGAAATTCAGATTTGAATTATAGATGACGAAACACAACATCTATTGCTTCGTCGGAACTAGAAACTAGACCGGTCTTGGACGAATGGTCATAAGCCAGAGCTTAAACCACTGCACCACCGGAATGTCCAGGGATCTTCGGAAATGGTGGTCTCATATTTCGTCATCCATGACTCTGCTGCAATAATCCGTGTAGACAATGATTTCATGTTACATGACGCTGCTAAAGTGAGCTCATTACGCATGTTCCTGCTACAGTGATCCCATATCACAAGACGCTGCTACACGTGTAAATTTATACCCCCCCCCCTCACACACAACGTCCGACGTATTTGTCGTTTGCGTATGAGTATTTGCATGGATAAGTTGGAAATTCTCAGAGTGTAGTTCTTTTTCTCGACAACAAAAGGCTGCAACTATGATCCTAAAAACTATCTGGTCATAATCATGGTGATTGTGATGGGGTTCGGACATTTGGGCACCCGGACATTTGGGCAGATTCCCTTTTAAAGCAATGAAATTGCGCTGCGTTAAAAATTATAGTGTTCCTATATTTCTCCCTACTTGAGCAAGTGGTGTGCACAAAAAAAATTTCACTTATATAAAATTGAGACATATTTACGAATTTCTGTCTGAAAGACTGGGCGGACATTTGGGCACAAATGTTTATGGGGCCGCATAACAATTGCCGTTTCTTGGCCCAATAGTAAGAGATTGACCGAGAAAATGTTCGCCATAAGTTACTTAGGCACTAAATATTTACGGGCACGAGCCTACTCAGCAAACCTGTCGGGGGGGGGGGGGGGGGGGAAATATATCAAAAGTGTAATATATGAACAATTTCTCGTCCGATCGGGAGATTTTCACCATTTACAAACTACAACCGGCGACATTATCTCAGGGCATAAACCTACTGAGCACACCTGTCGGGGGGGGATACTAAAAGTGTGAAATATAAAAAAATTCTCGTCCGATTGGGAGATTTTCAGCATTTACAAGCTACAACTCGTAACATTGTCTGAGCGCACGTGCCTGATCTGAAAACTTGTGTGTGTGGGGGGGGGGGGGGTACCAAAAGTGTAAAATATGAAGATTTCTCTCCCGATCGGGAGATTTTCAGCATTTATAAGCAACAACTCGGCAGATTATTTGAGGGCACATGCCTACTCAACAAACCTGTCGTGGGGGGGGGGGGGGGTCTATGATAATTGTGAAATATAAAGAATTTCTTGTCCGATCGGGAGATTTTCAGCCTTAACAAATTACAACTGGACACTATCTCAGGGCATGAACCTACTGAGCAAACCTGTCGGGGGGGGGGGGGTAATACTTAAAGTGTAAAATATGAAGAATTCTCGTCCGATCCGAAGATTTTCAGCATTTACAAGCTACAACCCCCCTCCCCGCCCGACAGGTTTCCTGAGTAGGCACATGCCCTCAAATAATGTGTCCAGTTGTAAATGCCGAAAACCTGCCGATCGGAAGAGAAATTCTTCATATTTTACACTTTTGAAATTAACCCTGCCCGCCCCCGGACGGGTTTTATGCGTGAGCACATGCGCTCAGAACAGAAAATTTGTCGAGCTGCAGCATGTAAATACTCAAAATCTCCCGATCGGACGAGAAAGTCTTCATATTTTACACTTTTGGTAATCCCCCCGCCCCCTCACATACACAGGATTGCTGAGTAGGCACATGCCTTCAAATAATGTGTGGAGTTGTAGCTTGTAAATGCAAAAAATCTCCCGATCGGAGGAGGAATTTTTCATATTTTACACTTTTGGTATTACCCCCCCCCATTGCCCAGATGCCCTCAGACAATTCGATGGCTTGTAGCTTGTAATGGCTGAAAATCTCCCGATGCCACCAGAAATTTTTTTATATTTCATATTTTAGGTTTTAAGCCCCCCCCCCCCCCCCCACACACACACACACTCGACAAGAGTCCTGTGTTTCCTCATACTCGCAGAGAATTTGTTTAGTTATAGTTTATAGAAAAATATCGTAAATAAGAAAATACGAAATTACGGACATTTTATGTGTGCTGGGGGGGGGGGGGGGGGCTAAGAAAAATCCTTACCTCCTTCAAGGCTGTCAAGCATTTATAAAAAGGTTTCGTCTATTTTAGTGTTTTAAATTTATCAAAAATTTGGCTATATTAACGGCTGGGGGGCTCTTCCCCCTTGGACACCCAATTGTCGTTTGTCTTACTGGAAACGTTTTCTCCATTCAATTGCCCTCACAGCGAAAAAAAACAGCAATTTTTGTACGGCCCCTCAAGATTTGTGCCGAAATGTCCGTGTGCCTAAATGTCCGGTGCCCAAATGTCCGGTGCCCAAATGTCCTAAACTCGATTGTGATAGGTTGATTCAGCTGTTCGTTCAAAATTGCACCAGTGCACACCGTGTCCTTTAAATCTTCGCAAAAATATTTTACTGAACTAGCACTAATGTCTTGAAATATTACGGTATGTAGACGACAGAATATCTCATCATGGACTAATTATATGAAAGCCAGCTCGCCTTCCAGGTAATTTTATGCAAACACCTAAAGAAAGTTATAAATAATTAATTCAAGTAACGCTGTGACGCTAATTAATGCTCTTTTGAGGGAAAACTTGAAAATTTAGGTGAGTTAAGTTGCCAATTAGATAATCCATGGTAGCGCGTAGAAAGTCTTCAGGAATTTCCAGTACTTACAATTACAAACCGGTGAAACTGCATATAATAATAGCTGACGATCTTGTGTGGAAAATCTGATGGGAAAATTCAAAGCTTACGTGTGTACAGATATACGATAATGTGTACCAAGGGAATCAACAATCCTGAGCATATGATACACATACAGATGAGAGAAATTGTAAGGCAGCTAAGTTTTGGCCATGCGTAGGGAGAAACCCAGCAGTTCATAGTATTTACAAGTAGGATCGGTAAGATCATGTTCAATTCGAACCACTGGTTGAGCTTGGGTACAATACTAGGGGTTTTCATGGTTTATAACACTAGATGGAGGGAAATTAGGTAACATCAAATTAATGGCGGTGCTCATGGAGGCTGATACAGGTCTACAGTACTTGCAAGGGCAGAGTGGATACATTAGATATCAGCTAATTGATTGTCTTAATTGAAAATGGTAGAAGAGGTCTAAAACACTTATAAATATATATATATACGGTCAAAATTGGGTATCTCGTTAATCTGCAGTCGTGCGTGTGTGTGAAGAGTTGATAGAAACATACAATAAGCAACATAGATTTGATAAACTGTACATGAAAATAATCGATGATATTACGTGTGCCGTAATTCTGATAGAAATCTGTTATACTTGCACGAATAGATTAGCGAAATTCTGAGGCAAGAAATCGATCGTTGTGCGAGGAAAGATTTGCAGAAGTCCATAGTACTTATAAGTATAGACAGCGAATGTGTGTACAACGCTAATCGATGGAAAAACTGATAGAAGTCTAAATTACGCAAATGTCCACTGCATATGGATCAAATTGAGTAATATACTGATCGATAGATATCTGTACATAAGGACTATTGGAGGTCTACAATAATTGCAAGTACGCGTACAGCATGATTTGGGGAAACTATGCATAATACCAATCGATGGTTTTGTGAGGGAGTCTCGTTGAAGTTGATAGTGCTTCTAATATAGTTCGGTGCAAATGTGGGGAAATATGTGTGTAACTCTCTCTCTCTCTCTCTCTCTCTCTCTCTCCCTCTCTCTCTGGGTGTATGAAAACCTTTATTGCGTTTCAAACTATGCACAAACGAAATCATCATATCCTCATTCTTTTTAGGCTGTTGACACCTACTGCAGGGTATAGGCGTCCCCCAGTCTTTTTCAACTTCCTCAATCCTTAGCATCAGACCAACATTTAGCACCTCTAATTTTCTGAAGGTCATCTCTCCATCTTGTTCTCTGGCACCCTCTTCGTCTCTTTCCATCTTTCGGTTGCCATTCTGTTATTAATCATGCCCATCTTTCATCTTTTAGTCTTCCAACATGTTCAGCCCATCTGCACTTTGATTCATTTATTATTTTTAAAATATCTATTATTTCTATTATTTCTCTTGTAAGTTCATTTCTAACTCATATATATCGTATATCAGGCTAAATGTCAGCCCTAAGTGGATAAAGGCCAATAGTTATCAGGAGCATCTCCAGAAGTGGCATTTGGTAATGAAATTCCGTTGTATTCCGTTCATACCTCTATAAAATTCTGAGATACTTCCATTGCAGGGAAGCACTAGCTTCCACAAGGAAGAACTAGAGCAATAGTTATCTACAGAACTTCATGACAAACGAAGGGTGATCTTCCTGTCATGTGTGATTGCTGGACATCAATCAAACTCGTAGAAATGAGACATTGCGTGATTTAATATACATAGTAAACTAATAATCCTCGCAGCTGCGACAGAAACACGATAAAACTTTCTGTACTATAACAGCAAATACCACTTATCCATTCAGAAACTACGTGTACCTATCTACCGCACCCAAATGTTGATTCTGAAATGTTGTAAATTACTTAATCCGGATAGAAGAATTCGTTACTTTTCAGGAGCTTCTTCGAAACGAGCGCTATCACGACGTGATAACGATGGTACATACCATCATTGCCTCTTCAAATCATTAATTCAATGACCCTGCCAATGTCCCCGTTAACCTACTTAACGAGCACAGCGTAGCCGCTGTACTTTCCGCCGCTGGACGACTTCTAAGGTCGGCCGCGCATTAATTAATCCTTCCTCAGATTCCTTCCATTCATTTCCTCGAACTTGCGCTTGATTGGCAATGAAAACGGAGAACATATATGCAGGTGAAGGTTCTTATTATATCTCACTGGAAAGAAAGGGGATTATATACAAATATATATTTCTGTTGTTTATTTGGGAAGTGACAGCAGAATGAAGGTTGACTCAAGGATGTTTATTCATTTTTTCCTAGGAGAGAAGAAAATGAGGTTGCTGTCATATGGGTCTTTATGTATTTCAGAAACTCTTATGTGTACAGAAACAAATAGTAATTTAGTTTCTGAATGAAATACTTGCAGAATTGCATTAGTTGTTATTTTGATGTTACTAAACACCTAATTCCATTGGTGGAACTGACAGTCTCTCAGTTCTATTATTTTATACTTACTTTATTAAGGTGCATAATCATTTTTTGAATTCAAATTCAAACTGAAATAAATAAGGGAAAAAACGAAGTTATAGTTTTTGAGCGATGAACTGTTCGTACTGAATGCAAAATAAGTCTTAATGCACAGAGATTGGCCAGTTGAATGAGTTTGTATATTTATGAAGTATGTTTAACAGAGAGTACAAGTTAGATGGCAAAATTAGTAGGAGAGTGAATTCTTCATTGAAAGTCATAGCTGGCTTTGGAGGATTTCACAGGAATGATGGGTTCTCAAGGAAGTTCCGAATGGATGTGTATGAAAGTGTAATTATTCCTACTCTGATGTATGGAAGTGAGACCTGGGTACTGCAGAAAAGACATAGGAGTCGCTTGTGTGCTGGGGAGATGCGTTACTTACGGGGGTTTGTGGTAAGACACGCGAAGATCATGCGAGGAATGATGTGTTGCAGATGTGTAAAGTGAGACAAAATGTTGTTAGTAAGGTGGAGACTAATATTCTTAGGTGGTTTGGCCATGTTAAAAGAATGAGTGATGAGGCGCTGACTAAGATAATTTTTGCAGCACAAGTGGCAGGAAAGAAAGGTAGAAAAAGGCCAAGGAAATCATGGGAGGACCAGATTTAGGAATGTTTTCTTGAGAAAAAGATTATGGGTATGATGTACAAAAGGTCTTGTGTGCGGCGTGTGATGGATGTTAATGAAGCTCAAGCTGTGGGCCGAGATCGTTGTAAATGGAGACATTTGATATACCAACAATAAGTAAATTCTAGTTCTATCAGTTGAATGTGTACTTGGCACATGGTCTTTCTTTGAGGAGCTAACCTCTGAATCTCAGAGATCAGCTTAATAATATGTATGTACGCATCATTTTTTGAAGCATTACTTTTATGTTTATGTTCTGTAGTCAGTTCAAGAACAATTTAATTTGGCGAATCCTGAAAACGCCATTTTGAATCCAAATTAAAGAGTGCCAGTTAACCGCGATTTCTCGCTGCTGTCACAAAAAAAAATTGTAAAGAAAAATATACTCCTGGAGTTTTTAAGCCTGTCCCAGAAAAGTAAAAAAGCCAATACCACGAGGCAATCGCACCACGTGTGCCTTATCTTGGACACCAATACGTGCCTACCTTAGGGGATTGAAAAGAATCCTACGCCTTTGCCCACTCGTCGTACGAACTAGCTCTGGGTTCATAAAATCATTTTTATGACAAGGAATTATCACTTCAGCAGAATTTAAACTAGTCCCTTTGCGACTTTTGTCCATTCGTGACTTTTGAAGAATTTAGTAAAAAGCTTCAGACTTCATTTAGTGTGACATTATTGATCTTCCAGATCAGCTAGCTTAAACGCAGGCAACTTCATTTCTCTAGCGCTTTTTGCTCAACGCACTACGTATTTTACAATTATTTTATTCCATATTTCCATCACTATATATATTATCTGAAATTTTATCTGTTTTCATAGTTTTAATTGTTCATGCTGTACATTTAATTCAAGTCATCAAATGTTTTTTACGGCAAGTGTTTATCTGCTGAAACGTTTTTAATTTATGTAATTTTACATCTAAAAGATTCTTTAAACAGCTCTTCTGATTATTCGGTGATCCAATATGTAACGAAACCTATGTGTCTATCTATTACAGGAGAAACCTCATAAATGCAATCTCTGTTCAAAGTCTTTCCCCACTCCTGGTGACCTAAAGAGTCATATGTATGTACATAACGGATCTTGGCCATACAAATGCCATATTTGTAATCGAGGATTCAGCAAGCAAACGAATCTCAGGAACCATTTATTCCTGCACACAGGTAAGCACTCTTCCTTACACAAGATTTACATAATTTTTTGAAAGTGTCTTAGAGTATTAGCGGTATTGTTCGTATATACGAAAGAATTGTACATGTCATGTCAGGATTGTCTGATGCTACGAAATAATTGTACTTCACGAAAAGTATCAAGATCATTTGCGATATCAAATAGGTTATTTATTACTGTTTATTTCAAATAGGTTATTCATTACTTTTGAGCTTCCGTATTGGGTATGTCCTGAAGTTATTTTTGTTGCTAAACTAATTAGGATTACTTTTACTTGTCATCCACCCCTTTTCCCCATTTGTTTTCTAACTCATTTACTTGTCTCGCTTTCCTGTCCTGAAGCCATCTTCCACCCAACATCCTCTCAGCTTGCTCTCCAAAGTTCGTCTCCCCCTTCAAATTTCCATTTTCTCAAAGCATCATTCCCTGCGTTCTGACCCCTCTAGACTTTTTAGCTTGACATCTTGGGTCTGTCACAGCTTGAAAACTTATGGCGTCTTTGATGCAATAAACTAATTAAGCAGTCTCGATCGCTCTGCGGATGGCAATACCCTTGATTTCAGCGAAGGTTAATAAAACGATTTAGGCAGTTAAGGGGTTCTAAAAAGTATCTTTCTTACAAAAAAACGACTCCTTGGAAAACGCATTCTTAGAAGTCTAATTATAAATTGCCGCCGTAGATAGCCCCTTTCGAGTTTGCCGCTAGAATATTTCCTGCTTGGAAATGAATTCATACTAAAATCCTTTGAAATAACTACATCCACGTAATAAAAGAGTAGCAAAGGAAATACTAGGGTGTGTTCAAATGAAAAGGTACGAAACGTCATAAGAACGTAACCGTTAACATATTTGCCTATGCCGCTATGGGAGAACGTAGCGACACATCTAGGGATGCGATTGGAGTCGCCGGCGTGGATCGGAGCATGCGCGGGCGCCCGCATGCGCAGGAGAGAGCAGAGGCTCTTATAAAGAGCGCCGTCCAATTGACTACTTGTTGAATTCCTCCAGCACAGACGAACCATTAACTCCGATGTGTACTGTGAGACACTCCGAAGCCTACGCAGGTCCATCAAGAACAAAAGACCGGGGATGCTCACGGAGGGTGTGGTTCTGCTCCATGATAACGCGCGTCCACACGTCTCCAGGGTCACACACGCGGAACTGGCCAAGTTTCAGTGGGAGCAGCTTGACCGTCCGCCCTACAGCCCGGACATGTCGCCCTGCGATTTCCATGTGTTTGGTCCCCTGAAAAAACATCTGAAAGGGAAGCGCTTCCACTCGGACGACGAACTCAAGGACGCTGTGCAGGACTGGGTCTCGTCACGGCCACAGGAATTCTGGGAACAAGGAATCCTTCTGCTCGTTAATCAATGGGATCGTTGTGCTACGGCCTATGGTGTATACTTTGAATAAAGTCTTCATTTATACCCACAGTGTCGTTTCGTACCTTTTCATTTGAACACCCCTAGTAGCTTCATATTTTTCTGTGCTGAAGTTCCTTGTACGTGATTTTTCTTAACTTGAACGTTGTAAACGTTGAAGGCGTTGCAAATTTCAAAAAAGTTATTAATCTCATCGATAGGAATTTGTGTATAATTATACTTGGTCGTCGAATCGGATTAGTCCCTAAGCCAGGACATTTTCAGTAATAGAAGGCAAGTCTACTTCGCTTGGTTCATTTGAGATAGGAGGTATTTGAAAGATAATGGTCAAGTCGAAGTCCACGACTTCTGTGAAGCAACTATGGTTAGAATTTGTCTGTAGAATTTTAGGTCATTTTTCACAGATTTTTATTTACCAAATGTTGCCAGGCACATAATCCCACTTTGTTGAAGGTAACTCACTCTTTGTAACACTTTAAAGCTGATTACATAAAGTGAAAAGCCAGGTGTCCTTTACGTGTATGAGCCTTCTAATTTCTTAAAATATTAAAAGGATAGAACATGCTTAGAGTGATTCATAAATGTTTTCACCTACCACTCAGAGCCAATTTAAGAGTCGATATCAGTTGTTATAAAGGAATGAAAATTAATCTCGAATCGCATTTTATTTCCTTTGCGTTATTTCAAAGTCATTTAGATTTGAAAAAAAAAATACTGGTAAGCTTTTTGACAAAAAAGTAAAACAATATGTAGTACCATATGCTCAGATTTCAATATCACTGACCTGCGATGGTGAATTTTTACATTTCATATCATATATTGCACTGCCAGTTCTTCCAGTAGGGGAATTTAAAGAAGTTGCTTAGCGAAAAGTGACCAGATTTTCCTACAAATCTGTTGGAAATTTTTAGTTCCATTCTCAATAAAATATTCCAAAATTGGATTTGTGGAAACGGAGTGTTGTTTTATGCCAGTCAACATACCAGGTATATTTAATTAAGACATTTGGCGTTTTGATTGGTCAAGAAAAATAATTTTGACAAGCATTAGTTCATTATATGCTCACGTGATCGTATGAGCTACATCAATACCATTTTAATGGTCATACCGAAACATTCTCCAAAAGAAACCAGCTAGATTTGCAGCGCGCTTGAAAATTTCCTTTTATGTCACCATTAAAAATATTAAGCGAAATGGTGTACCAGTTCTTGTCTACACGCAGCCAAGAACACACACGTTTCCCAAAAGTTGTAGTTTCACCTCATAGAACTTATACCGTACAACGGCCCATAGCCTGCTTGGCGGGCGAGTAGTCAGACGTGCGGTCCTTGACTCATCTTCCGAACTGGACCCGCCTGAATGCGTAACGAGCGGATGCCTTTTCCGCCGTCCTTTTCCTGGAATTAATTATCCCAAATTAGTTAAGGGGTGATTTCTTATAAACTTAAATGGTAAAACCTTGAAGAAAGAAAATGGATCCGTCTTTTTTTTTTTTTTTTTTTCAAATACTATACCATTCATTAGCGTTGTCTTATCTTGCAAATCTCAATGCAGGGTTTTTTTGCATTGCAAAATCAGCATCTTCTAGCAGAGTTCTTTGAAAGATAAAACTCCGTCTTTAGTCAGGAATATCATGTCATTTCATCCGCGGTGCACGAGTAGGAAACTATCGAGTGCACGAATTCAGATCCAAAAATATTACTTCAAAACACCTTCAACGCGTTTGAGATATTCACGAAAAGGTGTACTCAGTACACACGAGAACTCTGTTACCTTGTCATCCTTTGAGATATTCACTGTGTCATCATTTCAGTAGAGGAAAATGTCATCATTTCAGAAGAGGAAAGTGTCAACATTTTAAAAGAGGTAAGTGTCATCATTTCAGAAGAGGAAAGTGTCATCATTTCAGAAGAAGAAAGTGTCATCATTTCAGAAGAGGAAAGTGCCATCATTTTAAAAGAGGTAAGTGTCATCATTTCAGAAGAGGAAAGTGTCATCATTTCAGAAGAAGAAAGTGTCATCATTTCAGAAGAGGAAAGTGTCATCATTTCAGAAGAAGAAAGTATCATCATTTTAGAAGAGGAAAGTGTCATCATTTCAGAAGAAGAAAGTATCATCATTTTAGAAGAGGAAAGTGTCATCATTTCAGAAGAGGAAAGTGTCATCATTTCAGAAGAGGAAAGTGTCATCATTTCAGAAGAGGAAAGTGTCATCATTTCAGAAGAGGAAAGTGTCATCATTTCAGAAGAGGAAAGTGTCATCATTTGAGAAGAGGTAAGTGTCATCATTTCAGAAGAGGAAAGTGTCATCATTTCAGAAGAAGAAAGTGTCATCATTTCAGAAGAGGAAAGTGCCATCATTTTAAAAGACGTAAGTGTCATCATTTCAGAAGAGGAAAGTGTCATCATTTCAGAAGAAGAAAGTGTCATCATTTCAGAAGAGGAAAGTGTCATCATTTCAGAAGAAGAAAGTATCATCATTTTAGAAGAGGAAAGTGTCATAATTTCAGAAGAGGAAAGTTTCATCATTTCAGAAAAGGAAAGTGTCATCATTTCAGAAAAGGAAAGTGTCATCATTTTTTTTTTTTTTTTATTGGAGGTTTAACGACCACCGTGAGCAACTCAATGGGCTATAAGCAGTCGCCCGTCCCTAATTTAGGGTCACTGGTTCCAGGGAAGGGAAAGAGCCAGTGCCGTAAGACAAACACAACATCCATGCCTGACCGGGATTCGAACCCGGACCCCGTTCGGACGAATGATCAAAGGCCATCGCTGAGACCACTGCGCCACCGGGGCGGCGTCATCATTTTAGAAGAAGGAAGTGTGATCCTTCTGTCATCTCTCTGTGCGAAAAAACATTTTCTCTACCATTTAAGACATTTCTGGCCTCTTCTCCTACATGGGCCCATGTTCGAGTCCCGATGAAGCCGTTCACTTGTTCCACATCGCTAGCTCTTCCCCTTACCTAGAATCAAATTAGGAATGGGATCCTGCTAATATCCCTTAGAGTCGTGTTTGGTGGTCGTTCAACCACCAACCCCTTGCTGAAAAACAGATAGTTCAACCCCCAACCCCTTGCTTTGCGAACTGCGAATCTCCTGTAGGGCACATTTTACACCAACAAAAGTATTTGGTTGGAAAGGAAATAATATCTGCAAATGTAAGGCCACAGAGATATGCTAATTACCGTGTATACAAGTACAAATCAGTCCAAAATATAGTCAGCATTGTTTGCCACGACCTTGCTCCCATTTATAGCTGTTGGATACCGTCCCTGTAGAATTGTGGTGGATTGGATGCAAAGTTCGTCATCGTCCTAATTGGTGAACCGCTGTCCGTCCACGAAATACTGCAATGACTGAAAAATGTATTAGTTGCTTGGGACAATGTCCGGGGAATACGCTGGGTACGGCAGCAGCTACCGGCACAGGTCCCTGATCTTGTGACAGGTCACTCGTGCTCTGTGAGGTCTCGCTCCATCCTGTTGTAGAAAGATGGGATTCAGCAGTGTTGGTCGTCTCGACGTGAGCGATGCATGCAGATCGTCGATCTGATGGCAGTGCACATTGGCGGCAATACTGGTGTTGTCCGGCAGCAGCTCAAAAACACGACATCCGGAATATTCCACCAAACAGACAATAGGACCTTACATCGATGTAAGCCGGATTTGGAGGTCGGTATGGGCTTCTGTTTTGGGCTCAACCAGTGTTTTTAAGCGCTTACATTATCATACAAGACACATTTCTCTCCCCTGTCACAATGCCGTCCAAGAACGGTTCAACTTGGTCACGTGCAAGCAGGGAAACACATGTACTCATGCGATTTGCTTTCTGCTCAACTGTGTGTTCATGGGGTATCCAAGCTCCCCTTTTGTGCACCTTCCCAATTTGAGGCAGGTGCGGGATAATATTCGTGTGGCTAGTCCCCAACTGTTTGGACAACTCTCGCGTGGTTACACGTGTGTCGACCTCCGCTAAGGTCTTCAGCATATCCATATCCACTGTTGCGGGTCTTCCGGTTTGGGGACGGCGTGAAAGGGCAAACTTTTCCTCTCGAAACCGTTCAAACCAACGACAGCACTGACGATATGATACTGCACTGAGGTACACACTGGTGATATTCATTACAGCACTTAAGAGGGTGCTACCCGTTCGAAACTCATAGAGCATGCAATGGAAGATGTGCTCCTTGCGCATTTGCATGTTGGCTGGCGCTTACACACTTTGACTTCTCACGGCTAACTGCCACTGCCTTAATCCACTTTCCTGCTGATGTCATTCCGGTGTGCTGCGCAATCTCAGCGGCCAATGTGCACCGTGACAGGAACTTTGCCTACGGGTACCTCGTCATGGGTCAATACTTTCTTCCCAACCCAATTGATATTCGTTTTGTTTGTCTTGCAGAATCTAGCGTTTTTCACAGTCTTGAAAGTCTGTTACTCCGAAAGTATTCCACACTTCCCCACATTTACTTTATATATTTTAGATCAACTCTGTACTTTGTCTAGTTTCTCTCACGGAGTCAAGTATCCAGGAAGCCTCGTCATAGTAATCAATTATTATTACTAGATCTTTAAGTAGCTGGTATCTCCTATCGAGCTTCCAAAACAGAGGAAATGTTTTTTGGTCAGTTTTTCTTCTGCGAAGAAATACTTTTTGGTCAATTATTACATTTTGATCTATGCTTTCCAGTGCGACAGAAGAAATGGAATTTTGATTACAGCTGACAATGCAAGGAGATTGAACTGCGTACTTGGAAACATGGTTATGATCGACAGGCGTTTTACACCACAGTAAAATTTGCAGTGTTCTTTTCCAGCATCCACGCATCGATTAAGTAAACTAACAAATAAATAAATCAAATAAGCAACACAACACCTCAGCGAATAGTCTTTCGTTGTGGGAATCAACAGTGAATTTATTGTTTTCGTATAGATTTCCCCAAAAGATACTAAAAGTGAATTTACTGTCGACCTACATTTACTGTCGACCTACATTTACTGTGTGTATACATTTCCACAATTAAAATATGACTCATATACGAGTACAGCATATGGCATTCGAGAGTCTCTCACACAAGGACATTTCACTTCTTGATGAGATATTCTATATTTCCCGTATTTTTAACAAAGAAACAAAAAAGTGCCCGAAACCGCAACGAGCTCAGGTACCTGGATTTCTACGAAACTTTCATCAGAATTTTTTTCTTTATTCTCTGGATCCAGGAAACATGATGGATTATATGCGCAGATATCAAACAAGTAGCGTAATAGAGGACACGTTCTGCAGAAGTTTCCATGCATTGTGATTATTATGACGGGGAGCTAACAAGTGGCAGTTCGTGCGGTGTGGGAGTCCTTCTACCTGTTGACCATATGCCAGGATCATCTGCTGCTGAATAAGGTCACGCAGTGTTGCGCACGATCTGGTGCACAGGTCTGAGGTCAAGTTATCTGCTACCATCTGCTGATACAATAGGTCGATTAAGCAACCTTTCGACGAAAGGTGTTTTGCTCTTCCCGAGCCTTTTGGAATATCCCTCTCCCTTTTGTTTAATCCCATAATAATTGATTTCAGAATCTCTTACGGAAAAGTCACACGTCCTTTTCCCAGATGGTACAAAGGTGCAACTTTTAATTGTCAGTTAAAAGAAAAAAAGTTAATAAAGGGCGAAAAAAGGGAAGGACCTCAGAAGGTGACTTTATATAATATTTACGACTTTGAGATGTCTGCCAAAATGTTTATACTGTCAAGGAATGATTTTTAGTAATGGCGTTCTTAGCGCTTGTTTGGCATAACGTTAGAAAAATGGATCTCTTTTCTAGATGTGATATAGAAAACTTGCCCAAAATAATTTTCTGAATTTTTGGCTATACACTATATGAAATCGAATGAAGTTATTAGTTAGTGAAACGTGGGAACAATATGCAGGAAGAAAGTAATCTGTAATCTTTAATGAGCTGTTTGTAGATTCCACTCGTTTGATGCACGCGAAATGACTACATAATACGCAGCCAACTTTCCGCAAGCATCGGAGCAACTGCCAATTGGAATCGATTGACTGGTGAATATCAAATACGATTTGGTCAGAGGGAAATAATCATCGAGAAATAAGAGCACTTCGCAAAAAATCGAATACCCTGTTTTTCTTGTTTGTTTTTTTATTTTTATCGCTTTACGATTTTTGGCGAAATAAATTATTGATTTATTCTTTTCTGTACAATTTGATACTAAAATCGATAAAATGATCAGCTTTAAGTTGACAATTGTTCATTTCAGTATAAAATGAATTAAATAAAATAAAGGGAAATACTGCACGCGAATTTTAGGCACTATCCCGCGATATAATGCACACTTAATTGTTTAGTTGATTCTTTGTAAAGAGCTTACGATTATATTGCAGTGTCAACACAGAAACTAGCAAAGCAATGTATTATACTTCCAATGGAGTTTTGAAATACATTTTCCTTGACTTCTTATTTTATTTCCACTTATTTCGGTTTTGGATTGGCCAACATCTCTTTTTATCTCATAGAAGCATAATGAATTGTGTTCTAATAATTTTCATTTCGGATATGTAACGTCATTATGAACATTTCCGAATATGCAAATGCAACAAAAAGCTTGAGAATGCTTTGTATATATATAACGGTTGCCCAAATGAAACTGTGGCTGTCGGTTTTATGTATAAAAAACCTATAAACCCTTACGGCAAAAAACCTGCAGTCTCTTTTACGTATGCCAACATACACTGACGGGAAAAAATCCCAACACCTAGAAGGGGTTGCGTTAGATAAACGACAGTTGGTAGGCGGTGAGAGTACATCTGTAAGATGACGTCTATGCAAATTTCGCGCTCGGCGCATACGTGTGGCGCTAGTAGCGCCCCTCGGAACATGCAAAACAGGTTTGCTGTAAATACGCGCTGTAACGTTCGTGAGCGTTAGTTATCGTTGAGATTCGACGTAGTGTGTTGATGTTAGTCAAGAATGCCTTTAAGATGACGAAAAAACCCATTATCAACAGCTCACGGAGTTTGAACGAGGTCGTGTAATAGGTCTAGAAGAAGGTGGATTTTCTTTCCGCAATATTGCAGAACGACTTGGCAGGAATGTAGCCACTGTGCATGATTGTTGGCAGCGGTGGTCAAGGGAAGGTACTTCTTTCAACAAGACCGGGTTCCGGCCGGCCACGTGGCACTACTGAGAGGGAAGACCGCCGTGTACGGCGTATGGCCGTGGCGCATCGTACCGCGTCTGCGGCAGCAATTCGAGCTGCAGTTGCCACCACAGTGACACAACGAACTGTTACAAATCGGTTACTTGAAGGACAGCTCCGAGCCAGACGCCCTGTAGCGTGCATTCCACTTACTCCACACCACTGCCGTTTGCGACGTCAGTGGTGTCAAGCTAGAGCTCACTGGAGGACGGAGTGGAGATCTGTTGTGTTTTCTGATGAAAGCCGGTTCTGCCTGGGTGCCAGTGATGGCCGTGTGTTGGTTAGGAGGCCATGTGATCGCCTGCAACCAACCTGTCTGCGGTCGAGACACACTGGACCTACACCTGGAGTTATGGTCTGGGGAGCAATTTCCTTTGACAGCAGGATCACTCTCGTCGTTATCCCACGCACCCCTGACGGCACAGTTGTACGCCGGTCTGGTGATTCAACCTGTTGTGCTGCCATTCATGAACAGCATTCCAGGGTGTGTTTTCCAACAGGGTAACGCTCGCCCGCACACCGCTGTTGTAACCCAACAGGCTCTACAGAGTGTCGACATGTTGCCTTGGCCTGCTAGATCACCAGATCTTTCACCAATCGAGCACGTATGGGACATCATTGGATGACAACTCCAACGTCACCACCAACCAGCATTAACCGTCCCTGTATTGACCGACCAAGTGCAACAGGCATGGAACTCCATCCCACAAACTGACATCCAGCACCTGTACGACACAATGCATGAACGTTTGCGTACTTGCATTCAACATTCTGGCGGTTACACCGGTTATTAATGTACCAGCATTTCACATTTAAAATGGCATTTCTCGCGCTTACAATAAGCTGTGATCTTGAAACCTTAATCGATTAAATATGTTACCTATACAAATGTATTGCCGCCATTTCATTCCTCTACAACTATTTTATCGTGGTGTTGGGATTTTTTTCCGTCAGTGTATAAACCCTTGCGGCAAAAACCGACTGTTTCAGTTTCATTTCGGTGACCCTTATACATAAGTTATAGCATATGAAACACCACACTAACTTTCCATACGAGGATGTAAATTTCTTTACTAAAATTAATGAAACTGTTTAAAAATTAAAAGATGAAAGGAACTGGTGTTTCAAAATTTGTTTTTCATTACGTATGAACAAAGTTGCGTTCCATAGTGAAAAAGTTTTAAAATTTAGAAACTAAATGAAAAAGAAACACTTATTTAATAACTCAAAGTATTTTGAAATCTAGGTGTATTTTCTGGATACTGTCTTTTGCAACATAGTGCCATTATTAGGAAAGGATGAAATTTAAAATTATGTTTCAAATTAGTTTTATGAATAAAACCAAAAACCAAAATGGGGATTTGCAGAATTCGTAGCCTAACTTTCCATAATATAACAGTGATTTTCAACGAAGGAAATGAATATCACTGATAGATGAAACCAAAGACAATTTTTTTCTATCTCACTCAGAAAAACTAAAACTTAGCGGTGTCTAGTTAGTAACCGTCGTTTAATATAATACAGTCAACTTCGTTATAGGCAAGGAATCGTTCCGCAATTTAATTGGACTATACTTTTGAAAATAACAACTTCGCTGACTTCGCAAAAAATCTGCTACTTTGAAAAATAAGCTTTGTGTACATTGCTGTACCATGGCTGCGTCCATTGTATCCAAAAGAACACATGCGTGATTTGTGCTGGTACGACATCTTTTGCTTTTAGTCATAATATAACATACGATTCTAAAACGTAGTAATGTACAATGCTTTTACTTCAGACAACGTTTTATTTTATTGTGTGATAATTTTGGTTGGAATTTGTTACCCTCAAAAAGTGGTCAGAGTAGCAATGACAACAGAGTGAAACGGAAGACAGGGAATTACACGATCCGAGCGCGTTCATTAATAAAAGCTCAAATCGAAGCACCGAGCTACAAGAAATGGTTAATATATATCAAATACGTGGAGATAATGTAAATGGACGATGTCATCACTCTTTCCACGTTATTTTTTAAACAACGCATAGCGACTGAAAAATTGTATTCCGGCACTGCTGGGATCGAACCCCAGAACTCTCGATAACTAGTCGAGTGCGTTCGAATTTACGCTACAGCGCCAACAATTCTCAGCGCAATGCGTGGTTTATCAGTCAGCATCTGACTACACGAATGCGTATTGATGGTCTCAGCAACTGAGATGTCGTCATCTGGTGGCATTTAACGCAACAGCTATTTTAAATTGTAGCTGATAAATTCAAAGGGCGGTAGAAATGGTTAATATATATCAAATACGTGGAGATAATGTAAATGGACGATGTCATCACTCTTTCCACGTTATTTTTTAAACAACGCATAGCGACTGAAAAATTGTATTCCGGCACTGCTGGGATCGAACCCCAGAACTCTCGATAACTAGTCGAGTGCGTTCGAATTTACGCTACAGCGCCAACAATTCTCACTTTTATATATATTAACCATTTCTACCGCCCTAATTCTCAACAATTCTCACTTGATATATATTAACCATTTCTACCGCCCTTTGAATTTATCAGCTACAATTTAAAATAGCTGTTGCGTTAAATGCCACCAGATGACGACATCTCAGTTGCTGAGACCATCAATACGCATTCGTGTAGTCAGATGCTGACTGATAAACCACGCATTGCGCTGAGAATCGTTGGCGCTGTAGCGTAAATTCGAACGCACTCGACTAGTTATCGAGAGTTCTGGGGTTCGATCCCAGCAGTGCCGGAATACAATTTTTCAGTCGCTATGCGTTGTTTAAAAAATAACGTGGAAAGAGTGATGACATCGTCCATTTACCGAGCTACAAGTTGAAAGATTTAAACGGGCAGTATCAGGGGTGTAATGCTGAGGAACTTTCGTGGATAGCTGGAAAAAAATGCAGGACACAGGAATTTTTTAGGGAACATGTAAAGGGAATAGTGTGTTATGTAAACAAATGATAATCGTATCTTAACTGAATTTTTATATCGAAAGGAAGAGACTAAACAGTGGAATCACTCAGCGGGATGTTACTCCAATACGAACGTTCTAGTATAAATAGTGGGAACTCTTTTGTCAATCCAGCAGCCCTTACAAAAAGAAAAGTTACGAGGTGTGGCTTATCCTAAGGCTACGACTGCACTCTGGGATGAGAATCAACACAGAAAAATTAAAATGGCTTATAGGCAGATTGGCAATTGCTTCGTGATTGAGAAGGGTATTTTTCTAAACTCATCATCACCTCCAAGAAAAGTAATCTCTTTATCTGTGACGTACTACGGAGATAAAGCACGTTTCAAGACAACACATCTGCAGCGATATATATATTTCGTGTCTGTAGCTTAGTTGGGAGAGCAACTTACTCCGGAGTCAGGGGGCGCAAACAAACTTTTGTTTTCACATTGGCGCCAGAAAGTAAAAATGCATGTGATGGCCGTTGTGTTCCTCGAAAAATGTGTGATGTTTGTTCCACTCATCGTCTAGAATTCATGATTTTTTTTTTTTTTTTTTTGGAGGTTTAACGACCCCCGTGAACAACTCAGTGGGGTATAAGCAGTCTCACGTCCCTAATTTAGTGCCACTGGTTCCAGGGAAGGGAGAGAGCCATCGTCGTAAGACAAACACAGCATCCATGACTCACCGGGATTCGAACCCGGACTCATCTCGGACGAACGATCAGAAGCCATCGCTTAGACAACTGCGCCACCGGATTGGGGGGAGGGCTGAAAATCTGTTGTTCGCTTCAAAAAGAAAGAAAAAAATTGGGAGGAAGATGATGTGACGTATTACGGAAGAAAAGTATGTGTCAAGACGACAAATTTTCAGCGATATATTTCGTCCGTGTAGCTTAGTTGGGAGAGCAATTTACTCTGAAGTGAGGCTGCGCGGATTCGATGTCTGTCATAGCCAAACTTGTGTTTTCACAAAGCCCATTCTCTGTTTTTTTATGGGCAACACAAAAGAATGTTCCGGTGGCCGAGCGGTCAGAGGAGCAGACTTCTGGCTAATCACTCGAGATGTGCCCGCATCAGGAATGAGAGACACGCAGTGCTCCTTCCCAGGAACCAGCAACCAAAAATCAGGTGGTCGTTAAAACTATGACAGCTTTTGTTTAACATCCCCAAACAAACAAAATAACTCAGAAAAATCTTTCACATTAACCCATAAACTTTAAAAGAGTTGCGAATAAATTCCATGTATTCGGTGTCACTGATTCGTATTATTCACAATGAAATATTTCGAAACGTATAAAATGGCAGAGCAGTATTTTAAGAAATACTTAACATTGTTAGTATCTGACTCAAACATAACATTCTTTCTTTCACACAAAATTGCTTAAATTTAGCACCTTTGATGAAAATTAATGAAAATAATTTGTGATAAAATTTAATAAAATTACTTAATGGTAAGAACCACATTTATGGTTAGAAACCAATTTAAAAGTATAAAATTTTAAACTGCTTTTGAAAACTATGTGAGGCCTTATCCGTTTACCGCTAAGGCACTTTTTTTTCATAGAACTTCGTCACTGGACAGTACTATAAGTTGAAAGTGTTTAACGGGCGTGGCCATAAGTTAGTAAATCTGAAACTGCTCCGTGCAAGTTGATAAGGCTGAAACGTCTGGGTTATAAGTTAGTAAGGCTGAAATGTATCGGCTATACGTTGGTAGGGCTAAAATGTCTCGGCTATAATTTAGTAAGGCTGAAACGTCTCAGATATACGTTAGTAAGGCTGAAACGTCTCGGCTATAAGTTGGCATTGCTGAAACGTCTCGGTTATAATTTTGTAACGCTGAAATGTCACGGCTATACGTTGGCAAGCCTGAAACGTCACGGATATAAGTTGGTAAGGCTAAAATGCCTCAACTATAAGTTGGTAAGGGTGAACCGTCTCGGATACACGTTGCGAAGGATAAAACGTCACGGTTATAAGTTTCTAAGGCTGAAATTGCTCGGCTGTAAGTTGCTATGGTTGAAACGTCTCTGCTTTAAGTTGGTAAGGCTAAAATGTCTCGGCTGTAAGTTGGTAGGGCTGAAACGCCTTGGCTGTAAGGTGGTAAGGCTGAAATGTTTCGGCTATATGTTAGTAAGCTTGAAAGTGCTCCACTATAAATTGATAAGGCTGAAACGCCTCGTTTATAATTTGGTAAGGCTTAAATGCCTCAGCTATACGTTGGTAAGGCTGAAACGTCAAGGCTATAAGTTAGAAATGATAACATGTCTCGGCTATAAGTTAGAAATGATAACATGTCTCGGCTATAAGTTAGAAATGATAACATGTCTCGGTTATAAGTTAGAAATGATAACATGTCTCGGCTATAAGTTGGTAAGGCTGAAACGTCTCGGGTCTTAAGTGTTCAGTTATGGGTCGGCGCTGCTTTCCAAATCACAGCCCACGCAAGAAACCTGATGTTAAGTAACCTTTTCTGGGTGCATCATTTTCTACCAAAAATTCCGTTTCTATTACTGTGTTCTTCGGTGGTCTACCCCACGCATGCATCAACAGCACTTTGGAGTTATCTCTTTGCACACGATGTCCTGACACATCTTTGGCATTTTCAGGACTCCATTCTGCATCTAGCTGCTGCAGAATTCTGTATCTAGATGACAGGTATAAATCGGAAAACCCCGGATGCAGTTCGAATAACTTTAAACACCGTAAGTCTTATTCCTTTTCTTTCTTTCTGAATAAATTAATCGCTTGATAAATGGAACTTGTGAGGATTTAAGCTCCGGATCTGACGACCACGACTGCTCCAGATCATCCGACCTGTTAAGCGCAGAAGCTGCTACGCATCTGTAAGTCTAATTAACGTACGTTCGTCCTTAGATTCCCATGAATGGATCTTCCACCTACTGAAAAGGACGGACCTCCAAGGGTGCAAGAAATGGATGGGGAAGGAGGGGAAGGGAGGAAGGGACGGAGGGAGGGAGGAAGGAAGTCAGCCGTAGAGGCACAGGTAAATGTTTCTTCACGAAGTCAAGACTGGTTGCTGAAGTGAGGTGGGGGTATGCAGCTTAGGAGGGCTGCTTCATTAACTGACGCGGTAGCCTGACCCTAATCAACCAGGAGCGGTCTGAGCTGTCACGAACCTCAGTAATAAATCGAGAAACCCCACGGAACGTTCCAAAATCGAAAAGGCGCCCGAACCCTTCATTATTTTAGCCACCGGTCATGCTGCGTAAATAGGTTTCATGAAGAATCAAGAGATGTATACGAGTACCCGTGAGAAACTTCCATCCCCCTCAGCCCAACGAATCCACCCTCAATACTGCTCTCTTCTTCTCCCCATAGTGTTCGATTATCCTCTTTTAATGAAATTCCCACTCTTAGTTTTATTACGCTATTTTAAAAAAGGTCAATTGAGTGCGTTATTTTGAGAATTAGAAATTCCGAGAGCCATTTTTAACGTGTAGAAATTTAATTATCTAGTGAACGTCTTTCGAGAAAAAAATGTCCTGTGGTATTTTGTTGTTGCCCGCGGTGTCAGGTTTACAACTGAGCTTTCAAAATTTAATCGTGCATTTTTCTTAAATTTATGCCCTTAATAAGTAGCAACTACTGCGCAGTGGAAAATTCTGAAGATTTACTTACCATATATATACTTTACAAAAAAAACTGTGTTCAGTTAGCTAGGTAAATTTTCCAATTGTTCAGGCAAAAAATAATGGAACAAGGTACCATTCTTGTAGATAGTTTTAGGCAATAGAACATCACAATTTCCTGGGCGAAATACCCGTTTAGACAGAAGAAAATCGTGTCTTGCATGGTAAATTAAACTTTCAGACAACGGAGAAGCTTGATTTATGGGGTAATTTATCTTTTCACCCAACAGAAAACCGTGTCTTACTAAGTAAATTATCCTTTTAGATAACAGGAAAGATTTATTTATAGGGTGAATTGAGTGTTTTTCCAAATAGAAAACCATACTTTAGTGCATAAATTATGTTGTTTTTTATTATTGGGGGGGGGGGGGTAGAAAAATGTGCTGTACTGGGCAAACTGTTCTCTTTGCCAATGGAAAAATCAAATTTACTGGGTAAATCCTTCCTTTTTTCCGAATTAAAAAAGCAGGAAATTCTGGTTAAATTTTCCTTCTTATGCTAACGAAAAGACGTATTGATGTTCATATAGAAGTTTATGGCAAAGATATTAAATCTCATTCGCAACATTTCTTGCCGCGTGTTCTTTTTTCTTTTTCTTCGAGCCTGGAAAAGTTTTATTCATTTCCTCTAGTCAGGCAGTTTCGGATTCTACATACGGCCCCTTCTAGTCGCATTTTTTGGTTTTTGTCATCTAAGATATTACAATGGAGAAAGCCATTTGCAGACATCGCTTTTGTGCATTGTAGCCTCAGCGTTGGTTGGTCGAATGCAATTAGCACCCTCTATCTTTAATCAGGAGTTCCGAAAAGGACGCGGAAAGCGATGAAAATCAGCTTACAGTTTCGAATAAAGGGCCGCCTTTAATCCTTCGGGGATACCGCAGTGTTTGTTGGAGCAAAGGGGGTGAATTTTTTTTTAGGACAAGGAAGGAGCAAGACAGTCAATGTGAGGAGAAAGCAGCGATTGGTGGTGGAAAGACCAGGGGTGCCTTGGTTTTCGGACACAACGAATTAAAACGTTGGAAAGACAGAATACGTACAGTGATGAAAATTCTTTTGTTAACGACCACCGTGAGCAACTTTATAGGGTCTTATTTAGGTCGCAGTTTTCCACGGAAGAAAAAGAGCCAGTGCCGTAAGACAAGCACAACATCCACACCTCACCGGGATTCGACCTGGACATATCTCGGAAGAACGCTCAGAAGACAGCGATTATACCACTGCGCCACCGCGTCTGCGATGTGAATTTAAATAGAGCTTTCATTAAACAAATACACCAGCTTAAAGTTGGGATAGAAAGTACGCACCTTTTCTTTATAATGCGTTAAAACTGATGTCTGATTACCAATGCGACTACCAAAACTGGAACACTTAAAAAAAGGTTCTACGTCATACTAATTAACGCAAAGTTAATATCAGAAAAGACTAGTAGAGGAATAAGTAATGAACTGGCCATCGACATGACCAGTTCCTTAAAAACCTCTAACCTAAATTGTCCTAGACAGCTAGTCTAAACCGCATCAACCTATATTTGCGTCTTAGTTTTTTTTTATTTTCCATCACACAACACGAATAATTTATTTTCAAACAGAACATCTGACTGACAGCATTTGCTCAAGGTATTTTTATGGAGCGACGTGAAGTGCCACTTTGGTGTCACCTTAATGCCCCTTTGTGAACTTTTCCCTGGAGCAAACATAATATTTTCAAATTTAACATACCCACATGCACTTGGCTGCTATGCCCCATACCACTTCCAAAAATTTAGAGATAAAGTTTTTTAGTAACTTTCAAGTACCTAGTGGCACAATTGTTATTGGGAGTACTAGACTCACTTAGCCGGATCGGTGCGCGTGATACTTCTCTAAACTCAGTGATTCCACAAGTAGATAAAAATACCCATGTAATTTCCCAATATTATATTGTGTGCATTTTATTCGTGCAGGGGGAAAAGGTGTTTTATGAAATTTTTAGAGAGCGAAATACCGCGCCACCATTAACTGTCCTCCCAAGCAGTTGCTTCCTTTGTTTAACGGGAAGTGAGGCACTGCAAGGGATTGTACTTCAGAAGAAAAAGAAACACTGCGTTTCGTTTCTTAAGAAAGAGGAGGAAGTGAAAGGGAAAGAAATCCGTTAACAGATGCGACAAAGCAAGACAGTCCGTGGCCAAAAAGAGACTACATAACTTGGTCAGTACTGTTTTTAGGTAAAAAAACACTCCTTGTTGTCGGCTATAAAACGATATAATGCCATACGGGCACCAGAAATATTTTGTTTTCCCGACACAGGATTTTTAATATTTAAAGTATTACAAGTGTTGCATTGTCATAGCCGCTCCCCTAAAGAAAGCGCCCCTATGCCTTGCTTCCCTTGTTTATTGGCTTGCGCCGGCCCTGCTAAGGATTACTAAATGTTTCTGTAAGAGAGGGAGGTTTACTTCCCCCGCTTTGGGTACGGTTAGTATTGCATCTTTTATAACACTGAAAAAAGCAGCAAACGCACTTGCGACTTTTCTCTACAGTCAGTTATTAGCTAGGACTTATAATTATACTGCATGCGGTTTGTTCTAGAATTATCTTAGTTGTTTGTTTACACTTTCATTTGTGTTGCTACTGATTCTCTTTCCTAATTATCGCCTCTCGTATTTCCCCATTTCCCTCCCTTCATCTCATTCTCTCGCGCCTGTAGAGTTCCGAAGGCTCAAAATACATCCGCTTTCTATCCCTACTACAAAACTTTTGTGTCCGACTACTCGGATTTCCTCACTCGTTTGCCCTTGTGTTTAAGAAAACAGGAAACGAGAATCGCAAGAAATGTAAAATATTTGCGTTGCCTGGCAAATATACAACAAACAAGAATCGTTTATTGTATTACTGTTTGCAGAATACATAGTTAAAATAACTGAAATTAAACTCTTAGCTGAAAGTGCTCCCCTGATGTGCAATGTTCGATTACTTTGAGGGACGCTTTTTGAACCGTTACAAATGATTACCTGAATTGCTCTTATGCCCTCGAAGGCGGTGTTCTGATGTTCGCTTTTTCTGACTATAAGATAGTGACAAAGGAATCCACTATTGTATATACACTGCTGGCCACCCAAAATGCAACACCAAGAAGGAAGCATCCGATTGGCCTGAAATTCGCAGCATGCGTCGCACGCGAGAAGACATGCAAACGACTAGCATCGCAGGGCATATGGAAATCATGTGCGCCCGGCACGCCACCGAGAAGCACTATAAGAAGGGTGCACAGAAGGCGGGGTATAAGTAGTGGAAATGTGTTGTGCTGTAGGACCTGTGCGTAAGAAGCTTCCTGATGCCTCGTCGCAGAATACCGCAGTCATTCCAGCACGTTTCGGAGTTCGACAGAGGACTAATAGTGACTTATTGCGACAGCGGTTTATCGTACCGAGCCATCGGCGCCCGTGTGGGAAGACATCCGGCCACAGTGAGGTGAGTATGGGTTCGGTGGGTGCAGGAGGGACGGACGGACCGACGTGAGCCATTGTCGCAGCCGGCGGCACACCGCCGAACGAGAGAACCGCCATGTTGTGCGGCGGGCATTGACGGCTCGCACCGCCACATCACGAACGTTAGCGCAGGAATTAGGGTGTTTTGCGCAACAACCTGTGTCAGCACGTACCGTTCGACGTCGTCTGCAGCAGCGGGGACTTGTCGCAAGGCGCCCATTGCTCCGATTACCATTGACGTTACACCAACGGCGACTGCGGCGGCAGTGGGCTGTTAAACGCGGCATCTGTACTACGGAATGGCACGATATTGTCTTCACCGACGAATCCCGCTTCTGCCTGCAACACCACGATGGCCGGTTCTGCTTGTGGCGGCACCACGGCGAGAGACTGTATGACACCTGTATTATGCATCGCCATACCGGTCCGTCGCCTGGCGTTATGGTTCGGGGCGCAATTGGATATGACGCCCACACCCCTCTGGTACGCATCGCCGGTACACTCAACAGCCATCACTACATCTCCGACGTTTTGCAGCCTGTAGTCCTTCCTTACTTGCAGGACTTACCAGCGGCCACGTTTCAACAAGAAAATGCGCGCCCGCACGTGGCATGCATCATGAAACAACTCTTCACTGTCCACCAGGTGTCACTGCTGCCGTGGCCCGCCTGTTCTCCCGATATGTCGCCCATTGAACACGTCTGGCCACTGATCGGCAACCGAGTGGCCCGGCAAGCACCACCCGCGGCTACGCCTGATGAACTGTGGCAACGTGTGGAAGCAGCCTGAACCGACATACCTGAAGCCCACATTCAAAGCCTCTTGCGTTCGATGCCGCGGCGTGTAGCGGCCGTTATTGCCAGCCATGGGGGCCACACGAACTATTGATGTCTGCGTGTTCCGTAAGTCGCACGGGCCTATAAGCTCAATCGTTTCATCTTTGTAAGTGTTGTTATGTGTCCAGTAAATCTGGCTTTGCTATCTCGTATTCTTCTTGGAGTTGCATTTCTGGTGGCCAGCAGTGTATTCTCGGTAACGAGTAACTGCCCAGTATCTGAGTAACACGTCACTGAGTCCTTGTAGCAGCGGGTCTTCCATCCTGGCAAGAGACATACAGGTCAGAGATCTCTAAACATTCAGACACCCTCCTCATTCGCCCCCTAGCTATACTAACATGAAAAGAGGATTAAACTAAGGATTCGGAAGAGTGGAAAATAACTGAATTTTTACGGCCCTGAGGATGCTATTTTGATAACTTACTACGGAGAAGTAAACACCTCAAAAACATACGTACGGCAAGACAACAAAAAACGCAGACTCATTATTACTGTCATAAACCAGATTATATTTTAATGTTAAAAAACATTGAAAAATTTAAAATTTTGAACTGAGTGGGCAAGAAAAATTAAAGGGTGCGCACCCCTTTGACGACGTCCCTGCTCACCAATATTTCCATCATTAATCATTCTCACACCACTCAGTCCATTTCGCCATCATCCCAATTAACAATATATCACTATGACCGTCGAAGTTTAATGTATGTGACTTCCAGCAGTATCAACACTACTGTCAGCAATATTTGTGATGATGAATAAGAGGTTATTTAGCTATACCACCATCATCTTCATCATCATTATCAAACATTCTCAATTCTCTCCTATATGAAAGTCTCCCGAAACATTTTCTACAACTCTCTTTCTTGAGAAATACTCTTCTTTTTCATTTCGGCCTGCCTTATTTTGAGTGTTTTCATGTCTCTTGGTTTCCAACCTAATACAGAGCGAGAGTAGAATGTTTTGCAATAATTGGATCACTATATGTCTTCACATGTACCTTTGCGACGAAAGCTGACTAGCTTTATAAGTATAGGCCATCGTGCTGCTCCGTCTTTAGTCATTTATCTGCCAGTTCTTCGAACCCGCGGCGGTACTAGTTCTTGTCCTTCGAGGCGAAAAACTCCTTCACCCCAGCTGGCCACCTCCTTCTGGTTGTTGAAGTGCCGCCCTCGAAGGAAGTGAGCCATGAACCCGAACAAGTAATAATCGAACGGGGCAAGGTCCGGATTATATGCTGAGTGTGGCATCACTTCGATGCCCTCAAGTTCCTGGAGTTTTTCCCGGGTCGTTCTCGCGGTATGAGGCCGAGCGTTGTCCTGCTGTAGGAGAGCGCGCTTTCTGTACACCAGTGCAGGGTACTTCTCCTCCAAAATAGCATACATCCGCTCTAGCTGTTCAGGTTGGCGCTGATGGTCGGACCGTCTGGACCAAATTCGTAATGGAGTATCCCCTTGAAATTCCACCAGACGCAAAGCATCACCTTGTGCTCGAAGCTCCCGCGTTTGGCAACAGATTCTAGAAGCTGGTCTGGGCTCAACCACTGCCGTTGTAGGTCAGGATTACGGAAATAGACCCACTTTTCATCGCACGTAACTGTTCTCTTAATGAAACGCACATCGCTCGGGTTTTTTAGGAGTTTCGTGTACACTTCCACTCGGCGGTTTGCTCCAGCTGCTGTCAGTTCGTGAGGGACAATGCGGCAGATCCTGTAGACCTTGCCGAGGTCCTGAACGTGACGAACCACAGTGGTGAGTGATATGTCCAGCTTGCCTGATAATCTCCGAGTGCTGGTTGTCGGGTTTGCCTCTACGGCCTGACGCACGGCCTACAAATCCAGGGTTCGCGGCCTACCTGACCTTGGCTGATCGTCGAGGTTTTTGTCACCTGAGCGAAATTTTTTGAACCATCGGGTTGAGGTGCTGTGGTCCACGGAACCTTCTCCTTTTACATGACAAATGTTTCGTGTTGTTTGAGCAGCGTTATTGCCGAGTTCCAACTTGTAAAGCAAAGGTTCCCTAATTAGCCTGTTGTGGCTGTTCATCTTGTAGGCGTCCCAACCACAAACAGAACGACGACATGCAATACTGTTCAAAGCAGCAACTACCAATTTATGTCCCTTTCGACTGACTGTAGTGCGCGACTTGAACTAGTTTAAACACGTGACATTCCCGCCGCAACACATGCGTTTATGCAAATATTGCAGAACTTTCGACTCACCATCTGTTTTTCAGTTGCCCAACGGTGGTCAGTTCTTGGAATATGTCCAGCCAATTTTCTCTTGAAGGTCTTTTACTCTGATCATGACGTCATCTACTCTTCTCAGTTTACTGATCCATGCGTTTGTTATCCTGTCTTTCTTGATTACTTTAAACATACATATCTCCATACAACGTAAATTATCCGTGGCCTCTGTATGCCTTTTTTACGCTTTCCAACCGTAGGTTGAAGCAGGCTATATGCTCCAGCTTTGTCCGTCTGTCTGTCTATCTGTCTTTCCGCATGATAACTCGCGTAAAAGTGGTTCGATTTCGATGAAATTTTAATATGTGGTAGGGGACAACTGGGTACGAACCCTATTGAAAACGAACGAAATGGGGTCATAGGTCAGAACATAGGAGCGGGATCCATTCCATCGCCCTTATGCGTCATAACTAATGAAAAAATGCTTCGATTACGACAAAACTTTATCATGTGGTTTCTGAGATATACTGAACCGATTCTGTTGAATATCATCAAAATGAGGTCAAAGGTCGGGGCACAGGAGCGAGATTTATTCCACATCCATTATCCTCATAACTTGACTAAAAATCCTTCTATTGCAACAAAACGTTAGTATGTTGTTCCGGAGGTATACTGAACCGATTATGTTTAATATAATCGAAATGGGGTCAAAGGTCAGATCAGATCATATGTAGAGGATATGAGGAAGGGAGTGTCTGACCCCAGGCCTTAAACAACCCTTAGAAATAGGAAGCTAGGAGATTTGGGATAGAGTGCCAGATAGAAAAGGGACACGGAAGCGAAGTAGAAAGGGGGAGAAAGACGCCCTAATTTATTACCGGGGAGCCAGTACCCGGGGTCCGACGGCTTAACGTGCCCATCCGACACACGGCGTATATTTAGTGAATCCAACTTTCGTACCTGCCTGGGATCGAACCTGAGGTCCTTTCCGCGGCAATCACGAACTTTACCTGCTAGGCCACCCGCGGCCCGGTCAAAGGCCAGGGCACAGGAGCGATATTTATTCCACAGCCATTATCCTCATAACTTGAGTAATGATTTCTGATATGTTGGAAAGCGTATCATAATCAATGCATTGCATGATTTTACTAAGTTGTTTTTAGTTATGGTCTGTGTCTCAGGTACATAAGTAAGAACTGGATCTATGCATTTTTCGATTAAGCCTATCTTAAGGCATAATGGTACATTGCTGTTGGAAATTGTTTTGTTTCTCTCAATCGTACTCCTGCCAAGCTTTGTACTTCTATTAATTTCTTTTTCGATGTGACCCTTGTTGGATATCTGTTGTCTAAGGTAGATGTAGGCATCATTTACTTTTAAATTTGCTCCATCAACCTCTAAATATTATATCCAGTTGTTTAAATATCGCTCGAATGACATTAGGGAAATATTGAATCATTCTTTCGCTTATGAAAATTAATATTAAATCATATAAAAATCGTAGAATATTTTAAATAAAATAAAAATCATAGAATATTTTTAATTATACAAAAATCATGTATATTAAATCATAAAAAGTCGTAAATTCTATATAAAATTTATAATTAAATCACTGTTTTATTTAGGAAGATTTTAAAAATTATTTCTTGCCGCGTCGAGGCTTTCTTACTTGGTTACAACTTCCAGAAAAATAAAACCTTCAAATAGCTAATAAATTACTTTTGATAATTGGAGAAAATTTTAATATAGAATTAGCGACATTATTTGGAGGTACCACGCATTATTAGCTTCTCCTCTGATATTCAGTGATCTATGTAATAAAAAATGCAAATTCTTTCCAGAATCATTTCAAATTTGACTTCGTGATCACAAAAAAGTTTTTCTGGGTAGTATTCAAAGAACGCAAACCTTAAATATTTGCGTCTTTCACGGTGCGAATTCAGCTAGTTGTAAATACAGAACCGCTAATAAAATTGATTCATTTGCTAGTGAAAAATAGCACTAATGAGCCTTCTCAAAACATTTTTCAAAAGTGAAGTTCGGATCTCTGTGAAAATTATTTTTCAACTAAATTAGCAAGCCTTAGAAGTTTTGTCGTTCTTTGTTATTAAAGCAACCAATCCCAACATAGTTTTCATTTCTGAGAAAGGAAAGAAGTACTAGAACACGTGTTTTCAGTTTGTTTTCTTATTGAATACGCGATCTTTCTGTCCTGAACATTATTCTTGAACACTTAGGCTAGAGAAAACGCCTTTCTTCTGTTTTAGAAAGAGAATCAAAGGATCGAGAATATTAAAGAGTACAAGACAAATAAAAACATTTGGTTTTTGTTCAGATAATACGCGTATTTTAAATTACAAATTTAACTTCATATTTATGACAAATTCGACAAACAGCGGGGCACCGTAATTTGATATCAAGCGACTAAATCGGCCCAAGCAAGTGCTGCGTAGTGCATTCTAGTTCTGTAACGTATACTCTATATTCACTTTCCTTTTGATTTTACTATCTCTGGTTATTTTATTTTACTATGTAAATTATCTTCTTACTGAACGAAATATTATTTCACCCGATGAATGAGATCTGGCAATGAGTGTAAGTCATGACGTGGTGGTAGCTAGTATATAGGCGCGTTCATCGATAGCGGAGAGCGTTGTTGTTGAGAGAGAGCGTTGTTGTTTACGGAGAGATTTTGTTGTTTGTGATTAGTGATTCTTCATTATTGTAAAACAAGTTGTGTGTGTGTGCTTTGGATGATCAAGCGTACCGAATAAAAAAGCTGTCGTAAGTACGTCTTTCTCAATTCATAGTTTTTGTCAGACCTCTGTCTGGCTGTTAGGTTTATATCATTAATTACCATTAACAACCAGCGTTAAGACTTTATTCATGTTCTTAATTAACTAGTAACAACAACCATTTGAATTCACTATTTGAAGCTTAGTACAAGTATATCATTCAGTAGCAGAAGCATTATACTTAAGCTCAGTAGGAAAGCTTCATTATTATCATTAGCTAGCTGGTAGGAAGAGTTTATTCATTATAATTAGCTTAGCGGAAAGCAAAATAAAGCTAATTCATTATAGCCCTCTTTGACTCTTTTACTGAATTCACTGCCTAAGAAGCATTTTCTGAAAAGCATAAAATAGATATTGATACAAACCAGACCGCTTAGATTTGCGGAAGTTTTAGGACGGTTTACATTGAAATGAAAACCATGAAACATTTTTCTCTGTTGCTGAATGGTGTTCTTACTAGCAAGATCTCGGCTATTTGAGGGAAAATTAATGCTACTTTTTTTCAAGAAGCACAGAAGCAAATCCGTAATTAACACCTACTCATGTCGACATCCAATTTTCTATATCTCTTTTATTTCCTGGTGCGCATGTTTTAATCAAAAAACTGCACAGAGATAATTATCTACGGGGAAAAATGATCCTTCTCAAAGCGCGATTCATTTTTCTTTCAACGCTGGAGCCAAAAACAAAACAGCGTGCATTAATTGCACGGGTTTCTATCGGTACTTTCCTTGTTCGAGCGTGGGCATTTTGATTTGGTACAATACAAGAACATATTCGACTCACATTTATGAATAAAGATCAGAAGGCTGAAGGTTGGTCGGCCCTACCCTGTCAGCCCGTTGGACAAATCCGAAAGAAAACGACGACGCTGTATGAATACTGATGGATTAAAGTTTTCTGGATGCGAAAATTGTTCTTTCTTTACCCCTTTTTTTTTTCTTCTGCACAAACTTTGTAGCTGACACGGGGTTGGCAAGCTCGATACGGGTTTCGAACGAATGGATAAGAAGAAGGTCAAACTTATTTATCTAAATTTGTGTTCCATCAGGCGAAGACTTAAGTGGTCAAGCTTAAAGGCATTTATCTCCTTTATTACAACAATGCAAGACCCACCGCCCAGGCCATTTTCAATGCTTCTGTGATAACTCATTCGGTGCCGATTTGACTAATCCCTTTTCCTAAAAGGCCTGGCCTTCAGCGATTGCGCAGCAAGTACACACATATGTATATTAAATGAAGAGAAAATAGTTTGTAGTGTGGGAGGCAAAAGTAGTTAGTACGGAATCGAGGCATTTGCAAGGTGGAGTCGTTCACTTCTGAATACAATGCTTCAGTCATAGACAAGAAACCAACTTTCATTCTTGCACTCTAAAAGGGAACAACCTCATTTCAAAACCAAATAAGTAAATAAATTACGAATTTTCAATCCACCCAGTTCCTTTTACGGAAGTTATATACCTATATTCACCTTCAGAATTCTATCGCTATGTTCCTTTCCCCTCCCCCTCTTTTTTTTTTGTTTTCTGTGACTTCTTACCTGACATTGTTATATCGCTGTAAAGATGGCAGACTAAAGGTTTCCAGAAGCATGGTATGATTGTGCTATTATTGATTACTTGTGACGTACCACAAAGGTAAAGCGCGTTTCAAGACGACAATTCTACAGAGATACATTCCGTCCGTGTAGCTTAGTTGGGAGAGCAACTTACTCAGGAGTGAGGGGGCACGAAATCCGTCACTGGCAAACTAGTGTTTTCACATTGTCGCCCGATGTATTGACAGTTGGGTTCTTCGAAAAATGTGCGATGTTTGTTCCACATATCGTCTAGAATTAACGAAAATTCGTTGTTCGCTTAAAAAAAGATAAAAAAAAAAAAATTAAGTGGTAAATGATGTGACGTATTTGTCCTTTTTGAGGAATAAGGGGAGAGATATTATTTGTTTTGCACTATCCCAATCTTGAGAGCGGCATCGGGAACAGAAGGAACCCTCTTCTTCTGGATGATATAAAACTCCTTTTGAGGAATATACATAAGAGTACAAAATAAAAGCAAGAAAATCATACAGTAAATAAATCTACGGATTGAAAGAGGGGAGAATTCAGGAATAAGGATAATACAGAGATGTGCCATTACATTATGACCACCCCCAGCCTAGAGAAGTGAGCTCGCCTGGAAACCGAACGAACGGTGGGGCAGATGAAGTTTACAGAGAAGTACATATACAACACGAGCATAGGCTTTTGGTTAGTAGAGCGTTCGGAGTCAGAATGGGAAAAGCTGTGGATTTATCAGAGTTTGGTAAAAGACAAACTGTGACGTCACAGCGCCTTGGAGCTAAGATATCGAAAACGGCGCGGCTTGTGGGTTGTTCACGTGCCGCTATAGTGAGTACGTAACTAAAGTGGTGCACAGATGGCCAAACGACGAACCGTCGTCCTGCTGTGTGACGTCCGCAGCTCATTGATGCCAGAGGGGGGCGGAGACTGCCGCGCATTGTTCACACCGACCGCAGTGCCACAGTGCGACAAATCACCAGCAGCAATGGTCATCACGGCAATGTGCCGCAACACACAGTTTATCGCAGCCTTCTACGCATTGCCCTGCGTAGCCGAAGACCGAGCCGGGTCCCCATGCTCACTGCACGTTATTGCCAACAACGCATCAAATGAGCCCAAGATCATCAAGATTGAACCGTGAATGATTGGAAGAAAGTGGCTTGGTCTGATGAATCAAGATTCCTGGTGCATCACGTAGACGGCCGAGCGCGGGTACGCCAATTACAAACGGAGGCTATGGCACCTGGATGAAATGTTGGGTGGAAACAGGCCGGGGGCGGCGGTGTTATGCTGTGGGCGATGTTTCCTTGGGAAACTTTAGGCCCATTATCCCAATAGCACAATCCCTGACAGCTGTCAGGTATCTGAACATCGTTGCGGACCAAGTTCACCCATTCATGGCAAATGTGTTCCCTGCTGAGGATGGCCATTACCAACAGGATAATGCGCCATGCCACACTGCCAGAATCGTCAAGGAGTGGTTCGAGGAACATGCTGGTGACTTTCTGTTAATGCCATGGCCTGCAAATTTACCTGACATGAACCGAATCGAACATTTGTGGTTCGACTTAGAAAAGCTAAATCACCACCACACCGACGTGTACGGGAACTGGAGGACTTGCTGTTGACATTATGGTACCAGATACTCCAGGATGCCTATCTCTTCCTCATCAAGTCGAAGGGTCGCCGAGTGGCAGCTGTTTTGCGGGTAAAAGGGTGTCCTACAGCTTATTAGGTAGGTGGTCATAATGTAGTGACTCATCGGCGTATGTACGTACAAGTACGTTTTCAGGATTTCTGTACTTTCATTTTCAGATACTCCACTTTCTCTAAAGCATACAAAACAGTTACCAGCCAGATGTTCCACTTTCTTCACAGCATACAAAGTATATCAAATCATATTACTAAGCTGTTCTCTGAAATTCAGAGTTTAGCCCCGCAAAAAAAAAAAAAAAATAAAAAAAAAAATTAGCTCACAAATTATTGTTATGGCAGAGTTAGACTTTACTTAATGTTGAAATATCAAATGTCTGTACCAGTGCTGAGACGGGCCGATATCGAACCCGATAGCGCGAACCAGGCTCGGGCTGCATAATATTTTCTATATTTCGAGCTCAGGTGGTATTGAGCTCTGAGAGAGAGAAAGAGAGAAAATGTTCTACTTTTTTTTCTGTAAATGTAATTTCACATTAAAAAAATCGTATGTTTTAACATTCGAGGCCTCATTGTTGGCTAAGTGGCTAAGTGGTGGCTAATAAACATTCGTCGGAGAAAGGTCCGGGTTCGAATCCCGGTGATGCCTCGATGTTGTGTTTGTCTTACGACACTGGCTCTCCACCTTTCCTTGAACCAGTGGAACTAAATTAGGAACAAGCGACTGCTTATAGCTAGACTAGTAATGGTTTCGCGCCGCAAATTTCCTTGATTTTTTCGCGAATTTTAGGGCATTTTCTGTAATTTCGCGAATATTTAATATATCCGCGAATTTTAGATTTGCTTTTCGTATTTTTGCAGAATTTCAATTATAATTTGTAGCTTATTTTTCATATTTAAATAATTTTATTACTGCTTCGTTAGAATTTACTCGAAAAATATACCGCATAGTAACCCTACTCCAAAGTCCAATCTGAAGATTGTCCGTTAGGAAGAGACACTTTTCGAACAAGCTTGACGGGCATAATTCTAAGTCACATACATTCTGCTCAAGAATGCACGTGTGTGGGGGCTTTCGTTATCCCTCCCCCGCTGTTGAATGAACTTGGCGACTTGCCGCACAAGTAAATCGGATGTCGTCCGTCGCATTAGGGGAAAAGCAGTTCACGGAAAAGAGTGTTTGAGTTTCGCAGAGGATTGATTAACTTAGAAAATATTTATAATTTCATGTGCGTATTTAATTTATAAAGTTTCTATATATTGTTTCTTGATTTTGAAAATGAGCCACGTGAGTATATTGTGTACATCCCGAAAATTCCAGCAATACAGCAAAGGAACATTTTACGTGAACAAAAATCAATTGTTATGCTCGTGTTGCACCATACCAGTGGATCTTTCGAGAAAGGACAGCTGTGAAATCATTTAGCAAGCAAGCTGCATAAAAAATATTGTGTCCAAACAGTCAACCGAAAATAATGTATAACGAAGTGAATTTCTCCGTCATTTTCGGTCTACGCCGGGATTCGAACCCGAGTACGCTTATTCCGGAACAAGCAGCTCTACCAACTGAGCTACGCAGACATGTATTCTGATTCCTATCTGCCTTTATGTCATGTGCGTCCTGCTGGCAGGTACGTCACATCTCCCCCCCCGAAAGAGGGCCGGGGGCATGGCCCACGGATCAGCCGTGACCAGGAATCGCTGCAGGCAGACAACCACTGTAGAACGTGCACTTGAGAACTCCCAGTCAATCTGGTGTGTGGAATGCAACGTCACACACATTTATTTTTCGAAGCACTGGAGAAGGGATTCTCTGATTTTTCCTATCTCGCGGTGTGGAAAGAACATCACACCATTGCGAGATTTTGAACGGTCGGGTCATCCGGGTAGTTCTGGAGCCATTATAACGAATGAATTTCTCCGTCATTTTCGGTCTACGCCGGGATTCGAACCCGAGTACGCTTATTCCGGAACAAGCAGCTCTACCAACTGAGCTACGCAGACATGTATTCTGATTCCTATCTGCCTTTATGTCATGTGCGTCCTGCTGGCAGGTACGTCACAAATGCAGAAATGTGTTGATGAATTAATCGAGAAATGAACTAAGACAACGCTCGTCCGCATACTGCTGCTGTCTCGAGAGCTTGCTTTCAAGGCACTGATACTCTGCTATGGCCAGCCGCATTGCCAGACCCATCGCCTATTGAAAATGTGTGGGATGCTACTGGACGTGCTATCCGCACTCCACTTCTACCGCACAATCTGCAGGACCTGCTTGAGAAAATTCAATTTGCAGTGGATGGCTGATCGCAGAACAACATTAGGAATCTGTACAACTCCATGCCTAGACGTCTGGCATACTGTGTGAGCAATCATGGCGGCCCAACGCCATACTGAGAGGCACTTCTTATTGGCGTGCAGCTCAATAAATATTGCCCGTATCAGTCTCAATGTTTAATCATTCATTGTTCCTGGTAACCTTTACCTTCCGCCTGAACAACATTGCAATCCGACATGTCCTTCTGGGTGAAACTATTTTTTTGGCGATGAGTGTTATACATTTCCTGACAGAGAAACTGCCACAACACGAAGGCGTGAACGCAGCGCCATGCAATTTGCATGGTGGGTGCACACGTACAAGTTATGCAAATGATTGCATTTGCAGGCCAATAGCACGAACGTCGCGCGGGATGTAAGCCGATAACCAGCCCAAGAGGCCATCAGTCGAGACGTAGTCACGGCCGCGAGAAGGGAGTGATTCTGCTGTAATAGTGTCTGGAGAACGAACAAAAAAGTGCCAATGCCGTTAAGACGCCGTCGTAGGTATTTCCTCAAATGGATGAGTTCAGGAGAGGTCCTTGCTTCGGCCTTCGTACCGCCGGATGGTCCTTGCATCGTACTGCGAAAGAAACGCAAAGTGTTGCAACCGTCGGTCACATTGGGAGACAGTGGACCCCAGGAAGAATCTGTGCAACGTCGTAGCGGGACCGGAGCAGGGAGACGGAAGTTCGAGCTCACCGATCGTCACATCCGACGTCACGCCGTAGAGGATCCACAGGCCACAACGGGCGAAATTTTGCGGAGTGTACGGGGATATTTGGATGCTCCGATATCGACGCGGGCAGTGTCACGCCGGTTGGCTGCGTCTTGATTGCTGTCCAGCCGTCCGTTGCTAAAGTTATCCTTAACAGACAGACATCGTCGTAACCGCTTGGCGTGGTGTCGCACCAGAGCTGGGTGGGGTGCCGAATAGAACATTGTAGTGTTCAGCGACGAATCGTGGTTCTCTCTCACCAAGGATGATCGCCGTGTGATAGTCTGGAGGCGACGAGGCTAACTCGTGAATTCTTCCGCCATTGCGGAGCGCCACACGGTCCGGCAACGTGGAATCGTTGTGCTACGTGCTATCAGCGCCCACAGACGCTCACCGCTGGGACACGTGACGTGCACATTAGCGGCGCGCCACTACATTGACGAGATGCTGCTTCCCGCAGCACTACCGTATCTGCAAGGCTTCCGAAACGCCTTTTTTCAACAAGACAACATCCGTCCGAATACCGTTCGGATCAGCTGAATGCTTTACACGGTATGAGGATGCTTCCGTGGCCAGCACGATTCCCCGACCTCTCGCCCATCGAGCATCTGTGGGACACGATTGGACGTCAGTTGAGTACGCTCCCAACCCCGCAAAATGAAGATGAACTGTGGACTCGGAACAATACCCATGGTCCACGATACCCCAAAACTCTATTCGGACTCTCATTGCCTCGATGCCACGTCGGATTCAACGCTGTGTCGCACAAAATGAGGGCAACACTCCTTATTGTTCATCCTGTGTATTCGCCACTGGAGCCTAGTCTGTATGTGACAATTAAATCATTTGTTTAGGACCTACTTGGCTATTTGTGTGTGCAGTTTGGTCTGTTTTCGAGCATTCCTTCATGGTGTGGCATTTTCTCTGTCAGGTAGTATATATATATATACACACACACAGTCGAGTCACATTATTGTGACTACATCCTACTTTTGACGTCAACAACAGCGCGTAGCCAATGAAAGAAGACACGTGTCGTCAGCTGGCTTGGAGGGTATAAAAGGTGTGCTGTAGGCACTCTGAAAACATATCATTCATTGCTATCATGGATAAAAAGAGCGATTTATCAGATTTGCAAAAAGGAATGATTATCGGCTTTCGGGCCAGGGGTGGCAGTGTTTCTGAAACAGCGCTGTTTGTGAACTGTTCGCGTGCTTCTGTGGTTAAAGTGTATCGTGATTGGGGGAAATGGCACCATTGGGAAGAAGCGACGTGGAAATTGCGGAGTACCACGCGTCATTTGTGTGAGAGGTGAACGTCGGTACGAAGATGCGTGAGGGCCATTCAACACGCTACAGTGGATCAACTGACCAGAGGGCTACCGGAAGTGTGTCTAAAACGTTAGTTTAGCGAACCTTGCTGCGTATGGGGATCCGATGCATGCGGATGGTCACTGAACCTGTGCTAACTAAGGTGCATCGGCAGAAAACGCTTACATTTGCGCAGCACTATCGGAATTGTACCTCCGCTGATTTGCAAAGGGTTGCCTTGTCCGATGAGTCACTGTTTTCTGCTTCATCGAACGGATGGACGTTGGCATATAAGGTGAGAAACATGGGATAACAAACACTCTTCAACCATTGCTAGCAGAACACAAGCTGGTGGGGGCAGTGTTATGGTCTGGGTAATGTTTTCGTGGCATTCCCTGGGTCTACTCATACCTGTGGGAGGCACTACGGACCGAATTCGTTATGAATGCATCCTTGCAGACCACGTACACCCATACATGCTGATTGTCTTCCTTGGGGAGGATGGGATCTCCCAGTACGACAATGCGACGTGTCACACAGCTGGAAATATCCGAGAGTGGTTGGAAGAGCACGATGAAGTCTTCAAAGTACTAACCTGGCCCCCTAATTCCCCAGACTTATACCCAGTTGAGCATGTGTGGGACCACCCTGATCGTGTTGTTTGCTCTATGGATCCTGCAGCTTTCAGATGCACTGCAGTCAGCATGGCTTCACATACCTGTGAACACCTTACTGAGTCACTCCCAGCCCGTCTAGCCGCTGTCCGCGCTGCACACGGCGGTTACTTTGGATATTAGCTGGTGGTCATAATAATGTGACTCGGCCGTGTATATATACGTGTGTATGTGTGTGTATGTGTGTGTATGTGTGTGTGTGTTCCACGTCACTTCGACAAGCTTTCGAATTCCTTCTACCCATGTGGTCTTTTCGTGTTCGTCGGAGTCCAATCTAATATTTCAGTTGTCCCACGGTGGTCAGTTCTTTTAGCAATATGTTCAACCCATTGCCACTTCTGCGATTTTACCTTAATCGTGATTTAATCAACTCTTGTAATTTTCCTGATCCTGAGTTCATCTTCTTATCTTTCCTTGTTATGCCCTCTCCATACTTCTTTCAACAGTTTCTAACCTCTGAAGGTCACTTTTAGTTAAATTTCATGTAAGCGATCTATAAGAACTGAATTGATGCATTGATTAAACACTTTGCTTTTAAGACATGGAGGTTAATTGATCTTGAAAATAATACTATTTCTTTCAAACGCTCTCAAGCCAAGTTTTATACGACTATTATTTTCTCCTTCGGTGTAGCCTTTGTTTGATATCTGTTGTCCAAGGAAGATGACGGCATTTGCTGCTTCTAGATATGACACATTCCTCATCAAATGTTCAATTCTTTTAAAAGCATTACATATCAACTTTGTATTCTCTGTAAGTTGTACTTCTAAACCAACCATATAAATGTTATTAATCAATTAATAGCGGAAACGACAAGACGATTCTGGCTATTATAGATTAATCTATGATAAGAATTGAAATTTGTATTCATACATGTAGGCTACATTTCCAAGTGTAGGAAATGACAGCTTAACCAGGAAGAGACAAAACACCAGGAATGCGAGCAGAGGTTAAAATGTATCGAGATTTCCACGAGTGTAATTAAATAAGCAAAACATCTGCGAATAACTCGTTCAACCTCCCAAAATGACTGCTCTTGAAAAAAGGCACCTACAAACAAAATAAAAACTACAAGTCTGGGTATAAGAGCTCAAATAACCCTGACTTGTTTCTACAAATATTATCAACTCAACGAACTACTTAATTGTAAGTAACAATCCCCATTCATTAATCATGTGGTATGCGTCGTGAGTTATTAGTTTTACAGGGTGTGACATAAATATTTTGCAAAATAAAGAGAAATGAAAAGAAGTAAAGGATATCGGAAGCTATTAACCGGATAGTGGCAATCTGTGACCTCGAAATATGAATAATCGGATGAGCAGCGAGAATCTTGCTGGTAATCTGACCCCAGTTAACTATGTCGTCTGTATCTTCCCACTTATCAAGTTCAGAATATATTTAAATCCTGCTCTAGCTGCCCGAGGAAACCCATCCACCGTATCAACTAACAAATACTAGAATTTCTGCTATGCAGAGCTTTTAATTCCTCAAGGAATATTCAAAAACTGGTTTGTCCTTAGTTAACGTTTACCGCTTCGTCATTGGTGAAAATGCGCAAAAGTGTGAGATCAAATATAGTCAACGCGTGAAACGTACTCCCTGATATGAGTTCGAATTCCTAGTTAGCGTGTCTCTTGTAAAAAAAAATACGTACTTACAGTGTCACTTTGTCCATCCGTCCGTCTGTGGACGCCATTTTTCTGCAAATATTAGTCCGATTTGAAACATTATTTCTGCTTTGCAAAGCTGGAAATGTGAGAACGATAATCCTTGCTTTCTGGTGTTTTTACGATGCGTAACTTTGCTCACCGCAAGGGGGCGTAAATGCATATGATTAGGAATTCAAAATACATTTTGTTCCATATATTTGCTTTTAATTATCCAATTGAAAAACTGTTCCTTCCTTTCGATACATAGGCGTTAACACTGGAGGGTCGCGGGGGGGGGGGGTTGTCAGGACCCACCAGATTTTCAGAGTCGGGGATCCTCATATATATATATATATATGTATATTTTATCATAATCATCACCATTGTCAACTATTGTTAATCCACTGCTGGACGAAGGTCTCTTCAAACCTCTTCCAAAACGGTCTGTCTTGTACCAGTCTCCTCCATGTTACTTCCGCATACTTTCGAATTTCATCCAGCCATCTCACATGTGGTATTCTTCTGGGTCTTTTCCTTTCCCTTGGCATCCAGTCTAAAATTTCGGCTGTCCATCGATGGTCTGTCCTTCTGGCAATATGTCCAGGCCATTTCCATTTCAGGAATATTACTCTGATCATGATGTCTTCCACTCTTGTCATTTTTCGGATCCACGAGTTCCTCTTCTTATCTCTCCTGGTTGCATCAAGTATGCACCTCTCCATGCCTCTTTGAGTTGTCTGCAGCCTTTGTATGTCTCTTTTAGTTAAGGTCCACGTCTCTGCACCATACGTAAGCACTGGAAGGATGCATTGATCAAACACTTTCCTTTTAAGACATAATGGCATATTGCTCTTGAAAATTATACTACTTCTTCCAAAAGCTCTCCAGGCAAGTCTTGACAAATATCAACCCCGCCTTTTCGTGGTGCATCCTGTTCCCGCTAAAGGGGCTCTGACGACCGCCAATAGCAGTATAACTATACCATCGGGATTAGAGGAAATGCTATCCCACACTCACCAACCCGCTTGGCCAGCGTGGTGAGTTAAGGCCAAACCCCTCCAAAATGACTCCATATGTATATATACATAATTGAAAGAGGGAGGGAATATGAACTTCCATTGTGCATGGCTTTTATCGATTATGAAAAAGCCTTTGATTCGGTGAAACCATCAGCAGTTACAATGGCTCTGAAATCCTGCGGTATTGAAGATGCATACATTAATATTATTAATAACATCTATGAAAATGCAAGTGCAAAGATTCGGCTGTTTGAAAATACAACACGCATAAAAATTGGAAAGGGAGTGAGACAAGGTGACACCATATCTCCGAAGCTCTTTAATGCCACATTGGAAAATGTCTTTCAATCACTGAACTGGGAAAAGAAAGGGATAAAGATTAATGGAGATTATCTAACCCACCTTCGTTTTGCTGATTACGTAGTCATTTTAGCAACTACCCCATCAGAGCTTCAGAGAATGATCCAGGAACTTGCTCACAAGAGTAAAGAAGTGGGATTAAAAATGAACTTTCAGAAGACAAAAGTGATGTTCAATGCTTTTTCAAGAAATGCAGATTTATCGATTGATGGAGAAAAACTGGAGATAACAGATACGTATGTTTATCTTGGACAGCAGATATCAAGTGAGGGTCACATTGATGAAGAAATTAATCGGCGTACAAAACTTGCCTGGAGAGCTTTTGGAAGAAACAGCATAATTTTCAAGAGCAATATGCCATTATGTCTTAAAAGAAAAGTGTTTGATCAATGCATCCTTCCAGTGCTTATGTATGGTGCAGAGACGTGGACCTTAACTGAAAGAGATATACAGAGGCTGCAGACAACTCAAAAAAGCATGGAGAGGTGCATGCTTGGTGTAATCAGGAGAGATAAGAAGAGGAACTCGTGGATCCGAAAAATGACAAGAGTGGAAGACATCATGATCCGAGTAAAATCCCTGAAATGGCAATGGGCTGGACATACTGCCAGGAGGACAGACCCTCGATGGACAGCCGAAATTTTAGATTGGATTCCAAGGGACAGAAAGACCCAGAAGAAGACCACATGGGAGATGGGTGGATGAAATTCGAAAGTATGCGGGAGTGACATTGAGGAGACTGGCACAAGACAGACCGTTTTGGAGGAAACTTGGGGAGACCTTCGTCCAGCAGTGGATTGATAATGGTTGACAATGATGATAATGATGATGACGATATATATGTATATTTTATCATCATCATCACCATTGTCAACTATTATCAATCCACTGCTGGACGAAGGTCTCTTCAAGCCTCTTCCACAACGGTCTGCTGTCTTGTACCAGTCTCCTCAATGTCACTCCCGCATACTTTCGAATTTCATCCACCCATCTCCCATGCGGTCTTCTTCTGGGTCTTTTCCTTTCCCTTGGAATCCAGTCTAAAATTTCGGCTGTCCATCGATGGTCTGTCCTTCTGGCAGTATGTCCAGGCCATTGCCATTTCAGAATATTACTTTCATCATGATGTCTTCCACTCTTGTCATTTTTCGGATCCACGATTTCCTCTTCTTATCTCTTCTCGTTACATCAAGCATGCACATCTCCATGCCTCTTTGAGTTGTCTACAGCCTTTGTATGTATCTTTTAGTTAAAGTCCACATCTTTGCACCATACGTAAGCACTGGAAGGATGCATTGATGAAACACTTTTCTTTTAAGACATAATGGCATATTGCTCTTAAAAATTATGCTGTTTCTTCCAAAAGCTCTCCAGGCAAGTCTTGACAAATGTCAACCCCGCCTTTTCGTGGTGCATCCTGTTCCCACTAAAGGGGCTCTGACGACCGCCAATAGCGCTATATCTATACCATCGGGATTAGAGGAAATGCTATCCCACACTCAACAACCGGCTTGGCCAGCGCGGTGAGTTATGGCCAAACCCCTCTAAAATGACTCCATATGTATATACACTTAATGTGTGTATGTGTGATCGTACCCCCCCCCCACCCCCCACCCAAGATTTTGAAACATGGTTACGCCACTGTTTCGATGCCATTTACAACGAAGACTGTTTGTTTTGGGTACTTTAACATTCGCTAACCCCCAGGTCATAAAAAATTATTGTAAATGTGCATGCGTAGGTTCATTCCTACGTGGAATTTCTCTTTTCGCGCCATTTTTGGGCAAAGAGGACGAAATCAACATGTTTTAAGGCTGTTGCTTCACATGCACGCGATCAGCAGCATTACCGCTGGTTTAGAACATACAGTAAGTATTCGAAGTGTATTGTACCTGTCTTTGTGTGGCAATGATATTATTTTAAGGGTGCGTTAATGAGAGAAACACAAGCTTAAGGGTGTTTGCAGGTAGTCCCACGTAGAAGAGGATGAACTCCGAAACCCGATTAAGGAAGGTGGAAATTTTCTGAAGTTTTTATGAAAATGGAGTCACTTTTGATAAGGGAGAAGGAGACGGAACCTCGTATTTGAGACACAGGTCGGGTGGTGAGTTTTGGGGTAGCAGAGGAGTTGGTGTTCGAAAAGTAGGAAGTTCGGGTCTAGGATCCATATAGCAACAGACGGAGGCGAAACCAATCAAGCATTCCATTAACCTGCCCCTAGATAAGTCCCGAGCCACATACCCACTTTTGACTTTATGGTACGAACCAGCAAAATTATTATAAGTCCCAAGCCACATACCCCAAGCCACATACCCACTTTTGACTTTATGGTACGAACCAACAAAATTATTTTAAGTCTCAAGCCCCATACCCCAAGCCACATACACACTTTTGACTTTATGGTACGAACCAACAAAATTATTATGAGTCCCAAGCCACATACCCCAAGCCACATACCCACTTTTTGACTTTATGGTACGAACCAACAAAATTATTATAAGTCCCAAGCCACATACCCACTTTTGACTTTATGGTACGAACCAACAAAATTATTTTAAGTCTCAAGCCCCATACCCCAAGCCACATACCCACTTTTGACTTTATGGTACGAACCAACAAAATTATTATGAGTCCCAAGCCACATACCCCAAGCCACATACCCACTTTTTGACTTTATGGTACGAACCAACAAAATTATTATAAGTCCCAAACCACATACCCACTTTTTGACTTTATGGTACGAACCAACAAAATTATTATAAGTCCCAAACCACATACCCACTTTTTGACTTTATGGTACGAACCAACAAAATTATTATAAGTCCCAAGCCACATGCGCCAAGCCATGTACCCACTTTTGACTTTATGGTACGAACCAACAAAATTATTATAAGTCCCAAGCCACATACCCACTTTTGACTTTATGGTACGAACCAACAAAATTATTATAAGTCCCAAGCCACATACCCTAAGCCACATACCCACTTTTGACTTTATGGTACGAACCAACAAAATTATTATAAGTACCAAGCCACATACCCCAAGCCACATACCCCAAGCCACATACCCCAAGCCACATACCCACTTTTGACTTTATGGTACGAACCAACAAAATTATTATAAATCCCAAGCCACATACCCACTTTTTGACTTTATGGTACGAACCAACAAAATTATTATAAGTCCCAAGCCACATACCCCAAGCCACATACCCACTTTTGACTTTATGGTACGAACCAACAAAATTATTATAAATCCCAAGCCACATACCCACTTTTTGACTTTATGGTACGAACCAACAAAATTATTATAGGTCCCAGGCCACATACCATAAGCCACATACCCACTTTTGACTTTATGGTACGAACCAACAAAATTATTATAAGTCCCAAGCCACATACCCTAAGCCACATACCCACTTTTGACTTTATGGTACGAACCAACAAAATTATTATAAGTCCCAAGCCACATACCCTAAGCCACATACCCACTTTTGACTTTATGGTACGAACCAACAAAATTATTATAAATCCCAAGCCACATACCCACTTTTTGACTTTATGGTACGAACCTACAAAAATATTGTAAGTCCCAAGCCACATACCCCAAGCCACATACCCACTTTTGACTTTATGGTACGAACCAACAAAATTATGTGACGGCTCTAGCTAGATCACAATTATGTTGATTAAGAACTAGAAACGAGCAAGATCCATTACAGGTGCCGTTTCTTTTTCAAGTAGTGCAAAGATTTTCCGCTAGGGGCATAAAAATAAATTCGATTTCCTCGATATCTCTGCTTCTAAGAGTCCGATATGAAAAAATATTTCTGCAACAGATAGAGTTCCTGGTGGGAAATATTCCGCATGTAATTTTCTAATTTTGTTTGAAGGATGGTTTGGCCACTACGTGTATAAATCTATTTAAGATGTATTTTCAGCTGAAATCTCGATTTAATTTTTTTTTTTCTTGGACCAATACCTCTCAACACGAAAAAAGCTTCTGAGATTATCTTCTGTTTAAAATAGCCCATGGTTTTTCCGCCAGGATGCGTAAATGTATAAATTATTTTTTTCGACATCTCTGCTTCTAAATTCCCGATTTAAAAAATTATTTTTTTATCGGAGAGCGCTTCTGGTGCAAAATGCTCTGCATATAATTTCAAAAGTTTTTTAACGCACAAATGTACCCCTAGAGAGTGGAAATTCACTGTTCCGTTAACAGCCTAATTGCAGCATTATCTAGGGGACTAATAACCCGATATTTCTCGGTCAGATACTACTAACCATGAAAACATTTTGTGTATATTTCCTTCCCAAAATAACGCACATCTTCCTCGCTGGGGTGGCGCAAATATTTAATCTGTTTTTCTCATTATCTCTCCTTCTAAATGTCCTAGTTAAAAAATTATTTTAACGCCGGATACAATTTACCTATTGCAGCATTTTGCTTCTACCTGTGCAGTATCTTATAGTTCACAATTATGTAACTAGGTGGCGTTTTTGTTCCTCAATTTGCAGCTGCGTCTTTGCTTCTAAAAACCCTACCTAATTTTTTTTTTTTGGCTGTATAACATTTGCTAGAATAAAGATGAGGAATATTACCCTCTTTAAATAATGAGCAGCTTTCCCGCTAGGAGGGCGTAAAGGCCAAATCCTTTTTCTCGCTATATCTGCTTCCAGGAAACATATTTAAAAACTATTTTTCCTTGGCAATGCTTTTGCCATGAAGATTACTTTTTGCATATTTTCAACTTTTCCATTGTGCAAAAATACTTCCGCTAGGGGGAGTAGAGTTATACCCTGTTTTCCTCTAGATTTCTTCTAACTGTTCGATTTGAAAATACCTTGGCCACTAAGATCTATCGTTCTTCTGCTATGAGAAACCTTTCCTGTACAATTTCTTCATTTTCGTAACATACTTTACAGCTGCTACTGGGAGTAAGTAGGCGTTTTTATTTCTGGATGTTTTATCGATTAAAAATGTTGATTTTTTTTACTAAGCGGTTCCATTGACTATGAGCCACTGAAAAATTTTATTTGCGTCGAAAAGGTTTCAAAATACGAGCTCATTACAACCGAAAATTCGTTGTCAACTTTCTTGTGTATTTCTCTTTACGTCGCTTTTCCTGCCACAACGATGGAATCTGTGGTAACTTTGTAATGGGAGACTCTTTAAAGTATTAGATGCTCATAAGAAGCGTAAATGTGAAAATACTCCAAATACGTGGCGACAGTTAATAAATAAATACATCGCTCTTTTCACGTTCCAGAAACACACAGCATCCGAAAAATTGTTTTTCAGCCGCCGCTGTGGAATTGAACCAACAGAACTCTCGATATCTAGCCGAGTGTGTTACATTTACTCCACGGTGGCCAACAATCCACGGTGCTATGTGTATTTTTTTAAGTCAGCTTCTGACACCATATATCCGTAAGATGGGCTCAGCTACTGAGACGTCTACATCTGGTGGGCATTAACGGCACTAGCTATATATATATTATAGCAGTTAAATCCAAAAAAAAAAAAAAAATACACATAGCACCGTAGATTGTTGGCCACCGTGGCGTAAATGTAACGCACTCGGCTAGATATCGAGAGTTCTGTTGGTTCAATTCCACAGCGGCGGCTGAAAAACAATTTTTCGGATGCTGTGTGTTTCTGGAACGTGGAAAGAGCGATGTATTTATTTATTAAATGTCGCCACGTATTTGGAGTATTTTCACCTTGGATCTCGCCCTTCGGATTTAACTGCTATAATATATATATAGCCAGCGCCGTTAACGCTCACCAGATGGAGACGTCTCAGTAGCTGAGCCCATCTTACGGATTTATATTGTCAGAAGCTGACTTAAAAATACACATAGCACCGTGGATTGTTGGCCACCGTGGCGTAAATGTAACGCACTCCGCTAGATATCGAGAGTTCTGTTGGTTCAATTCCACAGCGGCGGCCGAAAAACAATTTTTCGGAGGCTGTGTGTTTCTGGAACGTGGAAAGAGCGATGTATTTATTTATTAGAAGCGTAAATAATCGACATATAAATAAATAAATTTGCCTTGTAATAATAAATATCAAAGGCAGCTCTGAATAAACCAATATTGGTTTGGAAGGAAAGTAATGTCCAATGACGAAGTATCCGAAGACGAATCGAAGCCCCGGCCACTGCACACGTTGGCCACTGAGATTGCGCAGCACACCGGCGTGACGTCAGCAGGCAGGTGGCTTAAATCAGTGGCAGTTAGGGACGGGCACATTGGGAGGTAACATCAATGATCGACATCAGTGGTTACTCATTCGCAAAACATTGATGCATCGATAGTATCGGTGGAAATTTTCGATGTATAGCTGAAAACCTCGATGTTTTGGTTAATAAGCCGAAAAATTCGTTGTTTTCAATCTGCAGGGTTAAATACGCAATAGATGTGCAAAATCTCTGTTCAATATAACTCACCCCCTCCCCGGTTGTAAAAGCCCTGCTCTGAACTAATATACACAAACATCGGCCATATCTGTGCATTAATAAATTCAACCGATTACTCTGCACTAAGAGACATCTCAGCTTGCTTCTCATTAATAAACATCAATATTTTTCTGCGCTTATAAACATTGGCAATTGTTCTGTACTACTACAATAAGCATCCGCCATTTCTCGGTATTAATAAATTCAACCGATTACTCTCCACTGACGAACGTCGGCAACTGCTCTGTACCAATAAACATCGGAAATTTTTCTGTATCAATAAATTCAACTGATTATTCTGCAATAACACGAACCGAAGATTATTTCGCAAGGATAAACATCAGCGATTTCTTTGCACTAATAAACTTCGGCTATTTCTGCGCAGTGTTAAACATAATCAATTCCTCTGTACTAAGTAACATCGTCAATTGATCAGCACTAATAAATGTTAGCGATTTCTCAGCGCTAATAAACTTCGGTAATTGCTCTACATTACTAAACATAATCAGTACTACGAATTAGCATCTTCAGTTGATCTTCCCTAACGAACGTCAGCGCTTTCTTTGCTTTAAAAAACTTCTGCAATTTTTTTGGCAGTACTGAACATCGTCAGTTCCTCTGTACTAATTAGCATCGTCAATTCCTCTGTACTAATTAGCATCGTCAATTCCTCTGTACTAATTAACTCAGTCAATTCCTCTGTACTAATTAACTCAGTCAATTCCTCTGTACTAATTAACATCGTCAACTGATCTGCAAAAATGAAAATATACAATTTTTCTTAAATTTGAACAACAGCAATTTTTCCGAGATAAAGATATCGGCGATTTCTCGGGCATATGACGAAGTAAATTTCTCCATCATTTTTATGCTAGGGGTGGAATTCGAACCTGCAACTCTCGGCTCAGGATCTGCGAGTGCTATCCACTGCACCACACTGGCATGTTCTCTCACTGCTATCTGCCTTTATCTCATGTGCGTCCTGCGGGGCAAGCACGTCACAGGCAACTAATGAATCTCGGCGATTTTGAAGTTTTTTATTTACAGTAGATTCTCGTTAACTGGGACACATCTAGACTAGAACACTTCGCCCCAATTAAACGAAGTTTTATCCCGAAGAGCTATTTTGGGATGTTCTTCATGAACTGACCCAAATAAACGGCTGTCCCGATTAACCGATGCCCAATTAATCGGAATTAACTGTATCTTGTTAATCGGTATTCTGCTGGTTATCTTCAAACCATGTTGAAAGATATCGCCAGTGTGGGCAAGACTGCAAAACATTTTTTTCTCTTTTTGAGAAGAAGTAAAAACAAATCCTCCTCGAGATCCCTTATTTTTTTTTTTTCAATTCAGAAAACAATAACGTTTCTTCTTTTTCCCCGTCTGCTAAAAGAGTGCAAGTAATGCTTAATATTGTTTGCCTATCCTTGTCATAGATTTTCGATTACCAAATTACCTGTTTCGAAAGAATTTCTTTCCCATTGAACGAACAAGAAGATAATTTTCATTCATGAGTATTCCCAAGGAAAACTTTGACTTTTCGAGTTTTCATTGAGCAGAAAATACTCGCCCTGGCAATGACAGAGACCCATTTCTGGGACTCATTAATTAAGAGCAACGCATGAGACACGAGTCGCACAGGTGGCAGGTAGAGGCGAGAGCGCAACCGACACGAATTCTTTTTCTTCTTGCTCATACATTCTCTTGCTTCTGGGCGTGCAGTCGGAAACCACCCTGAAGTCCATAGATTTACTCATAAAGTCTGCACTGGGATGAGAGAAAAGGAAAAAAAAAAAACATAAGAGGGAATTTTTTTTACCTCCGCCCAGAAGAATGCTACAGGTGGTATCCAAGGAGGGCCACCTCCGCATCGAGACCTTTCAGTTGCGGCCCTTCCGCTGCGGAGGTCATCGGGACATGAACTCTGACCTTTATAGAACAACGGTGCATAGCGCGCCAGTTTTCCACCCTGGATTCTCCAGATTTTTCATGATTAAAACGCAATTAAATCTTTAATGCGCGTCTTGCCGTTTCGCTAAGCGGTAAGCTCTAATATATTTTAAACGCCTTTAATCTTTGTAACAAATGTTAGTATTGGATTTTGAATAAGCGCAAAAAAAATATTCCGTAATCTTTAGCTCAACAACCTTACTTTCTGACGATTAATACTGGAAACGTACGTTTGTAATGAAAATATTTTGTACCTCATCAGTTTCAATGCACTCATTCTTACTTCTATTAGCAATGGAAAGGAAAAAAGGCATTGCACATTAAAACAAAAGAAACATTTTCAATTGAGAGAAGAAAGCCCTTTTGTTTTCATTTTAGAAAGTAATATCTCTGCCTGCGTTTCAGATCTGATTAATTTCTAATTCTGAAAATGCAAATTAGTGCGATATAAAGTCATCAAATTGCACCTTGCCTGAAAAAACAGTATACAAAATTTAAAACGAGAACAAAGATTGGCACGAAATTATCGGGTGTAATGAGCACGCCTTCTGAAATCCTTTCGCATAAAAAATGTCGAAGTAGATTTTTAGAAAAGCAGAAAATCAGTTAAAAAAAAAAGAAAATGCACTAACGCCACAAGCTGAAACAACCCGTATTATTTTAATATATTGAACGTACCCAGCAATAAAAAGAATTTCTCCGGACAAATTTATAGAATAGGAAAAACATAGTGACGCACCCAGTTATAGTTACATTTAATTATTTCTTAACCATTTTTATGGAATCTGAAAAGCATAGTGAACGGACCCAGTTGTAAAAGAATTTCTCTAGCCAAATTTATAGAATAGGAAAAACATAGATATCAGGTTCTCGTGCGGAATGAATCATAGAACTTATTTAATGTATAAGTTAAAAGATAAATAAAGCCATAAGAACTTTCGGTCTTCCTAAAGACCATCATCAGATGGAAGTACTGAAGCTTCAGTACTTCCATCTGATGATGGTCTTTAGAAGACCGAAAGTTCTTATGGCTTTATTTTTATTCTTTTAACTTATACATTAAATAAGTTCTTCACTTCATCGGAAGCCTGCGTAGTGTTTTAATTATTGTGCTTTTAAGATTGAGGAAAAACATGGTGACGCACCCAATTAGAGTTATATTTAATTATTTGCTTAGCCAGATTTACATAATCTGAATAACATAGTGAACGGACCCAGTTATAAAAAAGAATTCCTCCATAAAGATTTATAGAATCGGAAAAACATTGTGACGATCGAGTTATAGTTATATTTAATTATTTGTTTATCGAGATTTATGGAATCAGAAAAAGGTTTCAAAGTAGAAATAGGTAATTGCGCCCATTGATGGCAGAAATGTTCCTTACAAAAAAGCGCAAATTATATGCGAAATGTTCCCCATAGAGTAAGATACCAGAAGCAAAAGGAATTTTTCAAATCGGATAGTTTAAATCAGAGACGGAAAACATTAGCATGTACCCTTTTATGACACGTCTGAAGGAAAGAAAATAGCGTGCTTATGTTGTCACTATGCTCGTCTGTGGATATCATAAAGTTTTATTTGAAAAATGGCTTTTGAACTGCGGTAACTATGTGAGAACGATAATCCATGAATTTTGGTCTCTTTACGATATATGAATTAAGGACTATGGGGCGTAATTTTTTCGAGGGTGGGGGGTCGCACTATGAGCAACTGTTATGTCTATAAGTAGTAACTCTTCCTTAATTTTGGGCCACTGCTCCTGGGGAACGGACAGTCATCAGACAAACACACTACACATGCCTCATCCATGTGTCGAACCCGGGGATATCTCGGAAGAATGATAAGAAGGCAGGGCCTTAGAACCCTCGACCACTAGGAGAGGGGGACAGAGGCGTAAATACAGATGTTGGAGAATTTAAAATATACTTTATTCCAAATCATTGCTAATAAATGTACGATTGAAACAATTCTTTTTACCTTCGGTATGTTATAGAACAAACGTAATGGCGTACCGAAAAAAATTGGGGGTACTCCGTAAAAAATATCTTCGGGGCCCTTTTACAAAAAATGTATTCCTTTCAATTTCCAAAATTTTTTAAATCCCGTAATTAATAACTAGGATTTAGCGGCGTTTTTATCATTCAAAATCTTCGAAACCCGAGGCTGGTAGATGACAAGGTTATGCGCATCCTGCACTTCCGGTGATTGCTTTGTGACGTCACTGTCCGAATCGCCATCGTAAGACTACCTAATCGTCACGTTTGTTTGTATCTGCAACATAGCAGCGTGTCGGAATTATTATTCGTAAACCAGCTGAAATAATCTTCATAAATTCTACCAGATTTTTTAATGCGGAATGTTTTCAATCTTTAATTTAAAATAAATTTGGGGAATGTTGCCGAAATACTTTTCGTTATTCCTCATAAAGAAATTATTTATTATATGGCAATAATGTGTCCTGCTGTGCGTTTTCCCTTCTAAATTTATATAAAAACAGCAAACATTCGTCTTGTAACTAAATTAATATCTAAAAGTGTAACCGCTTTTCCGCCCTTTACGTAACAAAACTGTGTGGGAGGTATTTTCGAAATCTCCCTTACTAAAATATTCACATGGCTGTGAATTTCTTCTGTATTTAATGTAAATGTGCTTTTTCATGAGCTTTTGTTCTGCGTTTCAGTTATAAAAATTGTTAACATCTTCCTCCAAAGTTGGGATCTACGATTCATATGTTAGGACAGTTATATCACTCAGTGACGTCACGATTATTTGTCTGCGAGGAAGGTGGGATGAACAAACCGTACTGTCTATTAACCTCGTTTGAATCCTACAGGTATTTTTCGTAAAACCAAAATGATTGCATTTCATTGCGCGTAACACAAATGTGCATATTGTAATTAAATTGATTGCCGTACTTTTATATCATTACAACGTAGTACAAAACACTTTCTCCAAAATCAATCATATCACACAGATTTTATTCTTTTAAAAGACTAGGGCCAACCTCTTTGAAATGCCTACAAACACAAAGCACGTGACTGCCGAGGGACAGTGTTTTTCGGATTCATACGAAAGTACAGAGCGTCAAGTAAGCAAGTAAATAAGTAACAATAAATAATTATAAATAACACCTTACTGGCATAAAAATTTCATTTATTGAACTGATATGTCTTCCGCATTCTCTTGTTAATATACGTCTATAAGGACTATGAAAAAGGGCCTCAAGTCGTTTGGAATAGCTGCTTTCCCGTCATCAAGTTTTTATGAACTAGAAATGACTTTCGAATGTTTTAATTATTTATTGAAAAAAAAAAAAATCTAAAAATTCCTTTTCTTTTTAATACTTCATTGCTGCCGTCAAAAATTCCTGGCTATTTCTTAGCAGCCACCACGCGATGTGGGGGTTGCGCCGGCGATCAGTGCGCTAATGAACGAACACATTTTGCGTAGTTTCTTGTTTTAAAAAAATGAAGTTTTCTCGCTAGAGGGCATATATCGTATTTCCTTCTGATATGTCATCTAAATCCGATTAGAAATTTTTTTTTTGAGTGGAAAGCGTTCATAGGAAATAATATTTACTATATAACTTATAATTTTTCGTCACACACACCGTTTTGCCAGAATGTGGCGTAAGGATAGGTCTCTACTGTTACTTACAGTTACATCTGTGCTTCTGAAAACTCGATCGGAAAATTCTACTTTTGACAGATGCCACTCACAGCAAAAATGTAAGAAATTCTGATTATGCCGGATAGCGTTTGTGGCGAAGATTATGTTGCCTATAATTTATAAATTTTAATGCACGATCTTACGAATAGAAGACGTAATGGTAAGTTCCCTTTTTAAAACGAATTTGCAACTGCATCTGTTCGTCTAAAAAATCCAATTGAAAAGAAAAATTCATTTCAAACAGAAAACGATCTCTACGACAACATTTTATGCATATTCTATGCTCAAAATAATACACAATTTATCCGCTAGGAGTTTTCTTGATATATCAACTTCTAAAAAGTCAGTTTTAAAATTTTCCTTTGAAATCCGATACCATTCGGTTTAAGGAACATTTCCCTAGGCTGTTGGTTTTTCATAATGCACATTTCGGACGCTAGGAGCCGTTAGTAGCATTTCTGCTTGCAATTGTATCTGTGCTTTTAAAATGTCTATCGAAAAATAAATCTCTGTATTTCATTTACTATGGCAAAAAACATAAATATTATTTACTTTTTAAAATACATGGTCATCCCACTATGGGTGTATATGTACAAACTTTTCCTCTCTTTTTTGGTATCTCTGCTTCTAAATAAAAAACATGAACAAAAAATTCTGCGAAAGTTTCCCCTATACAGAATATTTTGCTCATTTTCTCCCTTTATAACAGTTCTGCCCTTATAAAATGTCAGAACATATTTCCATTTGAACAGTATAGCTGATTTTAAAATTCCCTTTGAAAAATAATTTCTTGGTGGGACACATTTCACTATGAAGAGTATTTTATGTCTCTTATTTTCTTCAAATATCGATCAGCTTTACAGTCAATTGGTGCAAAGTTTCATCACGTTTTCTGTGTATCTCTATTTCTAACTGTTCAGTTAGAAAAAATTCTCTTGTGAGGTCACATCCCATGGTGCGAAACATTTTCTATATACCCAAGAAACGCATATATCGTATTAAATTCGTTTATTTTTAAGGCGTAAGAAGCACAAAGGTTCGCCAAGCTTTCGCACTCCACTAGGAGGCTTTTTCAAGGCGAAGGTAGACATAAAAATTCAGGGAATAGGAACAAAGATGATTTTCGAAAATAACGTGAGTGACATCACGAGCATATTACATGAATTTTTAACACGCAATTACACGGCGCGCCGCGACGTGTTCCCCTCTTTTAAAAGCTTGGCGAATCTTTTTGTTTATTATGCCATAAAAATAAACACATTTAATATGCTATATGCGTTTTTTGAGTTTCCCTTTGTGGTGTATTAAAAATAAAATTTTCTATATAGTTTGTGATTCTTCCTAACGCTACTGGGCGGAAGTAGACATTTCTACTTGCAAATGCTTTGTCCATTCTAGATATCAGGTTGAAAAAAACCATTTTGTAACTGAATCCATTCACTATGAACATTGCGCAATTTTTTTTTACTATTTTTTTTTTGCTAGCCGGAGTACATTATTTCCCCTTTTCACTTATTTGTTTGTGTTTTTCTGTTTCGAAAATTATTTTAAAGCAATGCAAATACGCGCTCATCACACCCAAGAATTCAGTGTCATCTTTCTTTTTTCAAAAGACCTGCTGAAAATACTAATTTGTACAGGTTTCCGATTATCCTATTCGCCCTCAAACTCGTGATGCCACACGTCGATTTAATTCAGTCATGCAATTAATGATAGTTCGCGTCCCAGAAGTTGTTACAGAAGAGTCAACCTGCAGGTCATTTGCCTCCTAATTTGGTGATCTGAGTTCAATTTCCGCGAGTCATTTGTATCTCGGTAAACCGAATGACATTTGCCTCCAACCATAAGACGCAATAATTTTGTTTTTGTTTCTAATCGTTTTTTCAAGCTTGCTTGCAGGGGTTCATTTTTTCACCGAAAGGACATTATAAATATTACATTATAGACAAATAACACTAATTGCTTTTCGTGATCAGCCAAAATCTCTTTTTACGTCAGCTCTCAGCTTCCCCTGTTTCTGAATCTCGAGGGTTTTTTTTTCCTTTTCTCTCCTGTTTTCTCTCTTTCTCTCTGAAACTAGAATAGAACATTTAATTTCCAATTTCACAGCAGATTTTAATCGTTATGAAAAAAGTTTGCGAAAATTTGCATTTATTACTATAGTTTTACACGAATAGATACATTAATTATTTACAATCATGACCATTTGAAAAGGAAAATACTGTTTTTTTAAGGGGGGGGGACCTCCCCAGTCTTCCCCGCTAGATCCGCTGGTGCTTACCCCTCAGGCCGAACCCCATTTTCTTCCTTTCTGTGTTAAACGAATGCGAGATTGACGTACACTTCGTAAAATCCATAGACTGAATTCATATGAAACCTATGAATTCATATGAAACCTATGAAACCTATGAATCCCCAGTCTTCCCCCGCTAGATCCGCTGGTGCTTACCCCTCAGGCCGAACCCCATTTTCTTCCTTTCTGTGTTAAACGAATGCGAGATTGACGTACACTTCGTAAAATCCATAGACTGAATTCATATGAAACCGAAAAGATGAGCTAATGCAGTTTGGCTGTATTTTTTTAATGTTTTTGTTGGTACTTAACTGATGAAACTCCATTCGAATATTGTAATCTTGTGTTAGCGTCTAAGTGGCATATAAACTTTTGAATGAGTCAGCTTGCAAACTTACTCTGAAAATTATTTTATAATATCAGGACAAAGCTTTTGTAAAGGAAAACATAAAAAGTGTAAAACAATCCTCTTTTTTTTTTCAGAAATCTTTATGCTTTCATTGAGATCGCACGAAAAAAAAATCTTTTTTTCGTAATAAGATGGCTAACAATAACATTATTCAAGTAATATATTAGGTGTACAAATAAGTTTTAAAGCGTTTTAAGACAACGCAACATGTAATTTGAGAGAAAACAACAATACCTTTACGAATCAAAATATGCGCCGTCATTATTCTTCACCTTACGCCATCGGTCGGAAAGCTGACGGATTCCAGCCATGAAGAATACTTCGTCGTGTGACGCGATGAAGTCGTCAACCCATTTTTGCACTTCGTCACATATCCGGAACCGTACAGCACACAAACCATGTTGCCTCGATTGAAACAAATGCTATGTTGGTACTGAACAAAAGGGTGGTCCAAAACTTCCCAGCCAACCGTCAATAACGTTTCTTGACCGATTTCACGACATGCGGCCTAGCGTTGTTATGCAGTAATTTCACGGTACGCAAACCTTTGCCTTTAAATGGACGTTTCCGACAGGTTTCCTGGTTCAATCGCAGCAATTGTTTTTTATGAAGATCAGCAGTAACCGGTTGACCCTGTTCCAATAGTTCATAAAAAAACACACCTTTCATATCCCACCAGATACACAGCAGAACTTTCTTGGAGTGAATATTGCGTTTCGGTGTCGAAGTTGTTGCTTCACGGGAGCCTACTCTGTTTTTTTTTTTTTTTTTGCGTTTGGGATTGTCGTGCCATATCCACTTTTCATCACCCGTTACAAGTTTTCACAGGAAAGACTTTCTGTGTTGTTTATTCAACAGGTTGAAACACTTCATGTCACGCTTATCCTTGTTCCTCTGGCTTAGGTCATGTGGCACCCATTTTCCTTCCTTCTGAATCTTTCCCATCGTGCGTAAACGATTGAAAATGGTATGTTGAGTTACCCCCAGGTGTTTAGCTAGTTCTTTTTGCGTTTGAGACGAATCTTCATCCAGCAATGCTGCAGTTTCTCATGTGCAACCTCCTGCGGGGGCGTCGCTACGTTCTCGATCGCTAACATCAAAATCAACTGCTTTAAACCGTCTAAACCAAAACTCACACGTGCTAATATTCTCCCCTAGAACCGAACAGATCGATGCACATGCTTTTGCAGTACTTTTTCCTTGATGAAATTCGTAACGAATGCAGTGTCCAGTAAATGCATTATCGTTTGCCATCTTTCACCTCCCGATGTGCAAGTGCATTTGACTGTTGAGCAAACTTCTGTGTCACATTTTATACTCTGAACCAGTTACGGTAACATGAAAACAACGCGGGAGAATATCGAATATGTAAATTAGTGGTATACATCACACAAAAAACGCTTTAAAACTTATTTTTACATCTAATATAAAGGCAGTGTTACTCTTGAATGTCCATAATTTTGGTTTCTGGAGAGATCAATAGTCAAATTATTCGAAACATGAATTATGCTCACAGAGGTCTTTGATTCTTTGTAAAATTCTGTTCCACATTTCTACGGTTTTTTATTCCTTTTACCTTGCTTTCTTTCAACCGACAAATGTAGGAGTTAATTAGGATGTCAGCCTGCATAACAGGCCGCCCTTTCCAGACGACCGCCTGCATAGGAGGAGGGAGGTTTCCTTGGGGACACCTGAGTTTTCAAAGCTCTTACCGTTTGAACAAAAGGTGGGATGCTAAGACAATGCCTTTTTGACATTCTCCGTCGTTAGCATTTCTAGGTTTCTTCTCTGTAAAAAGAACATTTATTCAGCCTTTTCTTTTTAATCAATGCGTGGATTGTAATTTGGGTGATTGTTAGGGGAACACTGCATTGTTGCGGAAATTCCTTCTCTTTCTATGAATTATTCCGTTCCTTCCCCCATCGACTTCTTTCTCTTTGCCCTCTCCTTGCCCCTTTTCTACTCACTCTCTACATCTCTCCTTGTGCTCGGGCACTAATTCAATCGAAACGATGCGAGAAGAAAAACGATGTATTAGAAAGAATCCTTAAATAAGTCATTTTCTTTTTAAAATATCTTAGCAACTTTTCAATTTTCTTATAGCGTTCATCTCAATACATTCTTTGATAAATTACTAAAATTCATGGCTTGAGAAAAACGCATTTCTCCAGTGTGTGCTTATTCACGAGCAATAATAAACAGTCAGGTCACATCATTGCGACCACCTCCTACTTCTGTCTTCAACAGCGCATAGCCAATGAAAGAAGGCACATGTCGTAAGCTGACTTGGTGGGTATGCAAGGTGTAATGTAGGCAGTCTGAAAACATATCACACGTCGCTGTCATGGATAAAAGGAGCGATTTATCAGATTTGCAAAAAGGGATGATTATTGGCTTTCGGGCCAAGGGTGGCAGCATTTCTGAAACAGCAAAGTTTGTGAACTGTTAGCGTGCTGCTGTGGTTAAGGTGTATCGTGACTGGAGAAATGGCACCATTGCAAATAAGCGACGTGGAAACTGCAGAGCACCACGTGCTGTTGATGTGATAAGTGAACGCCGACTTCGAAAGTGCGTGAAGGCCGATCGGCAGGCTGCAGTGGAGCAACTCACTGGGCTAATGAACCAGGAGGCTACCGGAAGTGTGTCTAAAACGACACTTCAGCGAACCCTGCTGCGTATGGTGCTCCGATGAAGACGGATGGTCACTGCGCTATGCTAGCGAAGGTGCATCGGCAGAAGAGGCTTACATTTCCACAGCACTATCGAAATTGTACCTCCGCTGATTGGCAAAGGATCGCCTTTTCCGATGAGTCACGTTTTCTGCTTCATCGAACGGATGGACGTTGGCGTATTAGGCGAGAAACATCGTAGAACAAACACTCTTCAACCATTGCTGGCAGAACACAAGCTGGTGGGGGCAGCGTTATGGTCTGGGGAATGTGGTATTCTCTGGGTCCACTCATACCTGTGGAAAGCACTATGGACCGAATTCATTATGAATCCCTCCTTGAAGACCACGTACACCCATACATGCTGTTTGTCTTCCCTGGGGCGGATGGGATCTTCCAGAATGATAATGCGACGTGTCACACAGCTAGAAATGTCCGAGAATGGTTGGAAGAGCACGATGAAGACTTCAAAGTACTTCCCTGGCCTCCTAATTCCCCAGACTTAAACCCAATTGAGCATCTGGGGGACCACTTTGATCGTGTTGTTTGCTCTATGGATGCTCCACCACGCAGATGCACTTTAGTCAGCATGGCTCCACATACCTGTGAACATTTTCTATACCTTCCAGCACCTTATTCAGTCACTCCCACCCCGTCTAGCTGTTGTCCTCGTTTCACACGGCGGTTACTCTGGATATTACGTGGTGGTCACAATAATGTGACTCGACCGTGTATATTGTTTTTTCATTAATCATCAGAATCACCAACCATTCTCGATTCACTGCTGGATGAAGGTCTCTCCAAGAGTTTTCCACAATATTCTGTGTTGAAGATTTCCTTCTCATGTTCTACAGTTTTCTTGTGGGTATTTTCTGTTTCGTGGTATCTAATCTTGTATTGCAGTTGTCCAACGGTAGTCAGTTTTCCTAGCAACATGTCCATTTAATTGCCACTTGAGGGGCTTTACTTTGATCATGATGTCCTCCACTTTAGTCATTTTCCTAACCCATTTGGTTCTTTACCTGTCTTCCTTGGTTACACTAAGCATGCATCTTTTCATACGCCAGTTCCCCGTAGTCTCTGTAGGATTTTCTTAGTTAATGTCCATTATGTCACCCTTTAAATAGAAATTCTAAAATATTCATAAGAAGGAGAGAAACGGTAGCTAGTCATCTAAAATGTTTTTTTTTCTAGTCCTTGTAGACTTAATTAGACCTTTTAGTAATTTAGTTTTATCCAACCTTTTAGTAGTTTAGTTTTAAACAGTCTTTCAGGAATTTAGTTTTAATCACTCTTTTGATAAGTTAGTTTTAACAGTCGTTTAGTTTTATGAAAAAAGGTACCTCTTCTTTCATCCTTGCTTTTGGGTTTTAGGTACTTTAGCTAGGAATAAACCATTGTGGCATTTTCTTTTTTAATATGTGTTTATAAACAAACAATTATATCCATTTTTAAATTATATTCGTTTTCTCATTTTATTACATTTTTTTTGGAAAATTCATATCCATAAACGGCCGTAGGATATAAAAAGGAGAATTGAAATTCCGAAAGCCAGGAAGGGTAGATCGAAGGTATTAATTAATTGATTACCCCAACTTATGTCACTCATGAAAAAAGAAGGCGCAATCCCTAGCAGGATGCTGTTTATGACTATTGATAGTGTTTTAGCATGTTAACCTAAAATTGCAATACATTTCGAACAGCAGCAACACTCGTGAAAGTACATGCTTTCAGTAATAATCAGGGATTTGATTTAGTTAACTGTTTCTTAAGTAATTGTTTGATTTTAGTTAGTAATTAGCGGATGCGAAAAATTTGAAGCTGTCAATTACATTTATGACATTTTGGCAAAAGCACGTGTAACAAAATTTTGACTCCGTAAGATGTATATACGCTATGTGGGCGCATATGTATGTGCGTAAGGTTTTACGGTACAAATCGTGTTTTGTATGAACAAAGTGATATCGAGTAACTCTGGCAAAGTTCCCTTTGTCTCCTTCTCCGGGAAACAGTGGCCCTAAATTAGGGATAGCCATCCCTAGGGACAGGCTTAGATTTCAATAGGGGTTGAAAAATCTGATAAAAAAAAATCCGTGAGAACTTTTCTTGTAGGTATACAGAGAGAATAGGCAACAGCAGAATCCAAACAAATCGTACGCATGATGTTTCAGAAATATTTGACGCTAAGTGTCATTCAGCGTTCTTTCTTCCAGCTCTTTTTCTTCATTCAGCAGGTTTCACACTTTCCCCGAGTCTCTGCTCGCGTAACAGCAAGTCCCTACTTCGCCATCAACGAGGAATTTGTAGCCTACAGCAAGGTGTCTTCAAAAGTGTAACACATACATCCTCATCCCCCTCCCCCTCTCTTGGAAGTACTCGGACCACAGGTCACTGCCAGGTCTTATTTGCCGTGTTTTTGTGGGGAGTTCGGTCAAGTAAATCACAACTGACAGTAGCAACATACCTTGCGCAGGTAATAGCTGCTTCTTCCTACCACACTTATCTGCTCTTTCTTCTCTTCTCCGCCGTCTTAACTGCCATCTCTAGAGTTTACCAACGTGCCCCGTACTTCCCCTTGATAGGGTCATGCAGTTCATTTCCCCTACTTTATGCTTTCTAAAGAACGTCCGGCATGCGACTAACCACAAAACCGCAAGAATCTGGGTCTATAAAAAATCACCCAAACATTGTGCGACTCGTTTTCTTTATTCTTGAAGATCCCTTAACGGTGCAGCTAGTAAAGAGCACGATGAAATTTCGCGATAAACCAGGATTTTTCTCCCCATTTTTCACCCTCTTCTCTAAGATAACAAAAGTCCCTACGAAAAAAAACTCAGGGATAGAATTTTTAAGAAAACGTGTGATGCTGATCTTTTGAGATTTATTCATTCCAATGAAAGAAATTCTAATTTATTGCATAACGTGAAAGAAGTACGTTGCAATCGAGATAACCGAAAAGTTGAGAATATCCATGCATTTAGTTGGGAATGTTGAAGAACAAATTGTTCTGTCTGCGAGCTGAAAATTTTCAAGAATCAATTCAAGCCGAGAAAATATCGTTGGACTGCAACTACATTGCAATTAAAATTTGCATATATAATAATTAATGCAATTTCATTAAAACGTATGTTTCATATTTTCAGGACTAGCAAAATATACAGCACAAGAAAAGGAAAATAGTTATGTTCATGCTTTTGCATGAAACAAATTTGAGAACTGTTTAATGGCTTTAAAAAGATATGTACTAAAAAACTAGATTGCAGTGTGACGTACTACGGAAGCAAAGCACGCGTCAAGACGACAAATCTGCAGCGATACGTTCCGTCCGTGTAACTTAGTTGGGAGAGCAACTTACTCCGGATTGAGGGGGGGGGGCGGTTCGATCTCCGCCACGGACAGATTTATGTTTTCACATTGGCGCTCTAACGTAAAACTGAGCGTACTGGCCGTTGGATTCTTCGAAAAATGTATGCTGTTTGTTCCACACATCGTCTGGAATTAATGAAATTTCGTTCTTCGCTTCACAAAGAAAAAAAACAAGAGGAAGATGATGTGACGAACTACGGGAGGTAAAGGTGCAGCGATACATGCCGTCCGTGTAGCTTAGTTGGGAGAGCAACTTACTCCGGAATGAGAGGGCGCGATTCGATCTCCGCCTCGGACAAGTATGTGTTTCACATCAGTTGAAGGTGAATGAAAAGCTATTCGGTTTTCAGTGAGATTTACTGACAGATCACTCCCAAAATCGGCCAAGAAGCTCTAAATTCGTGTCAATCTATTAAAGCTTGTACTAGAAATCTGTTACTCTATTTAGTACTCAACTTTTCAACTTTTAAGGTTGAAGAATCCATTCATTTAACCCTCTAACGACCATGACCCAAAAATCTTGTATCACTCTAAATACCACAACGCCCGAAACTGTCTGTTGTTTCGCTTCTTTGTTTAATAACAACAATAGTAACTGAGGTTGACTCCAGCTGACCTCTCATAGGTCGAGAAAATTTGAAGAACAAGTACAGGTAGAAAATCTGACTCACTCTAGACAGGCGTTTCGGGCGGCTATGGCTATTTGTACGTACGGGCGTTATGGGCGTTATGGTCGTTAAATGTTCAAAGCGCAAGTGTGCCCACTTTCAAGGAAAACTGGCCATCCTCTTTATTGCTGTGATAAGATGTAAAAAGTTTCAACACTAGAATAATCAGAATTAACTATTTACACTAGACAAACAGATTTAACTGTGGTAGAATCCGCTCGTGACGAGCTCGTATTTAGCGAGATCCCGGATTCAACGAGAAAGTCAGCAAGTTTTGCTTTGTATAATGTTAATTCAAAGCTAATTTGATCGTTTTTAACGAACAAAATTGATTAAAACTCCGTATTTAACGAGGGAAAGAAACGCTAGGATGATCACTTTTAACAAGCAAAAAGACAAAATTAAACTCCATACGGAACGAGTAAAGAAAATATGCTTCGCACTATCCTGGAATTGAGGAATAAAGTGTTGGCATACAGGATGAAATTGCAACAGCGCAGGAGAATCTTTGTGTACTAGTGGAAGAATGTTGATAGAAAAGAAATGGGGAGAGAGTGCACCAAATGCTCAACAACCGAATTATGCAAGACATCTTCTATATCACCCACTCCAGGGGGCTATGACTTGGAAGGATCTTACTTTAAAAATATTTCTCATTATGCTTTTTTCAGGATTCGCTGCTACTGTATGTTCGTATAAGTGCTTACTTTCTTTTAATTTGTACTATTGCAGTTAACTAATTAAATATTTCCAGCATATCCATCTGTTTTGGATATAATATAAAATACATTCATATTATCCTATGTATGATATAATATTAACGTACATACATATTATCCTGCATGCTTATTTCTAAAATGTAAGATTTTTCTCACCAAAATGAATTCAGAGAAAGCTCCCGGATATAGCAAGGATTTTCATCGGTCCCTAGTTCCTCGTTATTAGAGGGTCCTATTGTATTTTGGACTTGATTTAAATAATTTATCAATCAAGCTCGTAAACATCGGCTTACCCGAAACCTTGCTGTTTTGAAACAAAACCAATGTCTTGAATTCGAACAAAAAGCAAATAGACAAAGTCATCGCTCTTTCCACGTTTTTCTTTAATTAACACACAACAGCCAAACATTTTTATTTTGACACCGCTGGGATCGAAACCCAGATCTCTCGATAACTAGCGGAGTGCGTTCGCCTTACGCTACGGTGCCAACAATCCATGGCGCTATGTGTGTTTATCTGTCAGCATCTAATTTCACAAATCCGTAGAGATGGGCTCAGCAACTGAGACGTCCCCATCTGGTGGGGCTTAATGGCACAAGCTATTTAATTGCAGATAATAAATCCAAAAAGCGATAGAAATGGTGAAAATCTTCCAAATACATGGAAACAATGTAAATAGACAAAGAAAGAAAAATGTGGAAAGAGCGATGACTTTGTCTATTTACATCGTGTCCACGTATTTGGAAAATTTTCACGAACAAAAAGCGTTCATTAACCTATTCATGTATGAAAAAAATAAACATAGACAGATAAGCATGTGTGTGCATCTATTTCTATATCTGAACCAGATGCCATAAATTATGGGTTGTGAAAGCACAAATTTTACCGGTGGCGTGTTCGAAACCGCATCCTACTGCTTCGGAGCTGAATGCTTCCCCAATTAGGCTATGGAGACGGAATTTGTCGCCGCTATTTTGTAGTTTTGACACATTTACTCCGTAGTGCATTAGATATATCACCCCATTGAGGAAGGCTGGGAAAGAAGACGCATGTTCCGGTTCGCCGTAAACCACGCTTGAAGTAACTCTCTTGAGAAGAAGGAATTATCACTAATTCCAGACGACGTGTGGAAGAAGCACCGCACATTTTTCGAAGCGAAGAAGGAATTCTCATTAATATCAGACGATGGGTGGAACGAACATCTTACATTTTTCGAAGAACCCAACGGGCAGTGGATACATTTCCACAATTAGGTACCAATGTGAAAACGCGAATTTTGCCGGTGACGTAATCGAATTCGCATCCTACTGCTCCGGAGTCGAATGGTTTCCCAATTAAGCTGCACCAACGGAATTTATTACTGCACCTTTGCCGTCTTGACATGTGCTTTACCTTTCTAGTACATCACAGAGTATGGAAGTTTTTTAAAACAGTGAATTTCAGCATTGGCGTTCGACGGTAACGATTATAACCGCCTTCATACCGGACATAAATGTCAATATTTTTACGTTAGAAGTTTTAGCTTGCATGCGCAGAACATGCTGTAAAAAAGGAACTTAACCCTGATGTTTCCTTCCCATAACACAATTACATGTACTCCGCTGGACTGAGGACCGAAACCCGATTAATCTTTTCCATAGGTGATCTATTTCATCATCTAAGATCTTACAGATTGCATTTTGCAACATGTAGCTTAGCTGCCATTTCTTTTGTACGGAAGTCTTCATGGCTCTTAATGTATATGAACTACATATACAGATGTTTCCTGAAAGTTCTGAGATCATTAGTCGACCGAAATTATGTGCTCTTTCGATTAAATGTTATTCGGTTTCTCAATCTTGAAAAGCAAAATACAAATTGTTACATTTTTAAATTTCTAACCTGATTACTTTAATTCTTTTCTATCATTTAGTAGAGGAAAACTAGGTCAAACGTCTGAAACATAAAGGCAGCATTATGTGTCATAAAGGAAATGACGAAAAACGATGTCATTATGTTCACTGGAATGATATTTCACCGATTATATCTTTCAAGCCTCTCTTGCACGATTACTTTAATTCCCTTTTGTCATCTGCAAATAGAAAATCAGGTTATAAGACAGTTAATTGGGGCAAAAGAAATAATTTAGAAATCGTGCCATTGCTTTCAACAGAATGATATTTCTATTAAATATATACGAAATTACTGCTTATTTCCGATATTGTCAATGTCACTAGTAATTATTTCATTTAACAACGATTTAGTGTGACCACTAATTATTCAGCCACTAATGACTTTCGTGTTGTTTTTTCGAACAATTCACTTTTTGTACTTGTGAAAACACAAGTTTGTCCCCTCATTCCGGAGTAAGTCGCTCTGCCAACTGAACTAAGCGGACAGAATATCTCGCTGCAGATTTGTCGTCTTGACACATGTTTTCACCTCTGTAGTACGTCATCATCTCCATCTTAATTGTATTTTTGTCTTAAAGGCGAAGTAGGGATTTTTCATTAATTCCAAACAATGTGTGGAACAAACATCACACATTTTTCAAAGGACCCAACGGCCACTGGATCCATTTTCCGCAATCGGGTGCCATTGTGAAAACACAAGTTTGTCCGTGTCCCCTCACTCCGGAGTAAGTCGCTCTCCCAACTAAGCTACGCGGACAGAATGTCTCGCTGCAGATTTGTCGTCATAACACATGTTTTCACCTCTATAGTACGTCACATACTTCATTTGATTTACATACACTATAAAAAAAATTAGCGTATTAATGACCTTGTTACGTCTGCCTCTGTGGACATAACTTTACATAAGTCGCATTCGACCAATTGATCTTGTAGTTTAGGATGTAAAATTTCATTGCATGTTTCCAGTTTTACCTGATACATTATTTTCTTCGACAGTGACGAAATACATATTAGCATTCGACAATATATACAGGAGTAATAAATCAAAGAACAGTTGTTAACAATAGTCATAACTCTCGTTGTTATCCAGATAAAAAAATGAAATGTGTACAACATATTTATTTTTTCCATAACGCATGAAATGCAAAATGAATCAGTAAATAATTTTGAAAGTAACACATCTTGTGATATAAAAGAACAAAAAGAGCAAATTGAAGAGATAATGACATAGTTGGAGAAAACAAATTCGGGAACTCAAGGAAAAGATCCAATAATTGGTGTAATTACACCTGACAGAAACACAGCATTTGCAAAGATTGTGCATGCTGTTTGTGAGATTGATTATCGATGAGATTTTTCTAGAGAAGATCATACCAGATCATCAGACCATAAGTAAAGGATTTTACAAAGGGTGTCGGACTCCAGGTCTTAAACAACCCTTAGAAATAGGAAGCTAGGAGATTTGGGCTAGAGTACCCAATAGGAAATTGACACGAAAGCGAGGTAGAAAATGGGAGAAACATGCCGTTATTTATTACCGGGGTCCGCCGGCTTAATGTGCTTATCCGGCGCACGGCGGATATTTAGTGGTTCGAACGTTCGTACCTGCCTACGATCGAACCAGCGGTACCTCCGTGGTAGTCACGAACGTTGACCACTTGGCCATCTGCGGCCCAGATTTTGCTAGAGCACGTTCCACGGCTCCTTATATATAAGGGCTTTTTCCAGCTCCTGGTGTGTGCTAGGAGGAGCTGGATTTCCGAAATCTTAAATCCTAAAGCGTTCCACACATTTTGAGTCCGGTTTAAATCAGGAGAGTAGTCAGGCAACTCTACTCTCTGGATATCATTACTTTTAAGGTAGTCAGGGACGATTTTTGCTTGATGAGGTCGTGCATTATCGTCCGTTGAGAGGAAGTTTTCACCAACAGCTCCTCTAAAATGTTTTCCATTTTAGTCTAGGATCTCGTCTCTATATCTCTGACCAATTATTAAACCTCTCTGAACGACATGCAAGTCTGTGTGACCATTTGACATTATTCGGCCATTAACATTATGCGGCCATTAACATTATGCAGCCATTTAACATTATGTATATGCTGCCTTTAAATTATTTAACATTATGCCTCCCGATACCATGATTTCTCCATCTTTAAATCTGTGTCTTTCTGAAAGTTTCTAGAGACAGTTCTTGTCTACCGCTCTCTCTAGATAATGATACGTCTAGAATCGCTCTTCAAGCGAAATCGAGATTCGCCTGTGAAGATAACTCGGCTCCAGTCAGTGAGACTCCGGATGCGATGCTCTATGCACCACTACAAACGTGCGCACCTGGCGGTTGAAGTGAGAGGAACGCCAAGCATGGGTCTTCTGGCGTAGAGGCAAAGTCGTCTCGAGGACTAGCAGGCCTTGGTTTTCGATTCGTGACGTCACCATCAGGGTCAAAACAAACGCTGTCGTGACTGGCATCTTAGTCAAAGAATATCTAACTGAGCGTTTATATTATTTGTCTTAGTTAGCAGCGGATTTACAGCGAGGTGATATCAGGGTTTTAATTTTTCGTAACTTCAGAACATCGATGGAAAAACGTTATAAAGTATCGGTAAATGCTCAAAACGCAAACATTTTATGAGCCACGGAAGCGATGAATTCAGTGATCACTTCATATCTACAAACTAATTCAGATATAAAAGAGCTTTAACTTCTTCTTTTTAGATCAATGGGTTATTGCGTTGCACAAATTCACAGCTATTACCGTAGGCACCAAACGTTGTTTTTTTTTATATATAAATTACAATCTATTTCATCCAAATAAATTAAGGAGAAAACAAGCGACAAAACTTAGACTTTATCTGATAAGTTAATAAGGAACATTTCATGCATGACACTAAAAATGCCGTTATTGCTATGGTAATTCCATATCCTTTCAGCAAAACAATGTGCGACTGATTAATGAAATGTTGCTAAGCCTAGTGATTTTTGAAACATTGCTTAAGCCTAATGATACATGAAACTAATCTACATAGTATCTACTAAGTTGTTTAAATCTACTTAGTTTCGCAGACTGTTATGTTTGCAATAAAATAGTCTAATTCATAAGAAATACGTAATCTAAATTAATAAAAATACTAACTTCTCTTCTGATCCTCATATAGCACATCAAGTCTTCAGCACTCTCAGTACAAGTTAGTAAAATCATGCATGGCTCTCTCCCTTCCCTGGAACCAGTGACCCTAAATTGGGGACGGGCGACTGCTTATAGCCCATTGAGTTGCTAACGGTGGTAGTTAAACCACCAAACAAAAAAAAAAATCATGCAATGCATCGATTATGATACGCTTTCCAACAAACCAGAAATCATTACTCAAGTTATGAGGATAATGGCTGTGGAGTAAATCTTCGCTCCTGTGGCCTGACCTTTCACCCCAAGAACATTTTTAGTCAAGTTATGAGGATAATGGCTGTGGAATAAATATCACTCCTGTGCCCTGACCTTTGACCCCAAGAACATTTTTAGTCAAGTTATGAGGATAATGGCTGCGGAATAAATATCGCTCCTGTGTCCTGACCTTTGACCCCATTTCGATTATATTCAACAGAACCGATTAAGTATACTTCCGGAAAAACATGATAAAGTTTTGGCTCAATCGAAACATTTTTACATAACGCATAAAGGCAATGAAATGGATCCCGCTCCTATGTCCTGACCTTTGAGCTCATTTTCCCCATTTTCAATAGGGTTCGTCCCCTGGTGGTCTCCTACCACATACTAAAATTTCATCGAAATCGAACCATTTTTACGCGAGTTATCGTGCGGACGGACAGATAGACGGACGGACGGAGAGACGGACAAAGCTGGACATATACGCCCATTCAACCTACGGTTGGAAAGCGTAAACAAGACACGCTCCGAGCAAACACACTGTTAGTAAATATAAACAAAAACTCAAAGTTCCGTTATTAGGCGTAGAAACTTAATTTTATTTTACAAGCTTTCGCTTCCAACGGGAAGCTTCGTCAGGCAGCGGAAAAAGAAATAGATAAAACAGAACAGAATCAGAGCACAAATGCTCAAATGCACAAACCCAATTGTCTTTACTCATTAGTAATAAAAAGACTGTTTCTCCGTTTCAATCGTAGCGGGTTGGTTTGTTATGACCCGGTTGCTGATGTCACAAATGGGAAAATCGCGTGAGCTTAGGCCTCTAGTACTCGAGACGGCTTTGGTAGAGGCCTTTCTCCTGCAGCCTAGTACACACAATAAACCTGGTTATATTCGTTCCTATTTTTGCAGCAAGCTCTCGCGCAGTCTGCTGTGCTGTCATCCTTCTGTTTCTCTTCGCTGTTGAAGCTAGGAATCTGTCCTCTGACGTGGTGGTGACTCGTGGACGGCCTTGCCCTGCACGATGGGGTAATCTCCTTGTCATTTTAAACTATTTCCACAGTCTCGAGAGAGCATTTTGGGGTATATCTAGCGCACAGGTTACCTCCGACTGACTCTGTCCGGCTTCCATTATACCAATCGCCGTCCGTATTTCACAATCATTCAGTTACTTTCTTCTTGACATATTTCAATATGCACGGTTTCCGACTATATCCGCACTAAGTGATCCAACGTCTAAACCCACAGTTATAAGTGCTTTAATTCCTCCCGTCTAATGTGCTCTCGGCTTACGCATCTCTAATTTGTATATTCTTATCTGCTCAGGCAACCTTTAAACCCTGTGTTGGATAAAGCATGTCAAGACCAACGTTTTTGCCAATTTTCATTTGACTCCATGAAGTGAAATGCGAGTTTTGGCTTTTTTTACCGATTATCCTTAAATGTTCCACCCTAATGTACACTGAAGTGCCATAAAAACTGGTACACCAGTCTAATACTTGGTAGCTCCCCCACGGGAGTACAGGACTGCAGAAATACGACGGCTCATGGACTCCACTAGCTTCTGAAAATATGCTGTAGGCAATGCACACCATACTTCCTGCAGAGCGTTCCACAATTCGGGTGTATTCCGAGGTCTCTGGTTCCTGTGTTCGATAGCGTGTTACATGGCATTGCAAATGTGTTCTTTTACGTTCAGATCTGGAAACTTGGGTGGGAATGGCAACACCCCAAATTCAGAGGAATGCTCCTCTAACCATAATGTGGTGTCCCGACACTTGTGTGGCGGTACATTGTCCTTTTGGAACAGGCCCAACCCATCAGCATGAATGCAGGACATGAACGGGTGTACCTCGTCAGAAACGCTGCGCAAATAGCGTTGGCCGGTCACAGACGTTTGTAGACATACCAGGGGTCCCAGTGAAATTCAGTTAAACACAACCCATACCATTACAGACCCCCACCAGCCGGTACAGTTCCCTGTTGACAGGCTGGATTCATGGTTTCATAGGGTTTGCGCGACACACGAATCCTTCCATCTGCCCAATACAGTTAGAAACGCGACTCGTCAGACCAGGCTACTTGTTTCCAGTCACCAAGTGTCCAGTGGCCGTGTTGCCGTGCCCAAGCGAGGTGAATAGCTCTGTGTCGTGCACCCATCAAGGGGACTCGAGTTGGGCGTCGGCTCCCAAAGCCCATATCGTGCAGGGTACGCTTGCGAGCGAGAGTGTTGCACGCCGATCGCGTGAAACGATTCTTGACAGTCGACGATGGTCACGTTCACATAATGCCTTTTTCCGGTTTCACTGGTATCGTAGGTTGAAGGTTTTACCGGAATTCTTGTAGTCACGGTACACCCTTGCAAGGATCGTCCGTGAAAATTCGAACTTTGTTTCTAGCTCCGAATTACTATGGCCCATCTCACGAGCGCCAACTATGACACCGCGTTGAAAATCGCTTAAATCGTTATTACTTGTCATTCTCATGCCGAAAACAGCTCTGACAGCTGGCAAGGATGTCTATCGCTTCATATACGCACTGGTGGACGCAGCTGAGTACACGCATAGGTGACGTTGCTATTTATTTTGCAAAAGCTCGTCTGTACCAGTTTTTCTGGCACTTCAGTGTATTTCTATCTCTGTGAGACGGATTTTCCACCCATTTCTGACTGATGGTCAGACTTATTTTGTATTTAGTGGTTTACAGCCCCCTTAAGGAACTCAATGGGCCGTAAGCAGTCACCTGCAAATAATTTACGGCCGCTCGTTCCAAGGAAAGGTGAGAGCCAGTGCCGTCAGAGAACCACACCATCCACTCCTGACTCGGAAACTAAGCTCGGATCCATTTCTGACTGATGGTCAGGAGGAAGCCAAGGCACAGACCAATGCGCTACTGGGGCGGCAACATTTCTCTTGGAGTAAGCACCTAAGTAGTCATCTGGGGCTGACCCTGCAAACATATAATGAAATTCGAAAGCATGCTGAAATGACATGCAGGAGATTGCCTCAAGAAAGTTGTTTAAGTGACTTGAAGAGACCTTCATCCCTGAGTGGATTAATAATGGCTGATTATGATCATGAATTAAATAGAAAACGAAACTAATAGTAACGACTAATGAATTTATTTTAGTTCGCTTATTGAGTTAGTACAGTTTCATGCGATGCATAAAGCATCCAAAAGATATGAAACAGTTTCGCAGAAGTTGTGCTGGAATGAACTCTCTTCGCGTCTAATAGATCTTAAAGTGGTTAAAATTATTTTAATAAAAATAATTTAAAGTTTCCCCGATTGATGGTGCAAATGTTTATTTCTATTTTACTGGATACCTGAGCTTCCAGAACTAGAGCTAGGAATATACTAATCTGTCGTGCAAATGCACGGAATTTTTCACATTTTCTAATTTTCTCGCAATAAGTCAATATTTGGATTTGGAAGGTTACGTCGAAGCAAATCAATAAAATGCCAAGAAAATATTGAATTACAATAAAATTATTGGCTATGCTCTTTAAATGACTGAAGTTGGGATCTTTTTTTTTTATGCTTGTAACATCCGAGTATTCGTTGTTATTCTTTAAACGCTACTTAACAAATTCCTCTTCTCTGAGCTCTAAACACTTCTAGGCTGACCGCTTTCAATTAATTCAGTTTTTGAACATCCGTTAGAGTTTGCAGAATTATAATATTCAGGAAGTGTGTTTTGAGTCGTTACACATTACTCAAAGACATAAATGCGTTTCAACGGTCAACAACCACGAAAAACAGGACACTAGGCAAGCATAGAACGTCATTAATCTGACAGCAGGGGAGACGTCGAAGACAAAGCGATATCTGCTTTATTTTTGCCAAGCGATTTGTTGCTACTGGCAAAAATTGTAGGTCGGCGGCAAACTCTTGCCAAGGCTTCCAAGTTCTTGTAGGCTACCCTCGCTCTGTGTCCAAGAACTCGCAACCCTTAATGGAATTCGTTTGCTGCTACACATTCTTCTTTTTTTTTTTTTTTTTCATTCTGTTCGTCAAAGGGCAGCGATTGATTTATGCCAATGTAGCCCATCACTTTTCTCGGATGGATATTCAACCAACCACACCCAGGGTTTGATAAGGAAGAGGATAGGCAGCAATGTCACCAGGGCCCTCCGGCGCATCACAACCATGATTTTTTTTTTCTACTTGCGTCTATCTTTCAAGCCTGCCGTCCAGTTAACCTGTTTCGAATATCTATCTATCTTATCTGTGGAATTTTCTCTGAATTCGGTCAGGAAGATGAATATTTACTAGCTGAGATTCACGAAATCTCAGTATGTGGACCTAATAACAGTAATTTTTCTTGTGGTTCTTTATTAAAAAAAATTATGTCTCAAGCCGTCGTGTCTGCGTGTCTTACAGGTATTCCTTTTTTCAGTATGAACAAGCGTGACCAAAAGAACAAATATACATCCTTGCAAAAGGTGGTCTTCATATCTTAACATTTTTAGCGTTTCTTCATTTCAACTCATCAATCTTTTTCGACTTTTGTCTCCTTTTTTTTACATCTTTCTTCCATTCTGCGATAAAAATTGAATAAAATTGCACGTTCTTTTAGGGCAGAGATGACATTTCTGGTAACTCTTTACTTGAAAAATCGAGTTTTTGACTTTTCTGTTTGTCTCTTTGTTTTCTGTAATGTCTCTCTCAGATGATAGATTGATGCAAACAACGGGCTGCATATTATCGTTAAACTTTTCTCCAGCATTAACGTTAGGACCAGAGTTCAAATCGAGTCAGAGATTTCGGACCGGGGCCTGGACGTCCCATAACTGGACCCGATCCGGACCCATAACTGACCCAGACAAATCTGCTTTGAACGATAAATTCGAAAATCAATTTATATATTGTATATAGACATATAAACGTAATATATATATTCATCCCAATATGTGCTTGATATTTAATAACTGAAATCCTTTTTTAAAAATAAAATTTAATTACTTGCTGAATTTTAGTGACATTTTAGTGCCACTATTTTGCGTAATCCAGAAGTAATGGCTGACTATGACCGTGACCATGGAGTATATTACAAATGGGAATCATTATTTACGATTACATAAATGTATTTTTTAAATGTATTTAGATTGTTCACGATTTCCACACTTTAATAGAGGTCCGCATACTTTCATATGGTCTATTAGATTTTTGGTTCCATAATCTTTTATTACACCGACGACATCTTTCTTTGCAATGATACACTTTCCACATTTTGAACAGCAAGCAAGACCAAACAACACAGAATGATTCACCGGTTCTTTAATGAGAGGAAGCAATTTCCAGCATTCACTCTTCCCCTTGTGGTTTTCCAGAAGCACATATTTGTTGGCCTCGACGCCTTTCTCAACCTCCTTATTATTGAATCCATCCATATTAAGAAATAAGGAGTTTATTTGGACATGGCATGTCATGGGAACGGGATGTTAGCACATCAATCAAAAACCTCTGAATGCTCAATGTAAAAGATGCGATGTGAAAAGTAACTCTTACTCATACAGTGAATTTCGCACGGAGAGAGTGAATCAGCTGAGAAGCAGGCGAATGACGTTTGCCTGTACCTTGCCCTGCACAATCGCACTGCAAAAGAACGCAAAGGAAGTATCTTTTTACGATATGGTGCCGGTGTGTTTGACGCCGGTCGATGGAAATCTTCGTTGCTTTAAGAAAGAGACGACAATATTTTTGCATGGCAAATCATTATTCACTCCGTGGGCACCAGTATCGACTACAGAATTCCACAACACGCATTTTTCTTTGGAATATATTTTTCTCTTTTCGAAAATAAAACGGGAATAAAACTGGGTCAAAATCGGGTCAGGAACACCTTGACCAGACCCATTCGACACGCAAGAAATTGTCGACCCGTTGACCCGTGACCCGTTTCCATCTCTGGTTAGAACTCTTCCCAACTTCGTTTCAACCAATACGATGAGGTTTTGCACTAGGTTTTTTAACAAAACAGTTGAGAAGTTTAATTGTTGCTCACATTTTTGGGTGATGCGTAATAAAGAAAAGAAACTAATTTGTGTGACATTTTCCTTGAATAAAACTATTCGTACGTCGAAATAATTAAGTGGGCTACCAAGCAGAATATCGGAACGTATTCATTTTATCTCACTGATTTACTTGAGATGTGCATAGCAATCATAACATTATTTCCATTATTACTATTGTGAAGAAAGAATATATTGCACGCTGCAAAATCAAATATTCTTCAAACATATCGCCGAATTCACTCAAAATAGTATAACTATACTATAAATCCGAAAATTCTTGGCGTAGAATAGAAATAAAAGTTTCCAAGCTGTCGCACATCAACCAGATGGCTTTCTCAAGGAAGGTAAAGCCATCTGGTTGATGTGCGACAGCTTGGAAACTTTTATTTCTATTGTACGCCAAGAATTTTCAGATTTTTAGTATAGTTATTCTATTTTGAGTATAATTTGGTGTACAGTTCCCATTTTTTGAATATCGTCGAATTCTTTACCGTTTCTTCCGCTGTTTTTAAAACTTTCTTCCAGTTCTTTTTGGGATACAAAAATTGTACTAGTTAGATTATCCTTATGGTGAGTCAGGATGAGAAGAAATATTTTATCAGTGAACCATAACTGTAAACAAGAAAAAAAACCACATTTTCTGAAAACCTTATCAATTAGATGATCATGAATTACCGTTTAGTCCATTTTGGATGCAAATACTAGATCAAAGTTCTAAAATTTGTTTGAATTAGAAAGAGAAAATAAAAAAAAAGAAAAAAATAAGATAGAAGCATTATGTCTAAAAAAAGTATGGCAACCGCTGATCAATCGCACTCTACTGCAAGTTTTTTTTTTTTTTTTTTTGCGAGTATTTGAAGGAGGCAACATATTCCATATTCTCAGATGTTTTCCTTTTTCTGTACTGGGTTTTATTTTATACCAATCTTACGCATTTTTGTAATGGCTTTAATCACATTTACCATCAGATTCTTGTAATTTCCGCAGATGGCTATGAATAATCGTTCCGCTTATAAAAAAAACGTGTTGAAATAATATGCAGCGATAGTTTAATAAAATATATTGTCGCGTAACAACGAAATTAACTATTGTAGCGTAACAACGAAATTAACTATTGTCGCGTAACAACGAAATTAACTGTTGCTGCGTCACTACATGGAGCAGCATGCCACACAATTAGATTTCAGCAGTGATTGAATGCTTCAAAAGCTAATAAATTAATTAAAATTTAGTAAATTCGAATTAAAAAAAAAATAACAGAGCTCTAAGGTGCCCAATGTCATTTCAACCGTTATGTGCATAACAAATTTAAAGTTTACCTTGTCGTTTCTTGGCAGTTCCTGCACCATTCCGCTTCTACCTGCCGATCACATGCGACATAGCGACATAGCGATCTTCAATGCCTCTGAAATATCACGTACGGAAGGAAAGCTTATGTTGGCACTCTGTTATTAATCCGAGATCAAATTAATTTAATTCTTTCGATATAGGTGCCTGGCATTCAAACAATACACGCACCCAGTAAATGTTTGTGTAAATACACTATATTGACAAAAGTCACCGGACACCTAGAAGAGAAATACAACATAGCATTTGTCGGTCCACCTTTGGCCTTAATGCATGCACTGACGAGAGAGATGCTTTCGACAAGGTTTTGGAACACAGCGATAGGTATGCGCTTCCCTTCAGTACATAATGCTGCCGCTAACTGTTGCTTAGTAGTAGGCCTTGGTTCCAAACTTCTTATGCGACTCTCTAATTCATCCCATAGTTCTCTATGGGATTAAGATCAGGGCTCTGTGATGGCCAGTCCACACACAATACGGAATTATCGTCAAACCACGCCGTAACAGTCCTTGCTTTATGTCTCGGTGCATTATTCTGCTGGTAACAACAACGCTCGGTTCCACAGTAATGCCAAAGAGTTGGCAGAGCATAATTGCCCAGAATATCGAGGTAGACGTGCAGGTTAACAGGTTTGTCCACGATAACCAATGGGCGGGGACCATACCACGAAAAACACCCCCACACGAGTACACTGCCAGTTCCAAACTTTACCGTAGGTACAGTTTACTGTGGTAAATAGTGTTCGCCGGGCTGCTTCAATACCCACACACGGCCATTAGACTGATGGATCGTGCACCTGGATTCTTCAGCCTATAGGACCCGTTTCCATTGATCTACGGTTCACGATAAATGTTCTTTACACCATGCTAAACGATGAGTAGCATTCCGAGTGGAAATAAAAGGCTTACGAGCTGCAGCACGACCACGGTAACCCATGGAATAAAGTTGTCTGCGAATGATACTTGTGCATACCGAAATTCCAGCATTTTTACTCACCTGTACACTGAGATCTTGTGCAGTACTCCGTCAATTAGCTGTAACGACTCTCCTGAGACCTCGACGTCCTCTATCACTGATTTTCTTTGGTTTGCCGGTACGTTTTGCTGCTTTAGGCCCGCCATGTGTCTTCAGCTTATTCAGTACATCCAAAACAGCTGTCTTAGGTATGTTTAAACGCCTCTCGGTTTCTCTTATGGACTACCCACTGATATAACACCCAACAATCTTTCCTTTCTCAAAGTCAGTTCTCTCCCGCAGCGACATTTTCACTCAACCTCACAGTGCGATATGATCGCGGTCAAATGCAGGCTTGTTTTTTTACCTTTCGCAGCTGTACCGCGCATCTTAACAACGCAGAGGGTCCGTTCATTTGCTTTTAAAGGGTGTCCGGTGACTTTTGTCAATATAGTGTATATATGTATGTGCGCGTATATTGCTCTCCATGTATGTGAAACCAAATTTTTTACTTTTAAAAATATAATTGCGTTATTTTTTACAATATAGTATTTTATTTCCAGGTGACAAGCCTCATGCATGCAAGCATTGTCACAAGCGCTTCGCTTTAGCGTGTAACCTAAGAGCTCATCTGAAAACGCACGAAGGTAAGTCTTGTTCAAATACAGCAATATTTTGTCTTGCCTTCCTATAGATATGCGATTCATTTCATTTTCCAAAATCTTCGTTACTTTGGTAAAACTACTGGAAGATGCAAAGACTTTGATTTGAGCAGAAGAAAACGTACTTTTAATGCAGATAGGATACTTCCTATTTATTGTACGTAAATTTTTATTAAGAAAATAGGAAACGTATGCAGACGTATATCAAGAAACTTTAGTTTTTTAATAAAGGCGTTCACCGATTCTTTAAGGTTCCAGAATTTTTTAACAAATTACGAAGCTTTTATTTTAAGGTCCCGGTTTTGTTTCCTTCACAATTTTGTACGACTTTTGTAAAAAAACGCTCGTGCTTGTGTTATCGGTTTCTCTGTCAGTCCATCTGTCCGTCTGTTGACACCATATCTCTGCAACTAATAATCCAATTTGAAAAATTATTTTTGCATCGCGAAGCTTGAAATGTGCGAATGATGATTCTTTATTTCTTTCCTTTTTTTTTCACGATGCACAATTTTGCCGCTAGAGGGGGTAAATGTAGATGATATCGAGTTCAAAATACATTTTATTCCATATATTTGCTTCTAAGGGTTCGATTGAAAAAAATATTTTACCTCTCATTCCATTTACGCCGAAGACTACTTTAGGTATAGTCAATTTTTCAAGCTACGGAGATTTTCCGCTAGGGAGCGTAAAAGTAAACTGCGTTTCCCCCGATATCTCTGCTTCTAAAACTCCGATTTGAAAAATTCTTTCTGCAGCGGATACAGATCCTGATGTGAAATCGTTTGCATATAATTTCTAATTTTTGATAAACACGGTTTAGCCACCAAGAAGCGTAAGTGTTAATTTCGGCTTCTGATGTATTTTTAGCAAAATCTGAGCTACTAAAATCTCGGTTGAAAAAATTCGTTCGTGGACTGATACCACTCACGTCGATAAGCCTTTTCGGAATATTTTCTTTTTGAAATAATACATGGTTTCTCCGTAAAAGGGAGTAGATATGAATCTTATTTTTGTCGATATCTGCTTCTAACAGATCGATTTGAAAAATTCCTTCTTTATTGGATAGAGTTTCAACTGCCAAATGTTTTTCATATAATTTCAAAAATTTTAGTAATTCATAGGCTGTCCGCTATGAGGCGCATACTTAAATCGCGTTTTCCCCGATATCTCTGCTTCTAAAGTTCCGATTTGAAGAAATTCTTTCTGCACCGGATACAGCTTCTGATGTCAAACACTTTGCATATATTTCTAATATTCGGTAAAGAATGGATTGGCCGCCAGGGGGCTTAAGTATTTATTTCTGCTTCTGATGCATTTGCAGCAAAATCTGAGCTCCTGAAAACTCGACTGAAAAACTTCTTCCGTGAACCGATACCGCTCACATCGAAAAACCTTTTGAGAATATTTTCTTCTAAAAATAACGCATACTTTTTACGCCACGGAGTGCAGATGTATAAGCTTTATTTATTTTTTTTTCTTTTGTCGATATCTATGCTTCTCAGAATCCGATTTGATTCTTTCTTAGTTGGAGAGTGTTTTTGCTGCGAAATATTTCTTTCATAATTTCAAATTTTTGTTAACGAACAAGTCTGCAACCAGAGGGCGTAAGTTCACGATTCCGTTGACTTTGAATAGCTTTGATAAATTTAATTCGTGTCAGAACGGATTCAAAAGACATGCCCATTACACCCGAAAATTCAGTGTGATCTTTCTTGTTATTTCTGTTTCCCTTTTTCAATTTTTTGGTTAACTGGAGTCATGGTTCCTAATTATGGATTCAGAGACACAATCCTTTGTTCGGGATTTTTAACCAATTAATGAATCACATGTCATTGAACTTGAAAGAGTCAGCCCAGATTTGTTGTGATATTAGTGATATCTCTTGTCATTAAGGTATTTTCACTTCTGCTGTATTTTTTCCTGCATTAATTTCCTTACATAAGAAAATTTTCGTCAGAGTTAATTCACTTAGTGCGACCGAGAAGCAAGTAAAACTCTAGGGAGTTCATGTTTTATCATTTTTATTTATAAGCAAGCAACGCAATTTATCTTTTCTGAAAGCTTGACATTTCTTTTGTTTACATTTCTTCACTTTTCTCTATTATTCTTCCTTCTACTTTTGACGCAAATTTATTTCAGCAGAGTCCATATCAATGTCGTTCTGCGTAATCTAATTAACAAAAGGCCGAAAGGTCATTTAATTGTCTATAAATTCATCCGTAACAATGAAATAAACATCGGTTGCTTTCACTAAGTAACACTGGTGGGTCGTATTTCTTTCACTTGAGCCGCTTGACTACTTAATATTTCACTCAGCTTTCTGCTACTCAAGTATGCACGTGACTTGCTTATCATTGCTGATGCTTCTAAAGTTTTTTTAAATAATAAGGAAAAGTGAGAATTGGCAAAATCGGAGCCAAGGAAAAAAAAAGTAGAAAAAAAAATCCTGCATTTTTTTTTCACGGGTATCACAAATGTGGGCGAGCAAAAAAATGATCTGTCACGATGGCTATCTTTCTCATTCATTCGGAAATCAGAAGCGCGGAATGTTTTGACCGCCTAACGATTTCAATTAAAGGGTTGAGGGGGGAGAACTGTCTTTCTAACGATTAATAGCTGCGGAATCAGCGTCATTTCATTTTCGGCAGAGCGTAGGGACAGTTGTATGTTTTTCTTTACACCTCGTTGGGAATTTATGATCTCCGCACAAATCTTCAGTCTCCAGAGCCCTCAGGCGTTTCATCTGAAAGCCATCCCTCTCAAATGCTTTATCTGGCCTTTAGGGCCAGAAACAGAGTAATACCCTTTTCGTTTTGCCTTCAGTGGCGGCGTTAAGATCTGATACATTGCAAATGCCATTGTCCCATGGACGAGGGATATCTTATTTGGGAACTTAGCAAGGTCAAAAATACCAACAAGAGCCACAGCATTCAATAACCGAGAATGGTCATCGGTCTTTTGTAGCATTTGATTGCATCGAGAAAAAGCAAGAAAGATGACACCGAATTTTCGGTTGGAATGAGCACGTCTTTCTGACACGAATAAAATATTTCAACGTTATCCATAACCAGAGGCAGTAGGGCGGGGCAGGCCGGGAAACTTCCCCGGGAGCTGCTCAAGAGAGGGCGTAAAACTCACTGCTTAAAATCTGATTAAAATTTAAACTTTTGCACTAGTTCCTGTTATAAATTTTTCGAGCCGTATTCCCTCATTTTTCCATTCACAGAATCCGCTTATGTGTTTCGCTAGTTTTGATAGCTATAACGAAGTAAATTTCTCCGTCATTTTTGGTCTACGCCGGGATTCGAACCCGAGTCCGCTTATTCCGGAACAAGTCGCTCTACCAACTGAGCTACGCAGACGTTCATTCTGACTACTATCTGCCTTTATGTTGTGTGCGTCCTGCTGGCAGGTTCCCCCCCCCCCCTCGAAAGAGGGCCGGGGGCATGGCCCACGGATCAGCCGTGACCATGAATCGTTGCAGGCAGCCATCCGCTGTAGAACGTGCACTCGATAACTCCCAGTCAATCTAGTGTGTGGAATGCAACATCACACAGTTTTATTTTTCGAAGTGCTGGAGAAGGGATTCTCTGATTTTTTCTATCTCGCGGTGTGGAAAGAACATCCCACCAATGCGAGATTTTGAACGGCCGGGTCATCCGGATAGTTCGGGCGCCATTATAAAGAAGTAAATTTCTCCGTCATTTTTGGTCTACGCCAGGATTCGAACCCGAGTCCGCTTATTCCGGAACAAGTCGCTCTACCAACTGAGCTACGCAGACGTTCATTCTGACTGCTATCTGCCTTTATGTCGTGTGCGTCCTGCTGGCAGGTACGTCACATAGATTAAAATGCGCATTTCTTCTTTAACATGTTCAGGCGATGTCAGTTGTTCACATTCAGAAATCAAGTTCCAGCTGTACATACATTGCGCGATAAACATATCGTTGACATTGCTGAAGATTCTCTGGGAGCTATTCTGTCATAACTACGGCTATAAGCCACGACTACCACCTGCAGTTTTTCCGTTGTTTGTGGCAACGAAGGTCCGAACTCCAAAGCAGTTAAGAAAAGCAGCACATACGGTCGTGGTTTGATTGTTTTTGTATAATTCGGCGCATAGTGACCACTACAGATGAGTTCGTACTCAATTTTAGGAGCCCAGGACCGGCCAGCTTTCTTTGATTGCATATGTTTGCTGAGCCCGGGCCCGAATTCTTGGAACATTTTACTTATCAAGGCTTGCATTTATGCATTATACACTGGCCAAAGATATGACCCAAGCAAGGATTAGTTTAAAAACCATTAGTTTAAAAAGTTTAGTTCAGTTAATCCACTTCACAATATTAATATGTTTTTAGAAATAATATGCATAATACTACTCGGAATTACACGTGTTGAATTAATTACAGTAATCAAATTCAAGATGTGTAATTCCGAGCCCAGGCCGGGCCCTGACCCGAGCTCATCTCTAGTGACCACCGTGAGCAACGCAACGGGAAATGAGTATCGCCCCCCCCCCCCCCTTCTCTAATTTAGGGATACTGGCTCCAGTAAAAGCTGGACAAAAGCTGCACAAACAGTCATAATTTGATTGTTTTTGTATATTTATGATGCACCTGTACGTACGTTGCTAGATAATTTTAGATCCTGGTTCGATTCCTGGATGAGGTCCTAAGGCGTTGGGTTTTCTTTAGTTCCCTGTAACCAGTTACCTTAAATTCCCGCGACAATCGCTAATTTCTAAAACAAACCAAGATTCCTATATGCACAGAAAACCTTATGTTAATGAAATCAGTATGTACAAATGTCGTATGATAACAGCTGGCCTAATTTTGTTACAGCATTTAAAATAATTTTTCAAATTTCTCCTCTTTGAGTTCATCATAAGGTTTCTATCATAAGATTTTCTCATCATAAAAACAGCATCTTGTATTGGTAGTATATGCGCTTACTCACTAATACCTGTTGGAAGAATACACATAAGAAAAGCATTATGCAAAAATTGAAAAAGTGTTGAAAAATCAAAGATGAAACTAATTGAATAATTGTTGAATTTACAACACTTCTTTCTGGACGTCTGATTTTCTTTCCACGTTGAAAATAAAGAAATTATTTGAATTCTTTTTCTGATTTATACTGTTTAAATTCACAGAATGAGATAAACGAATTCGTTACCTTTAATGGTAATGCATGACAAATGGCGTTTTGAATTTTGTAGTACAATTTAATTCCCGTAACACCCGCGTAGTGTCGCCTTTGTGACGATGCCGGCACAATCACGTGCTTATGCGCGTCTTTAACATCTCATCAATAATGATCTCGTGCGAGAATTTCAAGAAAATTGTAGACGCAACAGCTGCCAGAAGCACGATTCAAATACACTTTAGCCGAGTTAAACTGATTTGAATGTTTCAAGAGGTGCATGCGTCAACCGCAGATCAGAAAAGCCATTCATAAGTGACCAGTTGCAGAAGCAATACACTCTGGGTGTGAGTTTTGAGGAAAAAATGACTGATAGAAATTTAGAGCAGCGCAGTAACATCAAATTCTGTGACCCGACAATACCACAAGCCGTGATGCGATAAGTGTTCGAATCTTCCTGGCTAAGACATTAATTACCAAATTAGATCATCCACCTTATTCACATGAACATAAAATTTAACATTGCTATGAAAGCACGAAGATTTTCAGAAATTTCTGACAGCCTGCTTAACGTGACAAAGAAACTCAATGGTATTCTAGAAAGAGAGTTCCGCGCATGTTTCTGGCAATGGAAACAGCGTCTAGCTAAAATCATAGCTTCTGAAGGGGATTACTTCGAATTTTCAAGAGGATTGCATAGGTACTCACACATTTTTTCAACAGGTGCATTCCGGGAATTAAATGATAATCCATCGTCTTTAGTTTCAAACATATGCTACTGTGCTTTTCAGTAGGAATGGAGAATTTTTGTGTATAAAATATATTACAAGGAAAATACAAGAAAGAAGAGTACCAATAAGTCTGCGATATCCAGCAGTTTCTTTTTGTTTTGAAATTGCCGGAATTAGGACACTAAACAGGGTATAAATCCATCATAGAATGTACAAATAATGGCCTCCATCGAAGAATGTGCAAAGATTCGTCTCCATCAAAGAATAATCCTCACGGAAATCGCAGATACTCATCGTTATTTCCGCACATGAAGCCGGAAATAACTTTCATAGAGGTAACTAACTCATCAGAAAACTACATCGATAGAAATCAAACCCGTACCTCTAGAATTTCAATCGATCATTCCACTGTTACTGCAATTCAAGTCAATTTCAAGTTGATAGTGGCCTGGAGGAGACCTTGAGACAGATAAGTCCCAGTTGTTTTACAGATATAGCCAAAATCCAACTGTCGTTCGAACGTGAGCTTAGTTTTTTGTTCCGTAGTAAAAACACCTCATTATAAACCTCGGTTCCTGATTTAGCGATTTACTTTTCTTTACAACGTATTAGGGTACATTTGAGATTTAAACATCAGTTCGCCAATTCCAAGAAAATACCTGATACTGGTCCAATTTCAGCTCTCAACTATGCATTTTTCAGGGAACTTGGTCACATGAATGGAAATTACTTTAGTACACTGGTGTACAAACATTAAGGACGAGGAGTAGAAATTAGCGCAACAGCGGAACGAGCAGGCAGAACGCACCGCAAGACCACTCAGGAGATAGACTAGGGTCCGGTACGGTAGGGCATGCTCATATATGCAGCATGACGTTGGGGAAGGGGGTCGGAAGGGTATAAAGCACACGGGCGGTGTACGCTCAGCAATTCGATGAAAGCTATTGCACGGTGTACATCGGTTTGAACGACGTTTAGTTGCTGCCACCATCTGATATGGCCAACAGGCAATCCAGTAGATGACATCTGGATGGCTTTACCCGAGGTCGCGTCATTGGGAAGTTGGAAGGAGGTCGAAGTGTGACTAGTGTGGCCGAGGAGTTCGGGATCGCTCACAGCATCGTTTCACGAGCTTGGAGAGCTTTTCAAACGACAGGAACAACTGCCCGAGACTTTAGCAGTGGTTTTCCACGAGCAACCACGGCGGCAAACGCACGGTATATTGTCCTACAGGCGAGAAGAGACAGACGGCAGACAGCGGGAGAAATTGCATGCCACATGTAACCGACAACTGGACGTCCGTTATCGCGTTTTACAGTGGCCAGGAGGCTGCACAAAGGTGGTCTATTTGCACGAAGACCAGTACGGTGTGTCATTAACGCCTGCTCATCGAAGACGGCGGTTTCTGTGGTGCCAGGAACACAAGAACTGGACACATCAGCAATGGGGTCGAGTTCTCTTTACGGATGAGAGCCCATTTAGTCTGACGAGCGATTCTGGACGTATACACATCTGGAAAGAGCAGGGAACACGCAATCATATCTCCAACATCATCGAAAAAGACCAGTTTGGAGATGGCGGAGTTCTCGTTTGGGGCGGTATCATGCTTGGTAGCCGTACTGACATCCACATCTTCCAAGGAGGTTCAGTCACTGGTGCCTGCTATTGTACCGAGGTTCTCCTGCCTCACGTGCGTCTGTCTAGGGGTGCTGTGGGTCCTGAGTTCCTCTTCATGGACGACAACTCTACACCTCTTCTCACAGTCCCTGTCGTAGAGCTGTTGGAGAGTGAAGATATTCAAAGCCTGGTTTGGCCCGCAAGGTCTTCGGACCTAAATCCAATCGAACACATATGGGAACTTCTCGGGAGACGCTTGGGCGCACGTCAGCAGCCGCCAGCAACGATTGCGTAGCTGCAATTGGCGCTACAAAAGGAATGGGCCGCGATGCCTCAACAGCTCCTTGACAACCTCGTTCTCGGCATGGAAAGACGTTGTAAATCCTGCAACGCAGTCAGGGGTGATCATATCCCCTACTAAAGACTCGATTTTTCTTGGCAGCCGTCTGTCACATGGACGTTTCTGTCTTCTGTCCAGTTGTGCTCGAAGCTACCTTTTCAATAAAGTGCCTTTGTATCCGTTGGATTCCTTGTTTGGACGGTTTTGCTCACTTGTCCCATATTCTTACATCTTTGGGATCTTATGGTATGATTTGAGTCGATGTGGAGCACTTCTGCACGACGTTACATTCGAAAAACCGTCTTGTCCTTAATTTTTGCCCGCCAGTGTATATGTATGACAATACGTAATCTAGTTAGAATAAGTCCACTATTTTTTTTTCAACTTTACGCACGATGTTTCTAACTCTTAATTTACTTTTAATGCAAGTGAATCTCAAACCTAATGCTCCAACTAAACTTCCTGAAGCACCGTTTGACAATAAAGGTAACTGAGAATTCAAAATTTAGGACCGAACTCCGAAATCAGGACATTTGTTTGCTATCTGCAGAAGATTAAAATGCACAGAACACGACAGTAAGAAGTCTTTAATCGTGTTTACAACAACCATATTGTTTAAGTCGCAGAGTAATGTCATAATGAATTGCAGGTTCTAGGATATTTAGCATATTTTTCCCATATAACCTGTCTGTTGCAATCCTTTGCTACACTTCAATACTGAGAGCAATCAGCCACTTGCATTGTGAATCATAGCACGTCGACATTTCAAAAAGCTGGCTCTCCGCCATATGGAAAAAGCGAGGAAAAGTCATATAATTACTCTTAATTACACCTGAGCGCGGCTCTTTCTTTGGAATAGTGAATCGAAATTCGAAGCCTCTCCCTATGTTACGTTTTACAAACGGCAATGGCGACATTAGGTAAGAAAAATAAAAAAAAATGGCGACAAGCTTTGATTTGTCGATAAGGTAAAGCTCAGTTTCATTTAGATTTCCCGAGGCAGAGAGGACGCAGTGCTATTTCCATTTATGTGGATGTGCTCCATTACTGCAGGAAATTAAAGACAATGTTACCAGAACAAAACAAGCATCGATATTAAAAATGCTGTCCTCAAAATGTCACCTTCGGGTACGAAAAAAATACGAGGAAAAAATAAAATAGCTTAAAAGGCCTTGGAACAAAACCCGTGAGTTTTAATTCCTCGACTAATAAAGGCAATTAAACACATTAATTTACTTATCACAACATCCCTCCCCAAACAGAGGGGGGATACAAAGTACAGCAAAATGCTTTGCAAATTAGTTATATTTTTTTTCTGATTTAGATGTTTTGAATTGGATCATACTCTAATAATTTTGAGCTATTAGAGAATTCATTTACATCTTAATTTCGTCCACTTTTGCAAAATGATGCAATAAAAATTATTTTTTGCGCAATTATTCATAATTGCAGGGCTTAGGTACTTAAATTAGATAACCCTAATTTTTGCGTTTCCTGATACCATAAATCAGAAAAATGAAAAAAAAAACTGCAAAGCACAAGTTTTGTGTATTTATAAATGTTTGCCTGAACGCGGCATTTGGAATTCAATTCTAATATTTCCATCTTATCAGAGAAGATTTTTATGAGATTTTCAATTTTACGTACCTATGTGAAGTAAGTGAAGAAAACAGGTGAAACAGAGAATGAAAAAAGGGGGAAATATTAGGAAAATATTAAGTATTGCGTGCTCTCATCTTTCGACATTCAGATTAAGATTACTATGATAGACTTATCAAAGCAGCAGTTTACACAATGTTCAGTTGCACTTACCAGTAAGAAAATACTCGGAAACCAGTCACTCCCAAAATGTTTGAGAGAGAAAGCAGACTAGCTGATGAAATCTGTAGAAGAGTGAAATTCGTCTTTGAAAATTGTAGCTACGTGCTTTAGAAGGATTTCACAGGAATGAGTGGTGTTCCATTAACGGTAACAAATGTCCATTAGCACACACAACATTTACCAAGGGAGGAATCCAAAGTACACTTCCGGACAATTGCTAAGGACGGATGACAATAGCAACGATAGCAACCATAAAATGGAAGGCAGGAAAATGTGGAAATTAGCATAAGTGCGGGATACAGTAAGACGTGTTGTGCGTATGCAAATTTTGGATTGCCGAACTTGTTCGTGACGTCATAGCGCTGATAAGAGATATAAAGAATTTGACGCGTATTGACCGTTGTTGTTCAAACGCAAAGTTGAAAAGGAAAGAATCAATTGACGAACTTGCAATTTTCAGTATGTCTTCCCGACATCACCTAGATGATTTTACGCGTGGCCGTATTATTGGCAAGATTGAAGAAGGGCGAAAAATAACAGATGTTGCCAGGGAGTTCGACGTCAGTCACAGTGTTGTTTCAAGGCTTTGGAAATCATTTCAAACAAATGGAGAGTGTAGCAAACGTCACGGGGGAGGTCGTGTTCGCAGTACGTCACCTGCAGATGATCGGTACATAGTGCTATCAACAAAAAGACCCGGCGCAGCACAGCTTGTGAGGTAGCAAATCAGTTTATGGTTGCTACTGGCAAGCGGATCTCCCGAAAAACTGTCGCCGGACGTTTGCATGAAGGAGGACTCTTACCCCGCCGGTCCTGTTGTGTGCATCCCATTGTCCAGACGTCACCGTACCGCCCGTTTGCAATGGTGCCATCAACATCGCAATTGGACTGATAACGACTGGTCTGCTGTCCTCTTCTCAGATGATAGTAGATACAGTCTATCGTCTGATTGTCGACGACAACTGATCTGGCGTGATAGTGGTACTACATATTGTCCAGCAAACATACAGGAAAGGGACCGATATCCGACATGTAGTGTCATGGTATGGGCTGGCATCATGATCAATGGCCGTACGTCCCTCTATGTGCTTCCAACTGGGACTATGACTGGCCAACGATACATTAATGATGTTCTGCTACCTCATGTGCGCATGTTCCGTGGTGCTGTCGGTGATAGATAGCCCACAATCACTTCACGGTCCTTCGGTCCTTTCTGTCATATTGATGTCATCCACTTTTGTCATATTACTAATCCGTGAGTTCCTTTTCCTGTATTTCCTGGTTATACCAAGAAAGCAGCTCCCCATCCTTCATTCGGTTTCCTGCACCACTGAATATTTTTTAGTCAAGATCTACGTCTGTGATCCATAAGTAAAAAACAGGGCAGATGCATCTTTCTCTTAAGACATAATGGCAAATTGCACTTGAAAATTTTACTGTATCTTCTAAAAGCTCTCTAACCGAATTCTGTGAGCTTGCGCATATCATCATCATCATCATCATTGTCAACCATTATCAATCCGCTGCTGGACGAAGGTCTCTCCAAGCCTCTTCCACAACGGTCTGTCTTGTGCCAGTCTCCTCCATGTTACTCCCGCATACTTTGAAATTTCATCCAGCCATCTTCAATGTGGTCTTCTTCTGGGTCCTTTCCTGTCCCTTGGAATCCAATCTAAAATTTCGACTGTCCATCGATGGTCTGTCCTTCTGGCAGTATGTCCAGCCCATTGCCATTTCAAGGACTTTACTCTGATTATGATGTCTTCCACTCTTGTTATTTTTCTGATCCACGAGTTCCTATTCTTATCTCTCCTGGTTACACCAAGCATGCACCTCTCCATGCTTCCTTGAGTTGTCTGCAGCATTTGTATGTCTCATTTAGTTAAGGTCCACGTCTCTGCACCATACGTAAGCACTGGAAGGATGCATTGATAAAACACTTTTTTTAAAAAACATTATAGCATATTGCTCTAGAAAATTATGCTGTTTCTTCCAAAAGCTCTCCAGGCAAGTTTTATACGCCGATTAATTTCTTCATCAATGTGACCCTCATTTGATATCTGCTGTCCAAGATAATCTATAGCTTTTCTCCATTAATCGATAAATCTTCATTTCTTGAAAAATCATTGTACATCATTTTTGTCTTCTGAAAGTTCATTTTTAATCCCACTTCTTTACTCTTGTCCGCATACTCTGCAGCTCTGATTGGGTAGTTGCAAAAATGACTACGTCATCAGCAAAACGAAGGTGAGTTAGATAATCTCCATTAATCTTTATCCCTTTGTTTTCCCACTTCAGTGATTGAAAGACATTTTTCAATTTGAATTCCTGGGAAAAGAAGGTTCCTGGCGGTGTATGGAACTGCCACAATCGACATCACTAATGTCCGAAGATGGATGAAGAGGGGGGGGGAGTTCGGGGGAGTGGGGAGAAAGTTCATTGTCGGACAAACATCGTAGTGGAAGATCTTCAACTGCAATGACAGATAGATGCCAACAGGCAACGTGTGGAAGACCTTATCACAGTTTATCATCATGTCATCACCCAGGAGTTGTGTGATGTAATTCATTGTGGTCATAGTGCTATGGAAACATTAATTTGGATTGGAACTACAGGAAAATTTGTTCAAGGTGAAGAACCCTAACCTGTGAACAATGTGAGCAAAGGGTGGACATGTGCCTGAACCTCTTGAGCTGTTACGAGAGAAAGGGTGAGGTGTTTATCTTTAATGTTGTGAAGGGGATGAAACCTGGGTGTTCTTTCATGACCCAGAAACAAAACACGCGTCAATGGAATGGCACCGTACATCTTCTCCTCGACAGAAAAAGATGAAAAGAACTCGTTCAACTGGAAAGTGATGGTGACAATTTTCTGGGACAAAAGTGGTGTCATTTTGACTTATTTCCTTGAACGGGTGCAACAATAAATAGGGCTCACTACGTGCAGACATTGAAGAAGCTAAAGGAAGCATTCCGAACGAAAAGATGTGGCATTCCACTTCATAGTGTTGTTTTACACCATGATAACGCACGTCCCCACGCCTCAATGGAGACTTTTCAGGCTATTGCCAAAATCGGGCTGACGGTGATGCCCTAACCACCTTACAGTCCCGATTTGGTTCCCTCAAACTTTTTTCCTGTTTGCCCCTGTGAAAAGCACCCTTCGTGGGGAACACTTCGACGATATGACAGACGTTAAACTGGCTGTGAACTCATGAGTGAAACGGCAGCCTCAGGAATTTTTCCAAAATGCGTTTTACCAATGGGTTCAAAGATTTCGGAATTGTATAGAAATTGATGGACAATACTTTGAATAGGCTAGCATTATTAACAACATATACAGGTATTTTTTCACCATGTTTCACGTTTTTGCTGCTACAAATAAACATTTTATGAACGACGAGGCATTACTTTCAGGATGTCCTTCGTATATACACTGTATTGACAAAAGTCACTGGACATCCCTTAGCTGTAAACGGTATAAAAACAAGCCTGCAGCTAACCGCGAACATGTCGTACTGTGAGGTTGAGTGAAAATGTCGTGTCACGAGAGAACTGACTTTAAGAAAGAAAAGACTGTTGGGTGTTATATTAGTGGGTTGTCCATAAGAGAAACCAAGAGGCTTTTAAACATACGCAAGTCAACTGTTTTGGATGTATTGAATAAGTGGAAGATACATGGCGTGCCTGAAGCAGCAAAACGTACCGGTAGACCAAGAAAATCATTGATAGAGGACGTCGAAGCCTCAGGAGAGTCGTTACAGCTAATCAACGGAGTACTACACAAGACCTCAGCGTACAGCTGAGTACAAATGCTGGAACCTAGGTATGTACAAGAATCATTCGCAGAGAGCTTCATTCCTTGGGTCACCGTGGTCGTGCGACCGCTCATAAGCCTTTCATCTCCACTCGGAATGCTACTCGTCGTTTAGCATGGTGTGGAGTACATTTATCGTGGATCGTAGATCAATGGAAACGGGTCCTATGGGCTGATGAATCCAGATACAAGATCTATTAGTCTGATGGTCGTGTGTGGGTATCACGGCAGCCGAGGGAACGCTATTTACCACAGTGTGCTGTTAGTACGGTCAAGTTTGGAGCTGGCAGTGTACTCGTATGGGGGTGTTTTTCGTGGTATGGTCCCGGCCTATTGGTTATCGTGGACAAACCTCTTAACTAGCACGTCTACCTTGATATTCTGGACAATTATGTCCTACCAACCCTGTGGCAATACTGTGGAACCGAGCCTTATTGATACCAGCAGAATAATTCACCGAGCCATAAAGCAAGGACTGTTACGGCGTGGTTTCATGATAATTCCGTATCGTGTGTGGACTGGCCAACACAGAGCTCTGAATTTAATCCCATAGAGCGCCTATGGGATGAATTAGAGCGCCGCATAAGAAGTTTGAAACCAAGGCCTACTACTAAGCAACAGTTATAGACAGCATTATGTACTGAATGGAAGCGCATACCTATCAATGTGTTCCGAAACCTTGTCGGAAGCATGTCTCGAAGGGTCAGTGCATGCATTAAGGGCAAAGTTGGACCGGCACCGTACTAATGTAGTATGTCAATGAATGCCATGTTGTGTTTCTCTTCTAGGTGTCTGATGACGTTTGTCAATATAGTTCATATATTTCCTCGTTTGAATAAGTAAGACAAATTTCATATTCATTATAAGATCGTAAGATGTCCAGAATGAGCACAATTAGTCATAAAAAAATTATTGCAGTTGTAAAACCATCTGCAGAAAGATGGTTATATTAAAATATTGGAACAACGTATTTTAGAAGAACATAATTTGTTTCTTTCATCTGATGAGTGAAAATTGATGGTATTCTGAGGATGGGGTCTGGACCCGCAAAAGAAACACAGAAATCGTTTGTATGCTGGAGAGAAGAGTTATTTACATACGATTTGTAGCAAGACATATGCCGATCATGTAATCATGTCGTTACTAGGAGTGGACATGAATATTTTGCGTGTATTTCATGTTGAAACTATGATGATGAGATGCCAGACAAGATAATTCCTTCAGCCCAAGTTAAAGGAAAGAGAGGAACAGGAAGGCCAAGGAAATCATGGGAGGACCGGACTCAGAATTGCCGGCAGACAATAAGCATGAAAACCAAAAGGTCTTGCGTGAAACTTGAGCTGGGTGCCACTGAAGCTTGAGTTGTGTGGAAAGATAAAATACTAGAATAAAAAAAGAAGAATTTTGTTTTTTTGTTTTGTTTTTAAAGATATTGTTGAAACGTTTTTAGGATGACTTTAAGCAGGCCCGACGACAGGACCTTTGAGCACCTGGGCAATCTTGAGGCTTGTGCCCCCGAAGTTTTCCTCAGTCCCTCCTCCCCACAGAAATATTATAGAAGAGTGCAGAATTAATATACTTTAGATTAACCACAAATACAAAACCTTGTGTATGATAAAACCAACTTCCATAAAATTGCTAATATTTTATCAGAATTATTTTATGGCTATGTACAATTTTGAAATTCATTCTTACCTGATACATTGAATCACTTGACACAATCTTAAAGCTGAAACTTTTTTATTAAATGTTGAGTGCTCAATATTTGAAAACTAAAACAAGGTTACTTTTTTGTGAGATTAGCTATTAATTTACAAAAACACTTTATAATTAAATATCAATATAGAAAAAATAAAATTTTATGATAAACGAATTTGGTTACCGAATCGTTCTTACAGTTCCTATAAAATAGCTGTCCTGGCTTTTTTAGATGCAAAGTCGTCAATTACTTCATCAAAGCTCAAAGCACGAAACATTTGCCTCCATGGCAAGAGTGGTCAGTCAGTCCACACAGTCTTTCTTATCCCACGGTTGATCAATCATGAATTTTGAAAATAAGGGTCTGCTTTCATTGGTAAGGGAATTACTGGGGGGAGTTCCTGTTTTTTTAGTTTTTGTGGGCTGGGGAGAATGCAAGCGGGGGAAACAAAGCGGCTGCTCCGGGAAACGGAAATGTTTAAGATTTCTTTTGGACCCTTTCGCTAAAAATTAGAGACAAACTTCCACTAGGATAGGGCCCTCTGACGCCCTCCCTCTCTCGTCGGGGCCTGCTTTAAGCTTCAGCTTCTCAGCATACATGCACTAAATGACCACTTTATTTAATATATTCTCGCAGTATGTCTGCAGCAAGCGACACACTCATGGGCCATCCTAAAAATATTCAATTACTGTAAGTACCAGTTGCAGATATGATTTGAGTTGACGGATCATTAAACCGTACAAAATCTACTTTAAAAAATGTACGAAATATAGCATCATAAATACATAAATAAGCTTCGTAAAAAAGATAACACGAGGCAATCGGAACATCAGTGTTCAACGCTTCGGCATTAATGTTTTCATACATGCATAGTGAAGGTGGAAACATTAATTAAAAATGTTGCTGTTCTGAATTTGCAGTATCTGTGCGGAACAAGTTGTTTTCTGTTCTTCATTCCGATCATACTACAGATTGACATACTCCGTCAATCTATTAATCATTCCAGGTATTTTCACCGCGCTTTACATTAAAGAATAATAGGCATTCAAGGAGAATATTAAAAAGCCTGTAGATTTGTAGAGCGCCCACTTGCTTGGAAAGGTGTACGAAACACTTTACTGTGAACGTGCTGCAAATTAATCAAATATGGCTTAAGGCAAACGTCTCATTCAGTTTCTTTCATGATGAATTACCTATGGAACTCTGTAACGAATTTTATATTTCCGAGAGCAATGATATTTTAAGCGCGTTTTTTTTTTCCTTCAGGATTGAGGGACTCTTCGGAGTTTGCTTGCATTACGTAATAGTCTCTCTTCTAAAATAAGAGTACATCGACGAATAAAATACGGAATTACACTATTGTACAACACAAATTTGGAAGATGTGAATCCGTTTATTGATGTAAATATGTCATGGATGTTACGTCAGATGACAGCCATGTCCCATGATGGTTATGTTCAAACTAATCGGAAACTTGAAGCTCGGTTGTTCTTGGTGGGGTAGTGGGTACCATACTCGGGCGCTATCCGTGAGACGCAGGTTCAAATCCCGCTCCACAACGACGAAATTTTCAAGTTTTCTGATATTATCTGGCTTAACATCCATGCCATATTTACACCAATAAACGAATTCACATCTTCCAAATTTGTATTATACGACAGTATATGTTGAAATGTATTTTTTTCTTTTTATATTTCTGATTAGTTTACGTTATAAATATCTGAAGCACAGCATAAATTCAGTTACCTATATATCAGACCATTTTATGTGATATGCTCATATGTTATCCGTCGTTGTACGGTCACTGCAGTTAGCTATCACTCAGGGTGTATCGATGAAGTTCAGTGAATGCACAGTAAAAATGAACAATAGATTTAAGAAAGTTTACTTTATTGTCTTTCGTAAAACTTTCCCCTCGCTCCTGATACAATACACTTTAGGCATAGATCGTACAGCTGCTGCAAAATATAGAAAAAGATCTTCTTTATTAACGTTTGCAGCTGGGTAGTCACGTTCACTTGAGTGTCTGAAATGTCCGTAAATTCCGTCCATTATAGCACTAATTTTAGTCGGCTAAACAAAAGGCAGTCAGCTGGTGTAAGTTCAGGCGAACATGGTGGATGATTCAACGCAGCACTCCTCTTATTTAGAAGAAACAAATCTTGAACTGATCTTGCGTTTCCAAAAATCCTGTTTTAAAATCGTACGTAATCTTTCATGATTAACCCATTTACCTTCTGGAAAGAGTTAACTCATGGTTAGCAAAATAGGCTAAAATCAGCTCTAACGAATGTATTCGATGTCTAAGAAGTGGGTCGAATGTGGCTGGAAGAAGTGAACCTGAGCATCAGAAAGCGTTTCTTTCCCCTTAGCTTTGTTATTCAAAGTGGTGATTTAGCGAGATGATTGACACTAATCCTTTCTAACTGATTCCCTTTTAAAAACGTTGTACCAATTGCGGCGAACCTAAGAATGATGAGAGAAGATATTTGAATCATTTCTTTCTACCCAGTGACATGATGTCCGTGTTAAAGGGACTGGTACTTCCCGTTATGCCTTGGGTAATGGAGCGGAGAATAAAGAACTAGAAGCAAGCGCTTACATGAGTGATAGGATTATGGTAGGTACTGCTGAGATAATATAGAGACAGGAATTGTTTTTCGTCAGCTTTCGAAAAACCCAGTCGCTGTTTCAATATTTGTATTTGGAGAAAGGAATGTTGGGCACCTTTTGTTGCAGGTACATCATCATCCCTTTAAAGCGTTAATACCCAGTTCCTCGTAGACTTTTCACACAGTCAGTGGAGAGCATTCGCTATGAGCTCGCGCACGTTTTCAATATTTCCAGGATTTTAGAGGTGGCTGACTTTCCACTCCCGGAAGCTTCTTCAACAGACTATAAATTAAAGTGGTCGGCAATACACTTCTGCTTCTTTCAGCATTGCATGCATTTCCGAAGCGGATTCTCCAAGTCTGAGGAATTTGAAATTGTGTCATTTGTACCTACATCAGCTGCCACGACACGCTCTCTGTGCTACACCCTTTCTTAGAACTATGTGACGGTTACGGTCATGTTCGCTTATGTATTTGTCTTCGTTGTACAAGCTATTGCACCTTTCACAACCTTTCCATTTACGCGTTATGACAGTATTCACGGAACATTACTGGCACGCCTTGCGTAATCAAGTCCAAGGAAAGACTATCAATGGTTGTTTAGAATATGTTACTAAAAGTTTAACGGTAAAGCGACGTGAGATTAAAAGGCTTTTGAGTATGAGTTGATAGGGTTGCACGGATTAGTGGTGCGAATATCAGCAAAACTGCCGCATATGTGGAATGCGGAAGGGTAACAGAAATAAGAGTATGCAGAGTGTGGTTGACAATGTATAAAACCGGTAGCGAGCGAATGATATGTGTCCAAAAAAGGCTGGTAGACGCTCTAGGATGGGGTACTCAGATCTGTACTGGCCAGCAAAGAATCAAAACACAGTAGCGCTGAATCTGAGACAACGCTGAATTGTATTCCAGCTCAATCAGTTTCGTATATTGCACCATTTGCGGTACAACAGCAGGAGATCTGTTCTTACACAATTGCTATCTCCTGAGAACAAAGCAAAACGCATGCAGGGGGTAAAGAGCCCTGCGTTCAAGAGATGAAGAAGAAATATAGAAGCATCTAATGAATTTATGCTGAATTGTCATAATGTAGGTTCCGTAAACGATTTCTGCAGAACATACTGAAACATCATATATTCTTTTTTAATTCTCGTACTCTTCCAGACTCCTTCACAGCCTCAAAATTACAGCGTACTCTTGCGATGTTCTATTGATCTCTGTGGTCTGTGAAGTTCTACTCAGCCCTATAGACTTTAGATACTTCTCAGCTGTGTAAGCTGTGGACTACTAGTTCTTAGCCTTGAAGAATGTGGAATACTACTCTCTACTGACCTCAATATAAAACTAGCCTAGGGAGCATGGGACCCTGTCAGAGCCGCGGATGGCTTAGTGGTTAGCGAGTCAGACTATCAATGCAAGGTCCTCAGGTTCGATCCTGGGCTGATCTTTCAGAGATGGTGTGATTTACTAACAATCGCTAAATATCCGCCGTGCATCGGACGAGCACGTTAAGTGACGGCCCCCACGCTGGACCCACTATTTAAATGGGTATCCTTTCCTATGCCCCCCCCCCTGAAATTCTCTCACCCCTCTATGTGCAACATCGTACTTGTACGGGGGCGCCATCTACTGTACTCTAATCTCACTACAAAACTGTTCTGTCAACGTCGCTAGACTTGCTCTCATTCCTTCCGTTTCTGTGTCCTGCCCAAAAAGGCGATCTCGCTGTAGGTGGCTGAGACCTAAACTCTACTCACTGTGAACGGAAGTCCCACAAGAAAAATGACAAATACTGTGCGGCAAGGTAGGACCCTGTCAGGCCTGTCTGGCTTTTTTCCCCTGCTTTCTTGCTGTGCATTGTTTCAACTATTTCTGTAACACTGGTTTTTATTTATTTTTATTTTATTTTTTTTATCTCAGTAAAATAAATGAATTGAATTGATCCTCTTATTTTCGCTTCGTTTCCGGATTTAACGACTACTCTGATCAACTCTTAGGGATATAAGCAGTCTCCCATCCCTAATTTAGTGACACTGGTTCCAGGAAAAGGTAAGAGCCAGTACCGTAAGACAAGCACGCAACACGTATCGCATTCGAATCCGGGTAATTCGTACGAACAGTCAGAAGCCGGCGCTTAAACCACTGCGCCACCAGGATCCTGATTTTCAGTTGCCATTTAAAATATGAATGTTTCTTAAGAGCTGAAGTTATGTTGACACTAACGTTGTTTACAAAGTTAGGGGAAAATCATTTGCATAGCGAAGTGTAATGATAACATCTGACCAAATTAATTTTTGTGGCCTTCGCAATACATTGACTCTGATCTAAAATTTTTGGAAAACGTGAACTTGGTCTTTCGCAAAATGAAAGCATAAACCTGATTTGCTGTGCATACAAAGGCCGTTCCATAAAAACGGAGAGTAATATTTTTTGAGTTGACAACAAGGCGAAGGTGGAAAATAACCACGCAAACGACTAACTGAATTAAGGTGGTATCTATGGCAACAGTTATTAGCCGTGGCAGACGATTCTGATTTTGACATTGAGCGGTTGTTATTGCTCAGGTATCTGTGGCAGTTGATACTGGGTTTTGTTACTGTGCAGCAGCTATGGAGGTGAGTGAGTCAGAGTTAGGAAGCCAATTGCGTTGTGCGGTAAAATTTGCATATCGTTTGGATAAAACAGCTCTAGAAACAGTTGATTTAATGATAAAAGCTTACAAAGATAAATATTTGGATGAGTTAACGATTTTTAGATGGCACCTTGATTTCGAAAAAGAACGTTCGTCGGCAGAACTCTCTCCCAGGCCTGGTCGACCTGAAAGTTTTGTTACGGAGCGTATTGTTAACACTTTTTGGGAAATCCTGCAAGAAGATCGGCGAATGACGGATGAAAAGGTCCGCCAAACCAAACCAGCTGGGAACGTGATGATGATAATTTTTTTTATCATAAAGGTGTATTCCACCAGCATGACGTTCCTCACAAATTACTCTCAATGCTGAGCATTACATTTCAGTCTTGAAGCGTCTGCGACGACACAATCGGTTAAGCGACCGGAACTGGCGAGAAAGTGGACCGTACACTATGGTAACGCCCTCCCATATGTGGCTGCTTGTGTTCAACAGTTTCTTACGAAATGCAGTATTGAAATCATGCCACAACCTGCCTACATTCCTGACCTCGCCCCGTGCGATTTCTGGGTTTTTTCCAACAATAAAGGAGAAGTTTCGTGGCGCAACATTCAACACAGATGCTGACGCTATTCAAGCTGTACAAGGGTTGCTAAAGCATCTTTCTCTAAATGCCATCTCCACATTCTTTGAAAAGTGAACTGAACGATGGGGCCGTTGCATATCATCCAAGGGAAGATACTTTGAGAAAGAATAAGATATATTTTGCTATACCTATATATCTTCATTTTGTGTGATTTTACTCTCAGTTTTAATCGAACAGTCCTTGTACCGGGTGATCCAAAAATCTTGCACATTTTGAAAACGTAATAACTCGCGGATTTTTGAGAGTAGAGCAACGCGGTTTGCGTAGAAATGATCAGAATGACATTGGCTTTTTTTTTAAATCACATACATTTTTACTCATTTTACTTACATTTTTCATCGCCAGATGGCGCCATTGGCGAACAGGTCTGGGATAGTGGGTATAAAAGCAGCAACTGGGAAGCAACCACAAGTCAGAGCCGCTGATGGCTTAGTGGTTAGCGAGTCAGACTATCAATGCAGGGTCCTCAGGTTCGAACCTGGGCTGATCTTTCAGAGATGGTGGGATTTACTAACAATAGCAGAATATAGTGCATCGGACGAGCACGTTAAGTGACGGCCCCCAGGCTGGACCCACTGGTTAAATGGGTATCCTTTCCTATGCCCCTCTTGAAATTCTCTCACCTGTCTCTGTGCAACATCGTACTTGTACGGTAACTCCATCTACTGTACTCTAATCTCACTACAAACTGTTCTGTCAAAGTCGCTAGACTTGCTCTCATTCCTTCCGTTTCTGTGTCCTGCCCAAAAAGGCGATCTCGCTGTAGGTGGCTGGGACCTAAACTCTAATCACTGTGGACGGAAGTCCTACACGAAAATGACAAATACTCTCAACCACAAGTCACAGCGATCCGTGTCAGTATGCTGTCATTACCGGACAAAGCGCTCTTGGTGAAATTGTTCTATTGCAGCGCTGAATGTGCGAGTGCTGCGTTGAGAGCCTACCGGTCACTGAAAGGTGATCGCAGTGGAAAAGGACCGATGGAAAGTGCTGCGCTGCTGCGAATGGTGAAAACATTCCAGAAAACGGGGTCTTTGGCAGCACGCCCACAAAGCGGTAGACCACGAACACGTGCTGCCGCAGCAGAGACGATTTCGCAGGAAATGGGTGTTATTGCAATGTCATCCGCACATGGCGACTCCAGTGCTCGCCATGTTTCTCGGCAAACAAGCATTTCATACGGGACTGTATGGCGAACGCTACGACGGATTCTGCACAGATACCCGTACAAACTGCAACGGCATCACGAGCTGCAAACTGGCGATTACGCGCAGCGTCAGAAGTTCGCAGCACGGTTTTTGGACAAATGGATGTCGACGAGAACTTGGTGATGAACGTTTTATGGACTGATGAGGCACACTTTTCCCTAAACGAAGCGGCAACAATGCACAACTCCCGCATCTGGCCCACGGAACATCCCCGAACAGTCGTTGAAGCGCCACTTCATCAACCGAAAGTGACAGTGTGGCGTGGATTAACGGCTTCCTTCATTATCGGTTCTTTTTTTCTGAAGAGGTCCGCGGCACCTCCTTCGAAACCGTTTCAGTGACAAGTGCACGTTATGCGAACATGTTACGAAACGTACGTTATCCTTTGCTTGCAAGAGCGGGATGCAGTGAATCTGTGCACATTCATGCAATATGGAGCACCACCCCACATCCCACGTTCCTTTAAGCAACTGCTGCAAGAGACGTTTGGAGCAAATCGTGTGTTGAGCCGACACTTTCCGAAGACCTGGCTTTCTCGGTCACCAGACCTGACACCTTGCGATTTCTGGCTCTGGGGTTACCTGAAATCACAAGTGTACAGATGTCGCCCCACTTCATTGGCCATGCTGAAAGATGCCATTCGACACATGTAGCAGCTATACCACCGGACATGCTCTTCAGAGCCGTCCACGGTGTTTTCTCTCGTCTGTCATCTGCAGGCAGTGCTGCAACAGGACGACCATCACATTGAACACCTGGTACGCCGCCCCGGTGGCGCAGTGGTCTAAGGCGCTGGTCTCTGATCATTCGTCCGTAAGGGGTCCGGGTTCGAATCCCGGTCAGGCATGAATGTTGTGTTTGTCTTACGGCAGTGGCTCTTTCCCTTCCCTGGATCCAGTGACCCTAAATTAGGGACGGGCGACTGCTTATAGCCCATTAAGTTGCTCACGGTGGTCGTTAAACCTTCAATCAAAATAAAAAAAACAACACCTGGTACAATCAGGTGTCTAATTTTTTCGACACTTCCAACCTGTGGTTGCTGCGCCATCTGGCGATGAAAAATGTAAGTAAAATGAGTAAAAATTTATGTGATTTCATAAAAAACCCGATGTCATTCTAATCATTTCTAAGCAAACCGCGTTGCCCTACTCTCAAAACTCCGCGAGTTATTACGTTTTCAAAATGTGCAAGACTTTCGGATCACCTGGTATTTGCAGAAAATGTTGCGTGTCGCATGTGTTAACATCTTATTTAACTTTTATCTTGTTTCTAAAACTCTTGCCTTGATTTATGAAAGCAGACAACTTAAATCGCTACCAGACACAATATTGCTTTTATTGCCGTTTTGAATGCCACAAATGGAATTGATGCTGATAAGACAAATTAGCATTCTTTCATCATCTCCTGGTGCGACATGTGTAAGACAATATTAATGCAACTGTCATTTCAGTTTTCATAAAAATACGTTTTTCACACAGTGGTGGCGGAACAGGACTCGAAATAACAACGACGAAAGAAAAGAATTGTGTTTACAAACACGGTTACGTAAAATTAACTTGTCACATCAGATAGAAAGATGTGTATCAGTTTCCTGTTTTTCGGAATGAAGCTTTGGGATAAACTGCATTATCATCAGAATTATAGCACGTTTTTCACGAGAAAACAGCGGAAACTTAAGTAAAAAAAAATAGTAGTAAAAAGACACCAATTTCTTAAATGCCGTTAAACTTCAAGTTGTAGGAAGAACCTAGAAAGAAATCTAAACGAAATAAAATTGCATGTCACATTTACTTTCAAATCTTAGTAAACATCAGTTCCTTAAGCGGTGTTATTTGATAAAATTCAAATTGTCGCAAGTGTCATGAAAAGAGTTTATGGCACATTAAACTGGATGCAGCACTAGCATCTGAACATTTCTGCTCAATATTCCTCAAAGGTCGATTTCTTAAATGATGTTAGGTGATAAAATATAAATTTTAATAAATATCTAGAAAGAAATTTCTAGATATTGAAGAAACCCTCATTCATTGAATCTCATGAATTTTTACCAAGATGTTGTTTTGCCCCTAAATTAGGGTCTGGTTCTAGGAAAAGGACAGAAAAGGACAAAAAATACCACTTATGACACTTTATGGATTTAACTTGAACCCAATTCGGACGATTCGCCCGAAAACAGCGTCTGCGACCACCACGGCGGCGCCTGCTATAATTTTCCGCCATAATGTTTTTCAATTGATTAAGAATTTTTCTTTGTCTTCCCCGCAGCAAGAGGAGTGGAAAGTTTTGGCGATGACAGAAATTCTTGATACCTGTTTTATTTTTTCCCTTTTGTAAAAGTTTTTGAAATGAAAACTTCTATTGTCTGCAGTTGGCGAAGCTATACAAGATCCCTCAGACATCCATGTTGGTATCGAAAATACGAAACTGGAGTAAGTGCACTCGTGATTCTGCATTCCGCATTTTGCCCTTCGGATTCATTAAAATGTGAAAATGTATAAAAATTTCAGTTCATCCTTCACTTCCTGCACAGACTAACGACTTTAATCACAGGAATCCCTGTCAGTCTGGTTACATCGGTGTAGCAGAAAAAAAAGGAATTTAAATTTGAACCAGATTAGATTTTTATAGGATAATTATGGAAAGTAGTTTACAAGCGTCCAATGAAACCTTGAGGAGAATGATGACAAATGGCGACTATCATCCTAGATTTTCTCGTTTCAACTCCCCGAACAACAGTCCATCCCAGCAAGATAGGGGGAAAACTGCGTAACCATATCAGGCACAAGGCCACGTCAAATTACAGCCACGCCTTGCAACACATTCTCGGCTTTACTTCCTGCCATTTAATATTCTATAAAGCATATAGTGATATGAAGGTCAATATGAAAGTACTTTGAGGAGACCTGCACTTTTCCCCTGCTAGCCTAATAAAGACACACATGAAATATCGCGTGAATTCGTTTGATATTTTTACACGTATGTAACCTATAAATCCGAAGTGATTCATATTTATCACTTTTGTGGCTGAAAATTAATCAGTGGAACTGAGAAATGAAGAAAAGGAAACTATAAATTACCGCTAATGAATAGATCATATCCAGATGTAAAAGCAAAAATGATAAATTATGATCAAACAATATGGGGAAAATCACTTGGAGATAAGATCAGAATATTGAAGGACGTTGTGAAGAATTGTGTGAAAAGCGGTACGAGAGGAAAGCAAGAAGTGGAAAAAGGACAGCGACAACATCTTTCTTGGTCTTACAGTTGCTCAGAGATCACACAGTTCTCGCGCCGAGGGATGAATTTCAAACCTTACTTGAGATCTGAGTGTTAGGTTTTTAATTTGATTGTTTCTTCCCCTACCTAAGAGTCCTGACAACTTCTTCAGCGATTTATAGCATGCGCCGAAACCAAACAGAAAAAAAAATGTTCCCAGAAAGCAAAAATTCCATGGAAAATCAATTTTCCAGTATTTATTTTTCGGCTTTGAGGTTTTGGCTTCTTCAGTGTGCTGATTCCTTTACCCTATAAGCGGCCGATGCTTCCTTTTTTTTTTTTTTTTTTTTTTTAATTGGAGGTTTAACGACCACCGTTAGCAACTCAATAGGCTATAAGCAATCGGCCGTCCCTAAAGTAGGGTCACTGGTTCTAGGGAAGGGAGGGAACCAGTGCCGTAAGACAAACACAACATCCATGCCTCACCGGGATTCGAACCCGGACCCCGTTCGGACGATAGATCAGAGGCCATCGCTTAGACCACTGCGCCACCGGGGCGGCCCGGTGCTCCTTACACAAATGTTTTTCAAACTTTCTCCCGTTCCTCAATCAGAAATGTTCACAAAGCGGCCGGGTTTACGTACTCTTCAGTAAAATAATTCCTTTCCCTCTCTCATCCCAGCACTACGGGACTATAAACCTGACATGGGTCATTAGCTATCTTCTAGTTCTTCATTCTCTTCTCCATGCTACCAATGCATGATGAGGAAGGGCTACTCCCTCTAACATGGACATCATGCCACTGGATAGAAACAAGTAATGTAATCGTCTTCTCTCTCCTTTCTTAACTTTGTTGCCATAGTAGGTAATCAGTCAGAAAAGATTAGTGTCAACCGTTCACTATATGACCACTTAGATAAGAGAAAAGCAATGCTTACTGATGCGCAGGTTCACTCGTTCCAACCGCGTTTTTTAGAAAGCGAATATATTCGATCGAATTGATTTCAGCTCATTTTCTAATCCCAAGTTAATTCTAGCCGATTAAAGGGTTGATTTTTTTTAATTATATTTTAAGCTTTAAGAATACGAGTTAATACGATTATACTGTTCTTGTAACTATTTCGGGATAAAAACACAGCTCGTATGAAAATTTACTGCAGTGTAATCACATTCGGGTACGCATACAAGGTTCTGTATGAAGAATCCTACTATGACTGCGCTATAGATATACATGTATTTAGAGATATTCCGTGCACTATAGACGGTGATGCAATTATTACGGCGTGCTACAGGCAGTGATGCTGTTCTTATAGAAGAACACTTAGACACTTCCTATGTATTAAACAAAATAGTGCTTAACTGGCACACTTAGCTAGGAAAACTCTAAGCTACCAGAAGGCATATTGTCCTGACACGACATGTCGTTCAGAATTAATGATCCCAGACATTTTGAGTGTGATAACTGCCAAGCCAGCGGAAAACAATATTTGATATGGATTTTACAAACTGCTGTCAAAACTTAAGGACAAAATATATTCGACCACTCAAAATTGGGGAAAATCGTTTCAGAGCTGCAAGTGGTATCTGATAGTAGGAATAGCAAAATAAGGTGATATCTGGTAATAGGAATATAAAACGCACGCCATCAAAGATCAGGAGTAATATGTAATAATAGAGATCGAAACAGAACAAAATGTCACGATGAAGGTACAGGCTCACCTGTCTTCCAGTGGCAGTTTTCCATCGGCACTGAATAAACAGACTATAGGACGAAGTTCTCAGTAAGGGGTATGTCCACCCAGCATCGCAATGCTTTCTTCGCACCAGTGGGTCGTGCTTAGCACCAAGTATTTTAGGAGCACATCGAGAAAATTGTCTCTCTTCATCCGGAGATCCCTGATAAGTGATGGAAGAGTTTCTGGTGTTGGATTCCTTTGGGCAACTTGTTTCAACGAAACGTTCCATACATGTTCATTTGGACTCAGACCAAGTAGTTCCGCGCTGGAAAAAAGATATCCTCACTGGACAGTACTTCATCCACAGCTGCAACGCAGTGAAGACGGACGTCACCGTGCATATTAATAAAATCTGAGTCACAGAACAGAAAAGCATGACAAAGAAGCACACTATTGCAGTATAGCTGCACAGTGATTACTTCTTGATCCATAACCCACAATTTGGTACATTCATTGAGCATAATACTCGCCCACACCATGACGCAGTGACGTCATACCTGCCCCGTTCAACGATGTTTCTCATCCCATCCAAATCATTTGCCCCGTGGAATCCAACGAACGACTAAAGCGGCTTTCATCTGTGAATTTCACCTATTAGTTTGGAAACCAGTCAACGTAAAACATGCACTGTTCGATGCGCCCTGGATAATGATAGAGAGCGTATAGGTTTCAGGGTAATATAGTCCTACTGCGTTCGGACGTCTTGGCATGGACTGGTGCGAAATTTGCACACCTGTGATTGCTTGAAGACCATTAGCCAACTGGCCCAGAGTACTTTTCTAATTCCTTTTGTGGCCAGGTAACCGTCATGTTACCTGAGTAAGTAGGGAATGACCTCCACCAAGACACCTGAAAATTGTTCTGTCAATCTTCAACGCTGTCCATAGCGGTAACACTATGCCGTGTGCTACTCCAAAATCTCTGGTGACATTGGTCACAGTCCAGAATTCTTCGAGCTTGCCGTTGATTTGGTCTCGGATAAAAATCCCGTATGATGTCTGCGAGACATCGTGTTCTTAGCTCAGACCGCAGTTTCTCGCTTCGTCGCTGAAGCACATGAAAAGGAGAATGAACTCATATCAAATACGACTCGGCCTTCTCCTCATATATTACTTTGGCAGCTGTCTCCTGCTCACAGAAAATTCGCATACGAAAGTGTATTTCCTTCATATGTTACACAACACTTGTGTGCATATGATAGCAAGCACTTTTAGCCCAATGAAGCTCTATAATAGTGAGATTTCATGCTCGTCCTCGAGTTTTGGACAACAGTGTATATAACTCAATATCAAGTAAATACGAACTTACAGTGAACAAAACTGATGTATTTACAAGAAATGAAGAATCTGAGGTTGATGGGGCAAATTTGGAAGTAACTGATGCCAATACATCAGCCTTGGACAATAGATATTAAGTGAGGGAAGAAGAAGAAATAAAGAGACGTATAAGATGTGACTGGGGAGTATTTGAAAGAAAGTGTGCAACTTTTTCAGAGCAACTTAACTTCATGTCTTAAAAGAAAAGTATTAAAAAACATGCACAGTTGCTGGCAGCTCAAAGCAGCATGGAGAGACCAGTCAACGTAAACCAAAGTAAAGACTCTCAAGCTGAAATGGGTTGGACGTATTGCTTGAAAAACAGAACACCGTTTGACAACTAAAACCATGGATACCATGGGACAGGAAAGATCCCAAAATAAGACTACGTGGGAGATATGTGGATAAAATCTAAACAAGTGCCGAAATGACATAGGAGAGACTTAGGAAAGGGACTTTGGGAGACTTTCATCCAGCAGTTAATTTAGAATGGTTCATAGTGATGATTCTTATGATGATGGCAAACCTGAATGACATCCTCATGAGTAATTGCAAAGCGTACCGTCAGTAACACTCACACGGTTCAGAATCATATCCAGTAGACTCGGATGTTGCCCTTGTAAGGTATCATAATTATGATGATGACGACATTAACCCTTCAAGCGGCCGATTTACCAGAACCAAACGGTGCCTAAAAATTTCCGCGCTTTTCAAACAGAAATGTCCACAAACCTGCTGGATTTTTCAAAAGCAACGACAAAACAATTCCTTTCTTCTTCTGATCCGAGAAGTATCTAATCCTGTAACTGATGATAGCTTGCGCTCCTTTCTAATCCTTCATTTTCTGATGCATAACCCAAGACATGATGTGAAGCGCTAGAACCCATCGACAGAAACACCATGCCATTAGGTTCAAAAAAGTGAATCAAATATCTTCTACATCCTGCTTTATGTTCTTCGTCATTGTTGTAACCCTTTTAGCAGGTAATCAGTCATCAAGGATTTCCGCCAATTATCTCCTAAATGACCACTTCGAATAACTAAGCTAAAAGGAAAATTATGCTTTTCTGATGAAAAGATTCACTCTGACCAGCTTCGTTGGGCCCACTTCTTAGACAGCAAATGTTTGAATTCAGTTTATTCCATTTCGCTAACACCGAGATCATTCGTTTCAACATATTAAAGGTTTAAGAAGCATTTACAAGGTTATTTACTAATCCCACACAATGTTAAATTAGAAAAAAAAATATCCACGAATTTTCTCGGGTTTCCACAGAGCTCTGTAAATGTTGAATGAAGATCTTTATTCTTGTGAAGAGATAATTAGTCCCGACTGGTTCCGACACCAATAAGAATGTGGCTTTTGATGTCTACTTGTGAGGGCACTCACTCCATTAGGCTATAAAGACCTTGGGAGAGGTTTTTTTCCTGAAGTTGGAGATTGAAATCAATGCTTTTGGTGTTTAGTTGAGAACAAAGGATACAGTGGGCGTAGGACTGACTGTCTGATTTTTCTAATCGCAGGTTCATTTGTAACTGATTGTATGCGTTTATGAGGGTTATACACCAACCACAAATGAAGAACAGAAGATCATCGTATCTCTCTTCAAAATATCGCCTGCAAATACTAACGAAAAGAAAAGGGCTGATTCTTAACTTTTAGCTTAATAGGTTCTACTGGCACTTTTTCAGATACGAAATGGATAGTTATAAACTTTTATCCAATGGTTCAAATTAGAAACTGATAATCGTGTGTTCACCCAGTGGTGGAGAGAAGTAAGCAAGGGGTTCTGAATTTTCGTATTGCCAGATCTGGGCTTAAATCCTGGTCAAGACGTGGATTTTTTGCTTCTCACTACGCTGTTGCTACGTATTCCCTGAAACAGATGGCTCTGTATTTTATATGAGACATCCCTTTACAGCCTTAAATACTCGTAAAGTTTTGCTAAAACATGGACCTTCAATAATAGGATAATAATAGGATTTTAGAGGAAGAAGAAGAAGAAGAAGAAGCAGAATTGTCAAATTTATGGAATAAGTTAAATTACTGTACTAAATAATGAGCTCCAGATTGGAAATGAACGAATCTCCTATAGAGGAATTTTAGTACAAAATGAAAAAGTCCAGTAAAAATGAGCGGATCTCCTGCAAGCGAACTGTAGAAACAAGTAAAGAGATCCAGTGGAAATGAACGAATCTCCTGAAAATGAATTTTAGTACAAAATGGAAAGGTCCAGTGGAAATGAACGGATATCCTACAGGGAACTGTGGTACTAAATAAAGTGATCCAGTAGAAATGAATGAATCTCTTGAAAATGAATTTTGTACAAAATGGAAAGGTCCAGTGGAAATGAACGGATATCCTTCAGAGGAACTGTGGTATTAATAAAGAGATCCAGTGGAAATGAACGAATCTCCTGAATATGAATTTTAGTACAAAATGAAAAGGTCCAGTTGTAATGAACGGATCTCCTACAGAGGAACTATAGTACTAAATAAGGAAATCCAGTGGAAATGAACGTACCTCCTGAAGATGAATTTTAGTACAAAATGAAAAGGTCCAGTGGAAATGAACGGATCTCCTACAGGGGAACTGTAGTACTAAATAATGAGTTCCGGTGAAAAACAACAAATCTCCTGAAGAAAAATAGTGCGAAATTAACAAATCTTCTGCAGAGAAATTATGTAACTAAATAAAAAGTAACGAACAGAAGACGTGCCCGTAGTATCAGACTGACTTCTGAAGATTTAGTAATAAGCATGAGAAATTAAAAAAAAATTACAGGTAATTGAACTGTTAGCTTATTGTAAGTACAAATGTGTATGGGCCAGTATTACGAAATGCTGGCTAAAAACCATTTGTTCGAGAAGAGCCTGGGCTCGATTTCCAGCCGAGGCTTGGATGGTGTTTTTGCATTACCACACATACTCTCTTCCCTCCCTGAACCCTGATTCCTTCGTATTAGGAACAGGAGACTGCTTATATCATCATCATCATCATCATCATCATCATTGTCAACCATTATCAATCCACTGCTGGACGAAGGTCTCCCCAAGTTTCCTCCACAACGGTCTGTCTTGTGCCAGTCTCCTCCATGTCACTCCCGCATATTTACGAATTTCATCCACCCATCTCCCATGTGGTCTTTTTCTGGGTCTTTTCCTGTCCCTTGGAATCCAATCTAAAATTTCGGCTGTCCATCTATGGTCTGTCCTTCTGGCAGTATGTCCAGCCCATTGCCATTTCAGGGATTTAACTCTGATCATGATGTCTTCCACTCTCGTCATTTTTCGGATCCACGAGTTCCTCTTCTTATCTCTCCTGGTTATACCAAGCATGCACCTCTCCATGCTTTTTGAGTTGTCTGCAGCCTTTGTATGTCTCTTTTAGTTAAGGTCCACGTCTCTGCACCATACGTAAGCACTGGAAGGATGCATTGATCAAACACTTTTCTTTTAAGACATAATGGCATATTGCTCTTGAAAATTATGCTGTTTCTTCCAAAAGCTCTCCAGGCAAGTTTTGTACGCCGATTAATTTCTTCATCAATGTGACCCTCACTTGATATCTGCTGTCCAAGATAAACATACGTATCTGTTATCTCCAGTTTTTCTCCATCAATCGATAAATCTTCATTTCTTGTAAAAGCATTGAACATCACTTTTATAGCCCACTTAGTTATTCACAGTAGTCGTTAAACCCTAAATCGTAAAATGCACATGGATCAATTTCTGTCAGTTAGTCCATCCACCTTTCTATATAATTCTGTTGGCATTCTTTAAAAATAAAATCTACTGCTCTGTAACCTGTTGATGACGAAAAACTTTGAGACTCTTTGTTTCGTATTAAGGGTAACATGTACAACCCTGTGCGTGTTTCAAAATCCTTGTGTTAGTTGTTTGTCAGCCTCAGTCAAGTAATGAGTTTTATTCTCTAAAATGAATTGATGTACCTTCAATGTTTGCTCACGTAGGTGCCGAAAAAAATGAAAAATTTGACAAACATAAGAAGTATTGTTTTAGGTTTTCACAACTTTTTTGGCGCAACCGTGTAAAACAAGACTCCACTGCTCAAACAATATTTACGGACTTGCATTGTTGTGACTGCTGAAGTTAATCCAAGTATATGTCCCTAAAGCTTAGTGCCAATGGGCAAATACATATTCTTTCTTCACTCACCTTGACAGAACCACACCCTTCTCATAATCCTGTAACAGTTTATTTGAATGAGTTCGTAGATGCTCTTTAAAGTTATTGGTGGTGACAGACGATCTAATTTCCTTGAGTCTAGATGCGCTTTTTTTTTAAAAAAAGAAGAGGAAATAGTCCAATTGTGTTGATGGTTACGTGTTCTTGGAACTGAAATTCTTTTTTCAAAACAGTCAGAGGATTATCCTAGTAAACATTTGACGAAGGACACATTTAAAGCTTTCTAACTTTGGAAATACCACATTCACGAGAAACCTGGCTGTTGAAAAGACCTTTAATTACCAGTTTTTGTTACTTTATCAAAACATAAAAAATGTCCGCTTTCCACGTTTAAGGGGTATTATCACTGTTATTAAATTAATTTTAAAATGAAGATGTTCCAAATAACATCACTTGAAACAGTCTGATTAAATTTACTCAAATTTTGAAAATAAAAAAATTGAAAAATTCAATTTTTTAAATCGTAAGAAAAGATCACAAAGAAGTGTTAAGAAGCGTCCTAACAAAGAAGCGTCTATTCCTTACTGCCACAGACGGACAGGCATACTGACTCAGAGCAGGGCCGTAGCTAGAGGTGTTGGCGCTCGGGGCAAGCAGTAAAATTGGCGCCCCCCTGCCCCAGTCCAACTGGAACAGGTGACGGCGTCAGATTTTATTATATACCTGTTTCCAGATATAGTGCAATAACTGTATAATAAAAATATTACGATTTTTATTGTTATTTGCAATTATTGTCCCATATATAATATGCTAATAATTGTATGAAATAGTAACAAAATGTTAATTTTTTATATAAAATATTACTCATAGTATAATATATTTTTTTAAATAACTTATATAGGTAATCCTATTCAATAGCCTGTGGTGATTATATGAGCTTCAATAGGGATTGTAGAAAAAAGAAAAAACATTGTACATAGTTTGAATGAAGAATAATTTTAATTTACAATTAATTGCTACCTCAAGTGCTTATGAACAACTGAAAAAATATGTAGAAGTAGCATTTGCTTAAAATTATGCTTAAGCTTTAACAGAAAGATTTTGTATTTACAAATGCACCTTTTGAGCTTTAATAGTAGCAAAATTATTTATTATTTGATCATATTAATATTTTTAGCAATATCTTTTTCTATTGACAGAATTGCCAGGTGGGTTAATCTGGTCACCATTTTATCCTTAAAGCATAATGAAGTTTAAATGTTATACATTTTTTTAATCACGCGTATAAATTAATTTCAAATTTTTTTACATTTGTAAAAAAATCTACGTCTTGATGGTGCTCCCCCCCCCACTACTACGGCTCTGCTCAGAGACACAGATATTCAAACGTGATTTAGAAACTGAAATTGTCAAGTCGTTCTCATAACTCACGTGACGCTGTGCACATCACGTGTAACAACCAACAAATCATCAACAACCATGGACAACAGTCCCGTCCCGTAGGTTCCTGAAGCTATGTGACATCCCATTTCAGTCGTCTTACGGTGTTTTACTACCAGCGCATTGACATACATCTGGGATACCCAGGCATCCTGGAGAAGGGTGGTTCAGGGACAAAGTGCGTCTGAGGCCGACTTCAGAGGGAACCATTTACAAATATGCGACCCCAAACACAGGGAGGCTGCGAAAAAAAACCCGAAAAAACCGCAGACTAGATGGCCAGCAGGACCGGGTTTCGAACACCTGTCAAAAACGTCAGCCTCCCACACAAAGCATAGCGACTTAACGAACTGCGCCGTGGCTGTGGTATTACTAATATATGAAGGTTGTACCGAAAGTAATGCAAAAGTCTCCATCGCTAGTGATGCATTTCCGCCGTCGTTGAACCCAACTCTCGAATCCACTTTGAAAAATTCAGGTATGTACCCACTTCTTTACAGCCACTTTCACCATCTTTGTCCCCGGAGACTGTCCTTCATTAGAACGAACAGGTGAGAGTCGGAATGCGCCAGATTTGTGCTGTACGATGGATGGGGAATCACCAACCAGTTTAATTGGCTGATCGCCTGATTTATTACCAAAGATGTGTATGGTCTCGCATTGTCATAGCAAATGTAGATCCTTTCCAGATTCTTATTCGGTCTCTTCCTCCTTATGGCTTCTCCAAGCTTCTTGAGTGTCTCAGTGCGCCGCTCACTGGTCACTGTACACCCACGTTCCAGAAAATCAAGGAGAAGGACAACCCTGTCATCCCAAGTAACAGCCACCATGACTTTCTGTGCTGATCGCTGTCTCTTGAACTTCTTAGGCCTTGGTGAAAAGGTGTGACGCCATTCCGTGGATTGATTATTCGTTTCCGGATCGTAAAGATACGTCCACGTTTCATCCCCTGTCAGCAGATCGAAAAAGAAAAACGCGACTTCATTGGCTTCCAACGTTTCCAGCAGATCAGAGCAGACTTCCACTTTTATCTTCTTCAAATCGGGTGTCAACTGCAGAGGTACCCACTTTGCACACACTTCCCGATACCCTATGCACTCATCCATCTTCTGTATGGCATTGTGACCACAGTCCAGTGGTGCAACAAGCTCACGGATTGTGATTTGTCTCTCGGCGCGAATGAATTCATCTCTTCGCTGACGATTCGTGTCAGTGGCTGCAAATGATGCGTGGTTTGTCCTCAATGGTGGTTTCTCCTTCTTTAAACTTCTTCATCCATCTGTGCACATTGCTCTTGTCAATGGTATCATCTCCGTAAACGTTGTTCAGCCATCTGTGGATGTCAGACAGTCTGCAACCTTCTTTCGTCAAGAACTCAATGACGGCACGTTGCTTCTGCTTGCAACCCATTATTTACCTGCAATGAAGGACTGTTACTATAGAGGAAGAGTTACTCTACCAACATGTGCAATTTCAACGACCTGTCAGTTAATAAAAAAGCTATGCCCACTTTTGTATTACTTTCGGTACAACCCTCGTAGTAAATAGTAACACTGTACTAGTGGTCCGATTTATTGGCGTAGAAAGTAGACACATTAGCGTTTCCAAGCTTTCGCACATCAACCAGATGGCTTTTTCAAGGAAGTTAGACAGAAACTGCCTGGTGTACTGTTCCTTGTTATTAACAATACTCGTAGTTTTACTATTTTATAGATGCTGATTTGTACGTGTGATACGGAAATTTTTATTAAATTAAGATAGTGCATATAACCAAAATAAAAATGTGAGATTACTGAAGTTTTGTAAAAACTATGCTTCCGAATGCTTATAAAGAATGATAGAAGCATGTCCTAGCATCTGGTTTCCTATGAAAGGAGGCCAATGTTTTTATACATTTCAGTGACTCTTTTACAAAATGCTTCTTCGGTTTCAAGGTTTGTGTACAAGTGTCCGGGGTTCCTGATGGTACAGAAATAAAACTGGTCGCCTCGTTTAGCAGAGAAACCATATATTTATTTTTCATTCCGGAAAATTGAACTTCCCTTCTGACATTAATAAATTCTGGTTGGCATTTCCTTCTAACGCGCGGTTGTCACTAATTCGAAAGCAGGCTGGCAACTGATCCCTTTTCTGTAAGTTTTCGAAGGTAGGGAGGAAGGAAGGGATGTCGACACTGATCTTTTGACCAAGTGCATGTTACGAATGGGCGTGGCCTTCCAAAGATTAAATGTCAAACATTCATCCTTCCTGTCTTGTTGGGCGTGCAATCGAAAAGAGAAAAAAGATATGTGGATTCTGACATACTTGGCTCCACAACTATCCTTGATCCACATAGAGATCGCTCTCTCGACGTCTATCCCATATATAAATGTGTTTTTATTTATTCTTTTCCATAATTTTAATTTTTCAATAGGATGATGTCCAACTGCCAAGGCTGGTTTTTAACCAGTTCACTCCATATCAATGACAAGATGGTCGATAAATAATGATTTGGTTCTTTGATTAAGGAGGAAGGGAAGGTAGGTGCCAGAGGACGCACAATTAGTCGAGTGCAAGTCGTAAACAGCTGCGTGGTTGCACGTTATGTAACAAGTGAGCGCCTTGGTCGAATAAAAACAAAGTACAGAAATAGAGTGACCAAACAGAACATCCTATGTTTCCGGGATAACCATCATTTGCAGCAGCAGTAGGGCATTCTTCACTTCTCTTTAAACGACGGTACAGAGAAAATCTGGAGAATAATTTATTGGAATCCATCAAACACATTTGTTATTTAAAAGAATAATTTCTTACGATAGCAGTGCGTTGTTCCGGGAGCAGCAGGGGAGTTCTAATTTCCAAAAACTAATATATCATTTGCATGATATATTAGTTTTTGCAGCATGTGCGACGAGTCTGATTCTACGAGACTTAATGAAATCGTCCTACGCAGTTGAATACCATGATCTAATTATGCAAATGAGCTCTAACTAGACTGTTGTAGGACAAATGCTTCTGGTGTTTAAGTTTCAGTTAAATCTAAGTAGGGCTCATTTCTGTAAAAGAAAGGTGGAGAGTTCGTCAATTTTTCCGAAGCCGGTTTCAAATTCAAAGAAAATGTAGCTGTTTCGGAAGTATCGCCAACTCGTCGGTGTTATTAACAATCCTAATATCTGATATTCAGAGAAATGGCAAACAGAAACTTGCCTTTTATTAATTTCATATTCAGCTACATTTTATTTCCAACGTTTCGACCTATTTCAGATCCTTCGTCTCTTTTTTGATTGGAGGTTTAACGACCACGGTGAGCAATTCGGTGTGCTATAAGCAGTCCGCCCGTCCCTAATTTAGGACCACTGGTTTCAGGGAAGGCAGAGGGCCAGAGCCGTAAGACAAACTGGGATTCGAACCCGAACCCATCTCGAACGAATGGCCAGAAGCCATAGCTTAGACCACTGCGCCACCGGGCCGGTAGATTCTTCATCTTAGTACATTTACAAAAATAGGAAATTTTGAACATTTCGTCTGGACCTCAGTCTGTGAATACTGTATCTCTGCTTGTACGACTAGATGATACGAATTATTTTGCTACGGGATGGAGGCAATAAGACCAATAGTTTCCGCATATTTTCATCTTTTCTCTTTTATACAGTATTCCTGCTGGCTTGAGTAAGTGTACAAGGTATTTAATAAGTTCCAAACATCTAATATACTCATACTTTGCATATTTTCACTCGTGAAATGTTGTCAACTCCGCTAAATGCACTGTGTTTAGCTCATCTTAGTTCGTCCTTTTATGTTTATCAGGCAGGCATTTTGATTTTCTGGGGTTCTCGAGTTTTCTGAAATGCATTCCACGGTTTCAAAAGCGAACAAGAGCGTCATGATGGCGCAAAATCTCCATAGGCTCAAATCAGCCGCTTTGAATAATGGCCGGCACTTAGCATTAATATCCCCCTCCATACTGAAAGACGAAAGAAAAAAATCTTCAATAGCCTGATATTGCATTTAATGACTGTGTAACGTATACTCTATATTCACTTTCCTTTTGATTTTACTATCTCTGGTTATTTTATTTTACTATGTAAATTATCTTCTTACTGAACGAAATATTATTTCACCCGATGAATGAGATCTGGCAATGAGAGTAAGTCATGACGTGGTGGTAGCTAGTATATAGGCGCGTTCATCGAGACTTAGGGAGAGCTTTTGTTGTTGTTATGAGAGAGCGTTGTTGTCTACGGAGAGCGTTTATAATACGAGGAGAGATTCTTCATTAGTGTAAAACAAGTTGTGTGTGTGTGCTTTAGTTGACCAAGAGTCTTATAATAAAGAAGTTGGAGTAAGTACGTAGTACGTCTTTCTCAATTAATAGTTTTTGTCAGACCTCTGCCTGGCTGTTAGGTTTATAACTTTTTATTACCATAAATAACCAGCGTTAAGACTTTGTTTACGTTCATAATTAACTAACAACAACCTTTTTGAATTCACTATTTTGAAGCTTAGTACAAGTATATCATTAGCTAGCTGGTAGGAAGAGCATCATTCATATTAATTAGCTTAGCGGAAAGATTATAAAGCTAATTCATTATAACTGCTTTGTCACTTTTTATATTGCCAAAGAATGTAATAGATGTAATGCTTACCGGAACTGTATAAACAACCATGTGTTATTTCGTTACATCCCATCTTAGAAAATAATGAATGCCCATCTGTTTTTGTTTCAGTTCTAATACCTGTGTTTTCAGAAAGGAGACATGAAAGTACATTGAGACTAACCAAGGGTCACCTTGGCATGTTTCAGCTACGCACCAAAAAAGTCCACAAGGTGAGGATAATTACCGTCGAGGCACGTTGACACATTTATTTATTAAAAATATTAAAAAAGCACAAGTACTTTCGGGAAACTCAACTTCTTCGCATCAGGAGGTGTAAAACGTTTTTTGAATGGCATTGTATATCATTTCCATTATATCACTTTTTTTAATGGGATTGCATATCATTTCCATTATATCACTTATTTTGAATGGCATTGTATATCATTTCCATTATATCACTTTTTTTGAATGCCATTGTATATCATTTCCATTATAACACTTTTTTGAATGGCATTGTATATCATTTCCATTATATCACATTTTTGAATGGCATTGTATATCATTTCCATTATATCAATTTTTTTAATGGCATTGTATATCATTTTCATTATATCACTTTTTTTGATGGCATTGTATATCATTTTCTTTTATTATAATTTTCCCAATAACACCAATAAGCAATCGGAAAGAATGGTAAAAACACGGGTCATTATAGGTCTCTGATGCTCCGAACTTTGCGAGATTGTTGTGTTTCTTGTTTGTTGAAAATCGTCCTCATTCTAATCAAGGTTACGATGAATCACTTTTTAATTTTTTATATCCCTTTTTTTTAATGGCATTGTATATCATTTTTTTAGAATACAATTTCAAAAATTAGGCCAATAAGCAATTTGAAAGAATAGTAAAAGCACCGATCTCTTATAGGTCTCCGATTCTCTGAACTTTGCGAGATTGTTGTATTTCTTTTTGCTGAAATTCGTTCTCATTCCAATCAAGGTTACGGTGGAATCAATTTTTTTATTGCTTTTAGCTTCAAATACCTTAAAGAGTTCACAAACAATATATGCAACATTTGCAAGTAGTCATCCCCTATTTATTCCTAAGACCTGGAAACACTGGATTTTTTTTAATCCCCCCTTAAAACTTTTACAGAAAAGACTTAATATTTTCAACTACGTGAAGCATCTTGTGCTATCTCTCATCTTCTCAAAGACTATTATGAGGTTTTACGGTGAAAAGCTATCATCATTGCCCTTTACAGTCACCTTTTACTGTCTCATATCCTCCGTCGACGATACTTAAAAGCACAAAGACAAAGGCACGTTTCCTATTTTTTAATAAAGTTACAGTGTTTAAATTTGAATTGTGTTAAAGTATATGAATGTATTATCTCTTAGCAATCCTTTAGATTTACAAAATAAAATAAAATAAGATAAAATAAATAAAGTGAAATGAAATAAAATAAAATAAAAATAAATAAAATAAAATAAAATAAAAATAAATAAAATGAAATGAAATAAAATAAAATAAAAATAAATAAAATGAAATAAAATAAAATAAAATAAAAATAAATAAAATGAAATGAAATAAAATAAAATAAAAATAAATAAAATGAAATAAAATAAAATAAAATAAAAATAAATAAAATGAAATGAAATAAAATAAAATAAAAATAAATAAAATGAAATAAAATAAAATAAAATAAAAATAAATAAAGTGAAATGAAATAAAATAAAATAAAAATAAATAAAATAAAATAAAATAAAATAAAATAAAAATAAATAAAATGAAATGAAATAAAATAAAATAAAAATAAATCAAATGAAATAAAATAAAATTAAATTGCTGACGACTATGCGCCATTCATTTTAAAAATTTAAGGCAAGAATGGAAAATTATTATATCCTCATTTCTTCATTTTCTAAATTTCTGTATGCCCTTGGGAGCGTTTTTCGCTTTCTGAAAGTTTTGGTAACCGGAATCAGATTCTGTTCAATAGGGTATCTAAGCTATGGGCCTTTCAGGTTGTACTGCTTTTTTGCGTCACACATCTCTTTTTTAATTTTGAGACGAAAATCAGTATTAATGATTTCCTGTCTGATAGGGTCTAGACGTAAGCTTCGCTGATGTTTTTCAGAGAAAACTAAACTAACTAATTTATTCTTTGGAAATGCTGTCATTGTTCTGTATCAAATACTGTCAAAATTTAGAAAATATTTTAAAATTCTTGCACGTGCACATGTGTGGCTATCCAAAGTTTTTGTTAGCGTTTCTCGTAAGCAAAGTAAATGAGAGTCTGTGTGTTTACTGATATTATGTTTCAATATTACTGTCTTAAGATAGATTTAAGAGCCTGAACAATAAGCTGTTACTCATTCTTCTCTGCTTTTTTTTTTTTTAGGTGAACACAGCGAGAAGTGCACCCAGTGCGGGAAAACTTTTCCTACTTCAGCACAGAAGTTAACTCACGGTTATTGCCAACCGTGCTACCAGAGCAGTAACGGTATTGCTCTGACAAAAAAATTCGCTCTCTCCCAGGACGAAAACGATCGAGCAACGACCCCATCACCGTCAGAGGATGCAGCTACAATAAAGAGAGAGACACCACCCGCAGGGGCCACAGCTCCTCCGTCACCACCTCCACCACCTCCCGTTCTACTCGGAATGTTGGACCAGGTCATGATGAGATACCGACAGGCTGGGGCGTTGTTACCTCCTTCCCTCTCTGCGCTGAGGTTTCTAGAAAGCATGCCGGTACTGTCTCAGCGAAACTGAAATTCAAGACTTGTATAAACAAACTGGAAGCCAGAAGTGTCGAAGTAGTCATGGGACTCGGCACTTACTGGCGAAACCACAAAGGAAGTGTGGGTTCTGCTTCATAGCTCCTGTGTTTAAGACAATCAGGTTACAAAAGGCCACTGAACGCCGAGAAAAATACAAAATAATCAAAACTTGCAATTCTTGAAATGGTCTTGGGCATTTTAATCAGGTAACATCGTGAGTTTCTCATGAAAAATCTGCTTTCCAGGAAATGAATTAAATAAACACACTGGAAAATCAAAACGAACTTCTGTACAAATGTGTCTTCCGAGAAATTTAATTAAAGACTGGAAAACGTTTCGTGAGTGCCTTTATCAATTATTTTATATATTCAGACAAGTTTACGAACCATATCAAGACGGCAAAGTATTTCACTGAACTTAAAATAACATATATATAAATATTTTATTAATATAGCATCACTTCATCGCTGAGGACAGAAAAACATCAGTGTGTTTACACGGAAAAACTCCGCCGTACTTCGTTAACGAAGAGAGTGTGGAAATACTTTCCTTCGGAACTTGATGAAAGCAACATTGTATTTTTTAGGTCTTTACGAAAATACAGTATTTTCTGTAATAAGGTGGACAAAAAAAATCGTTGTGAATGAAAGTATACTCTTAAATCGTCCTTCTACGAACTTTTTTGTATTTACTGTTATAAACTAAAAAAATGAACTGTAATTTATGGTTGTATACGCATGCAGATTTGAATGTTGTGTGTGTATGCGTGTGTGAATGACGCAAGTATGAGCGAGTGTGTAGATATGTTTTGTGTAACGCAACTATGAAAAGAATGCAAAGTGTGAAACAAAGATTTCTAGATGTATTACTTCTGATCATAAACGGAAATAACATTCCAATGAAAATCAAGAAAGAAAAAAATCATAAAAAAAAAATCAGTGCTTGGATCACTGAAATTTTATTGTAATATTATACAGTAAGTGAAATTTTTCCATTTTATTACTATGCATTAAGTGAAACTCTTCCATGATGAGAAGTGCCTTATATTGTATAATTCTCTAGATATCGTGTTGATTCATGATAGGTGCACAGAAACGCTACATTTTTATTTTACTAAAAAAGCTTTACAAGAACATTTTTGAAATACTTTTAAATAGAGAATTTTTAAGTTTTAATCTCAAAGAATCCATTGCTTTGATAGTTATAAATCAGTATAAAATAAACTTTCACCGATCATTTATTAAAATATTTTGCTTTCATTGGAAACTGACACAAAGAGGTACCACAGTTTGAAAGATTTGCTGGGATACTTTACGCGCATTAGTTGATATCAGATTAATCAAGAGATGGTAATGATTATATCTTTTTTGTTGCATTTCAATTGTCGAAATATCCCCCTTACGTATTCTTAATTAAATAAATCTCTCAGAGAATCCTTTACAATAAATATCTTTGTTTGTAGATGAGATTCGTTAAATGGAGGAGAAAAATGATGCAGGATATTATATGTTTGTTTAAAAAGCTTTAAGTGATGCATCATGGCCACAAATACAAAATATTCGATACTAGTTAATTGAGTAATTTTAATTTAAATGCAGTCAGCTCAAACCGAAAAAGAACAAAGACCTAATACATCTCTTAAGAACAGAGCGGATAATTTTCGCTCCCATCTGTCTGATGATTCAAATAGTAAATAGTAATTAATTTCGTCACCTATTCCTAAACTGGAACATTCATAATCATTTTACAAACTTCTACAGGGAATGAATATTTATTCGGTGCAAACATCTTTGGAAAGTTTGAGGATATAAATTTTTAAATTCACCTGTTGCTTTGTTCCTTTGTAATCCACGTATGCTGGCTTCTGGCTATTTTGTATGAGATAGGTTCGGGTTCGTATCCCATGAAGAACGGATGTCGTATTTGTCTTACGATACTGGTTCTCTCCCTTCCCTGGAACCGTAAATTAGGGACAGGCGACTGCTCATAGCCAATCGAATTGTTCAAGATGGTCGTTACCCCCCCCCCCCCCCAAATAAATCTTGGTATGTTTTTGCTTGGGTTTAAGACGATAACAAGATGTTGGGTTATATTTATTTTCGATGATTACTCGATTTTAAAATAAAAATCCAATCCAAATTTTTTTCAAAATTATCTGAAATCTCGGAATCAAAAGAATAATCACTAATTAAATAAGGATAATATACAGCAGGTTCCTTGCTATCGTAAACCTAATGACAACATGATTTACAAAGAAAACAGACCAACAAAGAAGGATCAAGAAAAGGTATACGAAAATAGGGGATCCTCAAAACATATACAAAGGAAACCATATTTGAAACCCGCAGATATTTATGAAATAATTACTCGTGTAAGTAAAAGCAAGTCAGTTTCCCCAGAAACCGCCTCAAATATTTTGTGGGGATACGTACGAAAGATTCATTTGTTATGACTAATACTTTTTCTTAATTGTACTCATACTAAAATCTTATTGAAAATTTTGTTTGGCTATCATTGGTAATATCTAAAAGCGTCTCACTAAATCGAAGTACAAATGCATATGTAAAGAAATTTACATATAGTTTGTAGTTGTGTAGTTTGTTATTACTGAAGATGAAATTCGGATCATTAGTGTGAATATTGAACTGTAAAAAAATGCACGCACCTAGGTGCGCGTGCGCGCGCACACACACACACACAGTGATGACTTATAATGGGCATTTTGAAATATTGTTTCCAACATTTTCAATGACTATAACAGTAAGCATAACAAAAAGCGGAGTGAAATCCCTACGATTATAATGAAGAAAAATCTCTACAAGCAATTTCTGTTCATGGAAAGTTAAAGAATTCTAAGCAACTAAATAATAATCCAAAAATGTTCGTTTCTGAGCACAGTTTTGAGGCAGAGTTGCACTGAATATTTTTTTAAATATTTACTTGTACAAATCAAAGTGCCATGTATTTTTATACAATACATTTTAAACGATTTTTGTGCATTTTACTTTATCTAATTGTAAAAGTCAAAAACATTGTGAATTGTCTTTTATACATGATTTTCATCGACTGTTCCATTTTTCTTGTTTAAAAAAGTGTGTTAACATATTTTGTGTTAATGGATTTCTTATTTCAACTTTTCCTTCAAACCACTTAGGGCAACAATCCGGTGAAATGATATGCTCTGAAGATGATTGCTCATTAGCGTAAACTATACTTACCAGTTCTTGCTATTGCTATGTATTTTGATATAATGCGTACGTTACGCACATATGTTATTGCCTCTCTGCAAATATGCACAACGCGTAGCTTACTGAATTAGGTATACGTCCATATTATGTCTATGTAAAGGAACACTCACTGGCAAAAGAACATTTTAAAACATCTGTTTCTCAAAAAAAAAAAAAAAAAAAACGATGATTCTCAAGGAAAGGAACTATTGGCAAGTTGAAACTGAAATAACTTGAAAGTAACCACATGAATTATTTACTGAATTGCAAGAATGTTTAAGAATTCGTTCTTTAAAGATCATTTTTTGCAAGGCCTACATTCTTCTTTTTAGTAACACTAAAGAACGTTTACAATCATTTGCAAAATATGAAGACCACCTAATATTTTTTTCGATCTTCGCAGGTATGCCTAAATACACAATCATTTGAAAGATGCATTTAAAAAATATGCACAGAACACATTCATTTAGGGAATTTTTTAATAGAAATGGCTCAAAATCATTCAGATTTAGTACTGGTATGGCACCATTTATTGTGAAATACTGCTAATATACCATATGACACGCTCAAAATGAAGGATTCGTGGTACCTCATTGAATATTTTTTTACACCAAACACACTCGGCGTCTTCAATAAAACCATTTGCATTTCATGACTATTCTTCAGCTACCATATCTTTCGAAACAACCTTGCCGCCCCGGTGGCGCAGTGGTCTAAGCGATGGCCACTGGTCATTCGTCCGAAAGGGGTCCGGGTTCGAATTCTGGTGAGGCATGGATGTTGTGTTTGTCTTACGGCACTGGCTCTCTCCCTTCCCTGGAATCAGTGACCCTAAATTAGGGATGGGCGACTGCTTATAGCCTACTGAGTTGCTCACAGTGGTCGTTATATTTTCCATGGAATTTTCCTGGGCTGTTACCAATCCACCCAAGCACAGTGGTCTTCCTTTAGTCAAAAAGTTCCTAACTGTCTTGGATTTGTGTCATGGAGCACCATCTTGTATAATTGTAGTTCTTCCGCGAATGATCTTACGAAGTGTCAGTTTATTCCGTATCATTTCCACATAAGTTGGCCTGTTCATGGTAATGTTGCGTTGCAGGAAGTGTAGAATATCAGTACCATATTTTGACATAGTACCACAAACCATCTGGTTTGGAGGATGTTTCAAGGCAGAAACTCTGTATTTCTTATCATTTTTTTTTTTTTTTTTTGACGCAGGACATGTGTATGCAATACAAATGGTTGAAAGGTAGATTAATTTGAAAATAAACAAACAAACAGAAAAAAATGCATTCCTCTTTTCAGTAGTCTGAGATCTATGTTACCAAGCGAACTCTGATCTCCTGACACGAGATAATTCTGCCTTATGTCCAGATTTGTAAGACTTTAATCCAAATACTAGCACCTTGAAACAGTACTGGCACCAACTCCTCTCCTGTTAGAATGCAGAGCCGCTTAAATCTGCTTCTACGAACCCTTCGGAGAGTACATCACAATATCTCGTATGGAGCGGTTATCTCGGGGCGTTGTTTCTTTCGACGGACATTCATCATCCGATCGCTAAATGATTCATCGTCTTTAACTTTCACGATCGCATTATGGGTAGCAGTTTTGCTGACGGGCAAGTTTGGGCTTACTTAGTGTTTAAAGTAACCTTTTTGGCATAAAGCCACTATTTGTGCCCTGTGGACTGCGCTCAGTGATGTTTTTTTTTTTTTGGTCCATAATGCAAGATAAATAAAATGCAAATTACACCCTCCGTGCTTAGAAACCAGCTACTTTCTGAAATTAAAATGCTCGGACGACTTGGTAAATCATTCTTGTAGGCAAATGATACAATCACAAAATGAAGTACTGTAATTGCCAAATGAGATGATACAATTTTATGAAATATCAGGAAAAAGATCAGTGGTCTAAACTGTTTCAAATGACTGTATAATCTAAACGCATTCACGCGTGAAATTAAATTCGTATAATGAAAGATTTCGTTCTACCCTTCCCATTTAAATCAAACTAGGGCTAAGAATCTGGGACACTATGAACTGGTTTAGTATGTTTCTGTTTCCATATTCTTAAAATGTGATAAATAGGTGATGATAAATTTGATATTTTATACATTTGTCAGTTAAACACTACCTAAGTTTGATAGTTACCTATTAACTTTATTTCAATAATCACGTCACCTGTGAGTGTTAATTTCGTAATCGTGATATTGAACTATACTTTAAAAAATGGCTAATCAGTGTATATCCATTGCAAGTCATAAAACAGCACAGAAATTACAGTTAAGCCATGTACAATATTTTTGTAAATTTGTGTTATTTTGTGAAAATCGTAAAACTATTGGATAATGTGCTTTCACATTTTTTGCAGTTTTTTAACTTCTTGATAGGCTAATAGTAGAAATCCCTTTTGCTCAATTTAGTGAAATTGATGTAAACTGAATAACACTGAAGACCTCAAAGAAATTCAAAGTCCGCATCTCACATGAAAGGCAGACAAGAAACTTCATGACAAAAGGTTTTACCGAATGTAAATTGCGTAATATAATGTACTTCTGAAATTTTTAGCAAGAGCAATTATACCTTTCTGCAAGTAATGCTAGCTTCGTGTGCATGTCAGTTAATTTTGTGTTCGTTAAAGCTTTACGTATATTATACTTGTATTTTTTATATAATCAGATCCGTGTTTCTCTCTTTGATCTTTACTTACTATTGTTATTAGCATTTTAGTACCAATTCCAGACGACTCATCTTGCGCATTTTAAAAGAGGAGAGTTCTTTAAATGTGAATAAATCATGTAACTCATTCCAATAATTAAGACAGTATGTTTCTTATTCTCACTAAACTGATATCCAATACTACGCCCTAGAATTATGTAAACTTTTCTGCTGTTGTCCCCAACAAAACATATATTTCTTAAAACGGACTTGAATCTTTGTTTTCTGCCTAAATAGCTCTCACTCTTTTATTTCTGTTGTTTAACCATTTTTATATATGCCTTTTTATATGACACCTCATATTAATTCAATTCATGTTTCATTTTTGTGAAATTTAGCAACCTCCTCACATGTTTAAGTAACATCGCATAAAGAAATATGATTCTTTAATTCTTGTTCTTTTGAAGTGGAATACAACATTTTACATCTCTTCTGTCTTTACAATTTCCCATGAGCTTTTATAATTCAATTAGTTTCTGATAGATCTGATTTCTGATAGGTGCCAGTGTAATCTTGGAATTTACGAAACATACTACCTTTTTAATCAATTGACTTATTTCTGTGAGAGCTCAATTTTCAACTTATTTTTCTTCATTTGCCAATATCTGAATTTTGACAGCTTTTACAACGTTTTACGTTACGTTCCTCTCCTCTTTACACAAGAATTGATATTTCACGCAATGGCTTCCAGTTTTTCTTATGTTTACTGTTAATATTTTCTTATAATTGGGATACATGTTTTGTTACAGCTTTTTTCTTACTATTCTTCTTTATTGTTTCCCGTGATTACACAATCATTCCATTGCTAAATAACAAGGAAATTATATATGTACAGTACAATATCTTCTATCAACGTTTGTTTTTCTATTTGCATTGTTCGTTTCCGTATTGTGCTTGAATTTTTTGTTTTACTTTCCTTTCTTCCAGTACCTTTTAAAATTTTGAATTTCATGGTAGTATCCGTTTTCTATTTTTGCATTGAAATCAGTATAACTAATTGCCGTTTTTTTTCTTTTGTTTGAACAAAATAGTTTGGTCTATGATATTAAGGGTTCAAATGAAAAGGAAGTAAATTATGTAAAAAATGATAAGATACTTCACACTTCTTAGCAATGATATATGCACTAACCAAAATAGAAACGCAAAGCACTGCAACTCATATTTAAAAGAATTTCAATTCATTTGCCTGGAAATTTTTTGAAAATATGCCGCGATGAATAAAGTATCTAATATCAAAATCTGTTCATAAAGAAAATGTAAAACAAAACGGTGAATTGTAACATAGATCTGTTATACAGGTATTTGTACATATATGATGTGAAATAGTTAAAGTTATAAGGTAAAAATCTTATTCAAGGAAAAATGGTGACAGTAGTATTTTATCGTAAAGGTGAAATGGTTTCATTCGAAGAACACGGGAGTTGAAATACCATTTGTTGTGTATTTACTGTTCCCTTGAGGTAGGCTCAAAGTGTTTCCAAATACTGGAGATGTGAACATTGTTTTTCCTGTTGAGTCTCTAGTCAATATACACAGATTCCATCCAAAATTGTGTACTGTACGTTTTTGCTTTGTAAACGACAAGAGTTACAAATAAAGCTGTTGTATTTTTTAAATATGTGTCTTAGTGAGTTTATTTACAATTTCAAACACGTAATGAGACACAATATATTCAAGTAATGAAAACATCATCAGAATATTTTTTTCAATTAAATAATTTTCAATTTTTAATTCCAGATTTGGAAACAGTTGAATTTTGGCAATTTTTGCGTTTGAAACAAAAGTATTTTGCCATAATATTTCACAAATATCTTAAGGACCATTCGTTTTACCTTTGTTTGCTATTTACAACCCAATTGTAAGCAAAAATTGGACGTACCTCAAAACTCAAAATTTGGTGAATGAATCACCTGATTCTTTACTTACGTAAAATAAAACAAAGAAGAAATGTTTCGTAATGCGTACATTTATATTCTCATATTACAGAAGATATAAGAACTGTACCGTATATACTCTCGTGTAGAAGCCGACCCCCCCAAATTCAGCAGCTAATATTGCTGAAAATACTTGACCCACCTATAAGAAGACCTTAAATTTCAAGATTTTGAGAAACTTATTTATTTTCATAAAATATAAAAATTTCTGAGATAGCCTTCTTTAAAATATTTCGAAATCTGATTCACTATCGGAGTTTTTAAATAATTCCTGTAAATCCACTTCCATTCCGCTTGCATCGTCAGCAAATTCATCATCGTTCCTATCGTCTCCACCTGATATCTTTCGTTTCACCCATGCCGTTACTTAAATATTTTGAAAGATTGATCATTTTTTGAAAGATTTTATAGCCATTTCTGGTGGAATTGCGTCCACTATTGTTTCACCCACGAAGCAACAAGGCCAACGTCGGCCTTTTCCAAATTCCTACCTTTTGTTGCTTCCACATCTGATGATGAGATCCATTCAATCCATTTCTGTCGAAGTTTGTCTTTGAAAGGTTTTATCAAACTAACGTCAAGTGGGTGCAAAAGTGATGTTAAGCCACCAGGTATTACTATTACTATCAGTGTGCTGTTAGTTTCCTTTGATTTTTTTAACATCTTCCGTTTCATGTGCTCTAATGGCATCGCACATGAGTTGTTGTTCTCCTGCTCAACAACAAAGTGATATATCCGATGTCTGACTCACTGTGTGTCCGATTCTACAGGTTAGGTGACGCAGCACGCAGTCCCACAGAGGAAATAAGGTAAGGGAATTCCTTCATGTTTGGAAGCAAGAAATTCCATGGACTCGATTTAAAACAGAATCAGCTATTGCATATTTCATATTAGTAGGACCTACTGCCGCAAGAGTCTTACTCTGAGTGCAAAAATGTTCCATAATTTTTTTCTACTTCTTAGAGACCCGCATATAAGCCGACCCCCCCCCCCTCGACCTCTGGGCCCTTCCTCCAACTTTGAAAGTTTTGTAAGAAGGCTTCCAAAAACTTTCGGCTTACACACGAGTATATCCGGTAATTTAAAAAGAAAATGCGTTCCATGATCAAAACGCAGTGCCTCGTTATAGTTAAATTTTAATTCTAAAATTCAGATAGGTACTAAAAACATTATGCAACCCTGCTCCAAAATGAATTTATGAAAGGTAGAACGGAAGTGTATATTGAGATCCATGCTAAAGACATCTCATGAAGTTTTGCTCTAAAGACATGATGTATAAACCAGAACTTTTACATATAATCTGAAATCTTACTGATCATAACGAAAATCATTTTAAGATTTTGAGGGGGGGGGGCTAATTGATATGTTTGCAATGCATTTCATTATTAGAGTTCTTGTGCTTTTGTTTTCATATCTCTTTAAAAAATGGGTGCAAAATATGACGCGTCATGGATTTCAAAATACATTTTTTCTTATGCTTGAGTAATATTCGTGTTCATTCATGACATTTTGCATCAACAGATTTTGCTAAAAATTTATATCAGAATTATTTACCATTTCTAAGTCTCGTACTTGAAAATTGACTTTAACAAAAACATGAAGAACATTTTTCAGTTTAAAACTATTCATTAAAATTCTTACCCTTTTTCTGCCTAAATAATAAAACAGAATTATTACAGATCTTCGATTAAAAGAGACAGCATCAATATATTGCTCTTCTCTTGAGTATATGACACAGTGTCAATCTTCCGAAATTCAAATAATGAAATTTAGTTTTTCACTACTCCCTTATTTCTTGGAAGGACACTTGGACTTACTATGAACTTTTCATTTCAAGAGCTGATGTATCACAGGAAAATCCTAATATCCTAATATCCGCACACACGTACACATCCAGAAAGAGAGAGAGAGAGAGAGAGAGAGAGAGAGGGGGGGGGAGAAATGCAATGTTATTTGCTTAGGTACATACAGAAATATCCGAAGAAATATTTTGGAACTTCCGAGAAATATTTAGCCATTGTATCACTCGTTTAAATACATAAAGGATGATCCACTGATTCCTAGGTAAAGAAAATGTTTTGAGGGATTAATCCAAAATAGTAATTTTGATCGCATACCTTATGTGACAATTATTTTATTTTCGTCAAAATGTGTCATCCACAAAAATACTTTTACTTTAGTGAAGTATCACTCTCACTGTTTGCAAAAAGTGAAAAAAATATCTGTAATGCACGCGTGAAGAATTATTTGTTTACCATTCGAAAACTATAAAAGGGAACATACAGTCAAATTAAAAACATATTATGCCAAATTTTGAATTTCATTATCACACTAGTGTCCAAAATTAAAGCCTGGAAAATAATAACAGGAAAGTTATCCAAACCCCTCAATGCAATGTTACGATGCTCACAAAAATATGCAAATGAACATGAAAAAAACAATGCCAAAATTGAAATTTGCATGAGCAAAGGGATGTCCAATGTGTAAACTGAGTTATATTTTTGTAACCAATGAAAAACGGCAGTTTTTTCTCGTTAACAGCTCGTGCAAGAAGCGTTCAGGTGGCTACAAATTCTTTACTAATGTTTCAAACACGTGTATCTGACGCCGTACGAAGGCGAGCGATAGGACTACCAATCTCAGACCCAGGTCACAAGGAACTTTAATATCCACCCCAGAGTGGTTTCACGGTTATGGCATCAATTCAGTACCACCAGCGGGGTGTCATAAAGACCTGGCCAAGGTCGTCCAAGATGTACGACAGCTCGTGAGGAAAGTTAAGCCGTTGGTAACTGCACGGCTTCATGGACCCTGTACAGCTCAGCAATTGTCTTCGAAGTTCACCTCTGCCACTGGGGAGTAATCGATACATCAAAGGGTTAATGCAATTGGCTTTTATGGCATGATATCCATGGTTCGGGTTCCGGTAACCGCGTTTCACAGGAGAGCTCACTCGAACTCGACCACTCGAGCAGGAAGCACAGACATTCCTGGAGCCCAGATGAGTGGACGGTGTTCTTTTTACAGACGAGTCGAGATTCAGTCTACAAACGGGTTCTCTTCGGCTTTTCATACGGAGGGAACAGAGAATTCATAATGATCATGCAAACGTTCGCGTAGGAGACTCCTTTGGATGCGGTGGTCTGCTCGTGTGTGTGTGTGTGTGGGGGGGGGCATTATGTTCAACTGCCGCAAACCACACCACGTACTTGCAGAAGGCAATATGAATGCTGAGCAGCATAGAGACGCGATCTTAGATCATCAGATCAGATCATACGTAGAGAAATTTTAGGAAGGGAGTGTCTGATCCCAGGTCTTAAACCACCCTTAGAAATAGGAAGCTAGGAGATTTTGGTTAGAGTGCCCCATAGGAACGTGACACGGAAGCAAGGTAGAAAGGGGGAGAAAGACGCCCTTATTTATTACCGGAGGGTCAATACCCGGGCTCGATGGCTTAATGTGCCCATCCGACGCACTGCGGATATTTAGTGGTTCGAGTGTTCGTACCTGCTGGGATCGAACCACAGGTCGTCTCCGTGGCATCCACGAACGTTGAACACTAGGCCACCCACGCCGCGATCTTAGAGCCCTATGTCAGCCTTTCTGAGGAGCACTAGACCTCAGTTCATTTTAATAGATGACAATGCTCAGCTGCACAGGGCTCTGTTTGCCGATGATTTCCTGCAGAGCGAGGTTTTTCGACATATGTGTTGCCCAGCCAGGTCTCCTAGCCTTAACCCTATAGACCATGCCTGTGATGCTTTGGAATGAACGTAGCTGCTCGTTGGCCCCATCCCAGAACCCTTGTCGAGGTACAGCATCGAAGAACACAATTCTTTGGTTTCAGAGTTCATCAACAACTTTGTGATGAGTAATGTCCTTGTTGTGAGAGTTGTTAACGAGATGATTAAATTCTTACATCTCACCTTGAGGATATTTGCAGATGGGATCCCTGTATACGCAAATGTGTAGATATTTGTGTGTTATAAATGTTTATTACCCTTATGATTGAGCCTTTTTAGATGACAAAGATATCTACCTGCTGTTACGTACTTTGTTTTTAAACTTGCCTTCCAAACTTTAATTCTGGACATCAGTGTATTTAGGACGGAAGGCCTTAAAAAAGTAACAAGTTAGTAAAATCATGCAATGCATTGATTATGATACGCTTTCCAACATACCAGAAATTATTACTCAAGTTATGAGGAGAATGGCTGTGGAATAAATCTCGCTCCTGTGTCCTGCCCTTTGACCCCATTTCGATGATATTCAACAGAACCAGTTCAGCATACATCAAGAATAACATACTAAAGTTTTGTCGAAATAGAAGCAGTTTTACGGAAGTTATGAGAATAATGGCTGTGGAATAAATCTTGCTTTTGTGCAATGACCTTTGACCCCATTTCGTTGATATTCAACAGAACCGGTTCACTATACCTCAGGAACAGCATGATAACGTTTTGTCGCAATCGAAACATTTTTAAGTAAGTTATGATGCACAAGGGCAATGGAATGGATCCCACTCCAGTGTCCTGACATTTGACCCTATTTCGCCCATTTTCAATAGGGTTCGTGCCCAGTGGTTCCCTACCACAAACTAAAATTTCATCTAAATCGAACCATGTTTACGCATGTTACGACGCATAAAGGCAATGGAATGGATCCCGCTTTTATGCCCTGACCTTTGACCCCATTTCGCCCATTTTCAATAGGGTTCGTCCCCAGTGGCGCCCTACCACATACAAAAATTTCATCGAAATCGAACCATATTTACGCATGTTATGACGCATAAAGGCAATGGAATGGATTCCACTTTTATGCCCTGATCTTTGACCCCATTTCGCCCATTTTCAATAGGGTTCGTCCCCAGGTGGTTCCTTACCAAATACTAAAATTTCATCGAAATCGAATCATTTTTACGCAAGTTATGACGCATAAGGGCAACGGAACAAATCCCGCTCTTATGTCCTGCCTGATCTTTGACCCCATTTCGCCCATTTTCAACAGGGCTCGTGCCTAGTTGGTTCCCTACCACATACTAAATTTTCATCGAAATCGAACCATATTTACGCATGTTATGACGCATAAAGGCAATGGAATGGATCCCGCTCCTATGTCCTGACCCTTGAGCCCATTTCACTTATTTTCAATAGGGTTCGTTCCCAGGTGGTTCCTTACCACATACTAAAATTTCATTGAAATCGAACCATTTTTACGCAAGTTATGACGCATAAGAGCAATGGAATGGATCCCGGTCCTATGTCCTGACCTTTCACCCTGTTTCGCCCATTTTGAATAGGGTTCGTCCCCAGGTGGTCCCCTACCACATACTAAAATTTCGTCGAAATTGAACCATTTTCACGTGAGTTATGATGCGGACGGACGGACAAAGCTGGAGCATATACGCTTCTTCAACCTACGGTTGGAAAGGTCAAAGATCAGGCAGGCTCTCGCCCTTTAAGCTTGTTTCCTGGCTTTCATGAATTTTGTTGGTGTGTTATCAGTGTCTTAACCTTTTGAATACAGTAAAACATTTATCAAAAACCGTGACGAAGATAATATTCAGTCTTTTCTAAAGTATGCATATCAATTTTTAAATCGACGCTGAAAAATTTCCTATCTCCGAAACTTTTTCAGAAAAACTAGGCCGAAAATTGCAAAAGTAATATTAAAGTGTATGTTTCCAGGTTTCTCTCAGTATGTTGATCGAATCTCAGATCTGTAAGTAACTTGGTTTTTGAGTTGCTAGTGATTTGGTACTACTCGAAGCCACAGAATCCATTAAGATTTTTAAAAAGCAGAGAAATATTTTGCCAGTTTTAGAGTGTTTTGTACATCCTGTAGGAAATTTATTTCATTCCATCAGAAAAATGTCTTCTATAAATTAGCTATTTTTAATGGAATCAGTTACTACAATATATTTCTGGAATATTTTTCACCTTTAACAAAGGAATGCTATTCTGGGAATGATTCCGAAATGCTTTTCAACTAGCCTTTCTTCCTTTTTTAGAAGGGAATAAATTTCTGAGAAATCTTTTCGAAATGTGAAATCTTTCTCTCAAATTTCATAAGAAAACAATTTTCCTAAGGCTTTATCGATGTGTTTCTCGGATTTCACAAGGGAAAATTTTTCCGAAAAACCTTTCCGAAGTCCTTCCTAGATTTCATTTGGGAATAAATTTCTGTAATATATTTTCGAGAGATTTCTCTGTTTTGACACAATAATAATATTCCGCAAAATCCCACTCAGGTTCTTGCGAGACATACAGTGTATGCTAGAATTTCTCGAAATATTTCTCAGCTTTCACTAAAAAAAATGTTTTCTGATGGACCATTCCCAAAATAAAAATTTTCAGCTGACGTTTCTCAGTTTGCACAAAAGAATAATTTTCTGAAATATCTAATCGAAATATTTCTAATTTCCACAATGCAATCAATATTTGTAAGACTTTTCCACAACGTTTCTTGCTTCATTAAAAAATTATTTTCTGTAAGGCTTTTTCTGAATATTTCGCAGCATTCAGAAGGAAGTATTTGTCGAATACATCTGTCAGAAATACCTTCTCTAGACTATAATTTTCAGAGCTGCTTTTCAGCTTCCACAATAAAATTATTTTTTGCAGTAACCTTTCGTAATGTTTCGTAGCTTTCGCGCGAGAGTTATTATCTTCAACGTTTCCTGGAAGCGTTAGGTAATTTTTACCAATGAACCATTACCTACAAATATTGTCTGAAGGATGCTGTCCTACAAATGCCGGAGACATGGATGGATATCACATTCGTCAAATGCTGCTGTTGATCTTCTAGTGCTGTTTATTGCCATTACTGATCATCATGGGTACTATAGAGATCATGTTGGTGGACAAATAATGGAAATACCTGTGAAATGAACTATAGGTATTATTAAATAGGGTGTTGGATCGCCCACTGCTCTTAAAACAGCTTGTGTTTGTGATGAAATAGATTTAGAAAAATCATGTACAGCCTTCGCAGAAATATTGGACCATTCCTCATCGAAGAAAGATTCAACCTCCTTGAAGAATGATGACGGCAGAAATTTGCTTTTCATTGTCATGTCTAATTTAGCTCACAGGAACTCAATTCATTTCAAGTCTTCTGATTGCTCTGGCCGTGACTTCAGTTTCATATTCCTTAAACCAAAACTGGTAATACCTGGCTGTATGTATTAGAGAATTACACCGACGAACCATTACATTATGACCACCTACACAATAAGCTGTAGGACACTTTTCATCCTGCAAAATAGCGGCTACTCGGCGAGGTATCGATTCGATGAGGTGGCAATAAATAACCTGGGATATCTGGTACCATAATGTCAACAGCAGGTCCTTCAGTTCCCGCACATTTCGGGGCGCTTGTGATTTAGCGCGAACCCGCTTTTCCAAGTCGAACCACAAGTGTTGAATTGGGTTCATGTCAGGTGAATTTGGAGGCCAAGGCATTAGCACAAAGTCACCAGCATGTTGCTCGAACCACTCTTTGATGATTCTGGCAATTTGGCACAGCGCATTAATTTGTTGGCCATCAGCAGCAGAGAACACAGTCGCCATGAATGGGTGAATTTGGTCCGCGACTATGTTCAGATACCTTACAGCTGTCAGGCATTGTGCTATTGGGATAATGGGTCGTAAAGTGTCCGAAGAAAACAGCACCCACAGAATAACACACCCGCCGCAGACCTGTTTCCGCCCAACAGTGCATCCAGGTGCCATAGCCTCCGTTGGTAATCGACGTATCTGCGCTCGGCTGCCTGCGTGATGCACCAGGAATCTTGATTTGTGAGACCAGGCCACTTTCTTCCAATCATTCACGGTTCCATCTCGATGATCTTGGGCCCATTTCATGTGTTGTTGGCGATAACATACAGTAAGCACTGGGACCCGGCTGGATCTTTGGCAACGCAGGCCCATGCGCAGAAGGCTGCGATGAGCTGTGTATTGTGACACATTACCCTGATCATTACTATTGCAGCTGCGGGGGATTTGATACACAGTGGCCCTGCTGTCGCTGTGAACAATGCGCGACAGTCTCCCCTTCCCTCTGACTTCAATGAGCTGCGGACGATACACGGCTGGATGACGATTTGTCTTTTCGCCCTCTGTGCACCACTTTTGATACGTACTGACTACAGCGGCTCGTGAACAGCCCACAAGCCGCACCGTTTCCGAGATCGTAGTTCGAGGGTGCTGTGCCATTACTATTTGTCTTTGTCAAACTCCAATAAATCGATAGCTTTTCCCGTTCTGACTCTGAACCCTGCTAACCGAAAGCCGGTGCTCGTGTTGTATATATACTGCTCTGTTAATTTCCCCTACGCCACCTTTCGGTCTCCAGACGCTCTTATTTCTATTGGCTGGGGGTGGTCATAATATAATGGCTCATTGGTGTATGTCCTCGTTGTGGAAGCCAATGTTTCCACTATGGAATCAACCTCGTCACGCATAATATCAAGCTATGCAATGGATATCACTAGCTCATTGACTGGGACGAAAACGCCAAACAAATTCCAAGAGAACGTTGCACAAACCATTATTACCGCCCAGGTGACGCAGTGATCTAAGCCATGGCTTCTGATCATTCATCCTGGAGGGGTCCGGGTTTGAATCTCGGTGAGGAACGGACGTTGCGTTTGTCTTACGGCACTGGCTCTATCTCTTCCCTGGAACCAGTGGCTCTAAATTAGGGACGGGAGACTGCTTATAGCCCATTGAGTTTCTCACGGTAGTCGTTAAGCTTTCAATCAAAATATATATATATATATATATATATATATATATATAGGGATGTAAGGTCAGGTGATGCGTAACATCACAGCCTCTCCTTGACAAATGTCAACCCCGCCTTCTCGTGGTGCATCCTGTTCCCACTAAAGGGGCTCTGGCGACCGCCAATAGCGGTATAACTATACCATCGGGATCAGAGGAAATGCTATCCCACACTCACCAACCCGCTTGGCCAGCGTGGTGAGTTATGGCCAAACACCTCCAAAATGACTCTACAACTTAAATCTTGGCCCTCAGTCTCCGGCAGCTGGAATGTACCTGGCCAAGGCAGCGGCCAGTGCGACATGAAGGCAGAGGGTGCTAAAAATCCCCGGAGGACCGGACTAGGCTGCCATTTGATGCTGACCTTGGCTACCTATAACGGACGCTCCCTATCTTCTGATTCAAGGCTTCTTGAATTGGAAGAGGAACTACAAAGGATCAAGTGGGACATCGTCGGGCTAAGTGAGGTAAGGAGAAAAAGAGAAGATCTCATTGAACTGAAAAGTGGACATCTCTTCTATTATCGTGGGACAGATACTGGCAGAACTAGTGGTGTTGGATTTATAATAAACAAGAAACTGAAGGATAAAGTGGTAGAAGTTGAAAGTTCCTCTGACAGAGCTGCACGACTCGTTATCCAACTATCGAGTAGATACCAGGCTCAGATTATTCAAACTTATGCACCCACCACAAGTCATCCTGAAGAAGAAATTGAAGAATTTTATGAGGAAATTCGTCATCTAAATAATAAAGGTAAGCAGCACTTGAAGATAATTATGGGAGATTTCAATGCAAAAATAGGGCAACGGCAACAGAATGAAACTTCAGTAGGTAAATTCGGTCACGGCAACAGAAACCAGCGTGGAAATACTCTCGTTGAGTTTGCAGAGGCAGAAGGATTTTTCATCTTGAACTCCTTTTTCAAGAAAAAGCCACACAGGAAATGGACATGGAGACATCCAATTGAGACGACAAGTGAAATTGATTTTATTATGTGTAACAAAAAATTCGTCATCGAAGACTGCAGTGTGCTGAACAAGTTCAACACAGGTAGTGACCATAGATTGGTGAGATGTAAGATGCACCTCAACACTAAACTGGAACGTGGCAAGCTCATAAGACAAACAAAATGTATTGACATAACCAACCTTAAAAAACACCATAATACTTTCAAGTTGGAACTGAAGAACAGATTCTCTGCTTTAGAAGGCCTAACATCGGAAGAAGTGGATATTTCGGAAGTTAACAGAAAAGTAACCAAAGCTCTAATGGAAACAGCAACAAAATTAGCTGGGTCTAAGAACAAGTTGCATGTGAACAAATTATCAGGAAAAACCAAAATGTTGATGCAAAAAAGAAGAGAGATGAGGACAACTAAAGAAGATGTGACTTCCAAAGTGGAATATATAGAGCTATGCAAGACAACACGAAAAAGTATCACTGAAGACGTAAGGAAATTCAACTGTGAGCTAGTGAGGAAAGCAATTGAAAACAACCAAAGCCTGAAGATAGCAAAGGGACATCTCAGTAAGGGAAGAAAACAGATTATGGCTCTGAGAAAAGAAGATGGTTCTATAACAAGAAATAGAGGCGAAATTTTGACAAGAGTGAAAGATTTCTACTCCAAATTATATGAAAGGGATGATACATGTACTCCAGACATCATGAAAGGTACCAGAGTTCTTCCAGTCCTCCCAGCAGAAGTTGCTCATGCAATCAAGAACATGAAGCGGGGGAAAGCTCCAGGAGAAGATGGAATTACTATAGACATCATACAAGAAGCAAGTGGAGAAATTGAAACAGTACTCGCCCAAATTTTCACTCGATGCCTTAATGAAGGGAAGATTCCTGAGGATTGGAACAACGCTACAATGATCCTGCTACATAAAAAAGGTGACATTGAGGATCTCAGGAACTACAGACCTATCAGCCTCCTATCAGTAGTTTATAAAATCTTCACTAAAGTTCTTTCACACCGCTTGAAGGTAACACTGGACATGGCTCAACCGAGAGAACAAGCTGGATTCAGGAGTGGCTACAGCACAATAGATCATATCCACGTCCTGAGAGAACTAATTGAAAGAGCGAGGGAATATGAACTTCCATTGTGCATGGCTTTTATCGATTATGAAAAAGCCTTTGATTCGGTGAAACCATCAGCAGTTACCACGGCTCTGAAATCCTGCGGTATTGAAGATGCATACATTAGTATTATTAATAACATCTATGAAAATGCAAGTGCAAAGATTCGGCTGTTTGAAAATACAACACACATAAAAATTGGAAAGGGAGTGAGACAAGGTGACACCATATCTCCGAAGCTCTTTAATGCCACATTGGAAAATGTCTTTCAATCACTGAACTGCGAAAACAAAGGGATAAAGATTAATGGAGATTATCTAACCCACCTTCGTTTTGCTGATGACGTAGTCATTTTTGCAACTACCCCATCAGAGCTGCAGAGTATGATCCAGGAACTTGCTGACAAGAGTAAAGAAGTGGGATTAAAAATGAACTTTCAGAAGACAAAAGTGATGTTCAATGCTTTTACAAGAAATGAAGATTTATCGATTGATGGAGAAAAACTGGAGATAACTGATACATATGTTTATCTTGGACAGCAGATATCAAGTGAGGGTCACATTGATGAAGAAATTAATCGGCGTACAAAACTTGCCTGGAGAGCTTTTGGAAGAAACAGCATAATTTTCAAGAGCAATATGCCATTATGTCTTAAAAGAAAAGTGTTTGATCAATGCATCCTTCCAGTGCTTACGTATGGTGCAGAGACGTGGACCTTAACTAAAAGAGACATACAAAGGCTGCAGACAACTCAAAAAAGCATGGAGAGGTGCATGCTTGGTATAACCAGGAGAGATAAGAAGAGGAACTCGTGGATCCGAAAAATGACGAGAGTGGAAGACATCATGATCAGAGTTAAATCCCTGGAATGGCAATGGGCTGGACATACTGCCAGAAGGACAGACCATAGATGGACAGCCGAAATTTTAGATTGGATTCCAAGGGACAGGAAAAGACCCAGAAAAAGACCACATGGGAGATGGGTGGATGAAATTCGTAAATATGCGGGAGTGACATGGAGGAGACTGGCACAAGACAGACCGTTGTGGAGGAAACTTGGGGAGACCTTCGTCCAGCAGTGGATTGATAATGGTTGACAATGATGATGATGATGATATATATATATTCTATTAAGAAGATACCTAAGCAAAAAAATACATATATAATTTTGACTCACACCAAGTACAACATAGAAAAGGTTATGTATCTACCTGTGTGAGTAAAAGGAGAAAAGATAAAAAAATAAAATAAAACAACTGAATGTAGAAGGTGTCGAGAATACTGAGCCTTGGCTTTATCAAGGACCAGCAAAAACTCTGCATTTTCTCACTTCCACAAAGACCTAGTTGGAAATGGGTTTCTGCAAGGCCATAGATGCAAGTAACATTCCCACCTAAAATTTTTTTAAAAAATATATATATGTCATGTCCTCCGCAGAGCTGTATGACCTAGCACTAGTTAACAATTTCGCTTGCATCCATTAACCTTCCTGGCCCGACCCATGCTCTTCATCTGTTACTATTAAACAGAGAGAAGAAGATTAAAGAGAACTCAAGCTGTGAGAGTGACATAATAATTAGAAATAATTTTCAGCTATAACGAAATGCCAAGTTCGTTTGAGAGAGAATTTAAACCTGAAAATCAATGCAAAAGAAATCCAAATTTTTACATTGCAATTAAAAAAGGAAATATTAATTTTTAAAAAACAGATTTTTGAAAGAAAACTTGAGTCTAAAACCCCCTACTCTACAACTTATGACAGCACGAAAACGAGAATAAGTTAAAGACAATAATTAACTAAAGAAAACTTTGTGAAAGTTATATGACTTAAACAGTTAGTTGCAATATGTACAAAGTATTTCAGCAGTGCTTTAAGTGCATAATTAATTAGTTATTAAGAACTTAACTACTTTGAAAATACAGCGCATAGAAAAGGAACAAGCTTAGCCAACTTCTGTTCCTAGGTACCCCAAAAGACGCGCGAAGTTACAAAGAAAAGAAAGAGTTAAAACCCGCAAAAATGTTAACAGACAAGCCAGTGCCTAAAAGCTGAAAAGCTAAAAATCAACAGAGAAAAAGTACATGAAGTACAAACATTGAACTTATAAAACCTAAAACCCAAATACAAGGAAGAGATCTTGCCTCTTGTGTGACTAAACTTTCTCCTCACAAGAGTAAAACATGGCTGACCTCTTCCGCCACTCCCTAGTCGCTGGGGGCAGTGAGGGTGGGGCTGACGGCCTCCTCATACAGAAAGAAACCAACTCGCGGAGATTTTAACCAGAGAAAAAAATATATAAACTTAAGACTGTGGATCTGTATGATCAGAAAGAGCAGAATTAACTCTCCAGAATACATGAGAAATATTATAAAATACACGAGTAGTGTATTTAATAATCTTTGCATGTATTAAATCACCTTAGTGAGCTTCTATAGATTAATCAGAATCTTATTAATTTTAATGTTGGTTTTACTATTTTTAGTATAGCTATCCTAGTGATGAATAACTAGTTTTCTTTTTTATTTGTTTTTATTTTCTTTTATAAACAGATTTTTAAGCTTTTTTTTGTGATTTTGTTTATATTATTTAATTTTTTGTTTTAATAGGACCTTCATATCCATAGCACTAAGGTTCCTTTAGGTAGTTAATAGGCATCCTCTAGCCAACTTCCTTACGGCTTTGATTGGTCAGAATCATATTATTAACTGTGTAGAAAATTAAAGCAGATCTGCCAACCTTACTCTATCATTCAGAATAATTTTTCTTAAAGTTCTTTTGATGAAAGAAGAAGGAATTTCGTTCTCTAGAAAACTATCTAATAGTATATTAATGTGGTAATTGAAGTCCAAATTGTTGCTGCAAATTCTTGAAATTCTTAGGACCTGAGAAATTAGTACATTCTCAATTACTTTGGTTGAAATGTTATTATTCCAGTGTAGATATTTAATTACTTTGAAAGGAAAATTAACTCTTTTATCAAAGAAGCTAATAGATGGGTTACCTCTGTTGAGCTTAATGCTTAAGTCTAGGAACTCAAGTTCCTGATTACTGTGGTTGGTTTTACATAAGTTAAGAGAGCTAGGATAGATATTATCAAAATCACTCTCTATAACTTCTGAATTATTGATACACAGCAGATCATCAATATATCTAAAAGTGTAAAGGTAGTTATCTGAGCAGGTGGGGTGATTTTTAATGAATTTATATTCCTTAAAGAACAGGAATAGATTAGCGATATTCGTGGACGTTGATGTTCCCATGGGAATACCGTTCACTTGCTTATAGAGAGTATTATTATATAAGATATGGTTATTTTTTATGCAGCAATTGAGATAAGAGTTCCAAGTTCCTACATTAACAAATTGGTTAAATTTAAATTCTGCATACAGCTCTTTAAAGGTAGTGATTATATCTGATAGAGGCAGATTAGTATATAGGTTTTCAAAATCATAACTATTAATATCTAGGGGACAAACTTTGAGTATAGTAGAAATTACTTCTGCATTATTATTCATCATCATCATCATTGTCAACCATTATCAATCCACTGCTGGACGAAGGTCTCCCCAAGTTTCCTCCACAACGGTCTGTCTTGTGCCAGTCTCCTCCATGTCACCCCTGCATACTTTCGAATTTCATCCACCCATCTCCTATGTGGTCTTCTTCTGGGTCTTTTCCTGTCCCTTGGAATCCAATCTAAAATTTCGGCTGTCCATCTATGATCTGTCCTTCTGGCAGTATGTCCAGCCCATTGCCATTTCAGGGATTTAACTCTGATCATGATGTCTTCCACTCTTGTCATTTTTCGGATCCACGAGTTCCTCTTCTTATCTCTCCTGGTTACACCAAGCATGCACCTCTCCATGCTTTTTTGAGTTGTCTGCAGCCTTTGTATGTCTCTTTTAGTTAAGGTCCACGTCTCTGCACCATACGTAAGCACTGGAAGGATGCATTGATCAAACACTTTTCTTTTAAGACATAATGGCATATTGCTCTTGAAAATTATGCTGTTTCTTCCAAAAGCTCTCCAGGCAAGTTTTGTACGCCGATTAATTTCTTCATCAATGTGACCCTCACTTGATATCTGCTGTCCAAGATAAACGTACGTGTCTGTTATCTCCAGCTTTTCTCCATCAATCGATAAATCTTCATTTCTTGTAAAAGCATTGAACATCACTTTTGTCTTCTGAAAGTTCATTTTTAATCCCACTTCTTTACTCTTGTCAGCAAGTTCCTGGATCATACTCTGCAGCTCTGATGGGGTAGTTGCAAAAATGACTACGTCATCAGCAAAACGAAGGTGGGTTAGATAATCTCCATTAATCTTTATCCCCTTGTTTTCCCAGCTCAGCGACTGAAAAACACCCTCCAATGTGGCATTAAAGAGCTTCGGAGATATGGTGTCACCTTGTCTCACTCCCTTTCCAATTTTTACGTGTGTTGTATTTTCAAACAGCCGAATCTTTGCACTTGCATTTTCATAGATGTTATTAATAATATTAATGTATGCATCTTCAATACCGCAGGTTTTCAGAGCCATTGTAACTGCTGATGGTTTCACCGAATCAAAGGCTTTTTCATAATCGATAAAAGCCATGCACAATGGAAGTTCATATTCCCTCGCTCTTTCAATTAGTTCTCTCAGCACGTGGATATGATCTATTGTGCTGTAGCCACTCCTGAATCCAGCTTGTTCTCTCGGTTGAGCCATGTCTAGTGCTACCTTCAAGCGGTGTGAAAGAACTTTAGTGAAGATTTTATAAACTACTGATAGGAGGCTGATAGGTCTGTAGTTTCCGAGATCCTCAATGTCACCTTTCTTATGTAGCAGGATCATTGTAGCGGTGTTCCAATCCTCAGGAATCTTTCCTTCATTAAGGCATCGAGTGAAAATTTGGGCGAATACTGTTTCGATTTCTCCACTTGCTTCTTGTATGATGTCTACAGTAATTCCATCTTCTCCTGGAGCTTTTCCTCGCTTCATGTTCTTGATTGCATGTGCAACTTCTGCTGGAAGGACTGGAGGAACTCTGGTACTGGTATCTTTCATGATGTCTGGAGTGCATATATCATCCCTTTCATATAATTTGGAGTAGAAATCTTTCACTCTTGTCAAAATTTCGCCTCTATTTCTTGTTACAGAACCATCTTCTTTTCTCAGTGCCATAATCTGTTTTCTTCCCTTACTGAGATGTCCCTTTGCTATCTTTAGGCTTTGGTTGTTTTCAATTGCTTTCCTCACTAGTTCACAGTTGAATTTCCTTACGTCTTCAGTGATACTCTTTCTTACTGTCTTGCATAGCTCTATATATTCCACTTTGGAAGTCACATCTTCTTTAGTTGTCCTCATCTCTCTTCTTTTTGCATCAACATTTTGGTTTTTCCTGATAATTTGTTCACATGCAACTTGTTCTTAGACCCAGCTAATTTTGTTGCTGTTTCCATAAGAGCTTTGGTTACTTTTCTGTTAACTTCAGAGATGTCCACTTCTTCCGATGTTAGGCCTTCTAAAGCAGAGAACCTGTTCTTCAGTTCTAACTTGAAGGTATTATGGTGTTTTTTAAGGTTGGTTATGTCAATACATTTTGTTTGTCTTATGAGCTTGCTACGTTCGAGTTTAGTGTTGAGGTGCATCTTACATCTCACCAATCTATGGTCACTGCCTGTGTTGAACTTGTTTAGCACACTGCAGTCTTCTATGACGAATTTTTTGTTACACATAATAAAATCAATTTCACTTGTCGTCCCATTTGGATGTCTCCATGTCCATTTCCTGTGTGGCTTTTTCTTGAAGAAGGAGTTCAAGATGAAAAACCCTTCTGCCTCTGCAAACTCAACGAGAGTATTTCCACGCTGGTTTCTGTTGCCATGACCGAATTTACCTACTGAAGTTTCATTCTGTTGCCGTTGCCCTATTTTTGCATTGAAATCTCCCATAATTATTTTCAAGTGCTGCTTACCTTTATTATTTAGATGACAAATTTCCTCATAAAATTCTTCAATTTCTTCTTCAGGATGACTTGTGGTGGGTGCATAAGTTTGAATAATCTGGGCCTGGTATCTTTTCGAGAGTTGGATAACAAGTCGTGCAGCTCTGTCAGAGGAACTTTCAACTTCTACAACTTTATCCTTCAGTTTCTTGTTTATTATAAATCAAACACCACTAGTTCTGCCAGTATCTGTCCCACGATAGTAGAAGAGATGTCCACTTTTCAGTTCGATGAGATCTTCTCCTTTTCTCCTTACCTCACTTAGCCCCACGATGTCCCACTTGTTCCTTTGTAGTTCCTCTTCCAATTCAAGAAGCCTTGAATCAGAAGATAGGGAGCGTCCATTGTAAGTAGCCAAGGTCAGCATCAGATGGCAGCCTAGTCCGGTCCTCCGGGGATTCTTAGCACCCTCTGCCTTCATGTCGCACTGGCCGCTGCCTTGGCCAGGTACATTCCAGCTGCCGGAGACTGAGGGCCAAGATTTAAGTTGTGGAATCATTTTGGAGGGGTTTGGCCATAACTCACCACGCTGGCCAAGCGGGTTGGTGAGTGTGGGATAGAATTTCCTCTGATCCCGATGGTATAGTTATACCGCTATGGGCGGTCGTCAGAGCCCCTTTAGTGGGAACAGGATGCACCACGAGAAGGCGGGGTTGACATTTGTCAAGGAGAGGCTGTGATGTTACGCATCACCTGACCTTGCATTAATTATCCAAAAATCTCTGTACATCAAGTTAGTACAGTTTCTAATGTGTTTCAAAACCTTCTTTAAGACATCTTCAAAAGCAAGATCTATTTTCTTTTTATGACTCCTTACTCCACTAGCTATGAGCCTGAACTTCACAGGATCCTTATGAAACTTAACCGTTGCAAAAAGAAATGGAAATTCAGGCTCATATCTTCTAGTTTGTGGAATTTTAAGTTTCTTGAAGAATGCCTTAAACCGATTTTCTAACTGCTTGGTAGAATAACTTACGGGCTCGTATGTTACTCTATTATTGAGTTCCATAGTTAACAATTCAAAATAGAACTTCTTACAGATAATTGCAAAATTATTGCTAGCTTTATCCGTAGTGGTAAAAATAAATTGGTCTTGTAGTTTGGAGAGTGACCTTTTAGCTTCTCCAGAGAAAAAGAGATTTCTGTCGAAACAAAAGTCCAGACCTGCCAACTCACCGGTGAAGCTATTAATTATATTATATTTCCATTCTGCGAAGGCCTCAATAGGCTGATTGTACGTTAAACTGGTTTTTACGATGTACCTATTAACATCTTGAGTGAAGCTCTCAAAAATCCTTTCTTTGGAAATTGTGAAGGAAGGTCTGAATTTAGAGCCATACTCTAATAAATTCCTAAGCTTTTCATTTTCAACAAAACTCAAGTTTCCGGTGATAATATGGTTGTAATTCTTATCATAGTGAACTGTTTCTTTATGTTCATCACAAGAACATGTAGTAATTACAGGAATGTAGCTCGAAGAGTTAAGTTTGTAGTTTTTAACTATTGACCCTAAGGTCTTAACATATTTAAAACTTACAATAGACTGGTGCCTGTGGATGGGGAAAAAATTGCATGGGAAAAAAAATTGCATGACCGTCGAGATCATGGGCTTGCTTCAGTCTTCGCCAAACGCCAACTCTCCTCGAAGTTGGAAAAAGCGTGAATGATGATTCTCTTAAACAAATCCCATATTTCCAGTCATTCATATTCTAGATTTTGTGTCTGTGACACCCATGCATCATCCATTTTGTATTCGCATTAGCGGCACTGCCACGAAATTCAGCTTTATGAAGTTCCCGGAGAACTGATATTCTATATAATAGATAGCTGAAACATTAATTGCAGCATTCAATTTTTCTGTAATACACATACGGGCCACAGGATTAGAAACGTTTATTCAATAACAGGTTCGACCTACTTTATCCCGAATTACCCCACGTATGAGGATTAGCATATATTCCACAAAGCGTTGGAGTGCACCTACGTCTAAAGCCACACGTTCGCAAAGACAGTCCTTTAACTGGCTCAGATTTTACGCAAGATTTTGCTTCCGAATCGTATTTCTAACATGTCCCATGCATTCTCAATGGGGTTCATAGCCGGGCTTTGCAATGGCCAAGGAAGATGGTGGAAGTCGTTGTCATTCTCTCTGAACCACTGCTGAACACATCTGGCGTGAAATAGAGTAGAATTGTCCTCCACAAAACAGTCGCCAACTACTACGTAAAAAGGCAACATCATGATGGTAACAATATTCAGATAATCCTTGGAGGACACCCTTCTACCAGAAATATCAGGGGTCCCGTTCTGTTTCAAAAGAATGTGCCCCACACAACGACACCACCTCTAGAACACGGAGTTATGCTTACAAGGCAAGCTGGGTTTATTGATTCATGGGGCTCCCGCCAAACTTTCTGCCTTTCTGACAAGCTGGGTCCATTGATAAATGGGGCTCCAGCCAAACTTTCCGCCTTTGTGACAAGCTGGGCCCATTGATTCAATGGGCTCCTGCCGAACTTTCTGCCTTTCTGACAAGCTGGGTCCATTGATTCAATGGGCTCCCGCTAAACTTTTTGCCTTTCTGACAAGCTGGGTCCATTGGTTCATGGGGCTCACGCCAAACTTTCTGCCTTTCTGACAAGCTGGGTCCATTGATAAATGGGGCTCCAGCCAAACTTTCCGCCTTTGTGACAAGCTGGGCCCATTGATTCAATGGGCTCCTGCCGAACTTTCTGCCTTTCTGACAAGCTGGGTCCATTGATAAATGGGGCTCCAGCCAAACTTTCCGCCTTTGTGACAAGCTGGGCCCATTGATTCAATGGGCTCCTGCCGAACTTTCTGCCTTTCTGACAAGCTGGGTCCATTGATTCAATGGGCTCCCGCTAAACTTTTTTGCCTTTCTGACAAGCTGGGTCCATTGGTTCATGGGGCTCACGCCAAACTTTCTGCCTTTCTGACAAGCTGGGTCCATTGATAAATGGGGCTCCAGCCAAACTTTCCGCCTTTGTGACAAGCTGGGCCCATTGATTCAATGGGCTCCTGCCGAACTTTCTGCCTTTCTGACAAGCTGGGTCCATTGATAAATGGGGCTCCAGCCAAACTTTCCGCCTTTGTGACAAGCTGGGCCCATTGATTCAATGGGCTCCTGCCGAACTTTCTGCCTTTCTGACAAGCTGGGTCCATTGATTCAATGGGCTCCCGCTAAACTTTTTGCTTTTCTGACAAGCTGGGTCCATTGGTTCATGGGGCTCACGCCAAACTTTCTGCCTTTCTGACAAGCTGGGTCCATTGATTCATGGGACTCCCGCCAAACTTTCTGCCTGTCATCGGCACACAAGGGTGTACTGCGACTCTTCGAACCTCGTGACTTTTTTACTTGTTTTCTAGAGTGCTGTCACGTTGTTCCTGACACCACTGCAGGCGAACTTTCCAGTTCTTTGCAGAAATCAGTGGTTTCCGATAGGCATGCGACTGCCTACACCGATCGTCTTCAATTCCCTACGTGTAGTTTGCTCAGATATGGGTTGGAAACAGCCTTCATTGAATACTTCTGTCAATTCCTGCACACCGGAAGTCCTGTTTCTCCGTTTAAGTCTTCTCAGACGATGGCGATCTCGTTCTTGACATATTGTCGTTGCGCAACAGTTTCGCATCTTAGACGGAAAATGTGGTTTATTTCCCACTGATTAAAGCCCCGGGGTATCTCACCTTTTGAGAAGCCAGTCGGATCTGCAGTTTTGAAAGTCGTCGCTCCTATCGAAAGGGCACCCACAATAAAATTATCGAACTGCGAAAGATCCTTTGTTTTACCCACTCTGATCAACCTTACTGAAGATTAGATCAGATGATACGTAGAGGATTTTAGGAACGGAGTGTCTGACCCCAGGTCTTAAACAACCCTCAGAAATAGGAAGCTAGGAGGTTTGGGCTAGAGTGCCCGATAGGTAAATGACACGGAAGCGAGGTAAAAAGGGGGAAGAAGACGCCCTTATTTATTACCGGGGGCCAGTACCCGGGGCCCGACGGCTTAACGTGTCCATCCGACGCATGGCGGATATTTAGCGGTTCGAGCGTTCGTACCTGCCTGGCATCGAACCTAAGGTCTTCTCCGTGGCAGCCACGTACGTTGACCACTAGGCCACCCGCGGCCCTACTGAAGATTACTGACGAGCAGCAGTCTTTAATAGTCGCTTAGATCACGTGGTGAAGCGTGACCACATATTTTGCATATATGCTGGGTAAGTGACGTTTACGTACATCTGCATAAGGTTTCTAATTCATTGGCCGGTGTTTGCAGTTCCATGTGTTCGGGCTGCAGTCCGTTTTACTTTCCCGGCGGTATTTTTCCGTCAGTTTTGATTTTCTGCTATCGTTCGTCTTATCATTTGTTTTTTTTTTCCAGACATGGTTAGTGCAGTTATACACTCATCGTCAAAAAAATAGTTGCACCCAGAAGGAAGCAACCGACAAGAATGAAACTTGCTGGGTAGGTTTGGCATCGTAAGACACGCAAATGATTCAAGTATCACGCTCGGCCAATGAAACTGACGCAAGCAAGGATGTGTCGAGGCGCTGGGCCTGACCGGCTATATTAGGTCGTCCCATTGCGCGCGCTTGCCATTCAGACTCGTGCTTTTGTGTAAGTTACATCCTTTGCAAGTGATGTATGCCTCGCAGAAAAGTTCGAAAGCCATTCGAGCAGTTGGACGAGTTCGAAAGCGGCCGCGTCGTCCGGCTTCGGGAAGCGGGATGTTCTTATCGCCGTATTGGGCGCCATACAGGTTGTGCGGACATAACCATAGCTCGCTGTTAGCGGCAATGGATATAACAAGGCACGAAGGAACGACAGGAAGTGTCTGGGAGACGTAGACGAACCACGGAGAGAGAGGACCGATGGGTTGACCGACATGCGCGGTGTGACCCAACAGCCCCGATTGCGGATATTCAACGAGCAGTGGTGCCCTCTATGTATCGTCCGATTAGTGCCAAAACCAATGACAGACGGCTGCACGACGTAGGACTACTCGCACACAGACCGTTACGAGCAGTACCCATAACACCATTGCATCGTCGCCAAAGACTGCAATGGTGTCGTGGCAGACTGTCACGAAGCCACTCAGAATGGCAGCGGGTATTCTTCAGTGACGAGTCCCCTTTTGTCTTGGAGAAGCCGACCACCGGATCTGTATTTGGAAGCACCGTGGTCAGCGCCTAATGAACGGTTTGTTGTCGAGCGTCACACGTCCAGAAAGCATGGTTTCATGGTGTAGAGTGCAATTGCCTACGACGCCAGATCACCTTTGGTGTTCATTACACGCACTTTGACAGCTCAACGTTACGTTAATTTGGTCCCGCAACCAGTGGCCCTGCCTTTTCTGAAAGCTCATTCCGGTGCGGTTTTCCAACAGGACAACGTTCGTCCCCGTACTGCTGCTGTCTCGAGAGCTGGCCTCAAAGGCACTGACACTCTGCCATGGCCAGCCGCATCGCCAGACCTATAGCCGATTGAAAAATGTGTGAGATGCTATTGAACGCGCAATCCACACTCCACCCTACCGCACAATCTGCAGGAACTGCGTGAGAAGATTCAAGCCGCATGAGATGGCTTATCGCAGGACACCATTAGAAACCCGTAGAACTCCATGCCGAGACGTCTGGTATGATGTGTGAGCAAACATGGCTGCCCGACGCCATACTGAGTGACACTACTTATTGGCGTGTAGCTCAATAAATATTGCCCATATCTGTCTCAATGTCTAATAATTTATTGTTCCTGGTAACCTTTACCTTTCTCCCGAATAGCATTGCAATCCGACGCGTTCTTTTGAGTGCAACTACTTTTTTGACGATGAGTGTATTTTGCGGTGCTGTGGATGCAGCTTATAAATTCGCAGTCTCAGCCACATATTCCCCGACTAAATCGATTCCAACAATTTATGCTTTTCGGAATTCAGCCAGGTCGATCGTTTTGCGTCATGTGCGATATTTTATCACCTCTAAAGCTACTTCTATTCTTAGTCCTTGACTGTGCTACCTGAAAAAGCCAAGAAAAAAACCGTCACTGCATATTCAAAAATGAATAAATCAGCCATTATATAGAGTAATAATTTAATAGTAGATATTTCGAAATTTTATGCAACGCCCCGGAAGTCAATCCTTTTCTTGTGGAAGCCTTCTTAGTTCAGTGACGCTCTGAGATTTTGATAAATGTCGTTTTGCGCACGAACTTTCTTCATTCGTCTCCAAGTACTATCACGTAAGAAGAGTTTAGTTATGTCACTTCTGGTGCATGTACATGGAAATCCGACATGGTTTTTCGAATTTAGAAACAGCTCTACGTGAGAGAAAAGACAAAAGTAGAACTTTCCGAAGTCAGTACAGGCCGAGATGCATTGTTCTGTTCAAATTAATATAATAAATAGAGCATAATATCTAAAAACAATCGTATAACAGAGAAATTCACTGTCTTAAAAAAATCATGGTCTTCTTTTTGTTTTGTTTTTTAGCACGTCTTTTGTAAAAAAAGATCGAGCTTATGTTATCGGTTTGTCCGTCCGTCCGCCTGTACCCACGATATCTCTGCAACTATTAGTCCGATTTGATTTTTTTTTTTTTGCATTGGGAAGCTCGAAATATTCTTATAATGATCCTTTATTTCGGTTTTTTTTTACGATGTACAATTTTGCCGCTAGAGGGCGTAAATGCAGATGATGTCGAATTCAAAAATGCGTTTTATTGCACATATTTGCTTCTAAACATCCGATTGAAAAAATTATTTTATCTTTCGATTTTATTTATACCGAAGAGTAGTTTAGATATACACTGCCGGACAATTGCTAAGGACGGATGACAATAGCAACGATAGCAACCATAAAATGGAAGGCAGGAAAATGTAGAAATTAGCATAAGTGCGGGATACAGTAAGACGTGTTGTGCGTATGCAAATTTTGGATTGCCGAACTTGTTCGTGACGTCATAGCGCTGATAAGAGATATAAAGGATTTGACGCGTATTGACCGTTGTTGTTCAAACGCAAAGTTGAAAGGGAAAGAATCAATAGACGAACTTGCAATTTTCAGTATGTCTTCCCGACATCACTTAGATGATTTTACGCGTGGCCGTATTATTGGCAAGATTGAAGAAGGGCGAAAAATGACAGATGTTGCCAGGGAGTTCGACGTCAGCCACAGTGTTGTTTCAAGGCTTTGGAAATCATTTCAAACAAATGGAGAGTGTAGCAAACGTCACGGGGGAGGTCGTGTTCGCAGTACGACACCTGCAGAAGATCGGTACATAGTGCTATCAACAAAAAGACACCGGCGCAGCACAGCTAGTGTGGTAGCAAATCAGTTTATGGCTGCTACTGGCAAGCGGATCTCCCGAAAAACTGTCGCCAGACGTTTGCATGAAAGAGGACTATACGCCCGCCGTCCTGTTGTGTGCATCCCATTGTCCAGACGTCACCGTACCGCCCGTTTGCAATGGTGCCATCAACATTGCAATTGGACTGATAACGACTGGTCTGCTGTCCTCTTCTCAGATGAGAGTAGATACAGTCTATCGTCTGATTGTCGACGACAACTGATCTGGCGTGATAGTGGTACTGCATATTGTCCAGCAAACATAGAGGAAAGGGACCGATATCCGACATGTAGTGTCATGGTATGGGCTGGCATCATGATCAATGGCCGTACGTCCCTCTATGTGCTTCCAACTGGGACTATGACTGGCCAACGATACATTAATGATGTTCTGCTACCTCATGTTCGCTTGTTCCGTGGCGCTGTCGGTGATAAATTCATTTTCATGGACGACAACGCAACATGTCATCGAACAGTCGCTGTCCAGGAGTGTCTTGAGAGCGAGGATATTCAACGCCTCGTATGGCCAGCACGTTCTCCAGATCTGAATCCTATTGAAAATGTGTGGAATGCTTTAGGGAGGAGTCTTGCTGGTCACCAATGCCCTCCAATAAACATGGAAACCCTCATCCGTGCACTGACAGAGGAATGGGATAAATTACCCCAACAGCTGCTTGATAATGTTGTGCAAAGCATGACACGACGTGTGGAATCTTGCATCGCCCTCCATGGTGGCCATATCCCGTATTGACATCTTACGCCGGAACACCTGCGGACGGTAATTGCATTTTTTTCACGTTTACGTATTCTGCACAAAATGGCCTGTTTGTCCCTTGAACACGTTCCAAAGCCTTCTGGATTTCAGAGCACAATAAATTGTCTTTCTTGTAATGTCCTGGCATTCTGACATTATTTTATTTCACTTGGCATCCAACCACACTTACTTTTTTAAGCGCTCTATAGCCGTTTATGATCCGTCCTTAGCAATTGTCCAGCAGTGTAGTTACTTTTTCAAATTACGCATAGATGTTCCGCTAGTGGGTGTAAAAGTAAAATACATTTTTTTCCGATAACTCTTCTTCTAAAACTCCGATTTGAAACTTTTTTTCTTCAGCGGATACATCTTATGATGGAAAATCTTTTGCATATAATTTCAAATTTTTGGTAAAGAATACTTTGGCCACCAGGGGTCGTAAGTGTTAATTTTTACTTCTGATGTATACTGCCGGAAAGTGAAAAATAAAACTCCAAGAAGGAATTGGCGGCAATGCCTGGACATGGAAGACGTGTACGATTTCAGCAGTTATCGGACTTTGAGCGAGGTCGTCTAGTCGGACTCCGCGAGGCCGGGTGGTCGTATCGTCGTATTGAGGAGCGAATTGGACGGGAAGTATCGGTGGTGGTACGATGGTGGCGTAGATGGTTCAAGGAACATTCCCACACGAGAAGACATGGAACCGGGAGTCACAGACGGACTGATGAGCGGACCGATCGACGCATAAGAAGAGCGGCGTTGTCAAGCAGAGCATCCACTGCGACGCAAATCTGAGCTGTCGTTGCACCTCAGGTGACTGTGCGAACAATCCGCAACCGTCACCTGGATGCAGAACTACGTGCACGTGTACCTCTGGCATGTGTACCTCTGACTACAGCCCACCGTCAGGAACGGCTGCAGTGGTGTCACCAACGTCTGCACTGGAGAACACAATGGCGATCTGTCGTGTTCAGCGATGAAAGCAAATTATGCTTGGGAGCCTCCGATGGTCGTATGCGTGTTCGCAGACGCACAGGGGAGCGTTTCCACCCTTCTGGCATCCGCCAGCGACACACAGTGCCTACACCTGGTATCTTGGTGTGGGGAGCGATCAGCTATCACTCCCGTACACAACTAGTGTTTGTACCGGGTACGTTAAACAGCACCTCCTACATCAACAACATCTTTCAGCCCGTTGTTGTGCCATTTGTAAGGTCCGTCCATCGTGGTGTTTTACAGCCAGATAACGCACGCCCACACATGGCACGTGCAACGCAACATGCACTTCAGGGTGTGAGACAACTTCCATGGCCTGCACGTTATCCAAATTTGTCCCCAATTGAGCACGTCTGGGATTTTATGAGACAACGACTTATCTGGTCTCCACGGCCAGCCACGACCATCCCCGATTTACGCATCTAGGTTGAGGATACTTGGAACTCAATACCCCAAACTTACATCCAACATCTGTAGGACAGACACCATGCCAGAATTGCACAGTGTGACGCAGTTCATGGCGGTTCAACCTCGTACTAACCATGTTACATGGAAATGTTATTTTTCAGTTTACCAGCAAATACAGCTGTATTTTGCCATGATGTTTTGATCAAGGTATCCTCTGTATTCCGTTTTTATGCTGTATAAATTTCGTTGGTATCAGACGTCTCCTTTTTGGTGTTCTTTTTTCACTTTTCCGCCAGTGTATTTGCCATAGAATCTGAGCTTCTAAAATATCGATTGAAAAAATTATTTCGTGGACTGATGTCACTCACACCGATAAGCCTTTTGGAATATTTTTTTCCTAAAATATTCTACAGTTTCTCCGCCAGGGGCCGTAGATGTACATCTTCTTTTTGTCAATATCTCTACTTCTAGGAGGCCGATTTGAAAAATTCCTTCTTCGTTGAATAGTGTTTTCCGTGTGACATGTTTTCCAAATTTTCAAGTAATTCATAGACTTTCCGCTTGTGGGCGTAGCGGTAAATTGCGTTTCCCGCTATAACTCTTCTTCTAAATCTCCGACTTGAAAAATTCTTTCTGCACCAGATACAGCTCCTGATGGGAAATCGTTTGCACGTAATTTCTAATTTTTGTAAAAAATGGTTTGGTCACCAAGTGGCGCAAGTCTTAATTTCCGCTTCTGATGTATTTGCAGCAAAATATGAGCTTCTTAAATCCCGATTGAAAAAAACCTCGTTTGTTGACCGATACTACTCATGTCGACAAAGCCGCCCCGGTGGCGCAGTGGTCTAAGGCGTTGGCCTCTGATCGTTCGTCCGTAAGGAATCCGGGTTCGAATCCCGGTCAGGCATGGATGTTGTGTTTGTCTTACGGCACTGGTTCTCTCCCTTCCCTAGAACCAGTGACCCCAAATTAGGGACGGGCGACTGCTTATAGCCCATTGAGTTGCTCACGGTGGTCGTTAAAAACCTCCAACTAAAAAAAAAAAAATAATAATGTCGACAAACCTTTTAGGAAAATTTTCTTCTTGAAAAAATGCATGGTTTCTACGCCAGAGGGCGTAGATGTATATCTTATTTTTGTCAATATCTCTACTTCTAAGAGTACGATTTGAAAAATTCCTTCTTTGTTGGATAGTGTTTCCGATCCGAAATCTTGTTCGTATAAATTCAAAATTTTCAAGTAAATCATAGACTTTCCGCTAGGAGGCACAAAGGTAAATTGCCTTTTCTGTGTTATTTCTGCTCCTAAAGCTCCGATTCGAAAAATTATTCTTGTATGGCATACAAGACCTGATTGAAAATATTTTTCATATAATTTCTAATGTTTGATAAAGAATTGTTTGGCCACCATGGGTCATTTCTGCTTCTGATGTATTTGTAGCAAACTCTGGGCTCCTGAAAACTCGACTAATATTTTTTTCTTGGACCGATACCGCTTATTTTGATAAACTTTTTGAGAATACTTTCTTCTTAAAACAATGCATGGTTTTCCCACCAGGGGACGTAAAGTCACATCTTATTTTTGTCGATATCTCTGTTTCTAAGAGTTCGTAAGCTCATGATTCCGTTTATAGCAATATCTGAGGGATTAAAAACCCGATTGAAAATCTTCTTTCTTTCGTGAGATCTATTGTTTTCCATACCGGTTCCATTGACTTTGAATTGCTTTGAACACCCGAAAATTCGGTGTCACCTTTCTTGTTTTCTAATATGAGGTTTGACAAACCTGTGAGAATTTATCGCCATAAGGTGACGCCTGTCCCTGTTATAGAGCCACTGTTTCCAGGGAGGGAAGATCATCAATGCCGTGGATCGAGAGTATCACTCATGCTCCATACGAGACTCTAACGCAAGCACAGCATTGACGATTTGCAAAAAACCTCCGCCTCTGACTATTCGGCTACTGGAGTATTATAGAATGAAAGAAATATTCTCATAATACAAAGAAAATATATCATTAAAAATTAGCACAGCAATCAGACATTTCTGAATTGACTGTTCTTCACGTAATATCAATCACATCAGAAAACTTGAAAATTCCATCACTCTAGAGCGGGGATCGAACCCTCATCTCTCAATTTCCGTTCAAGAATGCTAACCGTTACACCACCCAGGACGACAAAGTCACAAGTATCAGAGTGTTAAGAGCATCGGAATATGTTGTATTATTATTTTTAGTTTTTTTTATTGGAGGTTTAACGACCACCGTGAGCAACTCAATGGGCTATATGCACATCAAATAGGGATCATCGCTATTTCCACGTTTATAAATGAGTCACGGAAAAAATTATCATCGGCCTCCACCGGGAATCGAACCCAGGGTTTTCCAGTTACGCGCCGGATATGCTTCCACTGCACCACAGCGGCCTCGAAATTCTCCAGATTCACATACGACAAACTGCCAAACCACATGGTACGTTGCTTCTTTGGAGCCCCGCACAATGCTGGGGATTCACCAAAGATGAACAGCAGCAACTGAACAAATAATAGCCGCCCCGGTGGCGCAGTGGTCTAAGGCGTTGGCCTCTGATCATTCGTCTGTAAAGGGTCCAGGTTCGAATCCCGGTCAGGCATGGATGTTGTGTTTGTCTTACGGCACTGGCTCTCTCCCTTCCCTGGAACCAGTGACCCTAAATTAGGGACGGGCGACTGCTTATAGCCCATTTGAGTTGCTCACGGTGGTCGTTAAACCTCCAATCAAAAAAAAACAAAAAAAAATAATAACTAGAAGGCGAATGAGTAATAAATACACATTTGACGTGGATCAGGAACATCAAATAAAAGTCATCGCTCTTTCCACGTTTATAAGTGAGTCACGGAAAAATTATCATCTATAAGCAGTCGCTCGTCCCTAATTTAGGGTCACTGGTTGCAGAGAAGGGAGAGAGACAGTGCCGTAAGACAAACACACCATCCATGCTTTATGGTATTCAAACCCGGACCTCTTTCGGACGAATTATCAGAGGCCATCGCTTAGACCATTGCGCCACCGGGGCGGCTTGAGATTTTTTAGACCGCTAGGGCATCGGGATATGCTTAGATCACTGCAACGCACCACGCAGTGGTTTAAGCGATGGCTTCTGATCATTCGTCCGCGATGTGGTCCGGGTTTAAATGCCGGTGAGGCATGGATCAGGTAGAGCTTCAAAAACTAGCCCCAGGCTTTGACGAAGCAAAATATTTGCCTACTTGAATAGTCATACGGAGAATGTATTTTGCTCGAGAGATGGAAACTCCAAGATCCATAGCAGAGCTGACGCCCGACCGGAAGGCAGAGGGACGTTGCACAGAAGTGACGGAAGCATAATCACTGAGAGCACTAGATGAAGTCTTGGGATGAGAAGGCACAGACGCACATCCAGGGGGTCCGGGAATCCAAGTAGAAGGCGAGAGTACAGCACTACTGCGGGATATAAACTCAGAAGCTGAAGAAGTATCTCTTGCACTGTCGCGGAATCCTCACAGGAGGCAGTCGAACGAAGAGGAGAAGGCAGAGAACAGGCTGTCTTGCAGGAGCGGAGTCCGAACGAAATTTCGTTAACTGGGCAGCGAACAAAGCATCAGCAGCAGCATTCATGGGGAGACGATAGGCCTCGTGAAAAATGTAAACAATATCTCAACGAGCCGAATACAGCATCCCCAGGCAAAAAGAAGCAAGCATAGTATCAAAAGATCAAAGAAAACAACAGAGGAAGTGAAGAGCAACTAGTAAGTTAGAATTCGGTTGTTAGAAACACTTTAAGATCCACTTGAAGAAAAAAGTACGAAGCAGCAGTTGGTCCACGAGCAACGTGGCACCACTACGAAAAGACAGCAGTTCGTAGGAACTAAATAAAGCTTACTGGGCGGCTTGCCTTCATGAACTGAAGCTCACAACAGTCATGAACACTACACTAACAAATTCGGATACATAGAAGCTTGAAAAATCCAGAGGAGATCACAAATAGCAGGGGAATTGGGGCACCAAACTGGTGTCTTCAGCCTTCTCAGGACCTGTTGACGCTTTCGAAATACTAACCCGGTGGTCTGGTGGTAAAATGTGCGTGCTTATGGCTAGGCTCTTGAGCCATGTTCGAGCGCCTGATGATGCGTGGGTGCCTCATCAGGAGCTTGCCGCCCGGCGCAGTTGTGTAAGCAATGGCTTCTGATTATTTGCCTAGAGAGTGGTCTGGGTTCGAATCCCGAGTAAGGCATGAATGTTTGTGTTTGTCTTTTGGCACTGGCTTTCAATGTGTTACTTGATCAGCAATGGCTCTCTCTGTGTCACTTGATCAGCACTCTCTCTGTGTTACTTGATCAGCACTGGCTCTCTTTGTGTTACTTGATCAGCACTGGCTCTCTCTGTGTTAATTGATCATTTGACATACTGTATACCATGTCTGCTATGTTTACGTGTTACTTGATCACCACTGGCTCTCTCTGTGTTACTTTATCATTTGGCATACTGTATACCATGTCTACCATGTTTACGTGTTACTTGATCACCACTGGCTCTCTCTGTGTTACTTGATCATTTGGCATACTGTATACCATGTTCGCAATGTCTGCGTGTTACTTGATCAGCACTGGCTCTCTCTGTGTTACTTGATCATTTGATATACTGTATACCATGACTTCTACGTTTACGTGTTACTTGATCAGCACTGGCTCTCTCTGTATTACTTAATCAGCACTGGCTCTCTTTGTGTTACTTGATCAGCACTGGCTCTCTTTGTGTTACTTGATCATTTGGCATACTGTATACCATGTCTGATATGTTTACGTGTTACTTGATCACCACTGGCTCTCTCTGTGTTACTTGATCATTTGGCATACTGTATACCATGTTCGCAATGTCTACGTGTTACTTGATCAGCAATGGCTCTCTCTGTGTTACTTGATCAGCACTGGCTCTCTCTGTTACTTGATCAGCACTGGCTCTCTGTGTGTTACTTGATCATTTGATATACTGTATACCATGTCTTCGACGTTTACGTGTTACTTGCTCAGCACTGGCTCTCCCTGTATTACTTAATCAGCACTGGCTCTCTCTGTGTTACTTTATCATTTGGCATACTGTATACCATGTTCACAATGTCTACGTGTTACTTGATCAGCACTGGCTCTCTCTGTGTTATTGATCATTTGGCATATTGTATACCACGTTCACTATGTCTACGTGTTACTTGATCACCACTGGCTCTCTCTCTATTACTTGATCATTTGACATACTGTCTACCATTTCCGCTATGTACATTGTTGATGTACAGTGAATATACTGTCTGTGCCTGCCTGCCAATGGTGTACAACTATGTCTGTTTATCCTGTCACTGTATCTGTGCCACCAGGTCAAATAAAAACTTTTTAAAACCTCGAATAGAAAAAACATCATCAGGGGCCCGAGTTATCCCCCCCCTTACACCCGAACTGGCACCAGCTACCTCAAATAAAATCTCGTCCTTCCTAAAGTCCTCTACATAAATTCCTAAAATTCTAAAGCACCGAAATCCTGCGTCGGTGGTCGAGCGGTCTTAACTCGTTCGTCCGAGTTTGTGTAGAACTCTAATCCCGAGAAAGTCATTGGTGGTCCATGATTTGCTCATAGTGGTCGTTAACCGCCTTCCACCAATAAAAAAATTGAACGCGACATAGGAAAACAATGTCACCGCGTTTCATATTTAATCGAAATTTTTTTGCTTCTTCTTAAAATTTATCTTTGGTGACATTCCCGACGGAAAAAGTACAGATCATACGTCGAATAAATAACACACTTTTAATTTCGGCACAGTGTAACCTAGAATATAGTTGTCTCGGGAAAAAAATATTCTTCGTTTCGCAAATAATTTAAATCCCTAGATCATAAAGAGCCATCAAACTACAGCGACTTTGCCTCCAGGATACTCCAACGCAATCAGGCATGAATAGATGATTGTAGCTTTCTTCACAAGAAGTTTCAACTCCTCAACAATAAGGTGCCTGCGAAACCAGCTGACAGTAAACCACCCTCGAAATTTCCCGACCGTGAAGTCCACGATGCATGCTCTCCTTCATTATATCAGCATTGATATATGCGAATACAACATGCTATTAACCTGAACATTTTTTGAAAAATTTGTTATCAGAATTGTGGCTACCGCAAAAGGCAGAATGGCAATGGGATTGAAGAGTGCTTTACAATTTAAACCCCCGGTTAGTTGTTTTCCAGAAAGTAAATTATATCAAATGATATGCTTGGAGAATGACAGGTGAAAAGGGCCTGACGGAAGCTTAAGCTTTTTAATGTTGTGTTCTTGATCCGGTTCCCCGGAGAGCCTGGTGCTTTGCAAAAAAGTTTTAAGTACTGTGGCTTATGCTGTCCTTACGCGCGGTCAAATAGCTATATTTTTATCTTCTGCGGACTTATTATTTCTCCATATTCTAACATGAGTGTCAGAGATCGCAGAAAGAAGATTTCATAAATAGCTTTTTCTCTCCTTTTCTTTTTTATATAACCGAATTTTTTCTGGGGAGAAAGGGGCAGTTACATTCTTGAAAATACCAGGTTCGCCTCAGCAGCGTAAGTCTGGTAGTCTTCGCAGATAATTTATGCTGTGTATCTTTCGCAATCCAAGATCTTTGTCGGTGTGAAATAAAATGAGTGATTCGAGAGTATGCATTTTTATTTATGTACAGCACATTCATTTATTAGTGTACTTCACGACTACAGCGAGACACAGTCTGGTACAAAAAATAAAGCACACAGAGCCCACAGTCCGGCAAATGGAATTAAATCATAACAACAAACAATAAATTTTACAAATTCCTGACATTGATCGATATTTGGTAGGCGGATTCGCGAACGTTATTGTGGTAGAACTAATGAAAGAAGACATGTGAGTCCTAAAAGTATATATTTACTAAACTATGACCGCGGCAATGGTAAATATTTCCACTTTTTAGTTTTTCAAAAACAGTATTTATTTTAATTTTTATATATTATTCAGATTTAGACAAACTTAAGAAACGACCCTGACACCGATGAAATGTGATGTAGCTATGAAAGTCCGTCTGCGCATGCGCAAACGAAAGTCTGACCTCAAGGTAAAAAGAAAAGCTGAATCGCAAGTACGCTCACTGACAATGAAATTTACGCACCTAAAAGAAAACATGTTACAACTGCGAAACTTTGCAAATAGCTAGAGTGCGTGCTGGTATGCAAATGATCCACGTTTGGTGCGACTGCGCATGATCATACACCATGTGGTGGCGCTGCAAGTACGAACAGACAGCCTTATAAACTGGCGAGTAGTGGATACCTCATGAAAGCGAAAAGCACCGGCCGACGCAAGCGAGAGTAAAGAGTGACAAGAATGCCGGGTAAACGCCAGAGACGTCGAATTACGCAACTTACTGACTTTAAGAGATGCCGGATCATCTGGCTGAAAATCGCTGGGTGGCCGAGGAGCAGTATAGCCCACCACGTGGAACGTTCTGACCATACCGTCCGACGGTGTGGGGAGCAGTGGACAGGTGACGGCAGTGTCACACGGCGGAAAGGCTCCGGACGAACCAGGAGGACCACCGGTTAGAGAGGATCGACGGATCGTGCTGCAGGCACGAACGGATCCTACGAGAACCTGGTCCACTATACAGGCAGATGTAGCGGCTACTACGTGTCGACGGACTATTTCCTGATGCTTCTCAGAAGCGAATCTGCGATCCTAGGGCCCCTTATATGTGCTGCCATCAACACCGGAACATCGCCGGCTAGGTGTGCAGTAGTATCAGGCCAGAGCGACGTGAACGCCGCGACGTATGGTGTTTAGCGATGAGTGCAGCTTTGTTTTGCGGACAGTTGATCATCGTGTCCGGGTATGGAAGTCTTCGGTTAAACGGCACAATCCCAACCTCGCTATCGAGCGACACACCTCCCTCACTGCAGGCATTATGGTCTGGAGAGCCATTGTCTAAGATAGCCGATCAGCTCTAGTAGTGGTGCGTGGATCATTGACGGGCAAGCGGTATGTGGATGAGATCCAACGGCCCCATGTGCTCCCATTCCTGGTAGGGATTCCGGGTGCGCTATACCAGCAGGATAATGATCCGACTGCCTCCGTGCCGTACTATCCGGGATTTGGAGCTCACCGTCCAACACGTGAGGCCCAGTCTGCTGCAGGACAACATCAGGCGTCTGCTCGCCTCCATGCCGGACCGTATTGCAGCATGTATCGCCGCATGAGGCGGTGCGACGCGCTATTGAAGATGACCGGACTGTTAGTCACAGATCCCTCTGTAATTGTCCTGCAGCTCAGTTTTTGCCATCATGTGTATCATTCATCTGTATCATTACGTGCATAAAATTTCAGTTCAATCCGGTGCTTCCTTCCCGGTGCGCAAATTTCATTGTCCGTGAGTGTATGTTAGTGAGGGGGATTGGCAACTTTTGGTCTAGGATACCTACGGGATACCCCCCTCGTGTTAGACAGGGTGTCCATAAAGTCTTTCCCCACATTACAGAAATTAATACAAAAAAAAAACTATGTAAGTTAAATTAAAATGGTTGGCAACATAATATAGGAGCACTCATAAAAATTTTTTCTCTGTTCTTTAGGTGAGCGCTACAGCTGAATAAAAGGAGCATTTCATCGATAATGTCTTCCATGCAAGAAAAATGAGCGTGCGTGTTGTGGTTCCATGAGACCAAATCCACATGAATTTTCATGTACAATAAATCGAGGCTTGCCTATCGTCTTGTTGTAAAACTCTCTTTTTTCATCCTGACATTTAATTTTTGGTGAGTTCACCATTAAACTTAGAATCTCCTATATTTAAACAGAAGTTTTTGTCACCTATGCAGGGTGTCCTTCCGTATAACCTATGAAATATTATAGAATTATGAGGGTGAGCAATGAAAAGGTCCGTTTCTAAAAAACTAAATGCACACTTCTAATACTCTTAGGCGTGAGACTCCAGAACATCGCCATTTCTAATCGTATTTCCAAAAATCTATCCATGTACTTTGTCACATACTTAGACTCGAAAAAATGGTTAAGAGAAGTTGATTACCATAAAACGGAATACACGTGAAAGAGTTTGCACGGAAATCGAAACATCTTAAATTAATTGAGACTGATACTTACTTTGGAGCTAGATTATCTTCACCGCCCGTGTCCCTACAAGAAGACGCCCCACATAGCACGTAACAATGACGAAATATACCGGTGCGGAGTACAATACATATCATTAACGTTGTCAACAATTATCAATCCACTGCTGGATGAAAGTCTCCCCAAGTTTCTTCCACAACTGTCAGTCTGAAGCCTGTCTCCTCCACGTTCTTCCTGCATGTTTTATAATCTCATCCATCCACCTTTCATGTCGTTTTCTTCTGGATCTTCTTCTGTCCCTCGGAATCCAGACTAAAATTACGGTTGTCCATCGGTGTTCCGTTCTTCTGGTAACATGTCCAGCCCATTGCTATTTCAGAGATGTTATTCTGATCATGATGTCTTCAACCCTTGTCACTATCCTTATCTTCGAGTTTCTCTTCTTATCTTTCCTGGTTACACCAAGCATGCATCTATATACGCGGTCGAGTTACATTATTGTGACCACCAGTTAATATCCAGAGTAACCACCGTGTGACGCGCGGACATCAGATAGATGGGCTGGGAGTGGCTCAATAAGGTGCTGGAAGGTGTCGGTATGTGGAGCCATGCTGCCTGAGGTGTATCTGGCAGCTGCTGGAGACTGCGTGGTGGAAAATCCAAAAACGCAAACAACACGATCAAAGTGGTCCCACAGATGCTCAATTGGGTTTAAACCTGGGGAATTAGGAAGCCAGGGAAGTACTTTGATGTCTTAATCGGGCTCTTCCAACCACTCTCGGACATTTCTAGCTGTGTGACACGTCGCATTATCATTCAGGAAGATCCCATCCGCCTAAGGAAAGACAATCAGCATGCACGGGTGTACATGGTCTGCAAGGATGGATTCATAATAAATTTGGTCCAAAGTGCCTTCCACAAGTATGAGTGGACCCAGGGAATTCTACTAAAACAATCCGCCAGGTCATAACGCTGCTCCCACCAGCTTGTGTTCTTTCAACAATGGTTGAAGTATATTTGTTCTTCGATGTTTCTCGCCTTATACGCTAAATCCCATCCGTTCGATGAAGCAGAAAACGTGACTTATCGGAGGAGAAAATCCGTTGCCAATCAGCGGAGGTCGAATTCCGATACTGCCGTGCGAATGTAAGCCTTTTCTGCCGATGCACTTTCGTTAGCATAGGTGCAGTGATATCCGTCTGCATCGGAGTCCCATACATGGCAGGTTTGCTGAATCGTCGTTTCAGACACACTTCCGGTAGCCCCCTTGTTCATTCCGCCAGTACGTTGCTCCACTGTAGCGTGTCGATCGGCCGTCACGCACCTTCGAAGCCGACGTTCACCTCTCGCTTCAATGGCACGTGGTGCTCCGCAGTTTGCACATCGTTTATCCGCAATGTTGTCATTTCTCCAATAACGATACACTTTAACCACAGCAGCACGCGAATAGTTCACAAACTGCGCTGTTTTAGAAATACTGCCAGTCTTGACCCGAAAACCGATAATCATCCCTTTTTGCAAGTCTGATAAATTGCTGCTTTTATCAATGACAGCAGTGACTGATATGTTTTCAGAATGCCTACAGCACACCTTGTATACCCTCCAAGCCAGCTCACAACACGTGCTTTCGTTCATTGGCTACGCGCTTTTGATTTCAACTGAAGGACTTGGTGACAATTATGTCACTCGACTGTATATATACCAACAACTTCACGATGTTGGCCAACCGGTTTGTTGCGTGTGGGAAAGCATTTCCCCGTAATATACTTATCCATCTAAATGGCAGTCGTTAGAGCCCCTTGACTGGGAACCAGAGTCGGAAATGGGTCACAAAGTTTGGACACGGAGCCAACCCGGACCCGAACGTCATATAATTGCACCCGACCGGGGCTTGATCGGGACAAATTTGCTTTAAACTAAAAATTCGAAAATCTGCACAATTTTATATCTATTTTGCATGCTTTATATATGGAGGGTGGAAGTTCACACACAAATATTGTAATAGAAATCATTCAGAACCTCTGAATGAAATTAAAAGCCTAAAAAGGCAAGTAAATATTATAAAAAGATCCCAGAATTATTAAGGAACATCTTGAAAGAATCACTGACAGAATCATAACTCACTCCACAAGCAAAATCATCAAGTTAATCATTCTGGGACTTTTTTGGGGGACCTACCAAGTATTAGACTGGTGTACCAGTTTTCCTGGCACTTCAGTGTATATTTACGTGATTTTCTCTACCCAGTATAAGTTGGAAAACGAGCAATCACACATAGACTTTTTTATGGAAGGTTTAACGGCTACCGTGAGTAACTCAGTGGACTATCGTCCCTAATTTAGGGCCACTGGTTCCAGGGAAAGGAAAGAGCTAGGGCCGTAAGACAAACACAACATCCGTGACTCACCGCTATTCGGAAACGGACCCAGTTCCGAAGAATTATCAGAAGCCATCGCTTAGACCACGGGGCCACCAGGACGCCCACGTGTATATACTGGACCCATGTTTTAAAGAGGAGCTCGCGAACGACGGAAATCCTCGTTTTATCCGGGCGTTCGCTAATTCTGTTTTGAGGTGAAAAGTACCACCATGTATATGTGACAGTACGCATGTGTTTGTATTACACATATCCATATACAGCATAATACCCGCTATTATTATGACCACCAGCTAATATCCAGAGTAACCGCCATTTAAGTGCGGCCACCAACTAGACGGGCTGGGAGTGACTCAGTAAGATGCTGGTAGGTGTTCACATTTACGTGGAGCCATGCTGACTGCAGTGCATCTGACAGCTGCTGGATGCTGAATGGTGGAGGATCCATAGAAAGAGCAACACGATCAAGGTGGTATCGCAGATGCTCAATTGGGTTTAATTCTGGGGAATTGCGGGGTCGGGAAATTATTTTGAAGTCTTCATTGTGCTCTTCCAACCACTCTCGGACATTTCTAGCTGTCTGTCACGTCGCATTGTCGTTCTGGAAGACCCCATCCGCCACAGGAAAGACAATCAGCATGTATGGGTGTACGCGCTGTACAAGAATGGATTCACAACGAATTCGGTCCATAGTGCCATCCGCAGGTATGAATGAATCAAGAGAATGCCACGAAAACATTCCCCAGACCATAACCCTGCCTCTACCAGCTTTTGTTCTTCCAGAAATGGTTGAAGGGTGTTTGTTCTCCGATATTTCTCGCCTTATACACCAACGTACATTCGTTTGATGAAGCAGAAAACGTGACTCTTCCGAGAAGGAAATCCTTTGCCAATCAGCAGAGGTCCTATTACGATACTGCGGTGCAAAATAAGCCTTTCGCGCCGATGCACCTTCGTTAGCATAGGCGCAGTGACCATCCGTCTGCATCGGAACCCCATACGCAGCAGGGTTTGCTGAACTGTCGTTTTAGATTCACTTCCGGTAGCCCCCTAGTTCATTTGGCGAGTGAGTTGTTCCACTGTAGTGTGTCGATCGGACCTCACGCACCTTCGCAGCCGACGTTCACCTCTCACATGAATGGCACGTGGTGTTCCGCAGTTTGCACGTCGCTTATTCGCAATGGTGTCATTTCTCCAATCACGATACACTTTAACCACAGCAGCACGCGAATAGTCCACAAACTGCGCTGCTTCGTAAATACTGCCACCCTTGACGCGAAAGCCGATAATCTTCCTTTTTTGCAAATCTGAAATATCGCTCTTTTTATCCATGACAGCAACGTGTGATATGTTTTCAGAATGCCTACAGCACACCTTATATACCCTCTAAGCCAGTTCACGACACGTACTTTCTTTCATTGGCTACGCGCTGTTGACGTCAAAAGTAGGAGGTGGTCGCAATAGTGTGACTCGACGGTGTATATGGCAACATTTCTTTACCATTTTGTAGCTATCTAATGATGACTGTTTTGACGCTAACGGAGGTTACTTTTCTCTCAGACATTTTTTCCCTTATAAAAGTTTAGGATTTCCTACTTGACAGATGCGTGATATTCACTACTGCTTAACGACACATATGAAGTAGAAGCAGCACCGATCTCCCACTGCAACTTTACTTGGGGGTGAAAGAGAAAATGAATACGTATCAGGGATCCTTATCTCTTGTTTCTTCTCAGGCCACAATCCCTTTCCATTACTCTCACATTACTCTCTGAAATCGCCGGAAAGAAGTCTACTGAGTGCACTACGGGAACCCCACCAAACTTCCTTCTCTAGGAATAAGGTTGTTTTCCTGTCTAGGAATAGGTCTGTTCTCTTGTCATGGAGTAGGAATGTTTTCTTGTCAACGAATAGAGCTGTTTTCTTGTCCAGGAGTAAGGCGGTTTTTCTGTCTAAGAGTAGGGTTGTTTTCGTCTCTAGAAGTAGGATTGTTCTGTTGACAAGGAGTAGTGCAGTTTTCTTGTCTAGGCGTAGGACTGTTATCTTGTCAAAGAGTAGTGCTGTTTTCTTGTTTAGGAGTGCGGCTGTGTTCTTGTCAAGGAGTGCGGCTGTTTTCTTGTCAAAGAGTGGAGCTGTTTGCTTGTCTAGGAGCTGGGCTGTTTTCTTGTCAAAGAGTGGAGCTGTTTGCTTGTCTAGGAGCTGGGCTGTTTTCTTGTCAAAGAGTGGAGCTGTTTGCTTGTCTAGGAGCTGGGCTGTTTTCTTGTCTAGGAGTTGTAATGTTTTCTTGTCCAGGAGTAGGGCTGTTTTCTTGTCTAACAGTAGTACTGTTTTCTTGTCTAGGAGTTGCAATCTTTTTTTGTCTAGGAGTAGTGCTGTTTTCTTGTCTAGGAGTAGGACTGCTTTCTTGTCAAGGAGTGCAGCTGTTTTCATGTCTATGAGTAGTGCTGTTTTCTTCTCAAGTGGTACGACTGTTTTCTTGTCAAGGATTGGAACTGTTTGCTTGTCTAGGGGTAGGTATGTTTTCAACGATACTGACGCTATATTCCCTAGAAGTGGGTGGCGTAGATTTTTTTTGCGCATGCAGCTCATTGAGAAAATTTTACACTCCCTTCCCGATGCCCTTCTATCGACGTTTTTCCACTACCACATCAAGCTTCAACTGCCCTGTTGCAATTTCTTCCTGTAAGCTACAATTTTCATTCTAGAGCAGAGGGCAGCAGGTTTTTTGTGCCTTGTTAAATATGGAATTTCATTAAATTTTGTTATTTCGCTAGTTAAATATGAACATATCAGCTTCTCTCTCCCTCGTTAAATCCGGGGATTTCATTAAATTGTGTTCGTTAAAAACAATCAAATTAATTTGGATTAACATTATACCAAACAAAAGCTCCTATTTTGCTCGTTATATCCGGGATCTCGTTAAATAAGGGCTTGTTATAAAAGGGTTCTACTATATTTGCTAAGCGCTTAACCTCCTCCTAATATCATTTGCGAAACAGCAAGCTTTGCGAATTCCATGTTTTTACACATCATTTGGCAAAGGGTCAAGCAGACACACAGCCTCCGCATAAAAAAAATACAAATTCATCTGACAAACAACAAACCGTGTCTTCAAATTGGGCGTGTTTATTCTTTATTAAAAAAAACCCATTTCATTCAGTGCTCACGACCGTAGAACAGCAGCTTCTTTAGTGCGTTGGATGCAGCATTAAAGCCGCTTAATTGATCGAAACCCAGATACCTGGAATAGCGCGTCGTTTGTTTACATCAGCCAATATTTGTGTTATCTGGTCGCCATCCTCAAGTGCCGCGAAAGTTTCGTCCTTGCCGCATCGGATGGTAAACAGGTATTTTTGTCCTTGGCAACCAACTCGATTCTATCTGCCGGGAGATGTAGATACAAGGGAAAGGGAGTGGTCAATTCCGAAAGTCTGCCCTTGAGATTCATATGCACACGAAAACATAATATCGCTACAAAAAGATTATGTATGTGCTCAGTACGTCACTTTTAATTGATTCCGGATCGAAATGCATTAAGTGCCAGAGTTTGCACCGAGCTAGCCAATTCGTGAATGAAAATTACCTTTTAACAAGTACGTGAAACAATTTTATCACACACCCTTGAAAATTTTTAAAAATAAATAAATTCTGCGGTCTGCGACAATTCTGGTATCTACTGAGCCAAAATGACAACCGTTTTTTTTTATTTCAATACAGGTTTTGGCATTTTCAGGTGGCATCAAATAGTAAAATCTTCGGTAACGTTATCTTTGTTTCCAGGTTTAACGACCACCACCAGCAACTTGAAGCGTAAAATCCCAGATTTGCCGGTGATGCGAGGCGATACCACATCTTTCTTCTCCCGAATCGGATACTCCACCGCTTGAACTACACCGACAATGGCTTGCCCCTAACATTTGTCCATTTTGGCATGTGGGTCATCTGTGAGGTAGGCATGTCATTTACACTGAAGTGCCAGAAAAACTGGTACACCAGTCTAATACTTGGTAGGTCCCCCACGGGAGCTCAAGACTGCAGAAATAGGACGGGGCGTGGTCTCCACTAGCTTCTGTAAATATGCTGTAGGCAATGCACACCATACTTCCTGCAGAGCGTTCCACAATTCGGGTGTATTCCGAGGTCTTGGATTCCTGTGTTCGATAGCGCGTTGCATGGCCTCCAAAATGTGTTCTATCACGTTCATATCTGGGGACTATGGTGGAAATGGCAACACCTCAAACTCAGATGAATGCTCATCTAACCATATTGTGGCGTCCCGACACTTGTGTGGAGATGCATTGTCCTGTGGAACAGGTCCAACCCATCAGCATGAATTCAGGACATGAACGGGTGTACCTCGTCAGAAAGGATGCGCACATAGCGTTGGCCGGTCACAGACGTTTGCAGACTTACCAGGGGTCCTAGTGAAGCGCAGCTAAACACACCCTAAACGATTACGGACCCCCCCCCTTCACCAGCCGGTACAGTTCCCTGTTGACAGACGGGATTCATGGCTTCATGGGGTTTGCGCCACACACGAATCCTTCCATCTGCCCAATACATTTGGAAGCTCGTCTCGTCAGACCAGGCTATTTGTTTCCAGTCATCAAGTGTCCAGTGGCGGTGTTGCCGTGCCCAAGCGAGGCGCATAGCTCTGTGTCGTGCACCCATCAAGGGGACTCGAGTTGGACGTCGACTCCCAAAGGCCATATCGTGCAAAGTACTTTGCACAGTCCGGACGCTGATGCTTGTTGAGGCTCCAGCATTGAATTCCGATGCTACCTGCGAGAGTGTTGCACACCTATCGCGTGAAACGATTCTTGACAGCCGACGATGGTCATGTTCAACCAATGTCTTTTTACGGCCACACTGGTATCGTAGGTCGGAGGTTTTGCCGGAATTCTTGTAGTCACTGTACACCCTGGCAATGCTCGTACGTGAACATCCGAACTTCGTTTCTACCTCCGAAATACTATGGCCCATCTCACGAGCGCCAACTATGACACCGCATTGAAAATCGCTTAAATCGTTATTACTTGTCATTCTCATGCCGAAACCAGCTCTGGCAGCTGGCAAGGATATCTGTCATTTCATATACGCACTGGCGGACGCAACCAAGTACGCGCATAGGTGACGATTCTATGTATTTTGCATAAGCTCGCCTGTACCAGTTTGTCTGGCACTTCAGTGTATATACCCCCTCCCACCACCACCACCCCTTCTCCTTGAGAAAGGCAAGTGCACGAAATCGCAGGTTATTTCGGGTCAGTCGACTAACCATGTTTGAAGGAACTCCCTGTAGCAGAAGGAATTTTGTTTAATTGCAGACAACGTGTAGAAGAAACAATCCATATTCTTCTCGAGCTTCACGACCAGGAGAATCATTTTACGTTCGAGCGTCGATATAGCGTCAAAGTCTAACTTCGCCAGTCATACGATTCGAACCCTACCTTTCTTTTCCCGAGAAGGATATTCTACCTCTAAACCAAGGCCGACGAAAGTTTATCGCTGCAACGACATGTGCGCCCCCTATGAGGTAGGTACGTCACAAACTCGCAAAGCTATAAACAACCACCCACGTCCAATGGTTACTTGAAAGAGACAGAGCCATCAGGCAAGTACGCACTCTGTACCTCATCCCGGACGCGAGCCCGGCGGAACTCGTACGAAATGTCAGATGCCAGTTCTCAGGCCACTAGGACAGCCGGATGACCTTCGGAAATCCAAAAACTTTCTAAATTTCAATTCCAGGGTAATTCGCTTTTAATCATGAAAGGATTGCATAGGAAGTCGAAACTTTTTTTATATGGAGTTTTGATGACCACCATGAGCAACTCAATGGGCTATAAGCAGTCGCCTGTCCCTGATTTGGGGCACCTGGTTCCAGGAAAGGGTGAGGAGCCAGCGTCTTAGAACAAAGCGCCACACATGCATTATCTGTGCCAGGGCCCAGGCCTAGCTCGGATGGAAAATCAGCAGCCGGTGCTTCAGACCGCACGGCCACTGTGAGAGCAAAATGAGAAATTCATAATGGTCGTGTTAACTTGCTTTTTGGCCACCCCGGTGGCGCAGTGGTCTAAGCGATGGCCTCTGATCATTCATTCGAACGGGGTCCGGGTTCGAATCCCGGTGAGGCATGGATGTTGTGTTTGTCTTACGGCACTGACTCTCTCCCTTCCCTTAAGCCAGTGACCCTAAATTAGGGACAGGCGACTGCTTATAGCCCATTGAGTTGCTCACGGTGGTCGTTAAACCTCCAATCAAAAAAAAAAAAAAAACTTGCTTTTGTGGTGAATGGTGTTTGTCCTCCATTGTCACCTTGCCAGTTGTTTTTCTTTTTCGGGATTTTGTTATCTCAATAAGAATTTAAGTTCATTATGAGGCGCCAACCCTTAATTTAGAGATACCGCCCCTGTGGCACAGTGGTCTAAGCGATGGCTTCTGATCATTCGTCCAAGATAGATCCTGGTTCGAATCCCGGTGAGGCGAGGATGTTGTGTTTGTCTTATAGCTCTGACTCTCTCCCTCTCTTCCCTGGAGTCATTGGCCCTAAATTAGGGTCGGGCGACTGCTTATAGCCCACTGAGTTGCTCACAGTGGTCGATAAACCCCCAATCGAAAAAAAAAACACAATAATTCAGAGCAACTATATTGGTTTGCATGAATTAGGTAAAAACATGAAATTAGGAACCTTTTTGTAAAAAATCTACATTGGGTGAACTTAACGTAATAGAGGTATTTTAACTCGGTGATATCAAATGTGGTAAATAAATAAACAAAACATGCATCTAAATATGCAAATCAGCTTTAGATTGAATGGAGGCAGTGTGACGTACCTACATCAGAGGTAACGCACATGTCAAGACGGCAGATTTGCAGCAAGAAACTTCGTCGGTGTAGCTAAATTGGGAAAGCATACGGCTCCGGAGTAGAAGGATGTGGCTTCCATATCCGCCATGAGCAAATTTACTTTTACGGTATATTGGAACTTGAGGTAAAATTGGACTTACTAGCTTCTTCGAAAAGTGTGTGATGCTCCTTCCACACATCGTCTGGAATTAATCAGGATTCCGTCCTCTACAGAGAGTTTCTTCAAGCATGGTTTGCCGGTTGACCCGGAAACCTACGATTCCGTTCCAGCCCTTTCTCAAGTGGGGGATGGTTATATGTCGCGTACCTATCTCGGAGGTAGCGCACACGTCAATGCGGCAAAGTTGCAGCTACAAACTTTAGCTTAATTGGGAAAACATTCAGCTCCGAAGCAAAAGGATGTGGCTTCGATTGCCACCACAAGCAAAATGGTTTTACACTATAGCAGTCGAGATTGTCTTTCCATTTGGCTTCTGGATCGCATACATAACGCTGCTTTAAAAACTCCGTTATAGTCTTACGGCAATATTTCCCAGACACAGTTCAGGAAAAGAATTAAGATGGATAGCCATTGAAAAGCTCGATACCGGACTCGATTTTTCAAGTGTGCATACGGAATCGTGATTGCGGATATTTCAAACACGCGACTGGTTCGGATTTCTTTTGGAGTTTGTGTGTAGGTCTAGGAGGAGAGTCAGGTGATAGGAAAATCTATAAATTCACGACAGGGGTTTCTACTTGTTAAGAAATTATGCAGGGGGTCACTTAACATATTGTGCTACATGATCGTATTGAATTTATTGCAAAGTAATTTGTCAGAATACAAGTGCGAACTTTATTTCAATATTAAAACTGAGGACAACTTCAATAAATGGCTAATTGGATATCTAAGACCCCGTATCGGTCAATAGACCGCAGCACGTTTGTTGAGTACCCATGGCGATTGGTTCTGATGTGCAAGTGAATTAAAACAAACTGCTGGATTTGAGTTGACCCTTAGAAGGACCTTTAACATTGAAAAGTGTCTCCCTACACCGAAACATTTATTCTGACATTAAAGTTTTTTTGTTCCACATGAATGTTAAAATGTCTATCTAACAGAATGGTTTTCTAACAGAAAAAAACTATTCCATTAGGAATAGTTTACTAGAATGTTTTCTCCAAGGAAAGAACTATCTAATGATGCGAAGTAACACATGAAAGCAGTATCCCATGGAAATCCACAGTTTCGGCGGAATAAATATTGCAGAATATGATCTGTCATATATTGTGCCTGATTAAATAGCAAGTGGTCTATCGTACATCGTGTCTGATCAAATAGTATGTCGTCTGTCATATTATACATTGTTTCCAATGTTTAGCAAGTTCCTCATATTTTTGTCGCTACAAACTTCATCAAAAAATTCTTCCAACTCCATCTTAACTGACCCTCTCAAATAACAACAACATCAACAATTTTAAAAAAAAATGTCGAATCAATTTATAGGTTATCACTCGCTACAAAACACACCGGTAGTAATCTGGACCTAAAGGGTAGAGTATAAAATCAAAGGAAAGACTTGCTGCCATCTTTCGGCCCTGCGAGAACTAAGTCGAGTTGGTCTAATTCAGAAGATCATTTAAGATACGTGAAGTACATCATCTTAATGTGAGAGCTTCAAGGTCCCCTACCCATAAAGTACTATCTTTAGTTACATTCTGTCTCATTCCCACTGTTTGGGTTGAACAAGTAAATGTAAAAAAATCTCGCAAAGGAAAAACTGAATCCTTAAATGACTTATGATAGTACAGCAAGCCGAACATATTCCCGTCACGTGACTTCCCTCGTAGACACTGCCTGCACTATACACGATATCTAAAACAGCTACGAACCAATCGCGCGGTCGGAATCCTCTCAATCGCGATTCCGTATATACCCTTATGAAATACGCCAGCCGGATAGTCTCAAGCAAAAGCAGGTAGGTGACTCATTGTGGGCTGTCCCGTAGTCCATCGGCTTTGGGTAATGAAGCATCGACAAGGTTCAGTAATGAAGGATCTCGGGCAACAACTTCAGAAGATGAGCTTTATGTGCAGCTGAGCGCTCGAAAAAGAAAAACTTCCATAGCTACCCAGCTGAGTTCCGATCTTATGGTAGAAACCGGACGTATGGTATCTTATTGCACGGTATGTAGCAAGCTTCATTAATACGGTCTTTATGCTAGGAGGCCAGTGTTGTACATCCCCCCTTACTTCTCGTCGTAAAAGGGAAAGTTTCAATTGGTGTCGCAGTCATGTCAACTGGACTGATGATCAGTTGAGCTTCGTTCTCTTTACGGATGAGTCCAGATATGGTTTTTAAAGTGATTTCAGAAGAAAACTCATCTAGAGAGAATCAGAGACACGCCGTTATCTTTTAAACATTTTAAGATGGGACACTCATGTTGTGAGAAAGTATCGTTCGAAGATGTGCTTCAAATCGTCTCCGTTAATGCTCAGGTTTAAAAAGGTTATGTCTTAGAGCATTTTGCTGCTTATGCAGGAGCATATCATATATTGTGTGCGATGGACTATTGGGTATTACTGGAAGGATTTAGGCAGACGTATTGGAGCCATTTATGTCCCTACATCAAAACTTGCCCTTTCCTCCCTCTTGAACTCAATGTCCATTGGCAATTTCTTCACCTTCGTCTCCCCGCCCCATCAGTACTGTTTCGCATGACCCTTCTCACCTCTCCGCAGTGCTCCTTTTGCCCTGAAGTCAGCGACGTCCAACATCAATACCTATTCTGCCCCGTTCTCCTGCCAGTCCTAAACACAGCATTTCGTCTTGCTGATCGAATTTGTGCTCGATCGTTACCATTTCTTGCATATGCTTGGCTACTCCAAACTAAGCATCCACCTACTCACTTGCCTCCTGTGTGCCGTTATATTTTTCTTCTTGTGAAGTTCACTGTCTATGCTTTCCATCTTCAACAACGCTTCCCCGCTCTTATTCCACCTCCTCAGGAGGCAAGTGCTATCATTCGGAGACGCTTCCTAGCACGGTTAACCACTCGCCTCCAAATGGAGCACTCTCGTGCTGCCTCAACAAACACCGATAGCGTTTTTCAATCCACTTGGGCCCAATCGGCTGGGTGGTTCCATATCCACAATTTGCAGTTACATCTCAACCTATAAGTGGGATTTTTGTTGTCGCCCACGTTCACTGTAACAAATCATGTTTTTACGTATTAATTTTGGTGCTTCGCTATTTGTGATTTTTCTGTTTTAATGTGCCATTGAAGATAGCTCACCATGTTTCCCATGTTCTCTTCGATAATGTTGGGTTTTATGTTGTTGTATATAATTCTTCCTTCTGCACAGTTTACTGCCCACGCAATGTCCCCTTCATTATGTTGAATATTTTTTTAAAATATTAGTCACTGTGTGTATAATATAATGTAACAAGATGCCCTTCTGAGTACATTTTGCGTTATTTCCCCTTGTCACTGAATACTTCTGTACATATGTTGTAAATTTTGAATGTAGCATCACTGTTGCATTTCTGTGAATTAGAACCTAATGTTTAATCTTTAGTATGGTAGTAATGCTTAATTGGAATTTGTGCATAGTATAGAATCATGTCTTGCCCTGTCTACAATACTGTAGGTAAACATTTTCGTTTGTATCGCTCGTGCTTTATTGTCTGCCTCTCCTTCGCCCTACGTGGCGAAATAATTTTTTATGATTTTAACAATATTTTGTTTTACGTTTCACTGGAACTTTCCAGCTGATGTATATACCGCTGTATTTATTGGCAGAATTCCATTGTCATGTACATAGAAATGTTATTTTACTGAAGAATAAAGGCAATTTTGAAATGCAGGAGCTTCGAACTGCTTTGGTGGAGCAATGAAGTTACTCGGCAGAACAGCGTCTGAATATTCTTATTATGATCATGTGGCGTCGCTGTGAAGCATGTATTGCTGTGAGTGTAAGCAGGAACGATAAAAAAAAATAGAAACAGAAGGCATGGGTCAGGAAAATGACAAGATTTGTTGAGATCATTATCAAATTATAGACCCTCATATTGCCATATGAGGAGCTATATGCGCTGGACATACTACTCAAAGAAATGACTACCGCCGAACAACTGAAATACTGTACTAAATACTAAGTGACGAGAGCAGACCCTGAATGATCCAACTTAGTAGCTGTGTTGAAGATATGCCATGGCCTTTCCGAGTGATGTACCGGACAGTTGCTCAAGCAATAGAGTTGTGGAAGAGACTTGAAGAGACCTTATCCAGCAATGCATCAGCAATGGTTGATAATGATCATATTTGCGATTACCTGACTCTTACATTTTTGCGTTACGTAGTAGAGGAAACACGGCCGTAGCTAGCAGGGGGGGGGAGGGTTAGATTGCTCCACCAAAGCAGTTAGAAGCTCCTGCAGGTTTTGGAGTAAGGACATAAATACGTCTGCCTAAATCATTCCAGTAATACCCAATAGCCCATCCCATACAATATATGGTATACTCTTCAAGATGTTGGAAAAAATTATCTCTGAGGGAGGACAGGCACTATTGTTTTGTAAGATAAAATCCTCTGCAAGGCTAGCAAGCCACCCCTCAAAGATGGAACTTGTTGTAAATTCTTTGAACTTTTATTTTCGGTGATTTATGAAAGTCACTTTTGTATTTCATTATAAGCATAAATACTTTACCTTGCTTTATCGTGTGTTACACGTTTGAAAAACAAAGTAATGTGTGTCCTGGGATAATTTATTTGTGGGTTATTGCAGTGAAAGACTACAGAGAAAAGCTATCGGAAAGATCTGAGTCCCTGCAGAGATTGGTGGATAGAAAACATGTGCGATACCGCCGTGTTATGGAAGTGGTAAGTAGTACTGTTTGAGATGAATGATGTCATTAAACTTCTTTATTTTTTCAATCAATCGTCAATCTGTGTATTCGTGATCTCAGAGGTTCATTCCGTTGAATAGCCAGAAAAATCGAAATATTGAGATGAGTAATAGAAACACCCCGTGATTGGAATTAAAGGAAAAGAAAATTAAGTTACAACATTTTAGATTTGGCGTTGTCATAATGTGTATAAAATGTCTGGACTGGTAAAGGAGAGAAGAGTAGAAGAAGAAAAAGCGACATGCATCCGATGAATGGAATTTCAAAGGAAGCATTTTTAGAAAGAAAAATATTAGGGAGGAGGAGAGTTGGGAATAATTGTGAACAAATTGTAACAATTGAGAATTGACTAAATGATTTGAGAAATTAGAAGTATTATTTAGAATAAAGGGGAAATATATCAAAGAAAAATCGGATACGAAGTGGGAGCGATACTTCTCGTTTGTTAATTTGTATCCGAGCATTTTAACCGTGCGAAAAAATTCCTTGATGCCATTGAACACAGATGTAAGCGACGGGCTTTAAGTAAAAAAGCTTGTTTGTAGAATGGAAGAATCCCGAACAATATACAGCAATGGTATATTGAGATGACATGGAAGAGAAACATTCCGGCGTTCTGAATTGAATTTAAAAATTGGTTGTAGCGTTCGGAGCTTAAATTTTACCAATAAATTTTGGGAATCATAGAACTAAGATTTGCTGCTAGTTTTTCCACTCCTTTTTTTGGTTTTTTAATCCGCTTATAATTAGAAATCCGATGATTGTGTACTCCAAAAGGTCAAGTTAAATAATAATGCACTTTCAATGAACTTTCTTTCATTTTGTCATACTTGTTTAGTCTTACGTGAAATGCTTAATAACTATTTTACCTTTTCATAACAAATTACCTTTCTTGAATAAGGTGCTAACACTCTCTGACGAAAGAAACGTTTTTGTTTCCTAAATTTGATTTACTATCTATTCTCGATATGAAAACAGGTGTGTGTGTGTGTGTGTGTGGCTTTCGGCAAGGTTTTTATTTGGTAAATGGCAAAGTATGTGTCTGTGCAATATTAATGGGTACGTTAAATGTCTGGCAAAACAAAGTGGCTCCGGTGCCGAAAAGAAACTGGTTGAAACTGGAATGATTATTAGTTTTGCTGAGCTTGCAATTACATTTCCATTCGCAGTCATAAATGGACACATATAACATGCATTTATTGCGCAATCTCAAAACAGCAGATAATTGTGAAGAAACAGCATATGGCAAAAAAAAAAGAAAAACAAAAAATGGCTCTGACGGTCAGCAGTTCAGCCAGTGCTGTGAACAGTATAGACGGCTTCATTTACGAACCGGAAGTTCGAATTACAGAGTTCTGTTTTTCGCTCTGCTTATTCAACGTTTTTTTTTTTTTTTTTTTTTTTTGTGGAGTGAATAAAACGGTGCACTCATAAAACAATCTCTTGAAGGCGTACATTATCATATAAAATCGTAAATTCCAGTATCTCTTCTTTGTAAACATAAAATCATAAATTCCAGTACCTCTTCTTTGCAAACGTTTTGAAATTTCTTGCAATGGTGATCGGACGCCATCTTGAAGCCTTCGAGAAATTTCGCCGTGCAAACGCTGCTTGAAGGGTAAAGAAATTGAAACGGTTGGAAAAATTAACATGACTTCGCTATCATCTTTAAAATAGTAGATGTGGAAAATTAACTGAAAAAATACCCCTTTAAATTTCAACCCCAGTAATCCCACTCTTCCGTAGAAATACTGAATAGTTCATGAAAAAAATACGGGATTACGCCATATAATACAAATTTTGAAGATGACAATCCGATTTTTAGCGTAAATGTGACAAGGATGGTAAGTCAGATAATATCCGAAAAATTTCATCGCCCTGGAGCGGGACTCGAACCCGCGTCTCCCAGAAAACACCCGGGTATGCTAACCACTACACCACCCAGAACGACCAAGTTTCAAGTTTCCGATCAATTTGAATATAACCATCACAGGATTCGCTAGTCGAAGCAACCGGCATTCATGTTTAGCGAATCTGGAGGTTAAGAATCTTATCCCGTGTTTGCCCGGAGAAGCAGATAAATCATGAAAGAAATACGGGATTACGCCATATAATACAAATTTTGAAGATGACAATCCGATTTTTGGCGTAAATTTGACAAGGATGGTAAGTCAGATAATATCCGAAAACTTGAAAATTTTCATTTTCAAGTCGTTCTGGGTGGTGTAGTGGTTAGCATACCCGGGACGATGAAAATTTTCAAGTTTTCGGATATTATCTGACTTACCATCCTTGTCACATTTACGCCAAAAATCGGATTGTCATCTTCAAAATACTGAATAGTTATTGATTGATATACATATCTATTTTATTGATTATTTATCCCACTTTCGTTTTGCTGACGACATGATCAGTTTTCCAAGCATCCTCTCAGAGATCTGCATAGTACAAATCCAGGATCATGCTGACAACAGAAAAGAAGTGGGATTAAAGATGAACTCGTAGAAAACACAATTAGTGTATCATGCTTTAGCAAGAACTGAAGATTTAGAGGTTGATGAAGCAAATTTAGAAATATTTGACGCCTATAAAATCCTAAGACAACGGATACCAAGTGAGGGAGACAATGACGAAGAAATAAATATGCGCATAAAAACTGAATTTGGAAGAAACAACAAAATTTTCAAAAACAATTTACCATTAAGTCTTAAAAGGTAAGTGTTGGTCAAAATCAGTCCTTCTAGTTCTTATTTATGAATCAGAGATGTGGACCTTTACTGGGAAAGACATACAGAAGTTGCGAACAACTGAAAGGGGCATGGAGAGACGCATGCTTGGTGTAACCAAAAAATATATGGTAATGAACTGGAACCGGTGATATGGAAGAAAATTGCCCAAGACACATACAGTGAAGAGCAACTGAATTAGAGATACCTGTCTAGTAACGTATAGCACCACCATTTGCCCTGATGACGGCGGTGATTCGTCTCGTCATAGAGGCGAGCATTGGGAAGCCATACGGATCCACAAAACCTGAGCAAGCTCCCACAGTTCTCGAAGATTTGATGGAGGGGGGTCAGAACCACGAGCATCTCTCTCGATGGCATCCCAGATGTGCTGGATGGGATTGAGGTCAGGGGACCTAGCAGGCCAAGGAAGCGAGGCCACGTCGGTGGAGTGTTCATCCAACCATTCGGATACAATTCGTTAGCGATGGCACGGTGTATTGTCTTGTTGAAGGATGAGGTCCCCAGTGGGATGTTGAAGACGCACAAACGGGACCAAATGGTCGTCCAGCATATCCCGGTAACAATGACCTGTGAGGGACGATGTCACACGTACCAGGGGTTCCGTTTCAGTCCACGTAAAGAGTACCCAGACGAGAATGCCACCACCATCAGCTTGAAGAGTACCCTGCTGGAAAGAAGGATCCATCGCTTCATGTGGTCTGCGCCGTACTTGTATCCTGCCATCCGCATGTACCAACGTGAATTTCGACTCATCAGTGCAGGCAACATTTTTCCACATGTCTAGGGTCCAGTGTCGATGTTTCCGCTCCCATGCTAATATTTGCACCCTGTGATGTGCGATTAGCAGCGGAACCCTCGTGAGACGATGGCTTCTGTACCCCATAGCTAGGAGATGATTCTGGATGGTGTGGTTGCTTACACGTTTTTGTGCACCAGCGTTAAATTGCCGAGTGATTTCTTGCACTGTGGCCCGTCTATCCGCTGTTACAATGCGAGTTAGCCGACGATGACCCGCTCATCCACCCGCTGTTGTCCACGGCAATTGGCCCTTGCAGGAATGGTTTTACCGGATTTGATTTATTCACGGTGCATCCGAGACACAGTGGCTCGTGAAAATCCCACTGCCTGCACGACTTCCGAGATAGAGTGACCCATTCGTTGGGCCCCAGTATGGGTAACACTAAGCGCATTTGTCAGGGCGAAAGCCCCGATAAATGCGCTTTGTCATGCCCATACTGCCGCCCCGGTGGCGCAGTGGTCTAAGGCGCTGGCCTCTGATCATTCGTCCGTAAGGGGTCCGGGTTCGAATCCCGTCGGGCACGGATGTTGTGTTTGTCTTACGGCACTGGCTCTCTACCTTCCCTGGAACCAGTGACCCTAAATTAGGGACGGGCGAATGCTTATAGCCCATTGAGTTGCTCACGGTGGTCGTTAAACCTCCAATAAATAAATAATAATAACATGCCCATACTGCGTTCGACTCTTACTGATTCCCGTCGCATCACTCCTTATATTTTCGGATCGTTGCATATGCCATGTCGTTTCCGTTTACAGGGCCGCCCACTGCGCCACATTTGCATAACGCCAGCTGTCTCTAATTCAATTGCTCTTCAGTGTAGTTGTATAAGTGATTTTGAAACTCATCCAATAATAGTTGATAATGATGATATGAATAAAGGTACCCAGGCATCCGTTTTGAGCAGCAAAGTTGCCCATATGCGTAACAAAAATGGCCTATACTGGTATGAAAAGACGCACATAGCCTGGCAAACATCATACACAAGCATGAACAATAGAATAGGCCGTACGGTAAAGCTCAGTGACCTTCATCGCGGCATAGTTATTGCATGCCATCTTAGTAACAAATGAGTTTGGGAAACTTCTGCCTGTATATCAAAAATGCTGCTTCCAAGAGGAAGATTAAAAACGTGAGCTGGCCACCCCAATAATTGGGTGGTCAGAGGCGTAAGTTTCTGTGCAGTCTTAGCTGGCACACGTATAAGGCATGGATGGTGTGTTTATCTTACGGGGATGTTTCTCTCCCTTTTCAGGAACCAATGCCCTAAATTAGGGAAGGATTACTGCTCACAGCATTTTGAGTTGCTCGTAATGGTAGTTAACACCGATATTTAATAAGAGTAAACTATTGGGTTGGTGCGAATGAAATATCCGGCAAAGGGCCAGCACACGTGGATGGCGAGAACGGAAAAGTAGGACAACTTACCTAGGCCAAATACTACCCCTCAGTATCGACACATAGTTGCCATCTGTCTGGCAAAGCTATGATCCTGGAGCGAAAAACGTCTTGTTGCTGAGACCCGAAGAGATCATCACTGCACGTTGAACCTCCTTGTCTGTTGTGGACTGTTTCTCGGACAGGAAGTGATCCAGGCGACGAAACAGATGATAGTCTGTCGGAGACAAGTCCGGGGAACAGGCAAGATGAAACAGTGCTTCGTGGCCCAAGGCACTAAGTGTCAGCTTTGTTCGTTGTGCGACATGAGAGTGGGCGTTATCCTGGAGAAAACCAACACCATATTAGTTGACCAAAGCCGGTTGTTTCTGCAGCAATATCTGATACATCTGGTATAATTCAGCACAACAACGTTCTGCACTGATGATTTGGCCTCTTTGCCAAGCAACTCCGATAAGTTATCCCGGCTGTGGACCACCAGACAAGAGCATTATCTTCTTGGTGTGTAGGGTGGCTTAGGATGCCGTCCAGCAGGCTGTGCCTTGCTTAACCATTGTGCAGATCCTTTCCGATTATCATAAAGAGCCCACTACTCCTCACAGGTGAGGATTAGGATGCAGTAGAGGTTCCTGTTTATTCCTGGCAAGCAGCAACGAGCAGATTTCCAAACGTCTAATCTTGTTGGCAGTTGTCAACTCATGCGGCAGCCACATGTCCAGCTTTTTAACTTTACCCAAAACAGCTAGACGTCGAACAACTGTTGTGTGGTGGACACCTACCTCTGACGCTATCACACGACACGTTTTTCGGAGATCCACTTCAACCACACGTAACAGAACATCATCAGAAACAGCAACAGACCGGTTACCACGTCCTTCGTTTTGCATTTCCGTATCTCCGCTTCGAAACTTCACAAACCATTGCCGAATGGTTCGTTCGTTGGCTGGATTCTCCCCAAACGCTTTGTTAACATTTCGGACGGCAATTCCTACAGAATGGCCCAGTTTAAATTCATACAGAAACATGACTCTCGAATCCGACGTCTGCATGTTTCCTTTGCAAGCCATGTTACGTCCAAACAAACCACGCATGAACCTTGTTCTTCACACATGTGCGAGTTATTTATAGTTACTCCGTGACGTAATACAAGCAACACCTGTTGGTGGTTCCATTCTGCCATGGTGGGGGCCTCTCTCCACCACTCGTTCGCGTCGGACATTTCATTCGCGCCAACCAAATAAATAAATGTAAGGGATGTTTACCTTCTGGTAGTTTGCAGTTTATAATGCCAACGTTTTTTCCACTTAGGCATTCGTGACAACACAATTGATTCCTTAAGACCGTGCTTCTTATTACCAGTGACGTTGGAATGACTTGCTACAGAAAACTGTTGCTATGCGTTTCATAAGCTGCTAGTTCGATCCGATATGCCTCTAAATCAGTTTCGACTACCTGTGAAAGATGTCGAAAAACGAAAAAGAAGGAAAAGGAAAAAAAAGTCAAAAAGTCGTTTTCTATATTCCTCAAAAAGGAAAAGCCCATTTATCTGGCACTTTTAGAAATGGTCAAGCTAGCACTACGTCCTATACAGACCCGAAATATTTATGTTCCTCAATTCGGGTATAAGTAATTTTCATTTCATTTAATTAGTTTATTCGCGATTTAGTCACCAATAAACAACTAAAAATTCTTGCTCCAATGGTTCCGTGGAAGAGACAGAATTACTGCTGTAGGACAACAAACACGCTGTCTGTGCCTCATCTGGGACTTGAACTCATTATTAGCCAGAAGTCCGCTCTTCTGGGAACTCAGCCACCGGAGGGGCAGGAATCTTATCAGTAAATCACAATAATGAGAGGAATAAACAACTTAACGTCAATAACTTTTATTATCTGTACTTTAGCAAATCCACCAATATCTTCCTGAAAGTCATCAATAGTACGTAGTTTGTGCCCAAAGTTACTGTAGTACATAGTAAGTACACTGATTTGTACAAAGCCACTTTCCCCCTGGCGGCGCAATGGTCTAAGCGATGGCCTCTGATCATTCGTCCGAGGTGGGTCCGGGTTCGAATCCCGGTGAGGGATGGCTGTTGTGTTTGTCTTACGGCAATGGCTCTTTCCCTTCCCTGGAACCAGTGGCCCTAAATTATGGACAGGCGACTGCTTACAGCCCACCGAGTTCCTTACCGTGATCGTTAAACCGTCAATAAAAAATAAATTCTACAAATTAAGGAAACAAAAGAAAAATGGCTGTAACTCAAAAAGTACGTGATGAAATACTATGAAATTCTTTGAAAATCTGTATCATATCTAATGTTAGAGAAAGGCCTTAAACCATTTTAGAAGAAACACTTCATTCCGATAAAAATTAGCACATACAGAACCAGGTGGAAAATAAGGTGTCAAAATGAAATAGCCACAAAACCTCAATAGGGAATGTGATCACCCCTCGAATAATGCAGTCCTTACAGCAATGCTTTATGATATTGATAATATTGTGTGTCCAAGGTCGAACGCAGCAGGTAGAAGTGACCATTTTTCGTAACAAGCTTGCCTAAGTACCTCTGAGTCTTGCGGAATGGAGTTGAAGCAAGCAACATGTCTCCATAGAGCATACTTGAAATGCTTCATCCGATTAAGATTTGGAAACCTGGCTGGCTAATTCATACGAACAATGGTTTCCTCTTGAAGTTATAGTTCTACCAGCCTCGCTCGGTGGGGATAAACATTATCATATTCTAGGAGAAATGTAAAAGGGCTATCCCAAAGCAACTGAGAATGTTTTTATAAAAAAAAAATGCGTACCTTATTTACCAAGGAAGTGGTCACCTTTTTCAATATACTGTCTGTTGCATCGAATACAGGTGTCTCAACGTTCCTCCCACTCTTTGAATTTTTTCTTCAATTCATCTTCTGAATTGTTGTTGAAGCACCTCTGCGTAGCTGTAATCAGTTGTTGATTAGTTTCAGATTGATGTCCCCGTAATGTCATTTTTTAAAATAAGGAACAACCAGATGTCACACGACGACAAGTCTGAACTATATGCAGCTGGGGCATCAAATTAATATTAATTTTCTCCAAAAAAGAAACCACAGAACTGGCCGTGTGCGGCCTTGCATTGTGCTGCACATGAAAAGAAATATGGAACCCAAGTTGAGCGAGCTCTTTTCATGCCCAAATGCTCGGTTAAAATTCTGTGAATTCATGATTTTGAAATTTGAACCATATCTGCTATATCTCAAATAGATAGGTGTCTGTCTTCCCGCATAATAACACCTATTGTGCTGATGTTTACTTCTGTAACACTCGTTGAAGGTCTTCCTTCATGCGCGATTAGAGCCGCCAAATCCATAAATTCATTATACCATCTGCAAATTGTTGATTTTCTTAGAGATCGATCTTTATAAGCTTCTTGCGTAAAACGGAAAGTCTCTCCGTCAGATTTCTTAAGTTGACAGCAAAATTAATTTAATGGTCCATCTTTCACATCCATGTTTTCGAAAAATCACAGCGGGAAAACACTTGTTAGTGGTTCACGAAAGAACGCTTATTACACTGCGCACTACCAATGGTGCATGCGTGATAAATAGGTGTGGCCGGTTGCTATGGTTACTACAACAACTACCGTTTCTTCGAGACTCGCGACAAAATCAAAGGCAGTATTGCACATTTTTTAAATCATTCTGAGTTGTTTTGGGACAAGTTATGTTTCTCCTCTTTCACCTGCATACGGGCAAACATATCATATTGCTCCAGGATATAATCCCTAAATCGTCGAGTATTCATGATTCCTCTTGGAAGCACATAAATATCTGTCCGTTCACCTAACGTGATTCCACCCCAAACCAGGACGCCACCGCTACCATAGATGTCTCTTTCACGGGTCATAGAGGAATGACCGCGTGCCTCTCATTATCTCTAAATCACAGCCTGTCTAGAATCAGTCTGCAAAGCAAATATGTATTCATTTACTCATCTATGAAGGGTACTTACCTCCATTGACTTTCAGTCCAACTGACGTGAAGTCCTGCCCTATTCAAACGTTGCCCTCGTGAAACCTTCTGACCTGAGTGGAAAGAGATACACATGTTCTTATAGCCTCAGTGAGGGTAGATCGCAGCCGTGTCGGGATATTCGTCATGTTCCTCCGCACAGTTAATCGGAGATATCGGCTATCCACTGATATAACCCTAGGTCTTCTTTCGCTGTACCTTCGGGATATCGGCTACCCACAGATTTTGCAACCCTATGCCTTCCTTCGCTGTACCTCCGGAATATCGGCTATCGAAAGATGTTGTAACCCTAGGCCTTACTTTGCTGTACCTTCAGGATATCGGCTATCTCCAAATGTTGTAACCCAAAGCTTTTCTTCGCGATACCTTCGTGATATCGGCTATCCACAGAAGTTGTAACCCTAGGCCTTCCACCGCTGTGCCTTCGGGATATCGACTATCCACTGATGCTGTAGCCCTAAGCCTTCCTTCGCTGTAGCTTCGGAATATCCGTCATGTTCCTCCGCGCAATTAGTCGAAGATATAGGCTATCCACAAATGCAACCCTAGGTCTTCCTTCGATGTACCTCCGGGATATCGGCTATCCACTGATGTTGTAACCCTAGGCCTTACTTAGCTGTACCTTCAGGATATCGGCTATCCAGAGATGTTGTAACCCAAGGCCTTTCTTCGTGGTACCTTCGGAATTATCGGCTATCCACTGATGTAACCCCTAGGCCTTCCTTCGCTGTACCGTCGGGATATCGGCTACCCACTGATTTTGCAACACTATGTCTTCCTTCGCTGTACCTCCGGAATATCGGCTATCGAAAGATTTTGTAACCCTAGGCCTTACTTCGCTTTACCTTCAGGATATCGGCTATCCCCAAATGTTGTAAGCCAAGGCTTTTCTTTGCGGTACCTTCGTGATATTGGCTATCCACAGATGTTGTAACCCTAGGCTTTCCACCTCTGTACCTTCGAGATATCGACTATCTACTGATGCTGTAGCCCTAAGCCTTCCTTCGCTGTAGCTTCGGAATATCCGTCATGTTCCTCCGCGCAATTAGTCGAAGATATAGGCTATCCACAAATGCAACCCTAGGTCTTCCTTCGATGTACCTCCGGGATATCGGCTATCCACTGATGTTGTAACCCTAGGCCTTACTTAGCTGTACCTTCAGGATATCGGCTATCCAGAGATGTTGTAACCCAAGGCCTTTCTTCTCGGTACCTTCGGGATATCGGCTATCCACAGATGTTTTAACCCTAGGCTTTCCACCGCTGTACCTTCAGGATATCGGCCATCCAAAAATGTTGTAACCAAAGGCCTTTTTTCGAGGTACCTTCGCGATATCGGCTACCCACAGATGTTGAAATCCTAGGTCTTCTTTCGCTACCTTCGGGATATTAGCTATCCGCAGATGTCGTAACCTTAGGACTTCCTGCGCTGTACCTTCGGGATATCGGCTATCCACCGAAGTTGTAACTCTAAGCCTTGGTTTCCTGTATCTTCGCGAATCTGACTGACTATTTTAAAATTAGTTCTATAGCTTGTAGACCACAGAGTGACTCCCATGCAGCCATCTTGCAACTTTTACCTGACTCTGGCTTACCTTTAGTCTTCCGATCACTCTGTATCTCATTTATCCCGTTAAATGGTGTATCGCAGCCATTACAACAAATCTGCTGTCTCAAAATCCTTTCTTTACACTCCGCAAACGTTGTGACCTACACCTTCGTAGCAGCCTCCCATATCATCATCATCATAATTGTCAACCATTATCAATCCACTGCTGGACGAAGGTCTCCCCAAGTTTCCTCGACAACGGTCTGTCTTGTGCCAGTCTCCTCCATGTCACTCCCGCATACTTTCGAATTTCACCCACTCATCTCCCATGTGGTCTTCTTCTTGGCCTTTTCCTGTCCCTTGGAATCCAATCTAAAATTTCGGCTGTCCATCGATGGTCTGTCCTTCTGGCAGTATGTCCAGCCCATTGCCATTTCAGGGATTTAACTCTGACCATGATGTCTTCCACTCTTGTCATTTTTCGGATCCACGAGTTCCTCTTCCTATCTCTCCTGGTGCACCTTTCTATGCTATTTTCGTATCCACGATTTCCTCTTCCTATCTCTCCAAGCATGCACCTTTCCATGCTATTTTCGGATCCACGAGTTCCTCTTCCTATCTCTCCAAGCATGCACCTTTCCATGCTATTTTGAGTAGTCTGAAGCCTTTGTATGTCTCTTTTAGTTAAGGTCCACGTCTCTGCACCATACGTAAGCACGGGAAGGGTGCATTGATCAAACACTTTTCCTTTAAGACATAATGGCATATTGCTCTTGAAAATTATGCTGTTTGTTCTAAAAGCTCTCCAGGCAAGTTTTGTACGCCAATTAATTTCTTCATCAATGTGAGCCTCATTTGATATCTGCTGTCCAAGAAAAACGTGCGTGTCTGTTATCTCCAGCTTTTCTCCATCAATCGATAAATCTTCATTTCTTGTAAAAGCATTGAACATCACTTTTGTCGTCTGAAAGTTCATTTTTAATCCCACTTCTTTACTCTTGTCAGCAAGTTCCTGGATCATACTCTGCAGCTCTGATGGGGTAGTTGCAAAAATGACTACGTCATCAGCAAAACGAAGATGGGTTAGATAATCTCCATTAATCTTTATCCCTTTGTTTTCCCAGTTCAGTGATTGAAAGACATTTTCCAATGTGGCATTAAAGAGCTTCGAAGATATGGTATCACCTTGTCTCACTCCCTTTCCAATTTTTATGCGTGTTGTATTTTCAAACAGCCTAATCTTTGCACTTGCATTTTCATAGTTGTTATTAATAATGTTAATGTATGCATCTTCAATACTGCAGGATTTCAGAGCCATTGTAACAGCTGATGGTTTCACCGAATCAAAGGCTTTTTCATAATCGATAAAAGCCATGCACAATGGAAGTTCATATTCCTCCGCTCTTTCAATTAGTTCTCTCAGTACGTGGATATGATCTATTGTGCTGTAGCCACTCCTGAATCCAGCTTGTTCTCTCGGTTGAGCCATGTCCAGTGTTACCTTCGAGCGGTGTGAAAGAACTTTAGTGAAGAATTTATAAACCACTGATAGGAGGCTGATAGGTCTGTAGCTCCTGAGATCCTCAATGTCACCTTTTTCATGTAGCAAGATCATTGTAGCGTTGTTCCAATCCTCAGGAATCTTCCCTTCATTAAAGCATCGAGTGAAAATTTGGGGGAGTACTGTTTCGATTTCTCCACTTTCTTCTTGTATGATGTCTACAGTAATTCCATCTTCTCCTGGAGATTTCCCCCGCTTCATGTTCTTGATTGCATGTGCAACTTCTGCTTGGAGGAATGGAAGAACTCTGGTACTGGTACCTTTCATGATCTCTGGAGTACATGTATCATCCCTTTCATATAATTTGGAGTAGAAATCTTTCACTCTTGTCAAAATTTCGCCTCTATTTCTTGTTACAGAACCATCTTCTTTTCTCAGTGCCATAATCTGTTTTCTTCCATTACTGAGATGTCCCTTTGCTATCTTTATGCTTTGGTTGTTTTTAATTGCTTTCCTCACTAGTTGACAGTTGAATTTCCTTACGTCTTCAATGATACTTTTTCGTACCGTCTTGCATAGCTCTATATATTCCACTTTGGAAGTCACATCTTCTTTAGTTGTCCTCATCACTCTTCTTTTTTGCATCAACATTTTGGTTTTTCCTGATAATTTGTTCACATGCAACTTGTTCTTAGACCCAGCTAATTTTGTTGTTGTTTCCATAAGAGCTTTGCTTACTTTTCTGTTAACTTCAGAAATATCCACTTCTTCCGATGTTAGGCCTTCTAACGCAGAGAATCTGTTCTTCAGTTTCAACTTGAAGGTATTATGGTGTTTTTTAAGATTGGTTATGTCAATACATTTTGTTTGTCTTATAAGCTTGCCACGTTCGAGTTTAGTGTTGAAGTGCATCTTACATCTCACCAATCTATGGTCACTACCTGTGTTGAACTTGTTTAGCACACTGCAGTCTTCTATGACGAATTTTTTGTTACACATAATGAAATTAATTTCACTTGTCGTCCCATTTGGATGTCTCCATGTCCATTTCCTGTGTGACTTTTTCTTGAAAAAGGAGTTCAAGATGAAAAACCCTTCTGCCTCTGCAAACTCAACGAGAGTATTTCCACGCTGGTTTCTGTTGCCATGACCGAATTTACCTACTAAAGTTTCATTCTGTTACCCTATTTTTGCATTGAAATCTCCCATAATTATCTTCAAGTGCTGCTTACCTTTATTATTTAGATGACGAATTTCCTCATAAAATTCTTCGATTTCTTCTTCAGGATGACTTGTGGTGGGTGCATAAGTTTGAATAATCTGAGCTTGGTATCTTCTCGAGAGTTGGATAACGACTCGTGCAGCTCTGTCAGAGGAACTTTCAAAGAGGTCTTCCTTCGATGTACCTCCGGGATATCGGCTATCCACAAATGTTTTAACCCTAGGCTTTCCACCGCTGTACCTTCAGGATATCGGCTATCCAAAAATGTTGTAACCAAAGGTCATTTTTCGAGGTACCTTCGCGATTTCGGCAACCCACAGATGTTGTCACCCTAGGCCTTTTTTCATGACCTTCGGGATATTAGCTATCCGCAGATGTCGTAACCTTAGGACTTCCTGCGCTGTACCTTCGGAATATCGGCTATCCACCGATGTTGTAACCCTAAGCCTTGCTTTTCTGTATCTTAGCGAATCTGACTGACTATTTTAAAATTAGTTCTATAGTTTGTAGACCAAGATGGCTCCCATGCAGGCATCTTGCAACTTCTACCTGACTCTGGCTTACCCTTAGTCTTCCGATCGCTCTGTATCTCATTTGTCCCGTTAAATGGTGTATCGCAGCCATTACAACAAATCTTCTGTCTCAAAATCCTTTCTTTACACTTCGCAAACGTTGTGATCTACACCTTCGTAGCAGCCTCCCATATAGTACGGCTCATTTGCATATGATGCCCTGACTCTGCACTACACTTCACGTTAGATATCCATTTTTCGTGGGTTTTCAACTCTTCTTTCACAAATAATCGTGATTTTTTTGTTTTTTCCATAATGTATGGAAATCAGTGTAGTTCGCATGAAACCTAGTACATAGTATCAGGTTACCAAAAAAGTTTGTGTGGTTTTATAATGCATGTGTGGCCCGTTTGTTTAGCTTAATGATTAAACCAGTTGATGGAAGTGTGAACGAATTGTTTCGCCACCCGCATTAAACATTTGTGAAAGTTCTTGACATGTTAATCTAGAATTATTTTGAATAGCGGCGCGTAATTCTTCATTGTCAGTAATGGAGAGTCTTCCTGAACGTGGTGCATCTTCAAGTGATTCATCACCAGAAACAAAATCATTTCTGCGGAGTACGTTCTGCTCCCGCGTCCTTTCCAAATGCAACATGTATCTTACTGAACGCTTCTGAAACCTAAGTTTATAAGTCCAAATTACACCAGGTCGAACTGACATTTTAAATTGGTACAAAGTTCACAGAAAAATAGTACACACTAAGTTAGAGCTCACCGATTGACTGACGCGAATCTGTGCCTCATGACGCCCATGAAAAAATTGCGTACTTCAAAATAAAACAAGTCATTGCAGTGAATTCTACCGAAAAGCACACGAATATTTTTTTGGTTACATAATATGCAGTTCTCACTGAAAACTAATACATAATATGTAGTTTGCATTCAAAACTACTACATAGTGTGTATTTTACACTAAAAGGTGTTACTGACGCACATTTCTTAATACCTCGTTTGTCCACTTCACTCTCAAGAGTCTAAATTAGTGTCAGTCGACTCTTAATAGTTTGAGAGATCCACTTGAAGATCGTTAAACTTCAAATAACCCAACCCAATCGAGTCCTTCAAATGAAGGGCAAATGTAACTTTTCTAAATTGGCTATATTTCGGAAAACCAGTCACGGTGTTTGATAGCACAGTCTCCAGTCTTCGTGATCAATCAAAACCAGCAAAAGACAATTTTGTCTTTGATTTCCGTTGCGAGAAAGATATACCACTTATTCGATCCAGTCGTCGGTTTGCTCGAGATTTTACCGATAAGGAACTATTCTAAAGTTCAATGAGGGGCAACTTCGTGAGGCGACTTATGCGTGTGTTCTCGGTAATTCAGCAGCACTTCTAGAAAGATAAAGCAACACGATAACATTAAAATAAGTTTGCAAAGCTTTGCTAGAAGAACATAAACAAATCGTTATCTTATCTGATCTGCATCTAACGTTTTTCTCTTTATCCGCACATTGTTAGAAATTTCTGGAACCGTCTTGCAAATAATTACTTTAATATTTTAAGTGCTTGAATAAGAATGCATTGGGTATTTTTACAGTATTAAGGAGTGGTAATTTGTTTTTCCAACTAAGTTTTGGGGAAAAAATATTCCACTTAAATTCTTCACAAATTTTTCCGAAAAATGTTTCTTTTTTTATAACGGTGTAGGCAGATGTCTATTCATCATATTAAAAAAAAGAAAAATAATTGATCAAACATAACAAACCTTTCCTTCAGAAAAACAAAACGAAAGTAAGAAAGTAAAGAAAGAAACCACGGAAATAGTCTTATGAAGCAAATATATGTTTTAATGACTGCATATGAAATCATGGAAATAATTAAAATGGATGATTCACTCTTCCAAATTTATGTTTTTAGGTAATCTGTTGGTTTGATGCGGTATAAAACTGTTTTTGATGGCGGCCTGTGATTGATGAAGAAGAATGTTGTTCATCATATTAGAAATAATTTCCTTCTTTTTAAGATTTCATTCTTCATTGCGCTGTGTCAGCGAAAAGAAAAAAGAAGAAATGATTGAATAATAGATAATGTGATTTCGTTCTGCATATGTCCTTTTAACTTCCTAGGTAGCGAACAATAAAAGTGGCGATATTATTTTCAGAGGGAACCTCTTGCTAGAATGTACTACAGATTTTGCTTTTTTGAAACTGCATGTTATCCATAGTAGAAGCATTCAATTCATAACACAAAATTAAAGAACAATCATTAAAAACACTGCGTTTCCAATATTTCAAAAAAGAAAAATAGAAATAATATCTCGCTCTCTCTCTCTCTCTCTCTCTCTCTCTCTTTCACAGCCATTGTCTCTATCTGTCTCTCTCTGTCTCTTTCACAGCCATTGTCTCTATTTGTCTCTCTCTGTATCTTTCACAGCCATTGTCTCGAACTGTCTCTCTCTCTATCTCTCTCTCTCTCTCTGTCTCTCTGACTCTCTCTCTCTCTCTCTCTCTCTCTCTCTCTCTCTCTCTCTCTCTTGTTTCGTGTTTTCTGAATTCGCTCAAAAATGCAAAAGCAATCTGAAGCATCCAAGTAACTAAAACTATTTGGGTTAAATCAAATGAAAATGGCAGTATAAGAGATAGACTGCCAGTATTTGCTTGAGAGATTTAAAATGTATTTCCAGCAATAAATTCTCTAATTCTTTTCCAAATGTCATTTTACGGATAAAATGTGTATCCACCTTTGCTGATTCCATCCTGGCATAGTATTAGGTATAGATGTGTTTCTACGGTACTATGAGTGTTTCACATAATAAAAATGCATGGATCCTTATCAAAATCTTGTGCATGGGTAAATGTGCAAGTAATCACGTTTCCAAAGTGCCCACAAAGTAGTCGAAGAAATTTAAATATGACACTTCTGATTAAAGCGTTTCCTCTATTCGCCGTCAATTGCAGACGTATCACATTGCCAGGAGTTTTAACCTGAACGCAAAAGAAACCAAGTCGTTAAATATTGTATGGCAAATTGCATCAAACTGCGGCATACGTTTAATGGAACACAAAATCAGCCCACTAAAAACAGACTTGCTGGGACAGCACTGGGCCATTGCTGGCAGCCAGCACTGCCAGCAATGATCCAGCACTATGTTACCGCTGCCGAGACGTCAATAAAATGTCTGGGCGGTCAACTGAAGGGCCAGCAGTTCAGGCCAGCAGCTGGCCAGCAGTTGCTACCCCCATCAGTTATATGCCACAACAGGGCCGTCAGTTATCCATCACAGGCAGTAGCTGACACAAGTGGTCCTACAGAGGCCCTGCAAGCACGTTCCATAAATGATGGCTAGCCTAATGTGTTCCGCTAGTTTCCCGGCAGTGGCAGCCGGCAATCACGTGACGTAACTGATGGCTTGCCGAATCTTGTCAGCCAATTCCCCAGTAGTACCCACAAAAAATAATAAACAAAGGATAACCGCAGTTTCCCAAAGCTACAACTACATTTTTTTCTCCTTACAAAACTTCTGAATTACAATTCTTCGCTGGGTAAATTTTCTCAACAGGTCCGGAAAAACGCCCGTTTGGATCTAGTTGGAAACGAACCAAGGACCGTCTGCGTGGGAAACGGGTGCTCTACTAACTGGACTGATTTGGCAAGCACGAGCATGGCTTGAAGCTGAGCCTCTTTTCTGCTGAATGTGTAACGAATGATTCTCTATTTAATTTTACAATATTGCGAGGTATTTTTCATAAATGTCAGTTTCATTTAATTAATAAATTTATTTTTTCAACGTAAGATTGTTTTTTTCTTTTTTACCTTAATAGAACTTCATTTTTTCAACGAGTGTACCAACTTAAATGCGCTTCCCAAAGTTTCGAGCAGTCCTTGTCATCTTGAAAGGCGACTGTTGAATTATTATATTTACCCGTTCATGTCACATTCTGTTACATATTTAACGTTGCATCTTTCATTTCAGCTGCCCGAGGCTACATTCGTTTTAAAAAGGAAAGATATTTTATTTTACTTCTCGTTATTCTTAGAAGTGAATTCCTGCAGTCTTGTGTATTCAAGCCATGGATGAGTATATTATATCCACATAGCGTTGCTTTTTTTCAAATAACTGATAAATTTTGTACTCGTATAATTCTTCTTTTTTTTTTCCCAACATAACGCTTTTTTAATGTTTTTCCAGGACTTTTGTTTGAAGTAGTTTAGTAAATGTTAAAACCAAAGATTACATAGAAATTATTTCTTGTTAATCATGGGAATGGAGTGGGTGTATTTTATGGATGCAATCTAGTATTCATGGCCTAATCTGATATCTTCGTCGACGTGGCATTTCATTAGGAAATTAATTCGCCTCTCTACATATGCTCTTTTTCTCTTAACATCCACCAAAATAACACGACAGCGATAGCGTCGTCTTCAACTAACTGGTACCACGAGAGACACAACACGTGTTGCTTCTGCGCATGCGCAGTTCCGTTGCTTCCACCTGGTCTTGGGGTTTCATTGGTTCCCAGCTACGGGCCACTAGCGGCACTTGCTTGGTGGCCCGCAATTCACGGCGATCCTGCAGGGTCATCAATGGCTGCCAACTGATGGCGCTGCCACCAACGGACCACTACCGGGCCGTGAGCGGCAGATTTCAGCCAGCAGTTTCCCAACACTTGTGTTTTCGCTGGGAGATAACGAGAGTTAGCAGCCACGGTTGAAGCTATATACGTATATACACTATATTGACAAAAGTCACCGGACATCTAGAAGAGAAACACAACATAACATTTATTGACATACATTAGTACGGTGTCGGTCTACCTTTGGCCTTAATGCATGCACTGACCCTTCGAGACATGCTTTCGAGAAGGTTTTGGAACACAGCGATAGATATGCGCTTCCATTCAGTACATAATGCTGCCGTAACTGTTGCTTAGTACTAAGCCTTGGTTCCGAACTTGTTATGCGGCACTCTAATTCATCCAATAGGTGCTCTATGGGATTAAAACCAGGTCTCTGTTTTGGCCAGTCCACACACGATACGGAATTATCGTCAAACCACGCCATAACAGTACTTGCTTTATGGCTTGGTGCATTATTCTGCGGGTAAAAACAAGGCTCGGTTCCATAGTATTGCTACAGAGTTAATAGGACATAAATGTCCAGATTTATCGAGGTAGACGTGCTGGTTAACAGGTTTGTTCATGATAACCAATGGGCCGGGATCCATACCACGAAAAACACCTCCACACGAGTACAGTACTAGCTCCAACCTTGATCGTAGAAGCAGTACATTGTGGTAAATAGCGTTCCCCCGGCTGCCGCCATACCCACACACGGCCATCAGACTGATCGGACGTGTATCTGGATTCATCAGTCAATAGGCCGCCCCGGTGGCGCAGTGGTCTAAGCGATGGCCTCTGATCATTCGTCCGAAAGGGGTTCGGGTTCGAATCCCGGTGAGGCATGAATGTTGTGTTTGTCTTATGGCACTGGCTCTCTCCCTTCCCTAGAACTAGTGACCCTAAATTAGGGACGGGCGACTGCTTATAGCCCATTGAGTTGCTCACGGTGGTCGCTAAACCTCCAATCAAAAAAAAAAAGAAATAAATAAAGTCAATAGGACTCGTTTCCATTCATCTACGGTTAAAAGATAAATGTTCTTTACACCATGGTGAAGGACTAGTAGCATTCCGAGTGGAGAGGAAAGGCTTATGAGCAGCCGCACGAATACGGTAACCCATGGAATGAAGTTCTCTGCGAATGGCACCTGTAGATACCGAGGTTCCAGCATTTTTACTCACCTGCACACTGAGGTCTTGTGCAGTACTCCATCGATTAGCTGTAACGACTCTCCTGAGGCTTCGACGTCCCCTATCACTCAATAAGGTGCTGGAAGGTGTCCACAGGTATGTGGCGCATGCTGACTGCAGTGTATCTGACAGCTGCTGCAGGGTGCGTGGTGGAGGATCCATAGAGCGAACAAAACATCAGAGGTGGTCCCACAGATGCTCAATTGGGTTTACGTCTGGGGAATTAGGGGGCCAGAGAAGTAATTTGAAGTCTTCATCGTGCTCTGCCAACCACTGTCTGACATTTTTAGCTGTGTGACACGTCGCATTGTCGTTCGGGAAGATTCCATCTGCCCCACGGAAGAAAATCAGCATGTATGGGTGTACGCAGTCTGCAAGTATGGATTCACAACGAATTCGGTCCATAGTGCCTTCCACAGGTATGAGTAGATCCAGAGAACGTCACAAAAACATTCCATTCTTCCTCCACCAGCTTGTGTTCTGCCAGCAATGGGTGAAGAGTGTTTTTTCTCATATGATTCACGCCTTATACACCAACGTCCATCCTTTCGATGAAGCAGAAAACGTGACTCGTCGGAGAATGCAATCCTTTGCCTATCAACGAAGGTCCAATTCCGATACTGCCGTGCAAATGTAAGCCTTTTCTGGCAATGCACTTTTCTTAGCATAGGTTCAGTGACCATCCGTCTGAATCAGAGCCTCATACATGGCAGGTTAGTTTAATTATCGTTTCAGACATACTTCCGGTAGCCCCTCGTTCATTCGGCCAGTACGTTGCTCCACTGTAGTGTGTCGATCGGCCCTCTCACGCCTTCGAAGCCAACGTTCACCTCTCACATCAATGGCACGTGGTGCTTCGGAGTTTCCACTTCTCTTATCCACCATTGTGTAATTTTCCAAATCACGATATACTTTGACCACAGCAGCACGCGAACAGTTCACAAACTGCTCTGTTTCAGAAATGCAGCCACCCGTTGCCCGAAAGCCTATAATCATCCCGTTTTGCAAATCTGATAAATCGCTCCTTTTATCCATGACAGCAATGTGTGATATATTTTCAGAATACCTACGACATACCTTATATGCCCTCCAACCCGGCTCACGACACGTGCCACGCACTGTTGACGTCAAACGTAGGAGGTGTTCACAATAATGTGACGCGACTGTGTATATATACACTGCTGGCCACCCAAAAAGCAACACCAAGAAGGACACGAGATAGCAAACTCAGATTTACTGGACACATTACAACAGATACAAAGATGAAACGATTTAGCTTACAGGCTCGTGTGACTTGCGGAACACGCAGACATCAATAGTTCGTGTGGCCCCCATGGCTGGCAATAACGGCCGCTATACCACGCGGCATCGAACGAAAGAGGCTTTGGATGAGGGCTTGGGAGTATGTCGGTCCAGGCTGCTTCCACACGTTGCCACAGCTCATCAGGTGTAGCCGCGGGTGGTGCTTGCCGGGCCACTCGCTTGCCGACCAGCGACCAGACGTGTTCGATGGGCGATATATCGGGGGAACAGGCTGGCCACGGCAGCATTGACACCTGGTGGGCCGTAAAGAATTGTTGCACGACGCGTGCCACGTGCGGGCGCGCAATGTCCTGTTGAAGCGTGGCCACTGGCAGGTCCTACAGATAAGGGAGGAAGAGGCTACAAAACGTTGGAGATGTAGCGGTGGCTGTTGAGTGTACCGGCGATGCGTACCAGAGGGGTGCGGGTGTCATATCCAATTGTGCCCCAAACCATAACGCCAGGCGACGGACCGGTATGGCGATGCATAATGCAGGATTCACTGTCCCGGGGCAGTCTTAAGGACACTTGTGTAGCTTTAGACTCTACTTTTCGTGTTGGAATTCCCTATTTTGTAAAGAAAACAAACAGAGAAATTTGTTATGACCCCCTCAGTGAATTCCTATCCACCCTCCTCATTAGCCCTTGGGCCATACAAACATGAAAAAGAAGATTAAATTAAGGAACTGGAAAAGTGGAGAACAACTGAATTTTCGTGGCCCTGCGGTGCTATTTTGGTAACCGTTTTGGGAGACGTAAACAACGCACTTCCTAGGGGAAAATGCGTAGAGTTACATGAAATAAAAGAGAAAACTTATTACTTGGCAAAGTGCAGACTATATTTTAAAGTTAAATATATTGAAAAATGGCACACTTTGAACTCTTTGAACTGGGTGGGTGGCAGGGTGAACGAGGCAAATTTCAGGGTGGGCTCAAATCCACCCTCGCACCCCCATGGCGACGTCCCTGAGTGTCAGTCACTTCCTGTGGAACAGGAAAAAACGTGATGCTCACTGGCCGCTTGGAAAGAGGAGATGGCGCGGGATGATTTGTCTCAATCGAAAGCCCATGTGCGAGAAAAAAGTCAGCATCCTCCTTGTGTCTCTATCCAGGAGATTATGGAACTCATGGCCAATCTGCGAATTTTCATCAATCGTTACCTTCACCTTGTGGTTGGATACCTGAATAATAGGTGGTGATTGCAAGAGGCCATCAGGTGGAGAAAAAGCTGGCGTTGAATTAGCAAATAGCTGCACTGTAGAGGCAAATGTAATCCTCGGAAGAGAAGTCTGTGCTGAGCCGGCAGGCACAGAAGGCAGTGAAGGCAGAGAAGCACAAGCAGTAGGCAAGACAGTAGTAGTTGTACCCATGGCGGTTGACAATGGTTCTCTCTGTCTTCCTTGAAAAAGCCATGTGGTTGATGTGCGAAAGCTTGGAAACCTTTATTTTATATTCGAGGCAAAGGCTAAAGCTGAAGAAGGAAGCACAGCCAAGTCCAGTGAAGGCACCGTAGCAGAAGTACAAGGAAGCTGGGAAGGCACCTGAGCAGACGCGTCTGAGGACGAGAGTAGATCGACTTTCATGGACTTGGGATGTGCGACGTGACGTGCATCCGCTACGCCAAACGATGATAAGAAGAGTCCGGAAGCCGCTATGTTGTAGCTTCCAAACATAAACGAACGAGCTAACGATAAGAAAACGCAGGAATATGAACAAATGCATGGACGAAAGCGCCAGAAAAGTAGTTCAAAACGTACCCAGTGCCTTTAAACAGGCAAGGCACGCAACAGGTGAGTACGGAACGAGGTATATCACACTGGAATACATAAAATGTAGGAGCCACAAACACAACGTCTGTCAATAACAAGCAATAGGCTGGACATGTTGCCAGAAGAACGAACCACCTATGGACAAGCAAAAATTCCAGAATGGATTTCAAGGTACAAGAAAAGACGTAGAAAGAGACCAAATGGGAGATGTGTGGAGGAAATTTGAACTCATTCGAGAGTGACGTAGAGGAGACTGGCGCAAGATATACCGTTGTGAAAGAAACTTGGGGAGACCTTCATCCCGCAGTGGATTGATAATGGTTGACAATGGTTCTCTCTGTCTTCCTTGAAAAAGCCATGTGGTTGATGTGCGAAAGCTTGGAAACCATTATGAATTACTAGTATAATTTTACCATTTGCTACATAATTTGTATATTATTTCTCGTTATAAATTTATAAAAGTCTTTCTATAACTAGGCAGAAGTTGTAAGGTTATTATCTCGTATTATCTTCATTTCATTGTTACCTTTCGTCCTTCCCGTAACTTATCATTAGCTAGAAATAGGCTCCCTCAAGCGGCCGCTCACTAGTGCAATTGCATCACCTCGCCCTATGCAAATTAGGAAAACTCGTCCTATTCTAAACTGCTAACTTAGCAGCATTGCTCACTGAAGAAATTGACTCGCTTAAACTGCAGCATAGCACCTATCTTATGTGTAAAAAATATAAGTAACTTTAATGCAAAGTATATGTTCTATTTTCCTTCTCTAAGGTCGGGTTAGGTCGATGGTACACATGGGGAGATGAAAGCAAAGACTACAGTCGCCATTGAGTATCACTGTAATTCACACAGTAGTCTGTGTTGGAGAGACTTCTTTCGCAAATTCTTGTGATACCTGAGAATCACATTAATTTGTTTTACCATTATAATAGCGCGTTCAATTATATGGCAAGTTTTAGTTCATTGCGCTAATGAACAAAAAGTTACGTCTTAGTAGCTGAGCGTCACGCAATCCTGGTAATGGTATCACTACTCCGAAAAGAACTTATAAATTATTAAGCAACGCATCTACTATCTCTGGTCCTGCTCACCTAGAAAGAGTTCAGCACCTAATTAACACAAATTTACATCTCATTTACATCTCGAGTTATAACAGCCCAAGAACAGAACCTGCTTCAAGGCTTAAAGAGCAAGTGATAACAAGTTTAAATCATGATTGAAAGAACACATCTCGATCGAGAAATTAGTTCTTGAGAAGAATTATCTAGTTGCGATCAGAAATCTCAATTGCCCTTAAATAAATGCTTAACTACAGATTTCATATTGCATTTTTGATCGTTTTTTTTATTGAAGGTTTAACGACCACCATGAGCAACACAATGGGCTATAAGCAGTCGCTAATTTATGGTCACTGGTTCCAGGGAACGGAGAGAGCCAGTACCGTAAGACAAACACAACATCCATGCCCCACCGAGATTCGAACCCGGACCCTTCAAGGACGAAGTATCATAAGCCAGCGCTTAGACCAGCGCGCCACCGGGGCGGCCATTTTTGATCGGCGGTGTATTTGGATAGTCTTCCCATTTTCCCACAAATGTAACAGTAACTTTTACATAACGTAACGGAGCTTTTGCAAATAACGTAGCACAATATGCAATGTAGAATGAAACCGTTTAGTGTCGTTGACCTAAAACTAATAACGTTTTGCAAACAGCTCTTCCGTTTTACAAAAATATTTAAGTGAAGCACTGCGTAAATCTAGGTTGGCTTTCTGAGTAAATGTAAACCTTATGTTTGACGGTCACAATTGTGTTTAGACTCAAAGTAAAGAATGGATATTGGTCTAAAGCAAAGAGCTGGTATTGGGTTTTTAGAAATGGAATGTTGCAAAATGACGGGCGATGCATATGAGGTTGAAAAGGGGTTAGTTAAAAAAAAACGGCAATCGACATCAACAATGCCAAAAGATGGACGAAACGGTTTTAAGCAGGACAAACTCAGTAGCCTACAAAAATAGAAACGGAAGACTTTCGACTGCAGTTATCGACAAGAACCAACCAAGTGTTGATCAATACATTCAGAATGATCGACGTGTGACTATTCGGGAGATCTGGGATGCATTACATTGTGGTGATAGTGCTGTGGAAACAGTGATTCATTACCTGCGATTCGGAGGTGCTAAGTCTTTGTCTTTGTAAATAGAAAAGACAAGCTACGAGACTGAAATTAATTATTTACTCTACATATTCTTCCCTTAGATCCATACACTTATAACTTCCATTTGTTTTCCCATCAAATGTTTTTTCATTTGTGCTGCAAACCACTCGTCCGCAGCTCCTAATGCTTGAATTTTTTCCAGTTGAGGTGTTTTTTCAGGTTAGGAAATAGGTAGTAGTTCTAAGGTGCCAAATCATGTGAGTAGAACGGCAGTTTCAGAATTTCAAAGTGAAGATCAACCGATTTCTGCACCGCGGTGGCCGCTTTGTTAGGAGAGGCATTGTCTTGATTTTAACAAGAAGTGCAACGTGGTACTTTGCCGGGATGGTTGCACCGTTTTCCTGATAATCTTCTGGCAAAATTCCATCTTTGTGCCAGAAGACTGACGCCAACACTTTGCATGAGGACATCGGTATCTTGAACTTATTTGGACGCGAGAAACAACTGTGTCTCCATTTTTTGGATTGTTCTTTGATCTCTGGATCATATATACACTATCTACCAACAAGTAACTGGACAGCTGTGATAGCAAAGGAAAACGAAGTTTATTAACCTTCAATAGTTCGTTGAGCCTCCACGAGCGGCGATTACAGCTGCGAGCCTCCGGGGCATACTCTCAAACAGGCATTGTACGACGGCTAGCGGTATTTTCTTCCACTCGACTTGGAGAAGACAAGTCAGTTCCTTCACCGATTTCGGACGGTGGGGGGCACTCCTTAAGTTGACGCTCCAACTCGTCCCAGAGGTACTCGATAAGCTTAAGGTCCGGGCTCTGCGCAGACCAATCGATTCGATTAACCCCATTGTCACCATACCAAGCCATGGTGGACCTCGCAACATGACAGATGGCATTGTCATCCTGAAAGTACCATGGGTCCACCCGGTAAAACTGTCACAACGTAGGAAGCGCATGGTCATCCAAAATGGTGCAGTAGGTCTCGGCGTTGAGTCTATCAAGAATTGCTACCAAGGGTCCTGTGCCATACCAGGAGAAACACCCCCATAGCATAATTCCACCGTCGCCGAACTTCACAGTTGGCACAATACATTACGGCAGGAGGCGTTTTCCAGGCAGACGCCAAACCCAGACCATGCCATCCGAACGGTAGAGGGTGAACCTTGATCCGTCGCTCCAGAGAACCTGTTTCTACTGTTCAACGGTGCACTGTCGACGTTCTTTGCACCACGTTAGCCGAGCAGAGCTATTGGACTTGGTGATCAAAAGCTTGTGGGCGGAAGCACGTCCTTGATAACCGAGCAGATAGGCTTCCTTACGGATGGTATTCTTCGAAAGAAAACTCCGAAAAAACACTCCCATCGATTTGTTGCAGTTCTTACGACACACGAAAGAACACTCCCATCGATATGTTGCAGTTCTTACGACACACGAAAGAAGCCTCCCATCGATTTGTTGCAGTTCTTACGAATTTTTCTGGCCAGCACCCGTCAGTCTTTAATTCCCAGTTTTGTGGGTCAGCCGGGTCGGGGCACATTCCGACAGTCACCTCTCATCTTCCACTTGCCAATCACGTACGCCACTGTCGATTTTGGGTACTTCAACTCGCTGGATATGTCACGTATGGATCGGTCATTTCTGTGATACCCGACGATTACACCTTTCTGGAATTCAGAGAGCTCCAAACTGCGTGGCATCTTGCATGCGACTGGTTGCGCTGTAGTTTCCCACACGATATTAGGACCGTAGGTATCGTCGATTGCAGGGGTGTCCAATTACTTGTTGGTAGATAGTGTATATACACTAGCGTGCAAAACATAAGGACGAGACGGTTTTTTTAATGTAACGTCGTGCTGAAGTGCTCCACGTCGACTCAAATCATACCATAAGATCCCCAAGATGTAAGAATACGACACAAGTGAGCAAAACCGTCCAAACAAGGATTCCAAAGGATACAAAGGCACTTTATTGAAAAGGCAGCTTCGAGCACAATTGGACAGAAGACAGAAACGTCCATGTGACAGGCGGATGCCAAGGAAAATCCAGTCTTTAGTAGGGGATATGATCACCCTTGACTGCGTTGCAAGATTTACAACGTCTGTCCATGCTGAGGACGAGGTTGTCAAGGAGCTGTTGAGGCATCGCGGCCCATTCCTCTTGTGGCGCCAATCGCAGCTGCGGAATCGTTGCTGGCGGCTGGTGACATGCTGCCAAGCGTCTCCCGAGAAGGTCCCACAGATGTTCGATTGGATTTCGGTCCGGTGACTTTGCGGGCCAATCCATGCGTTGAATATCTTCACCCTCCAACAGCTGTGCGACAGCCACTGTATGATGAGGTGCAGCGTTGTAGTCCATGAAGAGGAACTCAGGACGAACAGCACTTCTAAATGGACGCACGTGAGGCAGGAGAACCTCTGTACAATAGCGGACACCAGTGACTAAACCTCCTTGTAAGATGTGGAGGTCAGTACGACCAAAAAGCATGATACCGCCCCAAACGAGAACTCCGCCACCTCCAAACCGGTCCCTTTCGATGACGTTGGAGGTGTGATTGCGTGTTCCCTGCTCTCTCCAGATGTGTATAAGTCCAGAATCAATCGTCAGACTAAATGGGCTCTCATCTGTAAAGAGAACTCGACCCCATTGCTGATGTGTCCAGTTCTTGCGTTCCTGGCACCACAGTAATTTGAGAAGAATTGATGTATTCTAAGAACTCTCTTTGTTGACTGTAGAACATCTTTTGGCATTTGGGTTATTATGATCAAGTATTCTTAAAGCCACCTTAATTTGATTTAGAGAATCTACAAGTTTGGTTGTCAAACCCTGTTTAGCAGGATTCATGCTATTTTTTGTTGTATATACAATTGCGCCCGTTTTAAACAGACCCAGACGACCTGAAGAAAACTCCGTTATGCCCGTATCTCCGTTATAAACAAAAACTTCTGATTAAATGGCATAGTAGCTCTTAGTATGTTTATAATAGCAGTACGTACTGTACAAATATACGTTGTTCATGCAGAGAAAACTCACTTTAGACTCCTATTTTTTTAATATCCATGAATTTCAAGAACTTTGATTCTCTTTTTCAGCACCGAACACTATTTTTTTTTCTTTGGAATCGTCTTCCTGCTGCTAGGAGTATGCGTGTTGCGTGACATCAAAAATTTTGCTACCGTGTTCATTTAGGCTTCCTTTGTCCTGATTTGTCATGCATTATTTGTTACGTATATTAAAGCAATAAAGTGAATTTAAATTTTTCAGTTTTCTGTGCTCTCGACTAGGGTTGTTGAGCTAAAAAGCAAAATTTATGCTTTACCTTAATATGTTAATTCGGTTAAACTGTTCTAGTTTACCTTTGGTATGTATGGATTCATTTCTTAATATATGAGTGTATATTTCGTTGTGTTTATACTTATTTAAACTTCCTATCATTTTTAATTTGATTTACTCTTGTTCTTTGCAATTCTCTTGTTCTTTAGTTTTCGCAGCTGTAATATATTGTAAAACTGGTAAATGATCCTTATCATTTTTATTTTAGTTTTTAAGGGTATGCCTTACGCTTATTGTAATGGTGTACTACATTACTAGTAAGATGGAAACCTTGTGTGTTTGCTAAGCTAAATGTTGTGTGCACCGAGCGGTGTTCTTGTACCTTTCTGAATCTGATGTGTTGTACATTCTTGCTGGTTAGCGAGAGTATTTGGTGTAATTATGTAGGCGTCGTATTCACATGTTAACGGATCATGGTGTCAAGGGGTGTGGGGTTTTAGGTTTACACCAATTAGCGCTTAATTTCTAGTGATTATAATCGTTTCGGCCTTTCGTTTTATTGTAACCGGTCGGGGTTCAATTACGCTTTTCTTTATGTATGTCTGACCGTTTTGCATGTGTATAAGCTGTATGATCTGTTGTTTCTTATGAAGTTCCTTGTGTAGTTAGATTAGCTGTTCATGTTGTACGAGTAGTGTTGACCCCTTGAGTGGGTCATTACCGTGACACTTGCTGTTTATATGATACAAGTGTGCATTGTCATTTGAATCACTGACGCTCAGACTCTCTCCTCTGTGCATTATTATTATTATTCTCTAGTTCACATATTCGATTAGATTGCGTAAATACATTGTATTGTTCAGTATAAACTGTATCGTTTGTTGTTAAATTTACTTTTGCAGTTTAGCACTTGTGTCTGGACAGCTTATTTAAAGTTTTATGTAAGACACTGTACACTCTATTTTTTTTTGCATTTTAAAAATCTAGGTGTGCGTCAGCACACCTATAGCATTTTTACCTCAGTGAAGATATTGCAGATGAAGACGATAATATATCGCTCCTTTAGCTGCATCCTCTTCCTCAATGTCAGTACCTGAAATGTCAGTCCACTTCCTTTGGATTTCATACACGAGCTCAACATCTTCTGCAAGTGATCTTACAACAGCGTCATCCGCAGTGCAAAAGTCTTGGAACGGTTATTCATCATTTAGCACGTTCTTCACAATTCTGTCCCACATTTGAACTACTGTAGTTTAGGATCTGCTTCCTCAAGAGCCATCTCTGCATACTCAGAGCTATGTGCTCCTTCCGCTGTTCGCGCCATCTCTTAACTGTTTCATTCTCACCAAAACCCAACACAAAATATTTCTGTGGAAAGTGATTCAAATGTTAGAAGTTTTCTTTTCCTTTCCTTATTTTTCAGACATCTCGTCAATCCTCTTTCCCTTCTTTGTCGTTTTGGGGACACAGTAAAGGATTTTCAACACTTCGTTATTTCGGTTACCGGTGATTTTGACTTCGGTGTAGATAAATTGTCTACCATGCAGTTTTCTACTTAAATCACGGGGGATGGCAGATCTTTCGCTTTTACCGTAAATTTGCTACAAACGACTTTGTTGCAAGCGAACACGACTGTACGTATTTAAGTGGATGTTTCTGAACTCACCCAAAACTAGGAGGGAAGCACTAAAACAAAGATCTTACTCTTTTTTCAAGTGTGTCAAAGAAGAAAAAGAAAATGTTCTTCCCTCCTAAATTCAAAAATGGTGTTAACCCGATTCACATTGCTGCTTTTGTAGAAGTTACTAAACTTGGAGATGAGAGTTTCTAAGTTAATAGCTTTCTAATTACAGGTTGTAGTCAGATAGACCTCGCATATGAAATGGAGAGTAACAGTTTTTCTTTTGTGCAGGTGTCAGAAGAAGAGAGTTATGGTGCTCAAATGGTAATTAATCATTTTCATTTCATACAACCTTTGATTCGTTCATCATTCAAGTCGTTTCTTTGTTTCCTTATGTATGAAAAATTAATTCCGGCAAAGTGTCATGTTCCTTAATTCTGTGTTTACGCATATTTCTCTTCTGTTTCTCACCCACGTTTCTTGAAGACATAATGCTGCTAAACTTCAGTCCTTTAAAGAAACTCTATCGAAATCCATAGAAACCCAAACAGTAATATTTTTCTTCACTCAGAAAGAACGCCTCTTGGATTTTAAAATTTTGGGGCATAGCACATATTCGTACTTCGCGCGCTTCCATAGTGTTTCACAATGCACGTTTTTAAGATAAATCAGCTGTCCCTTGCAATACGTCCAAATGCCTTTTGAAAATTCACATTTTCGGCAGTTTATCTTCCCTTTTTTTCTTCTTTTATCATTTCTTTTCTTTACTTTTCTTCTCTATATCCTTCTTTCTAATCCTACGTATGTATAAATTTTACATTTCAGCGAAAGCATGTAACTGATTCCATTCGATATCGTCAATACTTTCACGGATACACGATTGTTTAAGCATAAAGTATTTTTTCTTAAATATGTACACTCTTTAAGACTCAATACTTATAGAAAGAACATAGAAATAACATCAATTTCAATCATCGAGTACAATTTGAGAAGTTACTTAACGAACTCACAAGTTCGCAAGCACTGAATTTTCCAGTGGCAGCAACTTATTTGAGACACTTTTCAGTGAACAACAACTGGAGTTTCTTTCCATCCTACCTCCGAATATGACCTCGACGAAAACAAAATGCTGTTCCGTTCGTTTAACTCTACTTTCATCACTGTGTATATTACAAAATCCTCTGCTACAGACTTCTCTAATGAGGTGTGATAATGAGTGAATTTTTTTTTTAAATTAAAGACTTCATAAAATCGTATATTAAGTGCATGCATTTTCATTTCATTTGAGTATCGTCTAGTACTAAATTCCAAACACATACATGAATTTATTGGGTTATGCCATAAGTTCATTCCGTTTTTTTCACCGCACAACAGGAATGTATTACATTAGAAGGCGAAATGGAATCAATCAACTTTGTATCCCCCCACCCCATTGTTTACGATTACGTCCCAACGTCTGGATAGGTCTGCAATGTCATTCTTGAAAAATTTTGCAGGCTTTGCAGCGAAGAAATCATCAATGATATTCTGGAGATCAACATCATTGTTGAACGTTCTGCCACGGAGTGCATTCGACAGGGATTGGAACAGGTGATAGTCTGAAGAGGCGACATTTGGGGGAATAGACCAGATATGGAGGGATCTCTCATTTCATATCCTGAATGGTCGTTTTGGTCATGTTTGCACTGTGAGGACGTGCGTTATCATGTTGGAGAAAGTCACCATGGCGCCGATATGGCCGCTTCTGCTGAATTGCTCCCCTCCACACGGCAGAGTTGCTCACAATAGAATGCAGCGTTGATGGTCCGATTCCTCGGCAGCATTTCCCAGTGAATAATGCCTTTCATGTCCCACCAGATACACAACATGACCTTCACAGGGTGAAGGTCATGATTTGGACGTGGTGTCGGCGTCTTGTTTGGGCTTAACCATTCCCTTGCCTTAAATTCACGTACGTGCACCACTTTTCATCTGTAGTAACAATACGTGACAGAAAGGGTCTGTGTTGCTCAGCATACTCGTGATAACAAGTGAGCAAGGGGCCACATATGGCAACACGCTGATTCTTGTTGTTTTCGGTGAGAGTGTGAGGCACCCAATACCCCAATTTCTGAACATTTCCCATACGTTCCAGGTGCCGTACCACTGTGGGCTGATCACACTCAATCTCAGTGGCCAATTCGCGTGTGGTTTGACGCGGATCCAATTGGATGAGAAAGTTCAAATGATCCTCATCAAAGTGAGATAGACGACCTGGGCGTGGAGAGTCGTTGAGGTCAAAATTGTCACCTCGAAACCGCTCAAGCCATTCGTGGGCTATCCTCGGAGCAATAGCATCCTTACCATGCACAGCACAAATTTGTTGATGGCTGAGGTTCCATTGTTAACCCTTTAACGACCATGACCTGAAAATCTTGCATCACTCTAAATTACATAGCACCCGAAACTGTCTGCTGTTTCACTTCTTTTTATTAACCCTTTAACCGGCTGGAACGAATTAACTCGGGGTTAGCAAAATGGGTTGAAATAAGCCTCAACGAATATATTCGCTGCCTAAAACGAGACTGGACAGCGGGGCATCACAAAACACTGCTTTCCCCTTAGCTTTCTTGTTGAAAGAAAATGGTCATTCACGGGGATGATTGACACTAATCCTCTCTAAGTGATTATCAACTAAAAGGACGATGGCGACGAACGCGCAATGTTTCAGTCACATGTTCTTCCCAGTGGCATGATGTCTGTGTCAGAGGGTCTGTCCCTTCCCCATCATGCCTTGGTTCATGGACCGGACATTATAGGACAAGAGGGGATATCTTCTCACGAATTATATCTTCTCCGTACCGCTGAGATGAGTGGGGGAAAGGAATCGTCTTGCCATAGTTTCCCTAAAACCGGGCCGTTTGTGAACATTTCTGTTCGGAAAGAGCAGAAAATTTTGGGCATTATATGGTTCAGGTACTTCGGCCGCTTAAAGGGTTAACAACAATAGTGACTGAGAGTGACTCCTGCTGATGCCCCATAGGTCGAGAAAATTTGAAGAAATAAGTAAAGATAAGAAATCTGACTCACTCTAGACAGGCGTTTCGGGTCTATGGCCGTTTGTACATACGGGCGTTTTGGGCGTTATGGTCGTTAAAGGGTTAAATTCGTAGAGGAGCTGATGTTGGAAATGTTCATTGCTCTCTACTTGGCACTCCAAACTTTCGGATATGAAAACCGAAAATCCATTTGCCACAATCACACAACGGAATACGATTTAGATAAACGATGCTACATTTTGATGTACAACTGAACATCTGCACCGTCACTACTGACCTGGGGAACACTCGTGAAATAACACGGCATGAACTTATTCATCAACCCAATAATTAGCAAAGGATCCTTCTATCGACTTTACCGCGTCCCTATCATCAGCACCTTTACTGGATAAAAATATGTCCATATATTTTCTATATGTCTTGAGTAATTCTCACCCTCTGTAATTTCATTTACTCAGTAATTCCGGCGCTGTCGGTTTGGTGTATCTTGATATACAGTATTTTGTTTTGTTTCGGAGATTTAACGACAATCATGAGCAATTCACTAGACTATAAGCAGTCGTCCGTCCGTAATTTAGACCAGTGGGTTCAGGGAAAGGAGAGAGTCAGTGCCATAAGATCAAAACACCACCCATACCTCACCCGAGATTCGAACTTGGACTCATCTCGGACCAATAGTCAGAGGCTAACTCTTAAACCACTGCACCATCAGGGTGACTTTGAAACTTATACAGATAATTTCTATTGCCAATTAAAGATCAATTATACAGGGTGATTCATAAAGAAGTATACAGTTTCAACGCACTATAAAACAAGAACAATGTAAGATATTTTATGTTACCTGTAACAGAATTGTAGGGGAATGTTTCAAGTTTTTTTAGAGACAGTTACAGATGTTCTATGTGTGCACACTTAGTCACACGACACACATCGAGCCGATAATCCATTTCCGCCCAAACGCGAGGTAAGATATTTGAATCAAGTGCAGTGATAGTGGTTATGACACGCTGTTTCAGCTGCGCTAGATCAACAGGAAGGGGAGGGGCCAATACCTTGTCCTTTACGTATCCCCACAGGAAACAGTCACAAGGTGTTAAGTCAGGACTTCTGGGTGGCCATTGGGTCAGTGGCATGTTGTAGTCCGCGGCTCGTCCAATCCATCGGTGAGGAAGATGTTCATCGAGATAATCTTGCAACATCTGCACTTTGTATGGAATCACTTTCAGCTTCTTTCTCAAAATTTTCCAGACAATGGGCTGCGAAATCTGCACTTTACGACTAATCCTCCACGTTGATTTTCCCGGGCTTCGTTGAATGGCGGCGCAAACACTATAGACGACTTCTTCCGATACACGCTGTCGTTCAGGACTTTTAAGTTTGCACAAACAGCACGTAGTTTCAAATTTTTTATGCCAATCGTAGATAGATCTTCTGGTTGGAGGTTCTTTTTCGAATCGTGATGGAAAATGCCGTTGCACAACAGTTACAGATTCCGTTTTGCTCAATTCAAGAACACAAAACGCCTTTCTCCGCTGGAGACGCTGCCATTTTGACTGACTAGTCACGTGACACGCGCGCTATCGCCTACGTTAATTTCCTCAGTAGCGGGACACAAACTTCATGAGCACATCTACCTAACGGTTCGCAGTTGTGGTCCGTGTCTTCAACTGTTAATGTTTTACAGCATCTGGAAATTATTGTATACTTCTTTATGAATCACACATAATAGATTGAAACTGACATTACGAATGGCAGTTGCATTGTGTTACTGCTGATTCCTCTCGCTCCGATGTATTTCTCTTGATTCTATGCACCCCAATTTATTACTTCTGATTACATTCACTCCTGTTGATTTCACCCACTCTCTCTGTTACTTATTGAAACTGCTTCACCCAGAAGGACTCAGGTGGAGTCAGCTGAAAATCGCTTCAGAAAGAAATGATAAAATAGATAAATTAAGATTACATTTTAAGGTTAAGGCAGCAACATAATCAAACCCAATAGGGGTGGGAAGTTAAAATCTGCCAAAATATCGTGTAACCACCATGATTATCAGCTGTCAGAAGAATGGCCAGAAAACAAGAAATAAAACATATGACTACACAGAAATCAAGGAAGATTATTTCTCATAAATAATGTGATATTCATATATTGAAGGTGCAATCAAAATGTCACTCAGAATCGTTTTACTTTTACATCCACGAACAAAAAACTAGAGCGATTCCAAGTCACATTCTGATTGCTGCTTGAATAAGTACACTGACATGCCAAAAGTCATGGGATAGCAGTATGCAAATTTTTAATTGGGAATGCCGTCGTATAAAGGTTTACACGCACGCCACGATTTTTATCAGTTGTGAGGTGTAACCTCGTGAGTCAGGGCACAACGTTCAGAACTGTTCTGAAAAGATTTTAACATTCAAGCAGTGCTGGCCAACATATTCCTATGTGGGTAAAACTTAGTGCAGGTGCACTCAAGGTTGAGCCGTAATATCGCTGGGTGAAAGGATAGCAGCAATATAATCTTCCAAGGCAACATGCCAACAAGGTAGGAACTTTGAACATGCAGAACTCTTGAAAAATCTATTATTCAGTTTTTATTTGTAAAATAATATTTTAGTGTGATTGTATAATTGAGCTATTCTCAACAATTAAAGTCCTTAATAATTTGAAGAACAGAAGTTTGCGTAACGTTTGCTACTAATAGTGTGAACATTGTACCCACGTAAAACTTGCATTTCATCGAGAGATAAATTACTGGCAAATGCATTTGTGATTAGAATAAATGACATAGAAAAAGGATATGTGGTAGAATACATATACCTAGCAAAACGAATTGCCAAGAAGAAGCACAGATTTATGGAAAAAACTGACAGAAGAATAAAAATGGGGTGGACAGCTTTTGCGAGGTTAAAGAAGATTCTATGTAGTAAAATAAAGCCGGAAAGCAGAGCAAAACATTTCAATCAATGTATAATACTCATTATGACATATGGCGCTGAAAGCTGGTCCGTCAAGAAACACATGTGACGTATATTCTAAATTAACTTTCCTTTTTAGTTTCTTTTCCTATGTAAATCTTGAGTTTATTCTGTTATTCTTCACTCTTAACGTGATATCTTTCTCTCAAACGAATACGTTCGGCAACACAATGGAGGATGAATGAACGTGACGTATGCCTGAGTTTTGATAAGAACAAGAGATAAAAACGACGACTAATCTATTGCTTGAGAGCGTTGGATTGTAAACTGATTATTGAAAGGAGCGTAGTGTGGTGTGTGTAGAGTTTAGTGCAATATGCTATGCTACGATGTGTTTGCTACATCCTGAATAAAGCCTCTTTTTCCATAAGTTTGACTTCTGTTGTTTACATGTTTCGTCTGGCCGTTAAGGTTTTTTTCATTTAGGAACTATTTCTTACTTTGTTGATGTTTTAAATTAACGTAGAAGTAAGACAAGATTTCTACGTCATACACATCAAATGCAAAAACACACAACGTAAAATGAAAAAGGTCCCTACTAAATATAAGACTTCAAGATAAAGTAAAGAATACAGATATAAAATCCAGAACAAAATGTTTAGACGTAGGTGAAAAGACACTGAAATCAAAATGGAAATGGGCTGACCATATAGGAAGAATGGAAAATAAAGATGGACTAAAATACACTGCCGGACAATTGCTAAGGACGGATGACAATAGCAACGATAGCAACCATAAAATGGAAGACAGGAAAATGTGGAAATTAGCATAAGTGCGGGATACAGTAAGACGTGTTGTGCGTATGCAAATTTTGGATTGCCGAACTTGTTCGTGACGTCATAGCGCTGATAAGAGATATAAAGGATTTGACGCGTATTGACCGTTGTTGTCCAAACGCAAAGTTGAAAGGGAAAGAATCAATTGACGAACTTGCAATTTTCAGTATGTCTTCCCGACATCACCTAGATGATTTTACGCGTGGCCGTATTATTGGCAAGATTGAAGAAGGGCGGAAAATAACAGATGTTGCCAGAGAGTTCGACGTCAGCCACAGTGTTGTTTCAAGGCTTTGGAAATCATTTCAAACAAATGGAGAGTGTAGCAAACGTCACGAGGGAGGTCGTGTTCGCAGTACGACACCTGCAGAAGATCGGTACATAGTGCTATCAACAAAAAGACAACGTCGCAGCACAGCTAGTGAGGTAGCAAATCAGTTTATGGCTGCTACTGGCAAGCGGATCTCCCGAAAAACTGTCGCCAGACGTTTGCATGAAGGAGGACTATACGCCCGCCGTCCTGTTGTGTGCATGCCATTGTCCAGACGTCACCGTACCGCCCGTTTGCAATGGTGCCATCAACATCGCAATTGGACTGATAACGACTGGTCTGCTGTCCTCTTCTCAGATGAGAGTAGATACAGTCTATCGTCTGATTGTCGACGACAACTGATCTGGCGTGATAGTGGTACTGCATATTGTCCAGCAAACATACAGGAAAGAGACCGATATCCGACATGTAATGTCATGGTATGGGCTGTCATCATGATCAATGGCCGAACGTCCTTCTATGTGCTTCCAACTGGGACTATGACTGGCCAACGATACATTAATGATGTTCTGCTACCTCATGTTCGCATGTTCCGTGGTGTAGTCGGTGATAGATTCATATTCATGGACGACAACGCAACATGTCATCGAACAGTCGCTGTCCAGGAGTGTCTTGAGAGCGAGGATATTCAACGCCTCGTATGGCCAGCACGTTTTCCAGATCTGAATCCCATTGAAAATGTGTGGGATGCTTTGGGGAGGAGTCTTGCTGGTCGCCAATGCCCTCCAATAAACAAGGTCACCCTCATCCGTGCACTGACAGAGTAATGGGATAAATTACCCCAACAGCTGCTTGATAATGTTGTGCAAAGCATGACACGACGTGTGTCTTCCATCGCCCTCCGTGGTGGCCATATCCCGTATTGACATCTTACGCCGGAACGCCTGCAGACGGTAATTGCATTTTTTTCACGTTTACGTATTCTGCACAAAATGGCCTGTTCGTTCCTTCAACACGTTCCAAAGCCTTCTGGATTTCAGAGCACAACAAATTGTCTTTCTTGTGATGTCTTGGCATTCTGACATTATTTTATTTCACTTGGCATCCAACCACACTTACTTTTTTATGCGCTATATAGCCGTTTATGATCCGTCCTTAGCAATTGTCCAGCAGTGTAATAACAGAACGGAGACCGTATAAAGGAAAAAGAGGAATAGGAAGGCCAGAGGGAAGATGGATGGATGATACAAGGTGATTCAAAAGTCCCCGAACTCTGAATTCAAATCTTTCTACCACGAATATAGTGATGTATAACTATTTTTACATACTGCAGATCAAAGCTGAAAACAAAGGAAAAACTTTGAATTTAAAACTAAAGTTGCAAAACAACCCGAAGATCAAAACGCGCAACGCAGCAGTTATGAAAATTCAGAATTCACATTCTATTAAGAAGAGACCTATTGTTATATTGACTCATACTTACAAGGTAATGAAAACCGCTTTACAATAGATGCTGGAATTCATTCTGTTGAAGACACAAATTCACCCGACGACACATGTTGGCGGACACTCTTTTCAGCGTCGTTTTGCCTGGTATTTCCCTCACGGCTGTAATGATGTTGTTCCGCAGGTCCCGTATCGTCTTAGGGTAATTGTGGTAAACTGTGTCTTTCAGATAGATCCACAAATAAAAGTCTGCATGGCTCAAGTCTGGTGAGCGAAGCGGCCAAAGTTTTTTCGAGATTAATCGATCATGGAAGAACTCACGGAGCATCTCCGTTGCATCGTTTGATGTGTGGCACGTGGCTTCATCTTGTTGAAACCAACAGTAACGTTCGTGTTCTTCCAGCATCGCCACAAATTGATGGATGATGTCTGCATACACAGCTGAATTTACAGTTGTGTCGAAAAAAAAAATGGCTCTACAATTCGCCATCTGGACATGGCGCACCACACTCCAACTTTCTGAAAGTGAAATCCAACCTCATGCAATGCGTGTGGATTCTTTGCATCTCATATGCGAGTGTTTTGGCTATTGACATATCTATTCAAATAAACACATGCCTCGTCCCTGAAAAAAAGGGTCGTTAAGCTGGTTAGTCACATTGTTTCGCGTGAAACTCTTAAACCATTGGCAGTAGACAATGCACTTTTCCGAGTCCAAAGGACGTAGCTCTTCCACTACTCGAATTCTGTACGGCCGTAGCTTTAGACGTTTAGTATCCCTCTGGCAGGCTGAATACGATGCCCCTAGCTCTGGAGACGGCCGCCGAAGTGACTTCCGTGGAAAGCGCTGCAGGGAAACGTGAATTTTCTCCAAAAATGTGGTGGTCACCACGGACGGCCGGCCGCTTTGAGGCCTATCCTGAACACTGCCTGCGTCGCGAAAGTGGTTCACAAGGTCATACACAGCTGTTTTTCCTGGAATAGGAGCATCAGGAAACTTCCTTTGAAAAAGCGGGATGTAACGTTGGTAACATTTTTCCGCAAAATAAACTTCTAACAAAGAGACTCTGTTCTTGCGTGAGACTCATGGCCGACTGAACGTTACTGCTTGCCAGCGCCTGCGTAAGCGTAGTGTCACTTGGTGCTATCACGTGGCGCAGCTCGTTCCCCAAAGTCACACACAACAGCCACAAGCAGCAATACTTTGGTATATTTTACGGTGTTACAGCAAATACGTTTTAAAATAGAGTTCGGGGACTTTTGAATCACCCTGTATAAACAAAACTGTAGAAAAGCTGTGGAGTAGACAAGCCTAAGACAGAAATATTTGGAAAGAGATGAGCGAAGCCTGTAGCCTCAACTGGCTATAAAAAGGGTTGGAAGAAGTTTTTCTTACAACGATTCCGCACTACTTAGGCGAGTTTGTGTTTATTACCAGCATGTGTATTTCTGAAATATAAACCATGGATGTGATATAAACTTGCCATGAATGTATTAATAAATAGTGAATCAAGGTTTTAACTGCGCTGCGAACTTCACTAGATATATTCAAGTCAAGCCTTCTCTATGGAAGGGTTCCATGAGATATTAAGGTTAAGGGTAATTATTTTGACGTGCATAAAACAAATGGGCAAATTCCAGGGCGCAGTGACCTAAGCTCTAGCATTTGACTGCTTGTCCGAGATGGGTTTCAAGTTCGACACCCACTCCCAGATGACGTAAGGGTGATGTGTTATCCTTAATGCACTGGCTCTCTGCCTTCCCTGGAACCAGTGGCACCAAATTAGAAACGGGTGGCTGCTTATAGCTCTATAAGCTGTAACGTATATTCTATTTTAACTTCTCTTTTGAGTTTCTTTTTATCTGTAAATTTGAGTTTATTCTCTTAGACATTTTCACACCTTAACGTTATGTCTTTTCCCCTAGACGAGGATAATGTTGGCAACACATTGAGGTCGGAACAAGTGACGTATGTGTGGCCTGATAAGAATGGTAGACAAAAGGGCAATGCGGCGGTTTTTTTTTTTTTTTTTTTTTTTGAGGGAATGGTGTTATTAATTCTAGACATGCTGTTATAATTTGTTTTGATGTTAAATCGCTGATATTGTGTGGAGTACGCTAATAAATCGGAGATGAATGTAGAGTAATACCTTGCAAGCAAAATGAAAGTATTTGTAAGTAATACTTGACCTCTTTCTTGTAAGGTGTATGTATACCTTTTAATATTGCAATGACTTAGCACACATAACGTAATTACTGACGTAAGGACTAAGTTCCTGCTGAAAGACAAATTACGTTATAAAGCGACTGCTTATAGCTTAAAATCTGAAATTTAAAAAAGGTATTAAACACATTATGCTAGCAATTCATTAAACACAGGAGTTCAGTTCATTCATGGAATCATTGGGCATGATATTATTACTAGATGAATGATATTTAATCTCATGCTTAAATATCATTCATCTAATAATAATAATATCATACTGGCGTAAGGACTAAGTTACAGAAAATATCATACTGACGTAAGGACTAAGTTACAGAAAATATCATACTGACGTAAGGACTAAGTTACAGAAAATATCATACTGACGTAAGGACTAAGTTACAGAAAATATCATACTGACGTAAGGACTAAGTTACAGAAACATCATACTGACGTAAGGACTAAGTTAAGGACTAAATTACAGCGGAAAGACAAATAATAATAATAATAATATCATACTGACGTAAGGACTAAGTTACAGCGGAAAGACAAATAATAATAAGGACTAAGACAAATAATAGTAAGGACTAAGTTACATAAAATATCATACTGACGTAAGAACTAAGTTAAGGACTAAGTTACAGCGGAAAGACAAATTACGTCATAAAGCGACTGCTTATAGCTTAAAATCTGAAATTTAAAAAAGGTATTAAACACATTATGCTAGCAATTCATTAAACACAGGAGTTCAGTTCATTCATGGAATCATTGGGCATGATATTATTACTAGATGAATGATATTTAATCTCATGCTTAAATATCATTCATCTAATAATAATAATATCATACTGACGTAAGGACTAAGTTACAGAAAATATCATACTGACGTAAGGACTAAGTTACAGAAAATATCATACTGACGTAAGGACTAAGTTACAGAAAATATCATACTGACGTAAGGACTAAGTTACAGAAAATATCATACTGACGTAAGGACTAAGTTACAGAAACATCATACTGACGTAAGGACTAAGTTAAGGACTAAATTACAGCGGAAAGACAAATAATAATAATAATAATATCATACTGACGTAAGGACTAAGTTACAGCGGAAAGACAAATAATAATAAGGACTAAGACAAATAATAGTAAGGACTAAGTTACATAAAATATCATACTGACGTAAGAACTAAGTTAAGGACTAAGTTACAGCGGAAAGACAAATTACGTCATAAAGCGACTGCTTATAGCTTAAAATCTGAAATTTAAAAAAAGGTATTAAACACATTATGCTAGCAATTCATTAAACACAGGAGTTCAGTTCATTCATGGAATCATTGGGCATGATATTATTACTAGATGAATGATATTTAATCTCATGCTTAAATATCATTCATCTAATAATAATAATATCATACTGACGTAAGGACTAAGTTACAGAAAATATCATACTGACGTAAGGACTAAGTTACAGAAAATATCATACTGACGTAAGGACTAAGTTACAGAAAATATCATACTGACGTAAGGACTAAGTTACAGAAAATATCATACTGACGTAAGGACTAAGTTACAGAAACATCATACTGACGTAAGGACTAAGTTAAGGACTAAATTACAGCGGAAAGACAAATAATAATAATAATATCATACTGACGTAAGGACTAAGTTACAGCGGAAAGACAAATAATAATAAGGACTAAGACAAATAATAGTAAGGACTAAGTTACATAAAATATCATACTGACGTAAGAACTAAGTTAAGGACTAAGTTACAGCGGAAAGACAAATTACGTCATAAAGCGACTGCTTATAGCTTAAAATCTGAAATTTAAAAAAAGGTATTAAGCACATTATGCTAGCAATTCATTAAACACAGGAGTTCAGTTCATTCATGGAATCATTGGGCATGATATTATTATTTAATGAATGATATTTAATCTCATGCTTAAATATCATTCATCTAATAATAATAATATCATACTGACGTAAGGACTAAGTTACAGAAAATATCATACTGACGTAAGGACTAAGTTACAGAAAATATCATACTGACGTAAGGACTAAGTTACAGAAAATATCATACTGACGTAAGGACTAAGTTACAGAAAATATCATACTGACGTAAGGACTAAGTTACAGAAACATCATACTGACGTAAGGACTAAGTTAAGGACTAAATTACAGCGGAAAGACAAATAATAATAATAATATCATACTGACGTAAGGACTAAGTTACAGCGGAAAGACAAATATTAATAAGGACTAAGACAAATAATAGTAAGGACTAAGTTACATAAAATATCATACTGACGTAAGAACTAAGTTAAGGACTAAGTTACAGCGGAAAGACAAATTACGTCATAAAGCGACTGCTTATAGCTTAAAATCTGAAATTTAAAAAAGATATTAAGCACATTATGCTGGCAACTCATTAAACACAGGAGTTCAGTTCATTCATGGAATCATTGGGCATGATATTATTATTTAATGAATGATATTTAATCTCATGCTTAAATATCATTCATCTAATAATAATAATAATATCATACTGACGTAAGGACTAAGTTACAGAAAATATCATACGGACGTTAGGACTAAGTTACAGAAAATATCATACTGACGTAAGGACTAAGTTACAGCGAAAAAAAAATTACGTTATGCTTATAGCTTAAAATCCGAAATTTAAAAAAGGTAGTAAGCACATGATGCTATCAACTCATTAAACACAGGAGTTCAGTTTGTTCACGGAATCATTGGGCATGGTATTATTATTAGATGAATGACATTTAATCTCATGCTTTTGCAGAATCAGAAAAACCATCGAGCTGCTAACTGCACAAAAAGCGGGCGTTTCGATTAAGAATAACATCAGTACTAAAAATTATTTTACACGACATTGAGATAAAGTTGCACACGTTTAAGCTCACGTGCAGATGTGCAATTAGAGAGATCATGGAGCTAGCGAAGTCAGCGCAGGCATTTAAGCTCACGTATGCATACAATTACAGAAAGCATTGCCTTAGTAAGACAGACACATCTTTGTCCCATCAGACAAAGCCATCCCCAGAATGCTTCCCTGTGATACTAACACAAGTTTCCAAAGATTTAAGGAAGAGTATTTGGACAAAAGCAGAACGTCTGGTATTACTAAGTGCGCTATACCGGTTGTCTCATTAGACAGAGCCCACGTCAAGACTAATTTAGAAAACAGTTTTACATGACAGTAAGACAAGGTTGCGTTTGCGTATGTTTACAGAATAATAACAGCAAGCGTGGGAACATGTAGAGCATTTCATCCGCAGAGAAATTCGCTTGAAAACGGCGTTTAAAAGCCTTGTCAGGCATCTCATTAAAGATCTCACGGTAAAGTACAGGTTGTATTGTAATCAGTGTCTTTTAAACAATGAATGCCTTTCTTTTTTCTTCCTGTGATCTTGACTCCTAGCACGTGGTCGGATGCAGTTTAAAATTCTACATTCGTAAGATTAAGGTCATGATAAAATAGCCTCATGAAAAGAAATCCGCTAACGCCTTCTTCGATAAAACAATAATCCAGTCTTCGTCCTATTCCGAGAAAGAACCTTGAAACCATTCTGCACGAATTTTTATTTTATTTTTCCCGAATTTGTAATTCATCCATCAACCCGGGCGAGAGAGGGAGAGAAAACTTCTCTGAATTGCTTTGCTACATCAGAGGTGTTTTAGACACTGTATCACAAGTTAATCGGTCATCTTTTGTTAGATGAATAATTATCCCGCCCGGAATGGCGACCGTCCACTATCTTTAATAACCAAGCCGGCTGCTAACTGCCTGACCTAGTTCCACCTAAACCGACTGTTATTAGCCTCCGCAATTCACGATCATAGCGAAAGGTCACTTAACAAATCTTGACCATAATTTGGCGAGTTCAGGGGGAACGAATCGGCAGCAGCAATTGGAAATGAAATTCTTGCAAAGAAACTTTGAAGCATTATTGATAGAAAATGGAGATCTCTTTTAAATAAAGCTTGTAAGATATCTATTAAAAAAGCTTATAAGATCTCTTTTAAATAAATAATATAAGATCTCTTTCAAATAATGCATATAAGATATATTTTAGACAAAGCATATAAGATCTGTTTCAAATAAAGCATATAAACTCTCTTTTAAATAAAGCATACAAGATCTCTTTTAAATAACGCATATAAATTTCTTTCAAATAAAGCATGTAAGATATATTTTAAACAAAGCATATAAGGCCTCTTTTAAATAAAGCTTATAACATCTCTTAAATAAAACATATAAAATCTATTTCAAATAAAGCATATAACATCTCTTAAATGAATCATATAGAATCGGTTTTAAATAAAGCATATAAAATCTCTTTTAAGTAAAGCCTACAAGATCTTTTTTAAATAAAGCATAAACAATCTCTTTTAATAAAATAAAGCATGTAAAATCTCAAAATCTCTATTAAATAAAGAACATAAGTTCTCTTTCAAATAAAGCATGAGATACATCTTTTAAACAAAGTGTATAAGATCTCTTTCAAATAAAGTATACAAAGTCTCTTTTAAATAAACTATAGATCTCTTTTAAATAAACTATAGATCTCTTTTAAATAACGCATATAAAATCTCTTTTAAATAAAGCATATAAAATATTATTTAAACAAAGCATATGGCATCTCTTAAATAAAGCATATAAAGTATCTTTTAAATAAAACATATAAGGCATCTTTTAAATAAAGCATATAAGACCTCTTTTAAATAAAGTGTATAAAGTCTCTTTAAATAAAGCATATAAAATCTCTATTATATAATGCATATAAAATCTATTTTAAGTAAAACACATTATATATCTTAAATAAAGCATATAAATTATATTTTAAGTAAAACATATCATCATCATCATCATTGTCAACCATTATCAATCCACTGCTGGACGAAGGTCTCCCCAAGTTTCCTCCACAACGGTCTGTCTTGTGCCAGTCTCCTCCATGTCACCCCTGCATACTTTCGAATTTCATCCACCCATCTCCTATGTCATCTTCTTCTGGGTCTTTTCCTGTCCCTTGGAATCCAATCTAAAATTTCGGCTGTCCATCGATGATCTGTCCTTCTGGCAGTATGTCCAGCCCATTGCCATTTCAGGGATTTAACTCTGATCATGATGTCTTCCACTCTTGTCATTTTTCGGATCCACGAGTTCCTCTTCTTATCTCTCCTGGTTACACCAAGCATGCACCTCTCCATGCTGCTTTGAGTTGTCTGCAGCCTTTGTATGTCTCTTTTAGTTAAGGTCCACGTCTCTGCACCATACGTAAGCACTGGAAGGATGCATTGATCAAACACTTTTCTTTTAAGACATAATGGCATATTGCTCTTGAAAATTATGCTGTTTCTTCCAAAAGCTCTCCAGGCAAGTTTTGTACGCCGATTAATTTCTTCATCAATGTGACCCTCACTTGATATCTGCTGTCCAAGATAAACGTACGTGTCTGTTATCTCCAGCTTTTCTCCATCAATCAATAAATCTTCATTTCTTGTAAAAGCATTGAACATCACTTTTTGTCTTCTGAAAGTTCATTTTTAATCCCACTTCTTTACTCTTGTCAGCAAGTTCCTGGATCATACTCTGCAGCTCTGATGGGGTAGTTGCAAAAATGACTACGTCATCAGCAAAACGAAGGTGGGTTAGATAATCTCCATTAATCTTTATCCCCTTGTTTTCCCAGCTCAGCGACTGAAAAACACCCTCCAATGTGGCATTAAAGAGCTTCGGAGATATGGTGTCACCTTGTCTCACTCCTTTCCAATTTTTACGTGTGTTGTATTTTCAAACAGCCTAATCTTTGCACTTGCATTTTCATAGATGTTATTAATAATATTATTGTATGCATCTTCAATACCGCAGGTTTTCAGAGCCATTGTAACTGCTGATGGTTTCACCGAATCAAAGGCTTTTTTCATAATCGATAAAAGCCATGCACAATGGAAGTTCATATTCCCTCGCTCTTTCAATTAGTTCTCTCAGCACGTGGATATGATCTATTGTGCTGTAACCACTCCTGAATCCAGCTTGTTCTCTCGGTTGAGCCATGTCTAGTGCTACCTTCAAGCGGTGTGAAAGAACTTTAGTGAAGATTTTATAAACTACTGATAGGAGGCTGATAGGTCTGTAGTTTCCGAGATCCTCAATGTCACCTTTCTTATGTAGCAGGATCATTGTAGCGTTGTTCCAATCCTCAGGAATCTTCCCTTCATTAAAGCATCGAGTGAAAATTTGGGGGAGTACTGTTTCGATTTCTCCACTTTCTTCTTGTATGATGTCTACAGTAATTCCATCTTCTCCTGGAGCTTTTCCTCGCTTCATGTTCTTGATTGCATGTGCAACTTCTGCTGGAAGGACTGGAGGAACTCTGGTACTGGTATCTTTCATGATGTCTGGAGTGCATATATCATCCCTTTCATATAATTTGGAGTAGAAATCTTTCACTCTTGTCAAAATTTCGCCTCTATTTCTTGTTACAGAACCATCTTCTTTTCTCAGTGCCATAATCTGTTTTCTTCCCTTACTGAGATGTCCCTTTGCTATCTTTAGGCTTTGGTTGTTTTCAATTGCTTTCCTCACTAGTTCACAGTTGAATTTCCTTACGTCTTCAGTGATACTTTTTCTTACTGTCTTGCATAGCTCTATATATTCCACTTTGGAAGTCACATCTTCTTTAGTTGTCCTCATCTCTCTTCTTTTTTGCATCAACATTTTGGTTTTCCTGATAATTTGTTCACATGCAACTTGTTCTTAGACCCAGCTAATTTTGTTGCTGTTTCCATAAGAGCTTTGGTTACTTTTCTGTTAACTTCAGAGATTTCCACTTCTTCCGATGTTAGGCCTTCTAAAGCAGAGAACCTGTTCTTCAGTTCTAACTTGAAGGTATTATGGTGTTTTTTAAGGTTGGTTATGTCAATAGATTTTGTTTGTCTTATGAGCTTGCCACGTTCAAGTTTAGTGTTGAGGTGCATCTTACATCTCACCAATCTATGGTCACTACCTGTGTTGAACTTGTTTAGCACACTGCAGTCTTCTATGACGAAATTTTTGTTACACATAATAAAATCAATTTCACTTGTCGTCCCATTTGGATGTCTCCATGTCCATTTCCTGTGTGGCTTTTTCTTGAAGAAGGAGTTCAAGATGAAAAACCCTTCTGCCTCTGCAAACTCAACGAGTATTTCCACGCTGGTTTCTGTTGCCATGACCGAATTTACCTACTGAAGTTTCATTCTGTTGCCGTTGCCCTATTTTTGCATTGAAATCTCCCATAATTATTTTCAAGTGCTGCTTACCTTTATTATTTAGATGACAAATTTCCTCATAAAATTCTTCAATTTCTTCTTCAGGATGACTTGTGGTGGGTGCATAAGTTTGAATAATCTGAGCCTGGTATCTTTTCGAGAGTTGGATAACAAGTCGTGCAGCTCGAGAGTTGGATAACAAGTCGTGCTACAACTTTATCCTTCAGTTTCTTGTTTATTATAAATCCAACACCACTAGTTCTGCCAGTATCTGTCCCACGATAGTAGAAGAGATGTCCACTTTTCAGTTCGATGAGATCTTCTCCTTAGCATATAAAATCTCTTTTGAATAAAGCATATAAAGTCTCTTTTAAATGAAGCATATAATATTTCCTTTAAATTGAGTACAGTAAGAAGCACATATAAGTAACCCGTATTTAGCGAGATCTCGGATGAAGGGAGAAAAACAGGAACTCTTTTTTGATAATAATAAAAATTCAAAACTAATTTGATGGTTTTTAACAAATAAAATGTGATGAAGTCCTGGATTCGATAACAGCTAAGATGATTTTAACAAGTAGAGTAAGAACGTTTAATGAAATTCCATATTTATTAAGGCACAGAAAATACGCCGCGCGCTGTCCTGGAATGAACGAATTGCAATGCTGGTGTACAGGACGAAATTTCAACAGCACAAGGGAATCCATGTATGCTAGTGGTAGAATGTCGAAAGAGAGTAGATGAAATGCTTAACAAAAAAATGAAAAAACCATACCAGTGATCCGATTTATTGGCGTAGGAATATACACTGTCTACCAACAAGTAATTGGACACCTGTGATAACAAAGGAAAACAAAGTTTATTAACCTTCAATAGTTGGTGGAGCCTCCACGAGCGGCGATTACAGCTGCTACCCTCCGGGGCATACTCTCAACCAGGCGTTGTACGACGGCTAGCGGTATTTTCTTTCACTCGGCTTGGAGAAGACAGGTCAGTTCCTTCACCGATTTCGGACGGTGGGGGCACCCCTTAAGTCGACGCTCCAACTCGTCCCAGAGGTGCGCGATAGCGTTAAGGTCCTGGTTCTGCGCAGGCCAGTCCATTCGATTAACCCCATTGTCACCATACCAAGCCATGGTGGACCTCGCAACATGACAGGAGGCATTGTCATCCTGAAAGTAACATGGGTCCACCCCGTAAAACTGCCTCAACGTAGGAAGCGCATGGTCATCCAAAATGATGCAGTAGGTCTCGGCGTTAAGTCTACCAGGAATTTCGACCAAGGGTCCCGTGCCATACCAGGAGAAACACCCCCATAGCATAATTCCACCGTCGCCGAACTTCACAGTTGGCACAATACATTCCGGCAGAAGGCGTTCTCCAGGCAGACGCCAAACCCAGACCCTGCCATCCGAACGGTAGAGGGTGAACCTTGATTCGTCGCTCCAGAGAACCTGTTTTCACTGTTCAACGGTCCACTGTCGACGTTTTTTGCTCCCCATTAGCCGAGCAGCGCCATTGGACTTGGTGATCACAAGGTTGTGGGCGGCAGCACATCCATGATAACCGAGCAGATGGGTTTCCTTACGGATGGTATTCATCAAAAGAACACTTCAGGTTGCCTGTTGAAACTCCTCGCGTATGTGGCCCATCGATTTGGTGCGGTTCTTCCGAATTTCTCTGGCCAGCACCCGTTTGTCTCTAACTCCCAGTTTTGTGGGTCTGCCGGGTCGGGGTACATTTCGACACGCACCTCTCATCTTCCACTTGCAAATCACGTAGGCCACTGTTGATTTTGGGTACTTCAACTCGCTGGATATGTCACGTATGGATCGGCCATTTCCGTAATACCCGACGATTACACCTTTCTCGAATTCAGAGAGCTCCAAGCTATGTGGCATCTTGCATGCGACTGGTTGCGTTGTTGTTTCCCACACGATATTTAACTGCGGCGGCCGTGATGTGTATCAAGTCCCACTACTTGTTGGTAGATAATGTATAACTTCCTTGAAAAAAGCCATCTGGTTGATGTGCGAAATCATGGAAACGCTTGATCATACATCCCTTTGCCAATAAATCTGATCACTGGTATTGTAGGAAACTTAAATATCAATCCACACTTAATTGATCAATGGCCTGACGATACGTGACTACCCGTTACGTACACCAGGCCGGCTCGCGGAACTGAGCATCCATCTTGTCTTCTTCGCTACAGCGCTATTCTATCAACTCCCGGTAAGATCACTTACCTTACATGTGCTTAACGAGCGACGTAATCCATAAGACAGAAACGAGGAACCTGCTCGAAACTTCTTCACATTTATAACCCACACAACCAAACATTCCTTGTATATAACTATTTATTTAGAAACACGATCACTAACACAAAATTCTAAGACATAAATTTTCGAACGACACACTTTTTCTTCCTCGCTTCAACGGTCCGCCCGTTTTCTCTCTCTCTCTCTCTCTCTCTCTCTCTCTCTCTCTCTCTCTCTCTCTCTCTCAGCCGCCCATCTGCCATCTACGGAGCGATCCGAGCAACAAATTCTTCAGTCTGAAAATCTACAAGTATAGTTTTACTTTTTTTCTATAAAATTGATGTATTTTCCTCGTTATTAATTTGCTCAATAATCAAGTTGTGCAAGAGATTCGCTCCGCCACCCAATCCAAGCACTGGAGTGGGTGGCGGAGAGAATGAGAGAATAGGTGGGGCTCACACATATACATTATATATTAACGAAAGTCACCGGACACCTAGAAAAGAAACACAACGTAGCATTTATTGACATACATTAGTACGGTGTCGGTCCACCTTTGGCCTTAATGCATGTACTGGCCCTTCGATAAATGATTTCGACAAGGTTTTGGAACACAACGTTAGGCATGCGCTTCCATTCAGTAAACGAAGCTGCCGCTAACTTTTGCTTAGTAGTAAGCGTTGGTACCGAACTTCTTACGGGGCGGTTTAATTCATCCCATAGGTGCTCTATGGGATTAAGATCAGGGCTCTGTGCTATCCAGTCCACACACGATACCGAATTATCGTTAAACCACGCCGAAACGGTCCTTGCTTTATGTCTTGGTGCATTATCCTGCTGGTACCAAACAAGGCTCGGTTCCATAGTATTGCCACAGAGTTGGTTGGGCGTAATTGTCCAGGACATCGAGGTAGACGTGCTGGTTAGCAGGTTTGTCTACGATAACCAATGGGCTGGGACCATACCACGAAAAACACTCCCACAAGAGCACACTGCCAGCTCCAAACTTGACCGTGGGAACAGTACTCTGTGGTAAATAGTGTACCCACACATGGCCATCAGGCTGATGAATCGTGTATCTGGATTCATCAGTCCATAGGACCCGTTTCCATTGATCTACGGTCCACGATAAATGTTATTTACACCATACTAAAGGACGGGTAGCATTCCGAGTGGAGATAAAAGGCTTATGAGCAGCCACACGACCACGGTAACACATGGAATGTTCTCTGCGAATAGGACGTGTACAAACCGAGGTTCCAGCATTTTTACTCACTTGTACACTGAGGTCTTGTGCAGTACTCCATCGATTAGCTGTAACGACTTTCCTTAGGCTTCGACGTCCTCTATCACTGATTTTCTTTGGTCTGTCGGTACATTTTGCTGCTTCAAGCGCGCCATGCGTCTTCCACTTATTCAATACATACAAAACAGTTGACTTGGGTATGTTTGAACGCCTCTGGGTTTCTCTTATGGACAACCCACTAATATAACACCCAACAATATTCCCTTTCTCAAAATCAGTTCTATCCCGCCACGATATTTTCACTGAACCTCACAGTGCAATATGATCGCAATCAGCTGCAGTCTTGTTTCTGTACCATTTGCAGCTGTACCGTGCATCATAACAACGTAAAGGATCCGTTCATTTGCTTTTGAAGGGGTGTCTGTTGACTTTTGTCAATATAGCGTATATGTATGTGGATTTCTGGGCAACAGTTGCAGAGAGGGATAGTGCAGTGGAATGGAAATATCGCAGCAGGGGAAACAAGAAATAATGATTCCTTGAATTATGTTTACTTCCCCTTTCACCTTCCAGTAAGCGTCGCAATGGGAAGATCGGTGCTGGTTCTGCTTCGTATCTGTTCTGTGGTCAAAGACGCTGTAAGTCTCACGTGGCCGTCATGTTAAATACAGGGTAATTCAAAATGATTGCCCCGATTACAATTGACAATAACGTGTCTGTGAAGATAAATAGACAGCTGCTATCCCTACACAAGAAAGAAGGAAGTTTAGAATTTTATTTAAAGTTTTGAATTTTATTGGAACCTACTGCTAGGTTCCAATAAAATTCAAAACTTTCTTGTTGATTATGACTGCAACAGACAAAAAAAAAATAGTCATTGAGTCAGGATTTAGATTTAAATAAGCTCAATAATGGATCTTTTTTTATAACGTTATAGATTTAGTATTTCATTCATGATTTATCTGCTTCTCCGGGCAAACACGGGATAAGATTCTTAACCTCCACATTCGCTAAACATGAATGCCGGTTGCTTCGACTAGCGAATCCTGTGATGGTTATATTCAAATTGATCGGAAACTTGGAACTTGGTCGTTCTGGGTGATGTAGTGGTTAGCATACCCAGGCGCTTTCTCGGAGACGCGGGTTCGAGTCCCGCTTCAGGACAATGAAAATTTTCAAGTTTTCGGATATTATCTGACTTACCATCCTTGCCACATTTACGCCAAAAATCAGATTGTCTTCTTCAAAATTTGAGATTCTTCCTTTTCCCCCCGTGTAAACTTACATACATATCTTTTGTGTGCTACATGCACAAACATTCGAAAAAGTTCAAGGCCACAATATTTTTTCTAGCATTTCATGAGATTGCACATATCATTTCGTGATCGCTCCATTTCATTTTGTAACTGCGTCATACATCTACAGCAAAAAATTTATCGAGCTATGCAACCATTTGAAGCTCATTTGGCTGTATGGTTTCCCTAAAGAGAGATTGCGATTTGTATTTTCTCAATCTGGCCTTATCGGCAAAAACGCATCATTCAGCGTTATCCAGATGGCGCAAAGAGTGATTATATATCAAGAATGATAATCTGAACGCAAAATAAGCACAAATTTGCATGCCAATAGAATTGTTCTTCATAATGTGATAGTGAAATTTAAAGACGATGGGATATTTAGTGACCGGAAGATAAGTGGACGTCCAAGGAAAACAATGCTCCGAGATGGCAATATTATACGACGAATCCTTATGCTTTTCCCGAGGAGTTCCTGCAAGATGATCAAAGCATTTCTGCTTTCTAAGGAGACAGAAATTAGTACAAGAATCCTTTCCAGACGTTTGTGCAAAGAATTTGGATTAAGGTCTCACGAACATGCAGGTAAGCCTTGACTGACTCCTATTATGAAAAAGAAGAGCCTTGAGTTTGATAGAAAACATCAACCGTTGACTGCTGAAAAGTGGAATGAAATTTTTTCCAGAAGAATCAAACTTTCCGCAATTTGTGTCACATTACAACATGTCTGACATCCGAGAAGAAATCGATTTGATGAGAAATGCCAGCTGTTATCATAAAACATCCTCCAAACCAGATGGTATGGGAGGTTATGCCAAAAACTGGTACTGCTGCTCCATACTTCCAGCGGTCCAGCACTATCATGAACAGACGTAGATATATGGTAACGATACAGGATAAATTGACACTTCATACGAACTTTCATGGATTCACCTCATTCATGCCTTGTGGTGCTTCGTACTATATATCCACGAGTGAAGGACTTACTGGTTAAGATGAAGACCACATCTTACTTTGCGTTTGGAGTATCAGTGGGCTGGTCATTACCCATACTTAACATCCATGGAGAATGTTCCGGTTGTTTTGAAAGATAACGCCACAGAACAACAGCTAGAAAACACAGAATATTTGATTGAAGCCATCAAATGCCAAAGCTTTGATTGAAGCTGTAAAGCATGTTTGGTGAAAGGAAATATCGCATGAGTACTACGAATTTCTCATTTTCAATATGGCAAACCATCTTCAGGCAGCAACTTCCAAAAAAAGAGACATATACCAAATGCTAAATCTGAAAAGTTTTGAGGCCTTTTGTTGAAAGAGTCTCTAATGAATATGTTCTTTACACATTTTTGAAATATATTTTCGAAATAATTATATGATTAAATGACCGATGAAAATTTAAAAACTGTTAGGTGGTCTTGAACTTTTAAAAATGACTGTATTTAAAACAACATCTGTGATTATCCCAGTTCGAATTTTTGAGTGCAGCATTACAACTAAGGATCCGGATAGAGGGAGGATAAAATCCTTCCTCTTTTTAATTAATTCCTGTTAACTTTCACTAATGTAAAAACATGCATTTCCCTTTGTGGCACTCCTTAAAACGATTTCGCGAAATCTATGGGGTACATAAATTTAAGTTACTGAGCATCACTGCTCCAGGGCATATCTGCATTGCATTGGATGTGTATAGGTTTTTTTCCCCCTTTCGCTTCCTTCAGTTAAGCTGATAAAATGCAAAAATTGTTTAAACGCTCAATGAAAAATATCAATAAATAAATAAATAAGAAGGTGGGGCCTCCAAAAATCGATTATGCACAGAGTCTCTTAGGAGCTCGTTATCCCAAAATGGGATTTTTAATTCAGTGCTGAGCACCAGTGCAATTACGGAACTTCGCCCGGGGCTGTACATTTTCATCTTAATTAATCGCGTTCGTGGTTTCTAGCGCTCTTTCGAGGCAAGAGGTGATTATCCGTTTGCATGGGACAAGTCCTTTTGATGCAGGTGATTCTGGAGAAGTTTCATACTCGATGCCCCCCAGGCCTTCACCTCCGCAACACAAAGAGAACAGCGTCATTAATACCAATTTCCTTTCAGACTTTGATCAGCATTATGGGAGGCATTGACACCTCGTTGGGAATGTTTGTTAACATTAGCTGACATAACGCTGGTAAAACTTTACAACAGGCTGCCAAATCTGCGTATCGCGCTTGTACCTCAGACGCTACAGAAATAAAATGTATACTAATGGACACAAAAATGCAGGATAGAGGGGGTTCAGACTTGGCACAACAAAGTACATGGTGTGGAGTACCTATGTTTAGAATGACGTCCTTCCTGTGAGGATGTGACCCAATCTCTGAAAGTGGTGTGTTTCACTTTTTTTTTATCAACACGTCCATCAAGGATTCGCAATATGGATCCATCAGGTTTTGAATAGAGTCCTTCTGGACTTTCCATCGTTGTTTCTTCCTGGTGAACTCGTAGTGTCTGTGCTAGATCTAGACGCACTCGGATAGGATTAAGACAGCCAGGATGATTTCAAAAGGTCAAAATTCGGAGAAAGTAGATTATGCACTATTTGACGTCCCATCGGAACGTACGCAGTGTAAGGCGTCACATCAAAGCGTGCTGTGATGAATATTTCTATATGATTTTCCTCTTCAGCCTCTGTTTTCTTATGCAAATTTAGTTGCTTCTTTGTTAAATGTTTTTCACTGAACATCACATTACTTTCCTGAACTACGTTTTCAGGAGCTGCGGGGGAGCTAGGGTGGCCTTCATCCTACCCAACTTTTCTTTGAGCCAACCTTTAGTCCACCACCCCCAAAATATATTTAAGCAGTTAGAACACATGCTGAGGCAAACATCTCAGAATTTAAAGAACTTGGGTAATGAATGTTTTGAATTCGCAGAAATTTTGTTATGTAAGGTGAATTTTATGTTGTACTGTTGTGTGAAACGGAAAGAGCCCTCTAAGAGAATGTCTAAGAAAGTAGTAAAAAGGCACCATTTTCGTGATTTTGGCTTAAAAAGATTACAGAGAGAGAGAAAGAGAGGTTCTTTATCAGGTTACAAACTAAAAATTCATAAACAAGTTTATAGCAGCAATTATTAAAATACCATAAAAAATGACGTAAGCAAGCAAAAATTGCGAAGAGATAGTAATTTTTACAGGCCATGATGGTTTGCATCCTTCGTTCCCAGCATTATATACCATGAACAAATATCACGTACACTGTGTACCTGAAAGCTTTTGTATCACTGGGGCTAACATCAGAATCGTCGGGCATAATACTGTATATACACTATCTACCAACAAGTAATTGGACATCCCTGCAATCGACGATATCTGCGGTCCTGATACAAGTCACGGCCGCCGCCGTTAAATATCGTATGGGAAACAACAACGCAACCAGTCGCATGCAAGATGCCACGCAGTTCGGAGCTCTCCGATTTCGAGAAAGGTGTAATCGGTCGGGTATTACAGAAATGTCCGATCCATACGTGAAATAACCAGCGAGTTGAAGTACCCAAAATCGACAGTGGCCTACGTGATTGGCAAGTGGAAGATGAGGGGTGACTGTCGGAATGGGCCCCGACCTGGCAAACCCGCAAAACTGGGAGTTACAGACCGACGGGTGCTGGCCAGAGAAATTCGGACGAACCGCACCAAATCGATAGGGCACATTTTCGAGGAGTTTCAACAGGCATCCGGGAGTGTTTTTTCGATGAATACCATCAGTAAGGAAACCCATCTACTCGGTTATCATGGACGTGCTGCCGCCCACAAGCCTTTGATCACCAAGTCCAATAGCGGTGCTTGGCTAACGTGTTGCAAAGAACGTCGACAGTGGACCGTTGAAAAGTGGAAACAGGTTCTCTGGAGCGACGAATCAAGGTTCACTCTCTACTGTTGGGATTTATGGGTCTGGGTTTGGCGTCTGCCTGGAAAACGCCTCCCGACGGAATGTATTTTGCCAACTGTGAAGTTCGGCGGCGGTGGAATTATGCTATGGGGGTGTTTCTCCTGGTATGGCATGGTACCCTTGGTCGCAATTCCTAGTAGACTCAACACCGAGACCTACTGCACCATTTTGGATGACCATGCGCTTCGTACGTTGTGGCAGTTTTATGGTGTGGACCCATGTTACTTTCAGGATGACAATGCCTCCTGTCATGTTGTGAGGTCCACTATGGCTTGGTATGGTGACAATGCGGTTAGTCGAAATGACTGGCCTGCGCAGAGCCCGGACCTTAATCTTATCGATCACCACTGGGACGAGTTGGAGCATCGACTTAAGGGGTGCCCCCACCGTTCGAAATCGGTGAAGGAACTGATCTGTCATCTCCAAGCTGAGTGGAAGAAAATACCGCTAGCCGTCGTACAACGCCTGGTTGAGAGTATGTCCCGCAGGGTCGCAGCTGTAATCGCCGCTCGTGGAGGCTCCACCATTTATTGAAGGTGAATAAACTCCGTTTTCCTTTGCTATCACAGGTGTCCAATTAATTGTTGGTAGATAGTGTATGAACGGAATTCGTTTTTAAATTCTGACAAGCTTTTCAAAACTGTACCCCTCTCTTTCAGTACTTGGCCCCTAATAGCTCCCCTCCCCCTTCCAGATCTGAACTTCAGACGTTGCTCTGCAGCTTTTAAAGTCTGGCAACTCCGACAGTGCGTTAGAGCAACATACACCGATGAGTCGTTACATTATGACCACCTACCTAATAAGCTGTAGGACCCCGTTTAGCCCGCAAAACAGCGGCCACTCGGCGAGGCATCAATTCGAAGAGGTGGCGATAGGTATCCTGGGGTATCTGGTACCATAATGTCAGCAACAGGTCCTCCAGTTCCCGTACACTTCGGGGTGGGTGTGATTTGACGCGAACCCTTTTCCCCAAGTCGAACCACAAATGTTTGATTGGATTCGTGTCAGATGTATTTCTAGGCCAGGGAATTAACACAAAGTCACCAGCATGTTTCTCGAACCATTCCTTGACGATTCTGATAATGTGGCATAGCGCATTATCCTTTTGGTAATGGCCATTCCCAGCAGGAGACATAGTTGCCATGAATTGGTGAACTTGGTCCGCAACGATGTTCAGACACCTGACAGCTGCAAGGGATTGTGCTATTGGGATAATGAGGCCTAAGTATATCAAGAAAATATCACCCACAACATAACACGGCAGTCGCCAGCCTGTTTCCGCCCAACAGTGCATTTATATGCCATAGCCTCTGTTGATAATCGGCGTATCAGCGCCCGGCCGTCTACGTGATGCACAAGGAATCTTGATTGGTGAGACAAGGCCACTTTCTTCCAATCTCAATTATCTTGGGCCCATTTCTAGCGCTGTTGGCGATGGCGTGTAGTGAGCATGGGGACCCGGCTGTGTACGCAGGCCCATTTGCAGAAGGCTGTGATGAACTGCGATCTGTGACACAGATGTAGATGCTGGTGATCTGTCGCACTGTTGGCGACAAATCACCCACTATCGAGCGCCACACCTCTCCCACTACTAGAGCTGATCGGCTATTGTAGGCAATGGATCCACAGACCATAATTCCTGCAGTGGGGGAGATGTGGCGCTTGATAGCGAAGTCGGGATTTTGCCGTTGTATCCGGGACCTCCACACCCGGTCACGATTATCATATGTCCCCAAAACGAAGCAGCATTCATCGCTAGACATCACACGTCGCCAGTATGTGACGTTTCACGTCGCTGTAGCCTGGCACAGAGAGGATCAGCAGATCGTGCGCCAGGCACAAACGGATTCTACGAGGACCCGGTCTACTCTACAGGCAGATGTAGCGGTTCCTGTGTGCCCACGAACCATTTCCCGACGTCTGGCGGAAGCGAATCTGCGATCCCAGCGCCCCTTACGTGTTCTTTCATTAACATTCGGAACATCGCCGGCTCCGTGTGCAGATACCGGCGGTCCTCCTGGTTCGTCCAGAACCGCTTCGCCGTGTGGAAGTGCCGTCACGTGTCCACTGCTCCCAACACAGTTGGACGGTATGGTCAGAACGATCCACGTGGCGGGTTATACGGCGCGTCGAACACCCTGCGGTTTCCAGCTCGATGATTAGGCATCTCTCAAAGTCCGTAAGTTGCGTAAGGTGCTTTTCTCTTTCATGGGGCATCGACTACATGCCGGTTTATAAGGCTGCCGGTTCGTGCTTACAGCGCCACCACAGGGTGTGAAGTCATGTGCAATCGCACCAAACGTGGATCATTTGCATACCAGCACTCATTCTAGCTAGTTTCAAAGTTTTGCGGTTGTAGCATGTTTTCTTCTAGGTGCGCAAATTTCATTGTCCGTGAGTGCATCTAATCTACAGTATGTGAAACTGCATGTACACAGAGAGGACAGAAATCGCGGAACACCTGGTTCTTGAGAAATGAGACACTGTCGCCTATCTTGCATGTCAGCGAACCCACCGCTTGGCAGGTATATAGGTAAGAAGACATCACTGCATTCAGGTAGATGGAAATTCGATGTCATTGTTGACAAACGCTGTCAGTTAACAGAGTTTGAGAGAAGAATTATCGTAGGTACCCGACGCATAGGTCATTGCATCGTGGAGGAGGTACAGCAATTGCAATTTTCCCGTTCGACCCTAACAGGAGTGTATCGGAAATATCAAATAACATCGTTTCGTTCTGGAATTACATCGCATCGTGGATAGCGTCGTGGGCGGAGTAAGGTTGTGGATGAAAGCGACTGTCGACGTCCGTCTCGCACGGTTGCAACCAACCGAAAAGGGACGGTAGCACAAATCACCACCGCCTTCAACGGGGAAGGTTTCAAAAACGTCTCCATCTGGCGATTATTAGATGCAGTAGCTTATGGAAGACCCTATAGAGCCAATGTTAACACCACACCACCGGATTGGTAAGCCTGAACTGGGGGAAAGAACATTGGCATTAAAATATTACATGGATTTTAGGGATTTTAAAGCATTTTAGTGTTAATTCTTTTTCACGTAAGGTCAACCTGCATTGGAGTGTTCTAAGACGCTTTCTAGGGCGGCATCGATGATTACATGTTGTGAAAATATGTTTTCCAGGGATTCGTTCTTTGTTTGGAAAATTCGTTTTAAGTGCCTAAAACGTTTTCTTAGCCTACGCTGCAATCATTGGATATTGCCATCATCAGAGCGTTTGGATTAGGTGTGATTGTTCCATTGCATCAGAGGCGTCCGGCGCTTCTGCCCTTCGAGCGAGTACGGGCACAGGGGTCTGGGAGGAAGAGAAAGAGGAGTCTTGGGAGAGAGAAAGCTGGAAGAAGGTGATTCTGAGAAAAAGCATCAGCTTCTGGTTTCCTCGACCAGGAGATGAAGGAGTGTAAAATGGCCAGTTACGTAAAAAATAAGCGTAGGAAACAAAAATAAGTATCGAACTAAAAGATTCAAGTAGTACCTTTGTAAGATAATTCCACAGAATAATCCGAATACTGAAATTAGATAATAATACATAACTGATTTGATATCACAAGTGATTTTCAACCTTTTCGTGAAGTATAAATCTTTCGTAGCATCCGCAAACAGTTACAATTATACATACATTACCGAACCCAAACGGGGAAGAAGAGTCCCCGTAAAAAAACCTTCAGTGATTCAAGATGGAGCTTCTAGTCTGATTAGTCCCTTTATCAGTTATCTCACGCAGATGGAACGGTGCCGATTTGGAGGAAACCTCACAAAGCGATAGACCCAGCATTTCAACAAGTAATTGTTCAGTCTGGTGGGGATTCGGTTATTGTCTGAGGCGTACTCAACTGGCACACATTTTGACCTCTGGTACATCTAGATATATTTCCCAACCGTTCACGCTACATGACCTTCCTTGCAGACCATCTGCATCCGTTCATAGTCATCATTCACCGACTGGGCAACGGACTCTTCCAGCAGAACAGTGCGCCTCCTCACACAACCATAGTGACTAGAGCACGGTTAGAAGACCATTCCACAGAGGTTCTGAACCTTGAATGTTCCTCCCGTTCATCGGACATGAACTCTGTGAAAAGACTTCGGGATGCTATTCAAAGGTCCGTTCGAGCTTTGAATCCTCTACCCAGGAATGCGGCTGAATTGTAGACAGCGATAGAGCATGTGTGGATGGAGATACTTGTGGAAACCTTTCGTGAGCTAGTGGACTGCCCTTACCCGGGAGAAATTTTGGCCTACACGTTACTAGGTATGAATCCCATGATTTCCGTCCACTCAGTGAACATACACAGTCGAGTCGCATTCGCATTATTGTGACCACCTCCTACTTTTGACGTCAACAAGGCGTAACCAATGAAAGAAGGCACGTATCTTGAGTTGGCTTTGAGGGTATGTAAGGTGTGCGGTAGGCATTCTGAAAACATATCACTCGTTGCTCTCATGGACAAAAGGAGCGATTTATCAGTTTTGCAAAAAGGGATGATAATTGGCTTTCGGGCCAAAGGTGGCAGTATTTCTGAAGCAGCGCAGTTTGTGAACTGTTCGCGTGCTGTGGTTAAACTGTATCGTGATAAGAGAAATGGCATCATTGCGAATGAGCGACGTGGAAACTGCGGAGCACCACATGCCATTGATGGGAGAGGTGAATGTCGGCTGCGAATGTGCGTGAGGGCCGATCGACACGCTACAGTGGAGCAACTCACGGGTCGAATGAACCAGGGGGCTACCGGAGGTGTGTCTAAAACAACAGTTCAGCGAACCCTGCTTCGTATGGGGCTCCGATGCAGAAGTATGGTCACTGCACCTATGCTAACGAAAGTACGTCGGCAGGAAAGGCTTACATTTGCACGGCAGTATCGGAATTCGACCTCCGCAGATTGGCAAAGGATTGCTTCCTCCGATGAGTCACATTTTCTGCTTCATCAAATGGATGGTATTTGGCTTATCAGGCGAGAAACAGCGTAAAACAAATACTCTTCAACCATTGCTGGAATGAATCCGTCCTTGCAGACCCCGTACACCCATACATTCTGATTGTATTTCCTAGGGCTGATGGGATCTTCCAGCACGACAATGCGACGTGTCACACAGGTAGAAATGTCCGAGAGTGGTTGGAAGAGCACGATGAAAATATCAAATCACTCTCCTGGCCCCCTCATTTCCCAGACTTAAACCCAATCGAGCATCTGTGGGACCACCTCGATCGTGTTGTTCACTCTCCACACAGCACAGAATTTTTCGTATATGTTACAAGTACGTAGCATTGAAACATTGAGATTTTTCAGATACGTTGCTCAATGTAACAGTAATGTTTCAGAAACGGTTACGTCAAAATGTCCTCAAACGTTACATAACTTTGAAACATAACCGATACGTTACAGTGAAAGGTATCCGAACTTCAACATAACAAAATCACGTTACTGTTACGTATTTGAAAGATATTTGGAACTTCGTTACATTACTGTTACGTATTTGAAAGATATTTGTGACATCATCATATTACTGTTGCGTATTTAATACGTTGAACATAATAGTTTTAATAAACTTTGTAAAATCACAATAAAAAGTATTACACTCAACAGTTGTTTCAAAAGCAACAACAGTCGTTTCAAAAGCAACAACAGTCGTACTACGCGTTGTTTACGTTTTCACAGGTTCAACGCAGTCCGCTGTCCATTGGGAACAGTGGCTGCGTTTATATATTGATAACAAAAGAAAGAAAAATCGGTCCCAAATTAGGGTGTCGAATTTCTATTATACATGTGGAATAGACTACATGTGTGTATTTCAGTGAAAAAAAGAAAGAAAATCAAATTCGTCATTTCTCTAAATACCTACCAATATGAAATTTCTCAGCGTCAAGTAAAAAATATGCTGTTACAGTATACTAATACAACAACACATCCATCTACTTAGAATTTATAAAATGCTTTTTAGAATTTAGAAATTATAATAATCAAAACAATTACTTACTTTCAGATGATCTTGAATCACAAAAAAAAAAAAAAAAAAAAAAAAAGGATGAAATATTAAATCAACGAACTAGCTAACTCGAGTACGACAGTATCACCAAAGAATATCCCAGTAACACGTGGAAATGCGACGACGAGAGTGCTTCGGTGAAATGGCATAAATGCGCATGCACATCCACGCCGTTGCTAAACCAAAAATCCTAAATATCGCCGGAATGTAACATCAAAGTAGCAATTATGTACAATGAAAACTATAAAACAGTAGTATCGGTGAATGCTATTTTTCACGTAACGGTAATGTACAAAGAGTTATGCTCCAAAATAGATATTACTGAAACGTAATTTTAAGATATCTCTGAAAGTGTAACGAAATAGAGAGATTGTAACATTATTGATACATATGTGAAACGTTTTGAGTTGTATGGGTATGTGGATCCTCCACCACGCAACCTCCAGCAGCTGTCAGATGCACTGCAGTCAGCATGGCTCCACATACCTGTGAACACCTTTCAGCACCTTATTGAGTCGCTCCCAACCCGTCTATCTGCTGTCCGCGCTGCACACGGCGGTTACTCTGGATATTAGCTGGTGGTCACAATAATGTGATTCGACCGTATGTATCTCATCGTAAAAGTTCAAGTTTTAGTAAAGCCTGTGATTTACGCGTTATACCAAGGTTTCATCAAACAATCCTGGTAAAATCCTGAAAACTATTCCTGTGTTACTTGGGGGTTTTGCTTAATAAGTGTTAGGAAAAAGAAACTGGTAAGTCGACGGATGTTACTTTAATTGAGGAAGGCAAGGGGGATGCTGGCAAAGTTCCAACGAGGAATTCAAAATGTATTTAGAGTGATTTATGATGATCTGGGAGGAAACTTCAGAAGGGCGCTAGGAATGGATAATTGCTACAAGCCAAAAATAAAAAAAATGTCGTCTGAGAAATGTCCTAAGGCTGAAATCGGTCAAAATGTGAGGGTAAAACTACCTGAATACAGTAAAAAGTAATCCACAATGTTTATTAGCAATGATTGCAGAATCCAAGATTACAAAGTCTACGAGATTCGTACAAAGTATGTGAAAGTAAAGCAGCTTACATTTTATGGAGAAAAGTTCCTATCAATTAACGTTCGGATGTGAAGATGCAAGTGTTGGAGAAGTTGTCAGAAAACTATCTCTGACTGGAGACCAAGGATTAAAAAAAAGTGCAATTGTTTGAAAAACTGTTTAAGTGATTGGGCAAATCTTCTGGTGTGTTATGTAATTCCGAATGTCATAATGCCTCACCTTTTTGTAACAAGTAAGTTTTGAAACATCTTTAAAACAAGGTATTTATTTTTTTATGATCAAAATTTGTCATATTGGTTTTTCCTTTCTCAATTTTTCTGTTTTTTGTAATATTTTATCTGTTATTTTGGGTGTTGTTAACAGTTTTAAAAATACAACTTAGATAACAAATGTATGTTCAAAAAATTGCAAATTTTCTATAACCGAAAGTAAGAAAAACCTTCGATTACAAAAGCGAGTTACTAAATTTATTCCCTTTTCTGTATTTTGCCTACATATTTTGATTTTTTGTACATTTTAAACACTTTTCCAATAGTAAAGAAGTATTTTTTTACTTTTACTGTCATCATGTTTTACCAATTGCGAATGATAAATGTCTAGTTGGAAGAACGTTGAACATACTGCGAAATGCATATTCAGGGCAGATCAAAGTTTTCGACTTTCACTGCCTGTGCTTAGGGTACATCCTAACATTTACCAATACCCATTGGTAAAAAACGCGGTCCTTTCTTAGAACTTTACGATAAAAACTAGGATTAAGGCGTAGGCTTTACCAAACTATGAGCTTTTATAAAAACGTTTGTGTTAGTGTGCTTCAATTTTTATATACCTCGCACATCGAAGAAGAAATTTATAGGCTTGTTGCACTTGATTGAAGAACATTTAGAAGAAACTACGATTTTCAAGAGCAATTTACAATTATGTCTTAAAAGAAGAGTACTCGTATTTATTCAATGCATCATTCCAATTCTTAAATATGGATCAGAGACATGAACCTTAACTAAAAAGGATATTCAGAGGCTGAAAACTACTAAAAGAAGAACCGAGAGGTGCATACTTGGTTTGACAAGGAAGGATAGAAAGAAGATCTTAGGGATCAGGAAAATGACGTAAGTTGAAGACTTCATGATCAAGGTAAAAATCCTTAAATAGCAATATGCTGCACAAATTTCTGGAAGAACTGCCACCGTTGGACGATATAAATACTGGACTAAATTCCAAAAGGCAAGAAAAGACCCAGAAGAAGACCGTATGGGGGTATTGGTGGATGAAATTCAATAAAAAATGTTGTGGAAGAAACTTCATGACAGAAAGTTGTTGAACAATCTTGGGAGACAGCCATGGATTGAAAGTTGCTGTTGATGATGATGGCAGCCATGCCGTTGGCGCGGTGGTCTAAGCGCTGGCTTCTGATCGGGTGGTCACGTTTATTTGTGCTCCTGCACTTTGAGTGATATTAGTTGTTTTGGGGAGTTTCCTGTTAGGTATTTTATGTTATTTCGTTTTGTGAATGTTGTATGCTTAAGTTGAACCTACAAATTCGTTGGAACAGCCTTTTTTTTTTTTTTTTTTTTTTTTTTTTTGTGTATTTTCCACCGACGTGGGTGACTAGGTCAGTTACTCACTTCAGTGTTACAAGGTTACTCAAGGAGAGTACCTATGCCTTCAAGCATACTGTGGAAGGTGGGTTCCTTTGTTTTTAGTGTTGCAAGCCGCAACACTAGGTTTTAGTTTAAGTTCCGTGTTAGTAGTCAAGATGATTACGACCTCATCGTCTAAGTCGACGTCTGATGCTTCTGTGCCTATTCTACTCGAATCTTCTATATCAACGACCAGTGTGTCTGCTTCACAGGATATATCAGTAATGGATACCTCCACTGTGATCTGTCATTCTTCGGAAAGTGTGTTAAGTGTTGTGCAACAAATTGTGAATGAAGGGGTCGGAGCCGAGGGCCCACCCCCACCCCTTCTCAGCACCTATGTGACTGCTGTCCGTCCTGCGAATGTACCTTCTGCAGCTTCAATAGACTCTCAATATACGATTACACGTGTGGATAAAGTTTTACGACTGAAAGTTCCGGATGACTCTGTTCTAGGTAAGCGTTTCTCAGAAAATTTATCTTTCACTGTTTATGTTCCTGCCCTAAAGGACACCCCAAATCCCTCGGTACCTGGATGCAATTTCAATGGTTGTTTCCAGAGAATCCATCAAATCAGCCATCCGTTTTGGTGGGGGAATCGAAGTGCGCTTTACCCTAAAATCTGCTGTTGAAAAAATTCTTCAATGTGGTGTAGACATTGGTACTGTGCATCTGCAACCGACACCTTCTATTCAGCGCCCTGTTACCGTCACTCTGGCACCCGTTCCCTCGAGACTTCCTGATGAACTATTAGTAAATGCGCTTAGTTCCATCGGCAGAGTAGTAGGTACAACAAAATTTCTCTCTGCTGCAGGCTTAAACACCCCCTATGCCTATGTGCAAGGAGGACGTCGTCAGTATAGGGGGATTTTCCCTACGTAACAGGCTCTGAAGGACAGGCCTACCTCCGTTGAGGTTATTACAGACTCAAGAAAATACACGTTTGACTTATTTGCAGGAATGCAGTGTTTTTATTGTAAAGGGGAAGGGCATCGGGTGACCTAGTGTCCTCACAGAAATGTGCAGAATAATTCTACTTCAAATCCTGGAGCCGTTGAGTCATCATTCTGTTCTGAGCCGTCAGTTGCTCAGACACCAAACCTGGAATCAGTAGATAATGCTATGTTGAGTACAGACAGCACATTTCAGAGTCTTATTATTCATAACTCTGCAGCTCAGCAATCCCCTTCTGTGGAAGTACCTGATAGTGGTTATCAATTAGAAGATTACCCTGCCTTGCCACCGTCGGGGGGAACACGAGTTTCTACAACTACGTGTAAGAGACCTTTGACCCCGACATCTCCTAAGAAAAAGAGAGGTCGATCACAAACCAGGTCCAGCTCGAAAGCGACACGTTCTGGTGGACCCTCTCAGTCGCCGAGTCTTGAACGAAGCAACTCTTCCTCTTCAACCCTAAAACAGCCTGAAACCAGTGTGAGCTATCAGGAGGTTGAAATGGAAATACCTGATAATCTGAGTGACACCACGTCGACACATTCTGATATTGAACCATATCCAGAATGTGCGGAAGACTTTGATAGATATCTTAAAGATATAGAAGTGCCAGTAACGCCATTATCTTACTTCGAACTAGTTTCTCTGTATGCGGTTCCTAAGAGAACTAGCATCATGAAAATTCCTTGCATTCAGAAAAATCTGTCTAGAGTGCCGGAATTGGTTTCACAGTTATCTTTTTACATGAACTGTTCCACAAGCACTCGACCACCACACCACAAGTGCACTTATTTTGTCGACGTATTCGTTATTTATTAAGAATGCTTCATAAACGAGTTGAGGGGGTTTTGCAGCCACCAAATTGAACTCTAAGGTACTATTTGTTTCTTTTAACTGCCGAGGTTTAGCGGCGTCAGCAGCAAATGCATTGGTTTTTGAAGATGTCCTACCTTTAAAAGCGGATGTTCTAATGTTGCAAGAGACTAACTGTTCGGCAGGAATCAATTTTGCTCGCTGGCGCCGCTGGCCTTATGCTTTTTATCATAATTACCGGACACATGTTGGTTCCGGAACTGCAATAGCATTTCATTCCCGATTTCACTCTATATTACAGAATATTGTCGAGTCCCAGAGCCGCCTGGGAGTTTTTCAATGTATTTCGTTTTGCCTTCAGCCCAGTCGAATTCATCTATTAAATATTCATGTACCTCAAAATAATAATGAAGCTACTGATCTCCTGGTTCATGTTGCTGCCGTTCTTGCGAATATTCCTCCCTCAGACCTTATTCTTTTTGCTGGTGATTTTAATTGTACACTTCAACTTTACGTTGATAGAGATAATTCACATGAAAGCCGTCATTCTTTAGTTTCTCAGCTCTCTCAGATTGTCTTCAACTTTGACCTCCAAGATGCCTTCAGATATCTACACCCAACTGAACGAGAGTTTTCTTGGTTCCCCCTATTCATTTAAATTGTGCTGCGGCCAGACTTGATCGATTTTATGTCTCCCGTTTTATTCGTCCGTCTATTATTTCAGTCAATCACGCACCCTCTGTTTCTTCAGACCATAAGCCAGTTATTCTTTCCCTCTGTTTTCAGTCTATTGGTATTCCACGGCCGAGTGTTTGGTCTTTAGATGATTCGTGTCTTCAAGATCCTGATTTTAATACTGAAGTTGTTCTTATTATCACTAAAGCTGTTACTCAATTGTCTTTTGTTTCCGACCCAGCGGCTCTGTGGATCTCGACAAAACAATCTATTGTAGCTTTTGCGAAGAAATATTCTTTTACTATCAGAACCCGGCGTAATATGACTGTGTACAGTCTCCGGCGTGCGCTTCAGCGAATCCCACGAACCTCATCGGATTATGATCTCCTTGAAACGAAATTACGAGAATGTCTTCAAGCCTCTGTTTCAAATGTACTGACCCGTCTGAAATACTCATTTCTCAGATTCGAAGAAGATCCTTTTCGCAGTCTCCGTTCCCTCGAGGTACGAAGAAAAAAAAATAATACCATTGTACAACTCACCCTCTCTAATGGCTCAGTAACTACTGACCCATATGTTATATGTAATCAAACTCATGCGTATTATAGCCAACGTTTTCAACGTACATTAACACAGCCAGCCTCTTCTGCACCACTTTTGCAAGACCTTCCGCAAGTTCCTGAATGCTATGTGTCCTCTCTAAATGCTCAGATCACCCCTCAAGAAATCCGCAATTCGATTTACAGTTTAAATGATCGTTCCTCACCTGGAGAGGATGGGCTTTCCTTAAAATTCTACAAAACATTCCTTTCTTATCTCATGCCACTTCTCCTCAGTTGTTATACTTTCCTTTTTTCATCTTCAAGTTCTTCTTCCCATGCTTTCAGCTTTGCTCTGCTTCGCCTTATTCCTAAATCTGGCTATCTTGGTATTTTATCTAACTGGCGACCCATCTCTATACTTAATACCGACTATAAAATCTTTGCTAAACTACTCGCACTCCGTCTGAATCCTGTTCTATCCTATTTAATTCATCCTGACCAAACTTACACTGTTCCCACCCGCTCTATCGCTTCTAATATTACCACGATCCGTGATCTTAACACTCTCGCATCCCAGCTAGCAGAACCCCTTGCTATTTTTAATATTGATCAACGACAGGCTTTTGATTCCATTAACCATACTTATTTCTTTACTGTCCTTAAACGCTTTGGATTTCCTCCCTTCTTCTGCCAGGCTCTTTCTAATCTGTATTCAAACTCTTTTTTTCGGGTTCGTACTTCGACTTTTATTACTTCTGCTATCCCTTATTCTAACGGTATCCGGCAGGGCTGTCCCCTGTCGGGTCAACTTTGCACTCTGTTTTGAACCTCTTCTAATCTGTCTCCGTTTCCGACTTCTTTCTTCTGTCCCCCGTGGAGTTGTGTGCACCCGGCACCATCATACTGCCTTGAATGCATATGCCGATGATTTGACGTTATTTTTACGAACAGAATCTTCGTTTGGAATCTTATTATCAACATATAACGAATATGCCGTAATTTCTGGATCAGCCTTAAACACTGAAAAATGCTCAGGTTTATGGACGGGAGCGTGGGCGACCCGTGGTGACCGTCCGTGGGGGCCCGATGGTCTTCAAACGTAGTCAAATTTCTTGGTGTGCACTTCGGAAAACCGGAGGCGGTTGCTGCTGCAGCATGGAACCCCCTCGTTCATTGAATTAATCGAAGACTTGCGCCTCTCCGTCACCTCAAACCCTTTCTTTCATTTTTTAGTCGGGCAATGCTACTAAATGTGTTTGTGCAACCGAAATTGTTTCACAGCTGGATTGCTCACCTTCCGCCACCTTTCTTGCTGAATCATCTGCAGAGAACTTTTGTGGACTTCATTTGGAATATTATTCATTGGGTGCATCGCTCCACGCTTTCTCTTCCAATTTCCTATGGTGGCCTCTCTCTTGCTGATATCACTCGAAAATTTCAAGCCTTTCATCTTCATAACTTTCTTAAGATTTTTTCAACGCCTCTTTCTTCAACGCAAACCATTATCGATACTCTGTTCTTCCCCCGGGGTCCCCACCTTACAGTTCAAACTTTTCTGCGAATGGACCTGTTCCCATTCATTCCCAATCATTTCCCTGACACTTACAAGTCTGCACTTACCCTTTGGCGCTCCCTGAATCCTGTCCGACTCCCCCTTTCCACTACTAATGACCTCCTTGCAGAACCCCTCTTCTTCTCCTCTGCTATCTACTCTTCTACCTCTTCGTACCTTCACTACTCCTCATTTTTTGCCAGTGGAGTTGTGAAGGTCTCTCAACTCGTTGACATTGATCTCCGTTGGAAACCTCTTTCTCGCATTTCTCCCTTGTTTGCAGATACCCCTGTTCATCGTGCTCAACTTCGGCATATCCAGATTTGCATTCAGAGACTCTACCCACAACTTGCTAATCAGAATGGACTTATTCAGAACTCATCAGCCTCACTCAGTCTCCCGTTCATTATTTATCTAGATGACCAGCCGTTTCTTTCACATCAAGTATCTGCTAAACTCATCTACAGGCATTTCATTACATATTTTATCGATCCAGCGCCGATTCCCTCCGTGCCAGAGGCAGAAGTACCAGCAACATGGAGTGATCCACTAACAGCCTTGGCTACTCCAAAGGCAAGGGATATCCATTGGTTACATCTACATAGTCGCTTATTAACCCCACGCACCCTTCATCGTTTTCGGCATCTTACATCGTCACTGTGTTATTTTTGCAATACAGACGGAGATGTATTTCACTCTTACTCGATGTGCTTGTTTTTACAGCCTTTGTTTTCATTGATGTTTCTTTTGCTTCTGAATGTTTGTGCTTCTTTACATACCATGTTTCATTATAATGTTCTTCGCTCACATCACCCATCTGCTTCATCACACAATTCTGTATGCATTTTTCTCATATTGCAAGCAAAATATACAATTTATCAGTACTATCATATTAGTGTCGATTGTCCTACCCTTAGTCGTTATAACGTGGAAAGACGTTTTCTTTGTCGCAGATACCGTCAGTCTGTGACTGCGATATTGCAGGTCGAGTATGATACTGCAAAGACGAGTAACAGTCTTGACAGTTTTCATGCTAAGTGGTCCCCAAGTCATATCTGGTTCAATACGAATAATGATATTGTAACATTAACTGTGTAACGTCCTCGACATTTTGTTGTGGTCAGATCTCTGTCTTCGTATTGTACTGGAGCGTTTTTTGGGTTTTTTTTTTTTTTTTTTGCACTATGTTGTGAGTATTTTTGTATATTTACGTCGGTTAGTTGCCCGACGAAGCGTTCGGCATAACCTCTTTTTCCATAAATTACTGTTGGGTAATTTGTCGTTTTATTTGACTACCTAGTTACGTTTCTCTGTTCAATTTCATAAAGTTAGTGTCTCGTGAATTGTTCTGCTTCATTGAGTGTCACGTGAGAGTATTTTATGTTATTACGTTGTACCGTCATGTGCTGTTACGGTTTTTCCTAATGATTCGCGTTTATAACTGAATTTTGTATTTATTGTTGGGGAAAATTGAATGCTTGAAATTGCTTGCACTGTCTAGCGATAACATAATGGTCTTTTTTTCTGCATTATCGAACCCATAGTGGTTAATAAGAATTTTACTATGTCTGAAGTTTTTTCAGTTGTAGTATTTGTCTTTGCAAGCCTATTGTTAGAGTGACAGACTAATTTAGCTGTTTAGTTTTTGTCTAGCAATAAGTACTTTCTCTGTATGAAAATGACGGTTTCTTTAAGATAATGTAATGCTCATTTGTTGTAATACCATGCAGTTTTCTGTACTTCTAATTTACGATTCTTCCCTTTGAATTTAGCAACATTTGCAATATATCCTGTACATTGAATTTTTGTATTTATCACATCTGAATGATGAGTCCTTTTTGTTTGTTTGTTGCATCTAATGTTACGAGATTTTTACTCGTCTACTTTTTTCCGCAACTTGTTGATGAAAAACGTCTGTGTTTATAGATTGAGAAGCAGATGATTTTTGTTTTCAAGTGAAACTGATTTGTATGTATAATGTTTTTTTTGTTGCAAATTATGTTGCTCATAGTCTCACTTAGCGATATTTTTTCTTTTATGGAATATTGAGGTACTTACAGACAGACAGAAGAACCTATTTTTGTATTAGAAGCAGCGTACCCGCTCGCTTTAAGCAGGTTTTTTAGAGTTAAGGTTTACGCTTATTTTGTTTCATGATTCTTAATGAATTAATATGTCTGTCGTAAAATATAGTTTTACAGCCTGGCAGAAAAAAAAATCAGTATATCATGTTGTTAGTGGTAGCGTACATGTTGCGAGCAAGGTTTTTTTTTTTCCTGGCTTGATGTTTTTTTTTCATGAATGATATGCTGAAATATTTTTAACTTTGTGCGGCCTTTGACAATGTTCAGTTTTACAGATTTTGTATTTTGTTTAATTTTAATGTTCATTATTGTGAATTACCTGATGCTTTCTTTTTTTTTTTTTTTTTGGCTTTTTGTGGTAGACGGAGAATGTTAAATTGATCTCGTTTCTGTTTTCCGTCATTGTAATTTCGCAATACTGTATGTTTGTTGAGTCTTTTTGTCTTCCGTGTAAAATATGCCAAAATGGCAACAACTGTTCCCGGTGAACTTACTGTAAATATTGTTTATATGGTTTTATGGCAATAAAGATATTTTGAAGTTCTGATCATTCGTCCGAGATGGGTACGGTTCGAATCCCTGTGAGGCATGGATGTTACGTTTGTCTTACGGCACTGAGTCTCTCCCTTTCCTGGAGTCAGTGGCCCTAAATTAGAAACGGGCGACTGCTTATAGCCTATTGAGTTTTTTGGTTTTTTGTTTTGGGGGTTTAGCGACCACCGTGAGCTATAAGCAGTCGCTTGCCCCTAATTTATGGCCACTGGTTCCAGGGAAGGAAAAAGAACCAGTGCCGTAAGAAAAACTCAACATCCATGCCCGACCGGGACTCGAACACTGACCATCTCAGACGAATGATTAGAAGCCATCCTTTAGACCGGGGCGACCCAATTGAGTTGCTGACGGTGATCGTTAAACTTCCAATAAAAATAATGATGATGGAGAGATGTACACATTACTTTTTCAAGTTATGAAATCAAAGAAAAAAATCCCTGTCCTGTAAAGATTGATGTCAAAAGTTTGGTATCCAGTATTTTTAAAATTTAATGTATAACTGATATCATAATTTAGTGCTTTGTATATTTTATACAAATTTCGAAACGTCTTTAATGCATTCTTCTTGGTGAGGCAGTTACTTAAAGTTTTACACAAGACTAGCTACTTTTCTTAACTACAGGTGTATTGTGAGGGTGTTCCTGAATGATATCAGTAGAAAATAGTACATCGGTGAATATTGTAAAACAAAGTAAAGTAACTTGACGAAATTTATCCACGCGTTACATCACTTTCTTGCAACATGATGCACCTCGATTCTGCTTTTCTATTTTACTTATTAAATCTAATGTACCAAGAATGAAGTAAACAAATATAAGTTATCAACAATATATAGCGTCCTGTAAATATAGCTTGCGGACAGCTCTGTATGTTCCAACTGAGCGAACAAAACACCATTTAGTAAATTTTGCGCAAACACCCTTGAAATATTTCAGTAGTGTTTTATAACTTATCGGGAATCACTGAACTCTATGTATCAGCTTTATCTGCTAAAATAAAGCCACTGTTTCCTCAGGAAACAGGTGAACTGAATGCCAAAATAAAATAAAAACAAAAAAACTTCGTGGCAAAAATGTGAGACAAGATGAAACCTTGTGATCTTCTTCACGTCTACTGGAGGAGCTTTCCGGATGATATAATTACCGCTTTCGATCAGCAGCAGTGCTCCATTGCTGGCATCACGAACACTGAGAGAAAGAAGAAACGCTTCTGAAGGGAATCCCAACGTGTACTTAACTCCGTAGGAAAATTGCAAGCGGTTGTCTTAAACCTGTGATTAAAGATCGGCTAAATCTGCTCGACAAGAATCAGACAACCCACAAAGCGGTGAAGGCGGGATTCTGACAGAACTTTGCAAAATGGATCCATCCGATACACACATTCATTTTATTCCCCCCTTCTTGTTGAAGATTACGTTTTACTACCTATTTCATTAAGGGTAGCTAGCTACCTGAAACGGATACCATCACCTGCTTCTGTTTTGAGGCAAACGAACGCTGGGTGGGGCATACTGGGGGGACGGGCTTCACTTAGGGTGGGGTTCATGTCCTAAGTTCAGACTGTTCCTGAGTTATGGACATGTTCCATGGGAAAAAAAGTTAACTTATACCATCATTAAAACTAAGCTCTGATATTTAGAACTGGAGATCAATGGCAAAAGATTTCAGATTGTCTTGGATTAGCCAGCGTATTATTACCTCTATCCACTGTAAGACCCTCACCAAGAAACAGAGATAAACCTAGCTTATACCGAATGGCATATTATTTAAATTCTTACATCTGTATAGTAAGAAGTTTAAGGCAAATAAGCTTCAGTACCTTAAAACGAACTGATTTTTTTATCTTAATACCATGATAGATATTCATCTTCATTGATAGATATTCACCTTCATTAGTTGCCAGTTTAATTGACTTATGTTATCGTCGTCATCAATGATTATCGACCCTCTGTTGGATAAAGATTCCTCAAGTTTTCTCTACAAATTTCTATCTTGAGCCAGTCACTTCAGCAGGCTTTCGAATTTCATCCATACGTCTCCCACGTGGTCTTCTTCTTGGTCTTTTCCTGTGTCTTGGTATCCTGTCTAGTTTTTGTCTAACGGTGGTCAGTTTGCTTAGCAATATTTCAATACATTGCCACTTGAGAGTGTTTACTTTGATCATCCTGTTATTAACTTTCGTTATTTCCTAAATCCATGTTCCTATCTTTCCTGGTTAAATCAAGTATGGCCGCCCCGGTGGCACAGTGGTCTAAGGCGCTGGCCTCTGATCATTCGTCGGTAAGGGGTCCGGGTTCGAATCCCGGTGAGGCATGGATATTGTGTTTATCTTACGGCACTGGCTCTCTCCCTTCCCTGGAACCAGTGACCCTAAATTAGGGACGGGCGGCTGCTTATAGCCCATTGAGTTGCTCACGGTGGTCGTTAAACCTCCAATCAAAAAAAAATCAAGTATGCCTCTCTCCATGCTTCTTTCATTTAATGGCAGCCTCTGTGTGTCTTTTTTTTTAGTTAAGATCCATGTCTCTGATCCATACGTATGAACTGGAATGATGCAATGTTTAAACACTTTTCTTGTAAATTAAGTCATAATGGTAAATTGTTATTGAAAACTATACCATTTCTTCAAAAATAGCCACGATTTAAATTTTGTACACTTATTTGTTTTCCTCGATGTGGTCTTCGCTTAATATCGGTTCCCAAAGGTGAAAATATTCATCTGTGAGTTGTAAATTTCCCCTATCAACTTCCAAATCTTCAGTTTTTGTAAAAGCATTGTACATTAATTCTGTTTTTTTTTTTTTTATAGTTTCATTTTCAAATACTTTTCTTTGCCCTTGTCAGGAAGTTCTTGGATAATACACTGCAGTTCTGAGGTTATACTTTCAAAATTAACTATGCCGTCAGTAAAATAATGATGGGTTAAATATTTTCTATCCATCTTTAATAATGTTGTGCTTTAGAGAAAAGCAAATGAAGGATGTATGGATGGAAAGTCTTAAAAAAGGTCGGACAATAAACACAGCAAAAACTAAATATATGGACAATACAAAAAAGGATACAGAAAAGATTTTGATAGAAGTAAAAGAAATTGAAAAAGTAGACTAATACATTTAATTAGGTCAAGTAATCAGTTTTAAAGAAAGACAAGAAAGCGAAATCAATAGAAGAATTATCCAAGGTATTAGAGCCTTTTGGAGACTGAAAGACTATTTAACCAACGATCTACCATTGTGTTTAAATAGAAAAATCTTCGATGCAGAGCGACAATGTGAAAAAATAAGAGTATCGGTTAGAAAGTTAAAGAGAAGAATTTTGGGAATAACAAGAACAGACAGATTTAGAAATGAACTCATAAGAGAAAGAACAGGAATAATAGATATTGCAAAAATAATAAAAAATCAAAATGGAGATGGGTTGGACATGTTGGAAGATTGAAAGATGGACACGATTAATAACAGAATGGCAACCCAGAGATGGAAGGAGACGAATTTGATAGAGATGACCTTCAGAAATTTAGAGGTGCTAAATCGTGGACTATTAAAAAAATATTAAGATGGAGAGATGACCATCAGACATTTAGAGGTGCTAAATAGTGGACTAAATGATCGAGGATGGGTGTCAACAGGCTACGAAAAAGAAGAAAATGCCTCATATATGAGCGTCTAATTAAAAAAGCAATTACTCCTCGAATTTGGCTTAATAATACGAACTTCACAATAAATAATTAATGCAGCCTATTCCCCAAAACATTTTGAATATATTATATAACTAACTGCAAACGAATCCAAAAATCGTTAACTTTCAAATAGGATAGAAAATTAAATAATTTTTCTCACGACCCAGAATTTGGAATCATAAACTTTGAAATCAAAATTTTGGAAATGCCCTCCAAGCAAAGGTTCAATCGCAATTTAATTTACAAAATAATTTCTTTTTATGCAAGTGTTTCTTTATTTTGCTACTTATGTTTTGATTTGTAAAAGAATAGGTGAATTTATAAAGAAATAATTTTAGCTATGACAGTCCTGAGTATTCAGAGTTTCCAAACTTTGTAGCTCAAATAGACACAACTCGCACTTCAGGATTACTGCTATGAACTTTTGTTATCATAAAAGTAAAATATAATCTATCAAAACCAAATTCTGTACTTCAATTCAATGCTACCATCGTTGGAGTTATTATTACGGCCTAATAATCTATAACTCGTCTTATATTCTTCAGACGATTCTAGAGGCCTTAAAGCGTGTAATAAGCTTGATGCGAATTAACTTTCTCTTATAATCAAATTATTTCATTGAAATATGTATGTAAATATGTTTGCGAAACACAAGGAATAACGTAAGCAAGCTATCTATTTTAGTTAAGCAATGCTCGAAAAGTAAATGCCTTTCTCGGTTACGTCATTACTTATTGATTTGGATGGCTTCACTTCAAAGAAAAATAAAAGAATAAAAAGGAATGAACAATGGAAACGCACAAAATAATAAAAACAAGTTAGGCGTTGCGGAGTTGGGTGGAGTGAGTGCATTTCATGAAATTCGTGAAAATGCCAATAAGTGATTTTAACTACACCTTTTAAATCTTTATTTGTGTTACTGATACGTTTCGGAGCTCTTTTGGGTGTTAATTAAAATCCTTGTAGCGGTAACAAAAACTTGTTCAGTTTGCCAATGTTTTTTTGTTTTTTGTTTTCATGCAGGTTTACTTAACATCTCTATTGAGTTCTATGGATGGTCTTGCCTTTTGCATGAACATTAAACGTGCCTTCAAAATTAGTCTACGAGTCATCTTCTGAACGAACTAAATTCTCTAAATGTGAATCAGAAGATTCCGTGAAGCCTCTTTGTAAAGTCCCTGAGAAACGGAAAGCAGTTGCTGTTCAAATTAATATCTCAGATATTAATGATGCTTTAAGAAGGAGTAACTCCAGAATCACATCTTGGCTACCGTAATTAAAACCCTCCGAACAAGAATAAAGATCTGTAATTTATATTTGCGCTGATGATTGATTTGTTTGTTTGTTTGATTTGAACGGATTTCAAGCCAAAATGTTAAAGAAAAATGCTTCAGCTTTCATCTTGGTTTAAAGGGATTCCAAACAAATACTGCTAAATCCTTCTATGCGATTTTTAGATCCAAGAAAAATTTCTCTCCGGCTCATTTTAAAGGCAATCACTCGCAGTCCAACGACAAGAAATCGAGCCGTAGAAATAATATTAATCTAACATTTAAGTGTCATAAAAAAATTGTGCGCCGTGCTACCTATAGGGGATTTATTGCGGCAATATGAACTTTCTTACTTTTATGACTCAATGTTAAATAGCAGTACAAAATTATTAAGGTGATGTCGAAAATCACACCCACGCCAACGCCATGAGCGAAGCAAAAATCGTTGTACGGAGAATTGATCCCTTCTGGGGATACGCGCAGCACCGTCAGACAGCAAAAATCGGAATTTTGAGTGGAGGTAGCGCGCTCGGGGAGCGCTGGCCAGGCAGTCGAGGGTTGAACCCCTTGGACACTAGAAATGAAGTGAATATATGTTGTAGAAAGAGAGCTTGTGTCAACAAAGAGTGGTGTGCTAACTAAAATAATTGCATACGTTGGGGATTGTTTCACTTTGTTCACTGCAGCGGTTTCACAGTTTTATTTTAGATATATTGTATACAAGTCAAACAAAGATCTTCGCTCTTTCCACGTTTGTAAGTGAGTCACGGAAAAATTATCATTGGCCGCCACTGGGAGTCGGAGCCAGGGTCTTTCAGTTATGCGCCGGATATGCTTCTGCTACACCACAGCGGCCTCGAATTCCTGCAGACTCAGACACGCTGGCTTGGCAGTTAGCGTGTGTGAGTCTGGAGGAATTCGAGGCCGCTGTGGTGTAGCGGAAGCATTTCCGGCGCGTAAGTGGAAGACCCTGCGTTCGACTCCCGGTGGCGGCCAATGAGAATTTTTCCGTGACTCACTTATAAACGTGGAAAGAGCGAAGATCTTTGTTTGATGTTCTTGGTCCACGTTAAATGTCTGTATTAATTGTATACAAGTGTATCCACTGTACACAACTAACATTTCAACCGTAGTTTAACAAGCAAGAACAGAAATATTTTTCAGGTGCTGCGAAAAGAAAGAAAAAAACTTAAGCTCTAGTAGCTGATATGAATTTAAATTTTGCTGCTGACAATTATTAATTTGCGAAAATGGATACAGGTATTTCGGTTTGTTCTCTAAATATCTTTGCGAGACGAAATCCAACAGAACTTGGGTTCACTTTCCTCATTGTTTACTTGTTTTGAGCAAAATGGTCAAATTTCGTGCTTGACGGCTGCTATTCTAACTGGGAATGCTTAGCCTCCCAGTACTCTAAGCGCTGGCTTTGGACAGTTCGTTTGCGTTGTCTTAGGTATGAGTCCCGGAAGGGACATGGATGGACTGCTTTTCTTGCGGCATTGGCTCGATGCCGTTCCTGGAACCAGTAGCCTTAAATTAGGAACTGGAGACTGCTCATAACGCTTTGCGTTGCTCATGGGGATCGTTAATCCTTCCCCCACAAAAAAAGAAGAAAAAAACTGGTACGTAACCTGTGGAAAATGAGCGGCTCCTAACACTCGACCATCGAGGCAGCTGTCGAAGAACTTGTTAAAGCGGTAATTAAGATCGGCAAAACATTTCTTAAAAGCTTACAAAACACGAACATTACAGAATTTACAAGAAGAGTAAGTGCGTTGTACTCACGCACTAGTATATATATATACAGTAGCCCCTCCTCATCCGCGGGAAGGGGGATAGCTCGTGGAAACCAACCAATACGTCATCGACGTACCTGATGTAAAGAAGTAGTTTTATGGGGGAAACAGGAATGATGGTATCCTCTAAGTCCTGCAACAAACCCTCAGCAAGCAATGGAGACAGTGGGACCCCATAGGGGCACCTGCCAACTGTCGATAAATAGAACCATTAAAACGAAAATAAGATCTCTTCGAAATAAATCGAAGAGTACACATTATGGAAGAAATTTCATCGGAAGAATAAATGCACAAACCAATAAGTTTGGCTTCAATAAGATCATGAACATAAGAAACGGAAGTGTTCGTGAAAAGAGACACCGCATCGAGTGAAGCCAAACAGTAAGTGGAAATGTTGGTGGACATAAAAGAACGAATCCTAGAAAGTACTTCGGTGGAACTGGAAACTGAGTAAGAAGAAGATCTAATGAGGGGAGCCAGAAATTTGGCTAAAGCTTCCTCAAGATTGCCGGTGGCTCAAACAAAGATGAAACCAAAGTTCGGAAAGGAGTTCCCGATTTATGTAGTTTTAACTGGCCAAATAAAGAAGGAACCCTGTAACCAGGGGAGGGTGCAAACTGATGAACAAAGACATGGGCAAAGCTGGAAGAGGCTTTAATTTTGATAAAGCTGCAACGGTAGCATTAGTAGGATCCCGGCAACAAACTTCGGTGCTAAGATCGGAGATAGCCTGCTGAACCTTGTCAACATATTCATTCCGATTCATGATGACAACCTGATGAGTTTTATCTGCTCGTGTAATAGCTAGACTCTGGTCTTTACGAACAGTACGAAGACTTCTGAGTTCGTCATTCATGGTCCTAGATACAGTTGAGTGTTTCTGCTTAGAATTATTGGACGACAATACACGTGCAACACAATGTCTAGTTGAGTCTTGTATGTCGACTGGGATAACGAATTGGGGGATAACGTGCAATAAGTTAGGCCTCGTATTTTGATAGGCAAACTTCATACTCCTCGTCAATGCTCGTTTCTGAATAGCTCTTAGTGGTTTATCACTAAGATTAATGAAACGTTGATATACCTGATCTGGATTGAACATTGGGGCAAGCTTTGATGGTTTTCCGTCAGTTGCTTGAGCAACAAGTGGTCGAAATTTAGCAATATAAATGGTTTGCAGCTGCTGTTGTCTAGATAAGGTGGCAGCAAAGCAACATGTCAAAGTACGGTCTAAAACAACAGGATGAAGGTTACCAGCAAGTTCCAAATATTTATAGTACGAGTCGCGGTGCAAAAAATCTAACAGACCACGTTTTTGTCGAATGACACTGGATAATCTCTTGGTTTCTGCAATACGCAAAATACGGGCGTCGCGACCCGAAATTAGGCAAAGTCGAATGGTCAGAAACTTTGGCATAACTTGCAAGTCACGAAAACACAATAAAAAGTTAAGATGGGATATTTCAAAAGACAGACTATATTTTACTTTCTAGAAGGCTCTCACAAGCTGGTTCATAGCTGCAATTATGTTAACAACGAAATATTTACCAGTAGCGGCAGGTATGATATGAAGAAATTAACTCGTTCACCAAAAGCTATTAAATCGAAAACAAATGCCGTCTCCTGCACGATACACTTTAATGATAAAAAACTATGTACAATTAAAATAAATACGTTTAAGAACTTTCAACGCCACAACAGCGTCATCCTCAGAAACAGTGCAGCAGTGAGCACAGAAGTGAGTAGCCTATATACTTTACAAGACAAATAGCAGTTAATGCGCATGTGCAATAATCGGCAAAGTCCAAATCAAGATCAGTGGGTACAAGCATAGTTGGTGGGCGTGACCTGGACCAAAAGTGTTCTCCAAGGAAGGGGATAAACACGGGGCTTTCATCGTTACTGCATCTTTCACCATTGACGAATATGTGAATTTGGACTTTGCCGATTATTGCACATGCGCATTAACTGCTATGTGTCTTGTAAAGTACATAGGCTACTCACTTCTGTACTCACTGCTGCACTGTTTATCCGGATGATGCCGTTGTGGCGTTGAGAGTTCTTAAACGTATTTATTTTATTTGTACATAGTTTTTTATCATTAAAGTGTATCGTGCAGGAGACGGCATTTGTTTTCGATTTCATATATATCAAAAAACAACAAGAAGAATTAAACAAAAACCAAGTACAAATGTACAAATTTGAAATTACAAAGCGCCAGAGGCTGCATAAAAGAAAGATCAAACTATAATATTAAAAAAATGCAAAACTCAAAGAGCAAATTTTTGAAAAAACGAAAGCAAACAAAAGTTCCAAGAACGAGCAGAATAACAACCATCCCCAACCGTCCGAAGCAGGCAAGCTCCTAATGATGGAAATCAAACAAACAGAAGAAAGCAGGGAAGCAGATCAATGACTGATTCTCGGATGGCTTCGTCAAGGGCAAGCATAAAGAAAATCACTCATTTATCTACTGAGACCCGTGAATTGTGCGTTTCTGCCAATTTAGTTTGCTATAAGGACAGATTAAATTTAAGGTTAAACTTGTCAAATTAAAAAGAGATTTTTAAAACCAACCCAGCAAACTAAATAACATTGCCCAACCGCACAACAGCCAAGGTAAGCACAACTTAAAACAAAACACGAACTGTCAATTACATTGGTCTGCGATTGAACAATTGTCTGAAATATGTTCACACTTTTTCACAGATATTTGCTGGCTGATTTCAGGAAAAATAGCGCAAACATTCGAACACATACTATTTTTCCACAAAATAAATTTTTCATTTATTTAAGATTTTGTCTGTTTGTACGTATTAAAAAATTATTTTACTTTGAGTTTCTGTGTTTACTGAATTTACTCTCATTTGACAAATCAAATATAAAACGATTATGTTTACAATAAAAAAAGACGTTAGGGTTGGTAAAACCTTGTTCTCACTGAAAAAAAAATAGTTTGAATGACATGAAAATGCAGCCTTTGTTCTCACAAAGCTCAACTGCAACAGTCACAGATGTATGATACACTGGCAAAAAGTGGAAAAAGAACACCAAGAAAGAGACGTCTGATACCAACGAAATTTATACAGCATAATAACGGAATACAGAGGATAACGTGATCAAAACTTTATGGCAAAATACAGCTGTATTTGCTGGTAAACTGAAAAATAACATTTCCATGTAACATGGTCAGTACGAGGTTGAACCGCCATGAACTGCGTCACACTGTGCAATTCTGGCATGGAGTCTGTCGTACAGATGTTGCATGTAAGTTTGGGGTATTGAGTTCCAAGTATCCTCAACCTAGACGCGTAAATCGGGGATGGTCGTGGCTGGCCGTGAAAACCGGATAAGTCCTTGTCCCATAAAATCTCACACGTGCTCAATGGGGGACAAATCCGGTGAATGTGCAGGCCATGGAAGTTGTCTCACACCCTGAAGTGCATGTTGCGTTGCACGTGCCGTGTGTGGGCGTACGTTATCTTGCTGGAAAACACCACGATGGACCGACCTTACAAATGGCACAACAACGGGCTGAATGATGTTGTTGATGTAGGAGGTGCTGTTTAACGTACCCGGTACAAACACTAGCTGTGTACGGGAGTGACAGCTGATAGCTCCCCACACCATGAGACCAAGTGTAGGCCCTGTGTGTCGCTGGAGGATGCAAGAAGGGTGGAGACGCTCACTTGTGCGTCTGCGAACACGCATACGGCCATCGGAGGCTCCCAAGCAGAATCTGCTTTCATCGCTGAACACGACAGATCGCCATTGCGTTCTCCAGTGCAGACGTTGGCGACACCACTGCAGCCGTTCCTGACGGTAGGCTGGAGTCAGAGGTACACATGCCAGAGGCACACGTGCACATAGTCCTGCATCCAGTAGATGGTTGCGGATTGTTCGCATAGTCACCTCAGGTGCAACGGTAGCTCGGATTTGCGTCGCAGTTGATGTTCTGCTTGACAACGCCGCTCTTCTTATGCGTCGATCGGTCCGCTCATCAGTCCGTCTGTGACTCCCGGTTCCACGTCTTCTCGTGTGGGAATGTTCCTTGGACCATCTACGCCACCATCGTACCAATACTTCCCGTCCAATTCGCTCCGCAATACGACGATACGACCACCCGGCCTCGCGGAGTCCGACTAGACGACCTCGCTCAAAGTCCGATAACTGCTGAAATCGTACACGTTTTCCATGTCCAGGCATTGCAGCTTCTTCAGGGTCTTCGCACGTGTCCGTACGCCGACGACTGATTACATTCACTTCGCCGTACTCCTTAAATACCACCGACGATAATTTGAATATTATGCCGTGCTGTGGCGTAAGCGCTCACCAGTTGGTCCCGAAATTAACATCACACCTACGTAAACTCGACCCAATTAACATATGTAAATTTTATGATCGTTCGCCAATTCCTTCTTGGTGTTCTTTTTTGTCTTTCCGCCAGTGTATATAGCGATCTTAAAGTTATGTGCATGCTACCTGGAAAGCAAGGAGGGTGCACAAAATACCCATACTTTTTTTGTGTGAATGGGATTACCCTGAGAAGGGCCAACTCTGGATCAAAGAAGAGAAAACAATGGGCCAGCTGCAATGCTTTAAAAGCAGGAAACAAAATGTTGTCTAAGAAAGTTTGGTTGGTCCCGAAATAGTCCTACCTCCTTTTCACGCCAAACATTGACTTATGAAGCAGTTTGTAAAAGCTTTTCCAACGGAAGGACAGTCTTTTAAGTATATGTGTAAACTTCCCAGATTATAAAATGCTAAATTGAAAGACGGAGATTCTAAAACTTCTAAAAGATAATAAGTATGAAACAGAAATGGGCCGCCCCGGTGGCGCAGTGGTCTAAGGCGTTGGCCTCTGATCATTCGTCCGAAGGGGTCCGGGTTCGAATCCCGGTGAGGCATGGATGTTGTGTTTGTCTTACGGCACTGGCTCTCTCCCTTCCCTGGAACCAGTGACCCTAAATTAGGGACGGGCGACTGCTTATAGCCCATTGAGTTGCTCACGGTGGTCGTTAAACCTCCAATCAAAAAAAAAAAAAAAAAAAAAAAAACAGAAATGGAAGATGATTGGCATGGTGTGACGTACTACAAATGTAAAGCACGTGTCAAGACGACAAATCTGAAGAGATACATTCCGTCCGTGTAGTTTAGTTGGGGGAGCAACTTACTCCAGGGTGAGGGGTACGGGCAAATTTGTGTTTTCACATTGGCGCTTGAACGTAAAAATGGATGTACTTGCCGTTGGGTTCTTCGAAAAATATGTGATGTTTGTTCCACACATCGTTTGGAATTAATGAAAAATGCCTCCTTCACTTCAAAGGCAAAATAAAAAAACAGTTAAGAGGGAGATGATGCGACGTACTACAGATGTAAAGCACCTGTCAAGACGACAAATCTGGAGCGATACATTTCGTCCGTGTAGTTTAGTTGAGAGAGCAACTTAACCCGGAGTGAGGGGGAGCAGTTCGATCTACGTCAAGGACAAACTTGCGCTTTCACAATGGATGTTGTGTTTGTCTTAGGGCACTGGCACTCTGCCTTCTCTGGAACAAGTAGCCCTAAATTAGTGGCAGGCGACTGCTTATTGCCCATCTAGTTGCTCAAGATGGTCGTTAAACATCCAATTAAAAAAGCAACTACAATTGCAGCGAAATATCCTGTAAATCGTACTTTCAATGCAGCTGTTGCCGCTTACATGAATTATTCGAATGCAATTATACAACAGTCTTAGCATGCAAAGCAACAGACAAAAATTAGGGCTCTCCCTTTTCCATGCAGCAACACGGGAATTAAGCATTAGATAACTTAGACTGACATATCCCCAGTCCCTGAATGCTTTTATGTAGCTGACAACTTTCATAATCTCTCGTGGAATTACTTCTATTGCCAAATTTGGTGGTCCCAAAAGGGTGTTTTCCGAAAGCACGGGACTTTTTCATTGTGCATAATGGAACAACTTAATCGTTCTTGAATGATTAATAATGAAATAATTTTCAATAATCGAAGGAAGACTTTGATATTAAATTCATCTTCTTATTCATTAAATCTGTGGAAAATTATTTTTAATAGTATACGAAGAAAATAATGTGTCACTGAATTACTTGCTTCATGCAATTATTTGCATGACATTATTTAGCGCAGCTGATGAAGTGATTAATAGAATGTTAATTACTGAGATACATACATTGACCATGAAAAGAGTTAATTACGGAATTATTATAAAGAATTAAATGATGAAGTAAAGTATCCACGGAAAAGATTAACAAAGTGTTAATTAATGAGATACGTTGTATTCTTTCCCCTAGGAGTCAGGTGTCCATGTTTTAAGTTCCTGGTTGTGGCCGATGTACTGAAAATGTCACAAAACTAATCAACGATCAATTAGGAACCCTGCAATTTAAATGCCCTACGAAAACTTTGTTCTACTTAAAGTGAATTACCTTCCACCTGAACACTGAACTGACAAGAGAAACCAGCTTTGCTTATAGTTGATTAACGGAAGTTAGTCACTGTGCTAATTTGCAGGTGAGGAAACAAGATGGATTGTAGAAACTACTGTGGCATTTCTTTAATTTATATTCGTCGCAAACTTTACAAAAGTATACTGACCTGTGAGTGAGAATTTTAGAAATGTGTTGCTAAAGTCAGCAAATTGAGGGACAGTGGAGATTTAAAATTAGTTATCGAAAAATATATATGTTCCGCAAAATATATGTCATAAGTGGGATGCTCGCAGGATTTGAAGTGGTTTTTGAAGCAATATTCTCAAGAAATAGCATTTTGTGTTAGAAATGTATGAAAGTGAAAAGTAATTTGTGTTCAAAGCGAGCAGAACGCAAGCTGTTTCTTTAATAGCCTTCTCACAGCTAAAACTGACAGAATTGATGATACATGGTTTGAAATTAATTATAAGCTATAATTGGTCTCAAACCACTTGTCATTAATTATTTCTTGCGCTTTTGTGAATGAAGTAGCAGTGAGAGTTGATAATCTTCATCAACCTCTGAACAAATCTTTCATTCGGTAGTTCGGGATCTAGTATTGCACGCTCTAAGCTTACGAACGGCCAGCTAAGTTTGTCTTCCAAAGTGTTCAAAATAAAGATAACTGATAAAACGTTAAGTTAGTGGGTTGTTTCTATGAAAGGCTAATATATACAAGTTACTTTTTTTGTGATCTTCAGTTCAGCAGAAGTTGACTAAATTCAACTAATTTCCGCCCATTGAAATAAAGCTAATGTAGATAATGTACTTGTGCGTTTTTATTTAAGGACTTAACAATTTAACGACCATAGCGCTCCAAACGCCCGTACGTACAAACGGCCATAGCCGCTTAAAACGCCTTTCTAGAGTTAGTTAGATTTCCAACCCTTACGTGTTCTTCAAAATTTCTGGACCTATGAGGGATCTACAGGAGTCACCCTTAGTCACTATTGTTGTTATTAAACGAAGAAGTGAAACATCAGACAATTTCGGGCGTTATGGTATTTATAGTGATACAAGATTTCTGGGTCATGGTCGTTAAAGGGTTAAAGATAACTCTTCAGTAACTATTAGAGATTTATGCAATCACTCCACCCGTCCTTAATGTAGGAACGCTGGCTACAATAAGGTATAGCCAGCTCAATCAGACAAGTACACCATCCGTCCCTCCTCCGGGGCTCAAATCTTGGACGACTGATCCAAAGTCAGCTACTTAGACCACTCCACCAAGGGTGTCTGTGTGTTTTTGAAATAATATACTGCTTTCCAAGGAACTCACATGACACGATCGTATCAGAATAATGTGCCCACCTACCTAATAATAGCAATAACTACACTTGGCCCGGATGACAGCGGCTGTACGGCGTGGCATGGACGCGATGAAGCTCTGGAAGGTTGCGCCCGAGGCACACGATAGAAGAAATGAGGCTCTGGAATGTTGCCCGAGGCAATCGATAGACGAAATGAGGCTCTGGAAGGTTGCCTGGGAAGAGCACGGAGGTACTTTGGATGACGTGGTTGTGTGTCGGCACGTCGACCCTGTCGATCCAAATAGTTCATCAAGTGTGTGACGTGCCTGCACCGCAGGAATCACATGAGATAAAGGCAGATAGCAATGAGAGAACAGGTCCGCGTAGGTCAGTCGGGAAAGCGACTTACTCCGGAGTGAGGGGACCCGCTTTCGATGTCCGGCGCGGAAAAACATGTATGTTATAAGTGCCCTATGCGATAAGTGCTCTATGCGATGAGGGAGAACAGAGACATAGCTGTCGTATTCCTGAAACCAGTCATGGTCAGCGAGGGTGGAATGTGGTGAGGATGGAAAGATAGCCATTTGCGTTCAGGGGCCCATCCAGTGGTACCAGCGGTTCCAGCCAATACCATTAAAACATCTCCCAGACATGCACACTGCCACCTCCGGCCCGTACTTGACCAACAAGGGTGTCTGGGTGTTGGTTCTCGTGTGCCTGACGCCGTATCCGCCACAGTTCGTCACTTCTGTGTAGTAGAAACCTCGATTTGTCGGAGAAGGCAACCTTTTCCCAATCTTCCACTGTCCAATGACGGTAGTCCCACGTGAACTATAGGCGTCGTTGCCGATGTACCTGGGTTAACATGGTCACCTTTTAGCAACGTCGACTCCGTATACCCATGCGTAACAGGATTCGCTCTAATGTACCTGGGAGCCTTAGCGTTCCTGGGAGCCTTAGCGTTCATTTGCGTAGTCAATTGCTGCACGTTTGCTCAGAGATTGACCTTTACCAGTCGACGGAGGTGACGTTCTCCTCTGGGGTTGATGGCCTTTGGCGCTCCACAGTTATGACGTCGGGAGGTACTCGGTGTGCCAGCGGTCCATTCTTGGTACACCCTTACTGCAGCACTTCGCGAACATCCCACGAAATCTGGTGTTTCTGAGATGCTTCCATCCTTGTCGCGGTAGCAGATGATCACTCTTGTTTGAACGCCCGTCAAATCACTACCGCTGCCCAATGTGCTCACGTTAGACACTGTGGCTCCTCTGTCTTGGCCAGCAGCTTAAATATTTGTATGGACCTTGTCAGGTGTACCCTGTGACGCCCCTGGACGGGTACATCGTGATTCCGGGGTAGTCATATAATTCATATACGACCTTGTATACGTAGACAAATTTGATACAAAAACGCAAATCACATGAGAGAATGTGCTATTTGGTACATACAAATCAAAGTTTCAAAGAGATCAGTCACGTTGACGCCGCCTGGGTAGAGTTTAAAGGCGACGCACGTACGGCCTCTCCTTTATCTCATCCTAATTGCCATTTAACAAGGCCAGTTCCCGTAGCGTAAACTCAGTTTCAGGCATTGTGTTTTACACATTTGTTTCATTCCACGAATATTATGATAAAATTAAAAGCAGAGTTCATAAAAGTTTCAGAAATCATCATCACACAACTTGATCCTATCAGTCAGACAGTGGTACCTCCAAGAAATTTAGACTACTTCTCTGGTTAAATTCTTTAAGCACATAAATTGTTAAATCTGTAAGGCAGAGAGTCGAGTGCCATCGTAGAAAACATTCCGAATATGCTGCGAGTACGCGCGACGGGAGTGACAGATATAGAAGACAGAGAATCGTCGATATAGAAGAGCTGGATCTTAACTTTCGAGCGACTTTGGCAGGGATCCAGCACAATGTCAGCACAGTACAACACTAAGTGACACGCAGTGTCACAAAACTTTAAATGACACGACGATAAGGAAATGGACCTACATGCACTTTAAGATCGTTTAATCAGTAGATAGGCTATACGCCTCCAGTTGGTCATGATGTAGCCCGATCTGCGAGCTGCTGCTGAGAAGATCCTCCCAAACAGTAAGACGATGTCGGTATGACGTGGGACCGTACGCGAGACGTCCAGCCTGGAACCTCTCGTTGCTGTCATGTCCTCCGTCGAGATTTGTACAGAGTGAACAGTGGAATAGAAAAGCGTTTTTTTCATGGACGAGTCCAGGTTGTGCATCGGTGTGCTAGATGGTCGTACATACGTATCATGTCGTCAATATCAAAGGCATTATAAGGAGTTTACAAACAGTTTCCATTCTACGTCAGTCGTGGTCTGATGTGGGGTGCAATCTGATACAGAAGTATTTCACACCTTTTCCATTTCCCTGGAATTGTAGCAACTAGAAGGCAGCGTCAGTACCTTCATATTACATTTCCTTTACGCTACGGTACTGATGCCTGACGGTACTGATACCTGGGTAGAGTTTAACGGCGACGCACATACGGGCTCTCCTTTATCACATCCTAATTGCCATTTAACAAAGCCAGTTCCCGTCGCGTCTCCACAGCACAACGCCCTTTTACGCAATCTTTCGAGTGACATTCTCCAAATTATGAACATTCTCTTATGAATGAAAAAATTATATAATTTTTCACATGTCAAGTATTTATGAACGCTTTTGATAATATCGCGGTTTATCTGGACAACCGTGAGTTCAAAACGACTGTGCGTGGTCGTGATATCGTTTTAAAGCTCTCGACGAAATCTATTCAAATATACGAATAACACTACGCAGTGTTTTAAACTAAAATAAAAAAAAATGGTTTTCGTGTGAACGGGTTAACATTTTCGACAATGCCACGGCATTCGCAGAATGAACGCAAACAAAAGTAGAGAAAATTAAAACGAGAAGCAAGAGCAAGTGATGAGGAATGTAAGATGCCCAAGAAGACAGAGCACCACGTTGGGCAATTCATGTATCGATCTGCTTTGTGTTCGCAATATATCCAGCATTATTTGTAAAAAATTACGTAAGCTACTTTTCATATCATAGACCTGTGTTGGCTATAACAAACTGAATAAACGATTTGAAACTATACTCGACTGCCTCATTTCTACTCCCTGATCTGTAAGTCGTAGTCCTACGTTCCAAACTAACGGCTCAATCAGAACTGAGCCTACCTGTATATTTTTTTCTTTATATCATTTCACATAGGAACAGTAGACTTGAACTTAACTTCTCTGCATATGGCCCTTGTTACTTTACCGTTTGTGTCTTTTGTTTTCATTGGCTATATTGTAGGGGGATGGTATAAATACCTGCCTCGTTGAAAAGAGAGGGCTTTTGTCAGTATTTCTCTTAATAATGATACATAAAGATGCAGGAGTATTTATGCCGACACTGAAGTTTATCATCTTAAGTGAGTTCTTGAGTTGGTAGAAAACATTTGGTATGTAGGGAATTCAATCCAGGTAGCGATCCATTTTTATTAAATTTAACATGTCCTTGAATATTCATAATGGTCGTCTGTGCGTAATTTGCAGCCACTGATTTCGTAAAAGGAAACAAGACACAACCGTAAGAATGGACATTGCCTTAGTTTCTTACCATTTATTCGAGCCCGGTCCCAGCACTGCGAGCGACCTGAATCACTGATATCGAATTAACCTCTTGTTTTTCATGTAATTTGTTTCCTGTACAGATCCCTAGAAATGCCATGAACTTGGGTAAAATGAATTTAAAAGACCGTATACATTCCAAAAGAGTCGACTTTAAAAGCTGTGGGAATTTGTTTCTATGGTGGTCTCTGCCTTTAACGAACAGTAATTTTCCCACCGACCTGTCCGTTTTCCACAGTCGAGTCTAATTTTGAATTCAAGCCAGGTGACCCATGATCTTGAGCCTATCTGCCTTCTTCGTCAGTACCTTAAAAGCAGGAAAGGTGTTAGACTTCTAACCGTGAAAGTACTTTGAGTAGATATATTTCACACCGTAAATTTCTCATTCCATTATTCATGCAGTAAAAGAAATAAAGAAAAAGATAACAAATCAAATTTATCACCGAATAGGTAATGTCTCTGAGATACATTACCGAAATCAGCTATATCCGACCTAATCAGAACTGACAGCCATTTGCATGGTTACGGCGTGATTAACGTGAAGCCATAGGTGGTCATACCATGAAAGCTCGGAGATGCAGATTACTAACTGAAGAATCGACCTCGTATGTCAATCACTTCTACCCCTCGAGTAGAAGCGAAAAAAGAAAGGAATAATAAATAAAAATGCAACATTAATGCTTGCCTGTTGCCATGTAGCATTTTCTTCCCTGGAATGGCGCATATCTGTTTTAATGATATGTTCCCCTTCATTCTACAAACGGCATCGTACCCAGCTTGACACGTATCTGTTTTCCTCTTGATTACTACGGACCTGCATGCTAGGCAATAATGGGTAAAACAAAATGGAGAAGCATTAATAATTGCTGTTACGTTTTGATGGCAACTCCCTATCACCCCGCCCTGCGCCTTTTAGCTTGAAGTGGAGCTGTCACCACAAAGACAAATTTGTCAGATGAAACCTTTATTTTATTTAGTTTTTTTTTTCGAGCTGTTTTTATGCTATAGTTTACTTAGCCGTATATAATTTATTATCGGGAATGCCCGAACCATGGGTAATACTAGAAAACAATTCAACTAACTAAATATTTTGCTTTCTTTTCTTGAGCGTGTGTGGAATTATTTCTGGCGATGAAGAATTTGTGTCCCTGAGAATCCGTTTTCAGCAGGACCCGTACTTAGTAAAGTGTCTCTTCTCAAATACTTTTTGCACAATTTATGATACAAATTAAATATAGAATTAACAATTGAAACCCTAAATACAATTCAAGCACGCTAACTACTGTTAAGACAGTGTCCAACTGGGGCCGCTGCCTGTAGTTGAGAAAGGGCATCCAAATAAGGGACATGGAAATAAAACACACTCTCTTATATCAGAAATAATTGTCCCTTATTCGACTGATAGGATACCACATGACTTAAATTATTATCTAGAGAGAAACTAGGTTACATTAGCGTGTAAAACTCAAACGCTCCTGCACGTCACTCCCTCAGAGCGGCTTTTCTTTGTCTACGCAGACCAATACGCGATATGTGAGTCGAATTCATTAGAGCCGCCCCGGTGGCGCAGTGGTCTAAGGCGTTGGTCTCTGATCATTCGTCCGTAAGGGGTCCGGGTTCGAATCCCGGTCAGGCATGGATGTTGTGTTTATCTTACGGCACTGGCTCTCTCCCTTCCCTGGAACCAGTGACCCTAAATTAGGGACGGGCGACTGCTTATAGCCCATTGAGTTGCTCACGGTGGTCGTTAAACCTCCAATCAAAAAAAAAAAAAAAAAAAATTCATTTGACGGTAGCATTAAATGTTAACGATTGAACCTGAATCTTTCTCTCAGTCGTATAAAGTGGCGCCTGAACTCGGTCCATTGGTCAGTCGTACTGAGTAGCACTCGAGATGAATTATCCGGTTGGTTTCACTACGGTTGGTCGAAGCTGATTCCAAAACTGGTATAAATTGTGATTTAATGTACCTGAGATCGTTAGTTAGTTAGTGGGAGTTAGTGTGGAAGTTAGTTCAAGAACTAACTTCCACTGCTGTGCAAACTAAAGTCCGAAAGGCGTTTCCAGCGATAACAATTAATGCTATTATTTACATATTTTTACTGTGTTTCATGTAACCACTTCCTTCAGAAAACTAACTTGAAAATTTTCATCGTCCTGGAGCGGGAACCGAACCTGCACCTCCCGATTTCTGGTTGTACGATGGGGCAGGAATAGTTTCGACTAGCGCAAATCTGAAGGTTCTCAAATATCAATGTTCAGTTGCTTGGAATTTCCTTGTCCTGGGTAATGCAATGACTTAGCATGCTCGACCGGAAATCGGGAGGTGCAGGTTCGATTATCGCTCCAGGACGATAGAATTTTTCAAGTTTTCTGAAGGAAATGGTTACATGAAATACAGTGAAAATAAGCGAATAATAGCTTTACAATGACTACCATGTGTCTATGAAGAATTATTTCTTCAGGGAAATTCGTGTTTCCCATTTGTATATGATCAAAATTAAAATCCGTAACATCAGGTAGAGACATTTGGCATGTAAAGAGACATAATCGTATGCGTGATAAACGTATCATAATAACAGAAACATACACAATCCAGTAAAAAAATTACCACCTGTTAGTATGAGGTATGACTTCCTTGTGCAGATAATATCGCAGATATCCGGACTGACAGAGTGGCATTAATTCAGTGAGGCCACTGAAAGTTTCTGTGGGGATGCTATACCATGCAGAGACCAGAGCTTCTCGCAGATCATCATGAGTCATCGGTGGTGGATCCATACGTCGAACCTTTTGGTCACGATACACGGCGTTGCATTGATTCAATGTGGCCTCCGAATGTTTCTGTAGGGATGCTGTACCATACAGACAGCAGAGCTCCTCGCAGATCATCATGAGTCATTGGTGGTGGATCTATACGTCGAATCTGTTTGTTAAGATACACGGCGCGGCATCGATTCAATGAGGCCTCTGAACGTTTTTGTAGGGATGCTATACTATGCAGACACCAGAGCTTCTCGCAGATCATTAAGAGTCATCTGTGGTGAATCCATAACTCGAACCTGTTGCTCGTGGTAGTCCCACAGATGCTGAATGTGATTGATGTAAGTAAACTAAAATCACAGGAATTATCCTTAAACTCTTCTCGCACACGCATAGCAAAAATGGCAACGGCATTATCTTGCTGGAAGCAACCTATGCCATTGAGGCAGATAGTCATCATGAAAGTGAACACCTGATCTGCTGTAATGGATCGGTAGCCAGAAACGTTCATCGTGTGATCGAGGAGAATGACTGCTCCCAATGGTACCCAGGAAAACATGCCCCATGCGAGCCCACTGCCACCCCTCCCTGTTTCTTCTCTGTCGCGTTTAATTCTGTCAGAAGTGCTTCGCCGTACTCTCTATCGACTATCCTCACGATAAAGCAGGAAACGTCATTCGTCTGAAAAGGCGACTTTTCTCTACTAGTCGATGATCCAATGTCTCCTTTTAGATAAAAATTCATGCCGTAATCGTCAATGTCTGGCGGTCAGCCTGGGCACCTTTAGTGGACGATGGCTTTGGAGACACATAGAGAGCAGAGTTCGTTGGACTGTGGTCTTCGATGCACACCTCGACGTGCCTCCATTAAATGCAGTGGCCAGTTGTGGCCCGTCTGTTGGATCGTACTAGTCAGGATAGTCGTCGCTTGGCATTGTCGTCAATGTTCCGTGGACGTCCACTGTTACCTCGATCGCTGCAGGTCTTGCCGGTTTCCTCCCAATTTTGGAATAATTTTAATAGCTGCACCACGTGAACAGCCCACAATATCGGCAGTTTCTGTAATGCTACCACACTTCCGTCGGTAGCCAACGATCATTTCTCTTTCAAACTCTATTAGATCACGCATTTTTTCGATTTTTCCATCGAAACTGCATATCGTCCGCGAATTCGTGTACTTTCAAATGCCTTACATGATTCGCATATGTTGCTATGCACGCTGTCTGGATTCTGGTTACGGTTCCTTCTTACAACATCATAGGTGGCCATAATCGTTTGATTGGTATGATTTTTAGGCGGCACCATGATTTCAAAAAAGCGGGTTTGTCGGCAAAACTCGCTCCTAAGCCTGGTCGACCTGAAAGTGTTGTTACGGAGGGTATTATTAACACTGTTTGGGTAATTCTGCAAGAATATTGACGAATGAAGTATAAAGACATAGCGGCGTCAAATAATATTTCAAAAAAGTCGGCATTCCGCATTCTACGAGATAAATTACTGCTGCATCGTGTGTATTCCAGATGGGGGTCTCATCACCTGCGAACAATTGTTATCCAGATTTCAGGTGTGTCATGAGTGGAAACAAATTATTGCAAAGGATCCAAGCTTTCTAAACACAGTAATAACTGCCGATGGAGCATGAGTCCACTATTTCGAGCCCACTCACGAAGCGTGCAACGTGTGTCTAGAAACACACAGGCTCGCCTCCTCCTAAAAAAGTCCGCCAAACCAAATCAGCTGGGAAGGTGATGATCATAACTTTCTATGATCATAAAAGTGTAGTCTACCAGCATGCCATTCCTCCATAAATTACGGACAATGCTGGGTATTACATTTCAGTCTTGAAGCGTTTGCGATAACACATATTGATTAAGCGACCGGAACTGGTTGGCATGCGGACCCTACACCATGATAATGCCTGCCCACATGTGGGTGCTTGTGTTCAACAGTTTCTTGCAAAATGCAGTATTGAAATTATGCCATAGCTTGCGTACAGTCCCGACCTCGTCCCGTGCGATTTCTTGTTATTTCTAACAATGGAGAAGTTCCGTGACGCAACATTCAGCACAGATGCTGACGTTATTCAAACAGTACAGAGGTCGCTAAAGTAGCTTCCACAAAATGGCTTCGCCACATGCTTTGAAAAGTGGACTGAACGATGGGACCGTTATACTGTATATCATCTGAGGGAAGATATATTGAGAAATAATAACATATATTTAGCTGTACCTATATTTCTTCATTTTGAGTTGTTTTACTCTCAGTTTTTATGGAACGGCCGTTGTATATTATTTTATATTATATTATTATTTGACATAAAGTTACACTTTTAAGTGAAACCTTATAATTTTGTATCAAGAATGCCAAAACGGACATTACATCTTCATGTGAATTAAAAATTATTTTTTAATATTCTGGATCATTTGAATTTATCTGTGTCGTTACTAACCTGTTGTACGTAACATTGTGTGCAAGCACAGTTATGAAAATGGCACACTAACTGAATTCAAAAGACAAGCTCTGACACATTTACATAATAATACTATTTGAATCCATATCTATACATCATGAAATAAATACGGGATTACACCATATAATACAAATTTTTGAAGATGCCAATCCGATGTTTGGTGTAAATGTGACAAGGATGGTAAGTCAGATAATATTCGAAACTTGAAAATTTCAATTTTTCGGATATTTTCTGACTTACCATCATTGTCACATTTACACCAAAAATCGGATTGGCATTTTCAAAATTTTTTATATATATCTGTACTTTTCAGCTATATGTTTCAGCATCATTGTTGTAAATAATGTATAACATTTTTTTCATCAGTTGTTACTGTTAATAAACATATTCATTCTTCAACTAGAAAAATTTATTCAGGATGTAGCTTTGATTAACCCGAACTGAATTGGGATGCCTGCCATAAATCAACACTCCGTAAAGATTATCACGAATCTTCATCAAAACTGCGCCACTTTATGATAATATTCCGGTTTCCAATCCTTAATTCTCCTTTAGTCAGAGTGCATTTCCTCGGCCATAATGAAGAACATTTTGTAAGTGTTGTTTTCGTTTTAGTTTCACATCGACTTCATTCTTTGGTTTTCAGATCACTTTAAAAATTCATTGAAGTCTGAGAAGTCTATCAGATCAATATAATAGAGATCATTTATTTTTTTGTGAGTTGGTCACGACAGATTAATTATTCCTCAACATGATTTTGTATATTGGGTTTTATTTACGGTATAATTTTTTGCTTCTTGTTTATACACGGAAAACAACAGAATGTGACAACTATTCAGTCAAATAGGAATCTCTCTATATACACTGAGTGGCCACTTTATTATAACCACCCCCTCAGTACTTCGTTGGGCCACCTTTTGCCTTTAATACTGCGTCGATTCTTCGTGGCATGGACTCCACGAGATGTTGATAGGTGGTTTGTGTAATCTGAGACCATGCATGATGAATAGAACTTTCCAGGAGTGTGATGCAGGGTTGTGGATCCAGATGTCTGATGGCTCGTTCAACTTCATCCCACAAATGCTCAATGGGGTTGAGTTCTGGAGATTATGGGGTCCACCTAAGCAAAGTAAACTTACCGGCATGTTCCTGAAACCAATCCTGTACAATACGAGCACTATGGCAGGATGCATTATCTTGTCGAAAGTAGCCATTGCCATTGGGATAAACCATCCACATGACAGGATGTACTTGGTCCACAACGATGTTTAGATATGATGTGCCAGTCAGACGTTGATCAACACGAATTAAAGGGCCCAAAGCATGCCAGGAAAACATTCCCCAAACCATAACGTTGCCTCCACCAGCTTGAAGGGTAGTAGCAATGCATTTGGGGTCCACGCTTTCGTGCTGTTTCCGGCAAATTCTCACTCGGCCATCGGCATGGAGCAACTGAAAACGTGATTCATCGGAACACATAATTTGTTTCCAATTATCGACTGTCCAATCCTTGTGCTCCTGTGCGAACTGGAGACGTTTTCTCTTGTTAATTGCAGACAGCAAAGGTGTTCGAACAGGCCTTCGGCTGCCATATCCCATCCGATGCAGTGTATAGCGAACATTGCATGCAGAGATCATTTGAGGGGATCCTTGATTAAGATGGTCTGTAATTTGCTGCACTATTGCCTTTATGTTGTCTGTTACCAGTCTTCCGCCCGAGCAGTCACTAGTCGATGACGACCACACGTTGCACGTAGAGACCCAGTTTTTTGGCTGACAGTCCAGTCTTTAAACACTTTAACAACAGCTGCTCTGGAACATTTCACGAATGTGGCGGTTTCGGTGATACTCGCTCCATGGCTCCGAGCTCCAACTATCATCCCACGTTGAAAGTCCGTCAAATCGCATTTTTTAACCATCTCGTCATCCAAAAATCACTTCTACTGTCGCAAGCACTAAGCTTTCCCTTTTTATACTAGCCTCGTCCTCTGCCAGCCATAGCTCATTTGCTTAAAACTGTCAGGTGGTCATATTAAAGTGGCCACTCAGTGTATAATCTTGAACATACAAGGTGCTCAGGAAAGTTACACTGACGGAAAAAAATCCCAACACCAAGAAGGGGTTGTGTTAGATAAACGACAGTTGGTATGCGGTAAGAGTACATCTGTTAGATGACGTCTATGAAAATTTCGCGCTCGGCGCATACGTGTGGCGCTAGTAGCGCCCCTCGTAATATGCAAAGCAGGTTTGCTGTAAATACGCGCTGCAACGTTCGTGAGCGTTAGTTATCGTTGAGATTCAACGTAGGGTGTTGATGTTAGTCAAGAATGCCTTTAAGAAGACGAAGAAGCCATTATCAACAGCTCACGGAGTTTGAACGAGGTCGTGTAATAGGGCTACGAGAAGGTGGATTTTCTTTCCGCAATATTGCAGAACGACTTGGCAGGAATGTAGCCACTGTGCATGATTGTTGGCAGCGGTGGTCAATAGAAGGTACTGCCTCAAGAAGACCGGGTTCCGGCCTGTCACGTGGTACTACTGAGAGGGAAGACTGCCGTGTAGGCGTATGGCCGTGGCGCATCGTACTGCGTCTGCGGCAGCAATTCGAGCTGCAGTTGCCACCACAGTGACACAACGAACTGTTACAAATCGGTTACTTGAAGGACAGCTCTGAGCCAGACGGCCTGTAGCGTGCATTCCACTTACTCCAAACCACTGCCGTTTGCGACGTCAGTGGTGTCAAGCTAGAGCTCATTGGAAGAAGGAGTGGAGATCTGTTGTGTTTTCTGATGAAAGCCGGTTCTGCCTGGGTGCCAGTGATGGCCGAGTGTTGGTTAGAAGGAGGCCAGGCGAGCGCCTTCAACCAACCTGTCTGCGGCCGAGACACACTGGACCTACACCTGGAGTTATGGTCTGGGGGAGCAATTTCCTATGACAGCAGGAGCACTCTCGTGGTTATCCCATGCACCCTGACGACACAGTTGTACGTCGGTCTGGTGATTCAACCTGTTGTGCTGCCATTCATGAACAATATTCCAGGCGGGGTTTTCCAACAGGATAACGCTCGCCCTTATACCGCTGTTGTAACGCAACATGCTCTACAGAGTGTCGACATGTCGCCGTGGCCTGCTAGATCACCAGATCATTCACTAATCGAGCACGTATGGGACATCATTGGATGACAACTCCAGCGTCACCCCCAACCAGCATTAACCGTCCCTGTATTGACTGACCATGTGCAACAGGCATGGAACTCCATCCCACAAACTGACATCCAGCACCTGTACGACACAATGCATGAACGTTTGCGTGCTTGTATTCAACATTCTGGTGGTTACACCGGTTATTAATGTACCTGCATTTCACATTTAAAATGGCTCTTCTCGCGCTTACATTAAGCTGTGATCTTGAAACCTTAATCGATTAAATATGTTACCTATACAAATGTATTGCCGCCATTTCATTCCTCTACAACTATTTTTTCGTGGTGTTGCGATTTTTTTCTGTCAGTGTATAAACTAAGTCAGTGTCTAGGGAATTAGGATAGCCAACAATCTACTACGGTGTTATATCACACAGTGCCGTGCAAAACACCTATGGTGCTACGTAACGGAATAGCATCAGACCCCTTGCCCCCAGTAGAGGAAATCAGAGATGGAAATGGGTCACCGGGTCGATAATTTCTTGCGGGCCAAACGGGTAGGGTGCAAGGTGTTCCTGACAGTATTTCAATCCGGTTTTATTTCCGCTTTATTTTTGAAAAGAAAAAAACACTTCAAAGTACCCTTCAGAGGTCTTCGAAATAATACTTCAGAACTACAGAGTATGATCCAGGAACTTGCTGAAAACGGTAAAGAAATGGGGTTAAAAATGAACTTTCAGAAAACAAAACTGATGTGCAAAGCTTTTACAAGGAATGAAGATTTACCAATTAGTGGGGAAAAGCTGGAAGTAATTAATTCCTGCATTTACCTTGGGCAGCTGATATCAAGTGAGGGTCATATTCATGAAGAAATTAATTGACGCAAAAAACTTGGACGGAGATCTTTTGGAAGAAACAGTACAATTTATTTTTAAGAGCAATGTACCATTAAAAGAAAAGAAAAGTTGGATTTTGATTAAACACTTTTAATCAAATCAACTTTTGATTAAACACTTTTTTTTTGCACCAAGAGAAGTGTTTAATCAATGCATCCTTCCAGTGCTTACGTACGGAGCAGAGAAGTGGACCTTAACTAAAAATGACGTACAACGACTGCAGACAAATTAAAGAAGCATAGAGACTTGCATGCTTGGTGTGACCAAGAAAGACCAAAAGAGGAACTCGTGGGTAAGGAAAATGGCAAGTGATGAAGACAACATGACGAGAATAAAATCCTTGAAATGGCAATGTGCGGGACATCTTGCCCGAAGAACGGATCACAGATGGACAACCAAAATTTCAGACTGGATTCCAAAAGACAGGAAAAGACTCAGAAGAAGACCACGTGGGAGACGGGTGGATGGAGGAGGCTGGCGGAAGACAGTCTGTTGTTGATGAAACTTGGGGAGACCTTCATCCAGCAGTGGATTGATAATGATTGACAATGATGGTGACATATTCAAATTTATAGTTCAAAGCAGATTTGTCCGTCTCAGGTCCGGGTCGGTTCAGGCTCCAAAATGTTTTACCCGTTCCCAACTCTGGAGGAAATATGGGAATTACCTTGCTGCTCTTTGGAGACTGGGAAAGAAAGTTAGTTACACGATTGTAAAGCGTGGCAAAAATATTACCCAATGCGGTTGTTCCAAAACCAGTGATAGAAAGGAACTCTTCAAAAGTAGATACAAACGGGCAGTTCTGGAATTCCTTTTGTTCGAAGCATGTTTGCACGCTTATCCAATTTCGCGAGACCTGCTCATTCAACACGATATTTAATGTGTTGACTGACAAATATGAGTTACCTCGTAGTTGACGATCAAACTGGTACGACTTGCCTTTGCAGCTACAAGAATATTTGTAAGCTACCACTGCTTCGAATGACTTTATAATAAATTCAGCTTCTTCTACTAATGCTTGTTCTAATGGTTGTTGTTTTAATTATATCATGAATAAACTTTCCTGCTAGTAGTGTAGTAATAATAATAATGAACAAGCTTTTAACTGCTAGTAATGTTGTAGTAGTAATTAAGATGAATAAAGTCTTATGCTGGTTGTTAATAATAACAATTAATGAAATAAACTTAACAGCCAGACAGAGATCTGACAAAACTATGAACTGGGAAAAACGTACTTACAACACAAGCTTTATTCAGAGAAAGTCCTGGTATCCTCCAACATACACGAACTAGTCACATTAATCGTATCACAATAATGAAGAAAAAACCTAATCACATAGAACGAAGCACTTGGCAAAAAATAACGTAGCTCTGCTCACATAAACGAAGCTCTCCCTACGCACATCAACAAAAAGCTCTCTCGCACATAAACAACAGCTCTCCTAGGTATCGTTGAACGCGCCTATTTATACTGGCTACCACCACGTCATGACTTACACTCATTGCCAGATCTCATTCAGCGGGAGAAATAACATCTCGTTCAGTAAGAAGATAATTTACATAGGAAAATAAAATAACCAGAGATAGTAAAAATCAATAGGAAAGTGAATCTAGAGTATACGTTACAACTTGCCTTTTTTTTTTTTTTTTTTGTAGGTTTAACGACCACCGTGAGCTTCAACAATATTTTATTTGGAACAAACATGGACAGGAAGATACAGATGGCCTGTGCTTAACAGTTACCAAAAGATAAACAAGTGGATGACCTATTTACAACGACAATGAGATATTTACATTATGTGGATGCACTATATACAATGTAAGCAAATTCATAACACTGACAATACTGGACTGATGGGTTGACTTACTCTATGTACAACATATGTTCGCAATGTGCATCAGCAGAGTGCCATCTCTAATAGGTGAACACCAGTACAAGGTATAACTATAAATTTTACAGTGCAAAAACAAACATGTATATTTTGAGCAATCTTGAAAAAAAGAAGAAAAGAGAAGAAAAGAGCAGAAGGTTTATACTTTTCAGTATCTGAAAGATAAGCGAATAAATGATCTATCCACAATGATGGTGTGAACTCTATACAAATTGAATGCAATATCTCTCTTGTGAAACGCTGTCAAATTACAAAAAGAACTATTACTTAGGCTTAAACAAGTGCCTCAATCACAGTGCTATAGACTAACTTGTAATGAACAACAACATATGTACACAAGATGCAACGGCATAGGGAAGACACTAATAAGGAATTACAATTCCATGGTACAACTGTAAATTTCACAGTGCAAAGAGTAAAGTATATTAGTACAAACAGAACTTGCGTTTTACAGAAAATTTATACTTCGAGTACAATACAAATAATGAAAATATGAAACTGACTCTTTGTACAGCAAATATGCAATACAGCGCAGAACATTATCTAATAGACTGATTATTTCCTATTAGGCACATGTGACATGAGAAAAACCACACTGTGTAACATTAACATATAATTGAAATACTATCAAAGCATTTGCTCCGCACCATGAGCATAAAACTTAAGACATGTAATCGTGACCCAACATGCGAAATGTGCCAAACATAAATTTTACAGTGCAATTAGGAAAGTACATTAGTATATACAAAACTGAGCTTTTGGCATAGCAACTATACTTCAGGTACAGTACAAATAACCGAATGATGAACAATTACCCCCTGCACTACAAAAGTGCTAAACCTTGCAGAACATGGTGTAATCGACTGATCATATCCCTTTATGTACATGTAACATGATCAGAAACCACACTGTGCAAAATCAATAAGACAATTTAAACACTATCAAACAGTTGCTTAACACCGTGAGCAAAAACCATATATTATAAAGCCCGGCAGACATAAGGAAAGTGCCGAAAAAAAAACAACTTTAAACTTATTTTAAGTGCCTGTGGTATAACAAGAAACTCACCTACAGGACCTTGTTGGTGAGAAACATGCAAACGTGCAGTAACATTAAGAAGCGATTATGACAAGGACACCTAAGAACACGATAATCACAAAACTATACTTCAATTAGTCCAAACAATTTCACAGACGTCAGAACAAAAGTCTAAGGTCTTCTGATGGACCAGAAAACCATTGACGAAAAGGTAACCACACTGACATAAAGTGTGGGATTCGATTCGCAGCCTTAGCAACAGTGAAAGCAAGCCTCAAGCGTGAAATCATTCTGTTCCGGAACTGACTGCACATCGCAGCTCCCGCCTGAAAGATGGTAGGCTGTATAGGGGTAGAACGTAGCTGTTGATAGTAGCAAAAAATCACATGTTTTGCTAATATGAATACATAAGCACATGACTCTGATATAGGAATAGGCGGAGTACTTGAACTGAGTAGCGTGCTATAGGCTGAGAAGGAGAGATCATTAGTACTAAGGCACTGTGCAGTAGTGAAGGTCAGATGTAGCAAGGGAAGAAGCACTGTGCAATGTTGATACACATGATCTACATCCGCAATCGTAGAGCAAAACATGCAGTTAGGCGAATCAACAAGCGTCATCCTGAATAATTTGGTAGGAACTGGTAACCGCCGATGAAGAAACAACCATTGGATGTTTCTTTCTGCTGGAATAGATAGTGGCGAATTAGACATGGACCACACTTGTGAAAGGGCGACATTCGGAACATCTGGAATCATCAATGGTGTAGCATACAGTGGATCAATGAGACAACGGTAAAGAGACGAGACAGAAAAACTGGAGAGAGGAAGCGATGAGCCCCGAACGGAAAGGAAAAAGGGAAGAAGAAGAGAGGCAGAGGGAACAAGAGTTAACCCAGCTTGAGAGGCAAGGTTAGGGAAGAGGGTAATGATTGAAGAACGGAAGGAATCATACAGCGAAAGAGAGGAAGAGGTGGGGGAGATGTGGGGGGACAGATCAGAGAAGGGTTTCCAAGAAAGATCTGGAGAAATTAGATCCTGAACAGATACTATTCCGGCGGGGAGCCAGGAAAGGTCAGTAAAGTAGGGAGCATTAGGGGGATGAAGGATGGAAGAAAAGAACAGGGGCTCAGCTAATAGTTCAGTGGTGGAAGCCGGTGGAGCACGGAAGAGGGGTAGAGAACGGAGAAAGGAAAGGACCTCTTTGTAGAAAGGGGAAAGTTTAGAATGAAAAAAAGGAGATTGATCCATTAGAAGATACGTGATGAAAGTGATTCGGGGATTCCTAGGCGATATCATGACATCTCTAGCGAGCGTAACTGGCGACTCTGGTGCACTTAGTAGCCGCAGGAAAGAAACCACTTTATGTGCTTTATAGTAGGTGCGAACTTCCAGCAGTGAAATACCTCCCTCAGTGACTCGACGACAGAGAGTGGAGACCTGGATCCAATGGTACCTGTTCCATATTATCGTTGAGATGATTCGAGTGATTTCATTGAGGTGATAAATGGGCATACGTTCTGCTGACCATGCATATAAGCATGGTGAAAGAATATAAGTCTGAGCTATTCTAGCTCTTGAGAAGTAAGAAGTACAAAACTGGGAACCTCGCCAGAATGCAGCAGTTCGAGTAAGGCGTGTTCTGAGAGCATTCCATGTTTCATTTTGAGCAGAAAGACGGACTCCGAGATGGACCCCAAGGAATTTTTGGGATGAAGCAGTCCATGAGGCGCCCCACGGGGTGTCAGTCCTAGAGGCCCACGCTCCGCTCCATAGGCCTGCACTCTTGGATGTATTAAGTGATGCCGCTGAACATGAAGAATATTGATCGTAAATCTGGAGCAAGATGTCGAATTGAGCGTCTGTCCTTACACAAAAGGTCGCGTCATCGGCATAAGCAGAGTATGTCACAGAAAAGTGCCTAGTACTTGCAGTAAGCAACTCAATGGGCTATAAGCAGTCGCCCGTCCCTAATTTAGGGTCACTGGTTCCAGGGAAGGGAGAGAGCCAGTGCCGTAAGACAAATACAACATCCATGCCTGACCGGGATTCGAACCCTTACCCCTTACGGACGAATGATCAGAGGCCAGCGCCTTAGACCACTGCGCCACCGGGGCGGCTCAACTTGCCTTTGCAGCTATGAGCTTTAGTAATCAACCACGGCGTCGAAAAACAGAAAATTTGTTCATGCAGAACGATATTTTATGAACCAAGACATAAAGCGTATTACTAAAATTCATGAAAATAATATTGTTTATTTGTGATATTTCTTGAAACATTCTTCTATATAAAGAACTGGTTTCTCGTCGCACACTATAGCCTGTTTCCAAGCATCTATTTTTCCTTGTACATATTCGACACGACATATTCGAACGTTGTTGTTTTTTCCAGTTGATAGCATAGCCTCTAAATCATAAAACTCACTAGAAATATATATATGGGTATGGTGCACCAATGATAAGCAAAAAACTAATCGCAGAAAATCCGTTTAGGGGCACACAAAATTTTGTTAAATAACGAAATAGCAAGCTTTCGCCACAAACGTGTGGCTTCGTTAGGCTAAGTAACAGATAACAGTAATCTGATGCAAAACACAAACGCTCAAAAAATCGGAAGACTAAATTTAAAATGGTAAACAATAGAATATAAAAATGTGCTCGTTCGTGCCTTGCGCATGGGGAAACGATTCCTCAGAATTCTAGCTGTTAATGATATCCAGCATCACACGCCACACATGCGGCAAATCAATTGAAGTTTCTTCATTACATGCTGTGGAGTTTGTTAAAATATCTATAGCTTCCCGGTAGGCTGTTTCTTTGGTCGTTGCGAAAGAGACCAGCTTCTGAGTACCGTACCATTCCTGTGTAGCGCAGTGGTTGTTGACCTCCCTAGCTAGGGCAGTGGTGATTCTAGCATAGGCTACGTCACGCTTATGTTCCTTTAGTCTCTGCTTGAAAGAACGCTTTGTTATGCCAATATAGCATTTAGAAGTTCCATCTGGATACTTGAGGGGCATCCCGTACACTCGTGCGCCCATAAGTTTCATGCCTAGAAGTACCTTTGAGGTAAGTATGGACAAGATAGAGGAAACAGCTCTTATACCCATGTCAAAAACGAGCTTCTTCAGAGCATTATTAAGAAAAAAGGTGAAACCTGGTATGTAAAATCAGGATCCCACATATCGTAACTGAGGCTTCTGGTTCGTCATAGGCGGCCCGAAGAAGTCTGCCTTCGCCCGGCGTACAATGTTGTTAAAGAGGTGGCGGTCCAACCCAGACTGAGATGTCAAGTCTCTTAGATGGTTAATTTCACTTAACAATGTTTTTTTTTTTTTTTTTTTTTTTTTTTAATTTACGTTCACACCTATTCTTCTTCAGAACGTTATAATTTTTTTCGAATCTAAGATTCGCCGCCCCGGTGGCGCAGTGGTCTAAGCGATGGCCTCTGATCATTCGTCCGTAAGGAGTCCGGGTTCGAATCCCGGTGACGCATGGATGTTGTGTTTGTCTAACGGTACTGGCTCTCTCCCTTCCTTGGAACCAGTGACCTTAAATTAGGGACGGGCGACTGCTTATAGCCCATTGAGTTGCTCACGGTGGTCGTTAAACCTCCAATCAAAAATTAAAAAAAATCAAAGATTCAGTGTCTGTTTCTATGAATGTCAGATATTTTATAGTGGGATCCGTGACTTCACGTAAAAGAATGTATGCGTTATGTAAAGCAACCTATGCCCAATAAGTTAAAGGACTGGCCGCATAAGTGACGCGACGGTAGTGGGATAAAAATATCACGTGTATGTCAGAAGACATCAAGCCTTAGCCAATCAGCGAACAGCTGAAAACCTGTTTATACCGGTACCAACAGGCAGCAGACGGACATTAAAGGAGCCATAGCAAGTGTTTTCGTCCCATTTCATTTTAGCCACGGAAGAGCAGGGGCAAGCATCCGTTTTGTTGGAAACTTGGTAAATCATTGAAGGCTAATGCTTTTGCACGATTAAATTGTAAACTAATAAAAGGTTTTAATAGGTAAAACGAATTATTAGAAACTACATTAGCAATTTCGGACTTACTTTAAATTCTTTTGATTATCGTGACAAACCTGTTAACCAACACGTCTACCTCGATATTCTGTACATTTATGCCCTACCAACTCTATACTATGGAACTGAGCGTTGTTTGTATCAGCAGGATAATGCACCGAGCCATAAAGCAAGGACTGTTTCAGCGTGGTTTGACGATAATTTCGTATCGTGTGTTGACTGGCCAGCACAGAGCCCTGATATTAATCCCATAGAGCACCTATGGGATGAATTAGAGCGCCGCGTAAGAAGTTTGGAAGCAAGGCCTACTACTAAGCAACAGTTAGCGGCAGCATTATGTACTTAACGGAAGCGCATACTTATTGTATAACGAAGTAAATTTCTCCGTCATTTTTGGTCTACGCCGGGATTCGAACCCGAGGCCGCTTATTCCGGAACAAGTCGCTCTACCAACTGAGCTACGCAGACGATTATTCTGATTCCTATCTGCCTTTTTTATGTCGTGTGCGTCCTGCTGGCAGGTACGTCACATCCCCCCGAAAGAGGGCCGGGGACATGGCCCACGGGTCAGCCGTGACCATGAATCGTTGCAGGCAGCCATCCACTGTAGAACGTGCACTTGAGAACTCCCAGTCAATCTAGTGTGTGGAATGCAACGTCACACACATTTATTTTTCGAAGCGCTGGAGAAGGAATTCTCTGATTTTTCCTGTCTCGCGGTGTGGAAATAACATCACACCAATGCGAGATTTTGAACGGCCGGGTCATCCGGATAGTTCGGGCGCCATTATAACGAAGTAAATTTCTCCGTCATTTTTGGTCAACGCCGAGATTCGAACCCGAGGCCACTTATTCCGGAACAAGTCGCTCTACCAACTGAGCTACGCAGACGATTATTCTTATTCCTATCTGCCTTTTTTATGTCGTGTGCGTCCTGCTGGCAGGTACGTCACAATTGTTGTGTTCCAAAACCTTGTGGAAAGCCTGTCTCAAAGGATCAGGCATGCATTAAGGCCGAAGGTGGACCGACACGGTACTAACGTATGTCAATAAATGCTATGTTGTGTTTCTCTTCTAGGTGTCTGGTGACTTTTGACAATATAGTGTATATACGGTCGGGGTCTCCAAGTTCGGCTTTTAGTGGTATTGAGTACACACCAAATCGATCAATCAAGTCCAGTTGGTATCGATCATTTTTTACCAGGGAGAGGGTATTTGTTGTTTTCTCGCCAAATCCTAGGTTACTTCGCTTACATATTGTCCTTAGAGGGTTAATGATTTTCAGAACATTGGTGAATCCTATGTTCTGAAGATCATGAACATTGGTGAATCCTATGTTCTGAAGATCATGAACATTGGTGAATCCTATGTTCTGAAGATCATGAACATTGGTGAATCCTATGTTCTGAAGATCATGAACATTAGTGAATCCTATGTTCTGAGGTCCTAAGAGGTGAATGAACCAAAATATTGGTGAATGAACCCGCAATGATCTTCAGAACATTAGTGAATCCTATGTTCTGAGGTCTTTAGAGGGTTAATGATCTTCATAATAGTGTGAATGAACCTGCATATTTAATAATACGGGTTTCACGTAAAAGTGTTGAGGTCTTCGTAGATTGGATCCGCTGGAGAGGTTTTTGTACAATAGTCTTAGGGTAGCCTCAATTTGTCGCTAGAGCTTTAATGTACACGCGTTCAGCTATTGTGTCCTCATAACTCGACGAGTGTGTGCATGCTCGCTTTAGGAGAAAGTTCAATGATAAATATTTTTGGTTGAGTGGGTGGTACGAGTCGAACGGGATTAGCGTGGTAATCCTAGGTTTGTTCTGCATGAAAACCAGATTATAATGCTGATCCGAGATCTATGAGTCCCTGCAGTATGCGGATAACCGAAAAAACTCGAAGAGGTGCCTAATCAGTTAAAGAAAGATCGCCGAATTACATTGAGACTTTTGTCTGAGTTGGTAGTCATCTTGAGATTCTACGCGAGGATCTGGGAAAACGAAAACTTAATGCCAGATTGGTACGCGGCATTCTGAAAGATGATTACAAGGAGGCTCGTTCATTGATCTGTTTCAACCTACTGGACACTGCAGCAGAGTGAGGAGCATATTTTTTGTCTCCAGAATTATTGCAGGAGATCAAACGTGGTGCTTACAGTATGATCCACAAACCAAGCGACACATCGTTGAATGGATTCGTACCGACTCACAGTATCATGCATCAATCTATCCAAGCAGCCGTGACAAAACAACTTGCGGGGATCCCGGAAAATGCGTTCCAGAACTGTTCTCAGGATCTTCAGAAACGCTGGAAACTGTGTGCTAATTCGGAGAACTGGTATTTTGAAGGTGACCAGCATTAATGATGAGCATGGTACTTTTTTATATTTTTTAATGCGTCAGTGCTGGAACTTTTTGGACGTAGGTTGTACGTGACGCAATTTTTTGTTTCGGTTTTTCTTAACTTGAATAATGCGACAACATTTAATCCGATCGATTTATGCTAGACATTCCGCTATTGTAATCTCGAATTATGTTCATCTTTACTGAAATTTTTCCATTCCGATTACGTACCTCAACCATTTCAACAACATGCATGTTGGAAACAATAAGCACTTATCTTTTATCCACACACACACACGCTTACATACTATAACAGTGTCATTTCTTTATCATTCAGCGTCCCCTTTCTTCGCTTTTCGCATCACCAAATCTTTTGGATTGCTTGTCCTGTTGGTCTGTTATGTCTAACATACTAGTTTTTTTTAGCAGACAGAAATTTCGTCGGAGCAGCGGAATTGTAAAAATTATTAATGTACAATGCTTTAACCACTGGCATAGTACAGTTGGTACAGTCTCTCTGAACTATGTGGGAGGTGGGCGTTTTTCACGGGTGTTCGAACCCCGGTCCTGCCGGCTACCTTGTCTGTGGTTCTTCCGCTGCAGAGGAGGGGTCGTAGACTCCCCCTGTTTGAGGACAACAATGTGTAGATGTTCCTTCTCGAATCGGCCTCTGACGCACTTTGTATCTGAACCCCTTCCCTAGGCTGCCAGTGTTAACCATATGAGTGTCTACGCGCTGCAAGTAAAACAATAAAAGACGATTGTAGTCTGAGTCCTCATGACACCAGACAAATACGGGAATCTTTGTCCTTTGATCCCTTTCCCTAGGCTGCCTGGGTTTACCAGATGAGTGTAGATGCACTGGCAGTAAAACAATAAAGACAATTGTAATCTGATGCCTCATAACACCAGACACCTACAGAAATCCTTGGACATCCTTCCCTAGGCTGCCTGGGTTTATCAGATGAGTGTCGATGCACTGGTAGTAAAACAATAAAAGACTATTGTAATCTGATGCCTGATGGCACCAGACAAATACGGGAATTTTTGTCCTTCGATCCCCTTCCCTAGGTGGCCTGGGTTTACCAGTTGAGTGTCTATGCACTGGTAGTAAAACAATGAAAGACGATAGTAATCTGATGACCCTCATGGCACCAGTCACCTACGGGAATCTTGTTGACGGACGTGGATGGTTCCCTCTCAAGTCGTCCCTGGACTTACTTTGTCTTTGGAGTCTCTTCCCTAGGCTGCGTGGGTTTACCAAGTAAGTGTCGGTGCGTTGGTATTAAAACAGTAAAAGACGATTGTAATCTGATGCCTCATGGCACCAGACACTTACGGGAATCTTTGTCCTTGGACCCCCTTCCCTAGGCTTCCTGGTTTTACCAGATGAGTGTCGATGCACTGGTAGTAAAACAATAAAATACTATTGTAATCTGATGACCCTCATGGCACCAGCCACCTACGGGAATCTTTGTCATTTGACCCGCTTTCCTAGGCTGTCTGGGTTTACCAGATGAGTGTCGATGCACTGGTAGTAAAACAATGAAAGACGATTGTAATCTCACCATACACTTACGGGAATCTTTGTCCTTGAATCCCCTTCCCTAGGCTTCCTGGGTTTACCAGATGAGTGTCGATGCACTGGTAGTAAAACAATGAAAGATTATTGTAATCTCACAATACACCTACGGGAATCTTTGTCATTTGACCTCCTTCCCTGGGCTGTCTGGGTTTACCAGATGAGTGTCGATGCACTGGTAGTAAAACAATGAAAGACGGTTGTAATCTGATGACCCTCATGGCATCAGACATATAAGGAATCTTTGTCCTTGGATCCCCTTCCCTAGGCTGCCTGCGTTTACCAGATGAGTGTCGACGCGCTGGTAGTAAAACAATAAAAGACGATTATAGCCTGATGCCTCATGGCCCCAGACACCTACGGGAATCTTTGTCCTTGGACCCCCTTCCCTAGGCTTCCTGGGTTTACCAGATGAGTGTCGATGCACTGGTGGTAAAACAATAAAATACTATTGTAATCTGATGACCCTCATAGCACCAGACACCTACGGGAATCTTTGTCATTTGACCCGCTTTCCTAGGCTGTCTGGGTTTACCAGATGAGTGTCGATGCACTGATAGTAAAACAATGAAAGACGATTGCAATCTCACCATACACTTACGGGAATGTTTGTCATTTGACCCCCTTCCCTGGGCTGTCTGGGTTTACCAGATGAGTGTCGATGCACTGGTAGTAAAACAATGAAAGACGGTTGTAATCTGATGACCCTCATGGCACCAGACATATAAGGAATCTTTGTCCTTGGATCCCCTTCCCTAGGCTGCCTGCGTTTACCAGATGAGTGTCGACGCGCTGGTAGTAAAACAATAAAAGACGATTATAGCCTGAAGCCTCATGGCCCCAGACACCTACGGGAATCTTTGTCCTTGGACCCCTTCCCTAGGCTTCCTGGGTTTACCAGATGAGTGTCGATGCACTGGTGGTAAAACAATAAAATACTATTGTAATCTGATGACCCTCATGGCACCAGACACCTACGGGAATCTTTGTCATTTGACCCGCTTTCCTAGGCTGTCTGGGTTTACCAGATGAGTGTCGATGCACTGATAGTAAAACAATGAAAGACGATTGCAATCTCACCATACACTTACGGGAATGTTTGTCATTTGACCCCCTTCCCTGGGCTGTCTGGGTTTACCAGATGAGTGTCGATGCACTGGTAGTAAAACAATGAAAGACGGTTGTAATCTGATGACCCTCATGGCACCAGACATATAAGGAATCTTTGTCCTTGGATCCCCTTCCGTAGGCTGGTTCCGTTTACCAGATGAGTGTCGACGCGCTGGTAGTAAAACAATAAAAGACGATTATAGCCTGATGCCTCATGGCACCAGACACTTACGGGAATCTTTGTCCTTGGACCCCCTTCCCTAGGCTTCCTGGGTTTACCAGATGAGTGTCGATGCACTGGTGGTAAAACAATAAAATACTATTGTAATCTGATGACCCTCATGGCACCAGACACCTACGGGAATCTTTGTCATTTGACCCGCTTTCCTAGGCTGTCTGGGTTTACCAGATGAGTGTCGATGCACTGATAGTAAAACAATGAAAGACGATTGCAATCTCACCATACACTTACGGGAATGTTTGTCATTTGACCCCCTTCCCTGGGCTGTCTGGGTTTACCAGATGAGTGTCGATGCACTGGTAGTAAAACAATGAAAGACGGTCGTAATCTGATGACCCTCATGGCACCAGACATATAAGGAATCTTTGTCCTTGGATCCCCTTCCCTAGGCTGCCTGCGTTTACCAGATGAGTGTCGACGCGCTGGTAGTAAAACAATAAAAGACGATTATAGCCTGATGCCTCATGGCCCCAGACACCTACGGGAATCTTCCGTCCACGAATGCAGACATGACGGAATCTTCCGTCACGAGTGCTTCCGTCGACGAATTGTTCGACCACATTTAAATGATCTAGAGATTTGATAATTGGTATGCTGATAGGTCTTGACGTCCGTGTACCTAGAAAAGTCCGAAAACCAAAAATATCACAATGGCGACTATGGAACATTACCTGCTAGAATTTTTTACGAATTGTTCGACCACTTGTAAATGATTTGTAGATCTGAAAATTGGCATGCTGATAGGTCTTAAGGTAAGTATACCTAGAAAATTCCGAAAAACAAAAAATAAAAATGGCGGCTGGAGTATTGTTTGCTTTAATTTGTCGAGAGTTGTTGGACCACTTCTAAATGATCTAGAGATCTGAAAATTGACATGCTGATAGGTGTTAAGGTCCGAATACCTAAAAAATCCGAAAACCAAAAAAATCAATATGGAGGCTTTGTAATAGTTTCTTCTTGAATTTTTCTACCATTTCTACACCTACAAAAGTCTAAAGACCAAAACATTTTAAAAGAGTGGTTTAGATTTACTGTTCAAAATGCTGATAGGTTTAAAGATCTTTATGCTAGAAACGATGAAATTCGGTGAAACTTTCATAAAATTTTGATTTAACGTTAAGGGACGCCGAAGCCTCCAGCCATTTTACGTCAAATCGTGTTCACTGAATCACGACCCTGTTTTAAATCGTAAAACAGTTCCGGATCTTAAATTACTATTCTTTCCTTTAATTACTCTCTCCTTTCTTTAGTTTTATGTTCAAAAAATGATTTTATAGATTCACCGTACGGTGAACGGACACGACTGCTAATCATCATATAAAACAACTCTTCTACAAGTAGTGTACAGTTTGTTTCAAAATAGTTACTGTAGATTGTAAATAGTTTGTTTTCCATGATACGGGAGGCAGGAAATCTAACGGAACTTCAAAAATGTTATGTTTCGAAATAAAGATGGGTAGCCATCTAAGAAGCTTTAAAGTTTCATTCCTAATCTTCTTCCTTTCTACGAGTTTCTCCAATAAACTGATTTCCGAATCTCATTCAGATATTTAATCAAATTTTGCTGTTTTCATTAACGATAACTCTTATTTACGGCAAATTTTTAGAACGTACCTTAAAAAGAAAACTTTGCGCACTTATAAGAAAAAAAGTTCGGTCGTTTGCCCACATTTTAAAAATTTTGGTTCCGAAGTGTAAGGCCAACCCTGAGGTCCTCTGACACCTGTTCCCCAATTTGGGGAACCTGGTTCTAGGGAGTTGAGATTATCAGCATCGTATGGCAAAGGAACCACCCATGTCTCATCTGGGGTTCGAACCCGGACCCAGTTGTGACGACTAGTCAAAAACCTATGCACCTTACCACTGGGTCACCTGTGAGGCTTGTGCATTCAGAAGTGATACCTCCGTATATTTAAAAACGAATGCTAAAAATAAAAACAAAGCATTAATTGATGGAGTCAACTGTGGACATGGTGATTCATTAATTTTTAAGTTTATACTTTTCACAATCTCCCGCTCAGCAACACAAAGATATTTTCATATTTAGCACTTTATCTGTATTTCTAAATACCGAAATGCATAAGAGTAGCTTGGTTTAAAGGACTTTGAACATGGGAAGAAAGCCACATAATATGCAAGACTTTGAACATGTGACGAAAGGAACTTGATCTAAAGAGTTTTCAGCATGGAATGAAAATAATTTGATTGAAAGGGCTTTGAACAGGGGACGAATGCCACATGACCTGAAAGACTTTGAGCATTGGATGAAAGCTATATGATCTGAAGCACTTTTATCGTGGGATGAAAGCAACTATAAGTACACTGCTGGACAATTGCTAAGGACGGATCATAAACGGCTATAGAGCGCTTAAAAAAGTAAGTGTGGTTGGATGCCAAGTGAAATAAAATAATGTCAGAATGCCAGGACATTACAAGAAAGACAATTTATTGTGCTCTGAAATCCAGAAGGCTTTGGAACGTGTTCAAGGGACAAACAGGCCATTTTGTGCAGAATACGTAAACGTGAAAAAAATGCAATTACCGTCCGCAGGTGTTCCGGCGTAAGATGTCAATACGGGATATGGCCACCATGGAGGGCGATGCAAGATTCCACACGTCGTGTCATGCTTTGCACAACATTATCAAGCAGCTGTTGGGGTAATTTATCCCATTCCTCTGTCAGTGCACGGATGAGGGTTTCCATGTTTATTGGAGGGCATTGGTGACCAGCAAGACTCCTCCCTAAAGCATTCCACACATTTTCAATAGGATTCAGATCTGGAGAACGTGCTGGCCATACGAGGCGTTGAATATCCTCGCTCTCAAGACACTCCTGGACAGCGACTGTTCGATGACATGTTGCGTTGTCGTCCATGAAAATGAATTTATCACCGACAGCGCCACGGAACAAGCGAACATGAGGTAGCAGAACATCATTAATGTATCGTTGGCCAGTCATAGTCCCAGTTGGAAGCACATAGAGGGACGTACGGCCATTGATCATGATGCCAGCCCATACCATGACACTACATGTCGGATATCGGTCCCTTTCCTCTATGTTTGCTGGACAATATGCAGTACCACTATCACGCCAGATCAGTTGTCGTCGACAATCAGACGATAGACTGTATCTACTCTCATCTGAGAAGAGGACAGCAGACCAGTCGTTATCAGTCCAATTGCAATGTTGATGGCACCATTGCAAACGGGCGGTACGGTGACGTCTGGACAATGGGATGCACACAACAGGACGGCGGGCGTATAGTCCTCTTTCATGCAAACGTCTGGCGACAGTTTTTCGGGAGATCCGCTTGCCAGTAGCAGCCATAAACTGATTTGCTACCACACTAGCTGTGCTGCGCCGGTGTCTTTTTGTTGATAGCACTATGTACCGATCTTCTGCAGGTGTCGTACTGCGAACACGACCTCCCCCGTGACGTTTGCTACACTCTCCATTTGTTTGAAATGATTTCCAAAGCCTTGAAACAACACTGTGGCTGACGTCGAACTCCCTGGCAACATCTGTCATTTTTCGCCCTTCTTCAATCTTGCCAATAATACGGCCACGCGTAAAATCATCTAAGTGATGTCGGGAAGACATACTGAAAATTGCAAGTTCGTCTATTGATTCTTTCCCTTTCAACTTTGCGTTTGAACAACAACGGTCAATACGCGTCAAATCCTTTATATCTCTTATCAGCGCTATGACGTCACGAACAAGTTCGGCAATCCAAAATTTGCATACGCACAACACGTCTTACTGTATCCCGCACTTATGCTAATTTCTACATTTTCCTGCCTTCCATTTTATGGTTGCTATCGTTGCTATTGTCATCCGTCCTTAGCAATTGTCCGGCAGTGTATTTCATGAAAGCAATTATAAGTGTTCCATGAAAGCAACTACAAGCATTTCATGAAGGCAACTATAAGCATTCCATGAAATCAACTATAAGTGATAACAACTGTAAGTATTCCATGAAAGCAACTATAAGTATTTCATGAAATCAACTATAAGTGTCCCTTGCAAGCAACTATTAGTATTCCATGAAAGCAACTGCAAGTGTCCGATGAAAGCAACTATGTGTATTCCATGAAAGCCACTATAAGTGTCCCACGAAAGCAACTATAGGTATTCCATGAAAACAACTATAAATATTCCATGACAGCTACTAGATCTGAAAGACTTAGAGTACTAGATGAAAGCTACATGATATAAAGGATTTTGAGCATGGGATAAAAGCAACTTGATAAAGGATTCTGAGCATGTAATGAAAGCTACATGATTTAAAAGGCTTTCAGCATGGGGATGAAGGGAACTTTATCTAAACGAGTTTGAGCATGCCATGAAATCAACAAGATCTAAAGGATTTTCAGCGAGGGATGAAGCAACATGATGCGAAAGAAATTGAGCATGCCATGAAAGCGATGTGACCTAACAGAAATGGACTTTGAGCGTGGGATGTAAAAAAAACTTAATTTAACAGACTTTGAGTGTGGGATTATATTGGGTGGGCTAGGAGAAGAGATGTAAGTGTCCGCAAAACTGCTGCACATGTGGAATGCAGAAGAACTAAGGAAATACAGAGGGTGTTTGACACAGCAAAATAAAACGGTAGTGATCACGTGTCCTCTGACCGGTAACTGCTGATGGACGGCTGTAGTCAGTTGAAAATAGTCCTGTTTCACAATCCAGCAGACAGTCAACGGTGAGTGAAACAATACAGGGCTTGAACCAGAAAGATCGTAGGGAAAAGGGCACTATACACTGCAGCTTCTGAGTGACAATAACAGAAGACTTGTCAGTACACCAATGGTGTCTGAAGTGAACAAGAAGACACGTCACCAGTAGAATTGAGAAAACATACAGGGGAAAGTCGTATGGTCTAATGAAAAGCGTTTTCAGTTGCACCGTGCCAATAGAGAGTAAGAATTTGGACAGAAGAGCATAAGAGCCTAGATCCATCTTGCATAATCGCCACTCTCCACATAAATAAAAATACAAAAAAGTTCAATTGACACTACTTTATTTAAAGACTTGCAATAATTTATCCCACAATGTGTGTGGTCAGCTGTAAGATTTCGTGAGGGATTACTTCTTACAGCTTAAACTACCATTGGTTCATCATTTCCATTAAATTTATGGTAAACTAGATGTTTTAAATTATATCTCTGGGAGGATAGTTATTTGTTTCCGTAAATGATACTATAAAATAAAAAAAAGAATTCCAGAGTAATTAGTGTTACAGCTGCAAGCTCTGCAGGCGCGCTGAAGTACAAGTGGTGTGAATGCTCGTCTATTACAGGCCATATTGGCATAAAGTTGAATAGCATGTGGGATGTTTTTTAATGTTTTTACTGCTAGAAAAACTATTTGCAAAAAAATATTTACGAGTAAATATTATTTTTGACTGACTGAAAATTTTAATCCAGGGGGCCCAGACATAGAATGTGCACAGGGCCTCGACTGACATAAGTCAGGCCCTGACCAGTGACCCTATATTAGGGACAGGCGACTGCTTATAGCACATTGTGTTGCTCACGATAGTTGTTCAACCTTCAATCACAAAAAAAGAAACTTTCCAGGGACTAGCGGAGGCAGCAGACACACGCTGTGTGTCATGTTATCATACAAGACATTGGGCACCGTGATTTCATTAGATCACATTATTGTTCATCCAATCTTGGCGACTCCCTTCCTCCGTACCAATCGATACTTCTATTCGGACAATGCATCATGCCACAATGATCTCGTTGTGCCTTCAGAAACATGTTGGGCATTTTTTCCTGTTTCATTGGTTATCCGAGTCTTTAATCTCATTCAGGATTTTTTTTTTTTTGATTGAAGGTTTAACGACCACCGTGAGCAACTCAGTGGACTATAAACAGTTGCCGGTCCCTAATTTAGGGTCTCTGGTTCTAGGGAAAGGAGATAGCTTGTGCCATAAGATAAACACAACATCCATGCCCCACCGAATTTCGAACCAGGACCCCTTTTGGACGAATGATCAGAAGCCACCGCTTAGGCCACTGCACCACCGTTCGGGATTTACGAATGAAGTCCAATGAAACATCATACTTCTGGATCCACCGTCATACATTTCACGCAAGTTGGAAGACTCTAATTTCACCGAAACATTATGAAAACTACGAATCAATGTTGTCTCTACTATTCTGAAATCCAGAAGTTGGCCCGCACATTATTATGTAGGTGATCCGAATAAAATGCTCAATAAGGGTATTTTGCTTAACTTTCCTGCGGCCAAGTCCCATATATGCAGCTTGCCAAAATGAATATGCAAGTAAAGAAGAAAGAAGAATTGATGTACACGGAAGAGAAGTCTTAGTTCATATTTCCTGTTAAGGATACCTACCATAATTTTCTATAAAGAAAACTTGACAAGGGCAATATCAAAACTTCTTTTTCTACACAGCGGGGTGTTTTTGCACCTGCATAACTAATGACCGCTTCCATTACGTTGCATGAATTCTGAATGATAAATTCCTAGGGGCCGAAATCAACAGGAATCATCTCTCAGATTCACCTTCGGGCTCCGATCTTAATAGAATAAATAAGTGCCTAGGGTGTAATTGTGTCATCTTTGTAGCGAAACCTTTTAATTAAAGCATGTTCTTTAATTATTCACCCAGGTCTAATTTGTTCTTTAGTGGCTAATTACAACGTGTGCTTCCGACATTAAAGTTACATCATTCATAATCAGAGATGAAATTCACTGCCTTTTCCGTTACATATTTACGTTTACTTAACTACTTCAGACAAATCTGGTATGGGGAAGGTCAAAAAAGAGTGCATACGTTTTTTAAGTGAAGAAGCACTCACTGATTTTATGAAACTTCGCGACAAATAGTGACGGATCTGAAAATTTTCCGCATCCTACTTAGTCTCCTTGTACTTTCACGGGCAGTGCAAGCGCACCCGAAATGGAAAGATACATGTAATAAAAAAGTATCAGAGAAAATCTGGAGTCCTTGTTCGTTCTCTTCAGAGTAAATCCCTTTTTTTCCATTGAGCACAGAGAAGCGGTCTTGAAGAATCATGTGCTGAATACATTATGATGAGTGGCCTCGCCCTAAAACCGTTTTAAAATCTCTGACCTCAATAAAAACGCTTCGATTATTTTACTTCGGTGTGTTCTTGGTTTTCGTTTGCGGTTGATTTTTAATTTCTCTTTTATGACGGACATAGCCTGCGCAGTCAATCTCGTTTTGACATGCTACATTTTGACTTTAATGTTACATTGTCCTCATTCGAAAGTACAGCCTCGAAATCTTTTTTTTTCTTTTTAGCTCCATACTGTTTCTTTGCGTGGTCATTTGAATTTCGTTTACATGTTAGTTGAAATGAACTTGGTTTTGGTGTAACATATAAAGGTTGCAAATAGCCTTCGAGTGAAATTAAGATACAGGAGGAAGATGCTCTGTGTGGAAACAACAAGGTCTCCGAAAAATAACTGTGCACTGAAAGTAACACTTATCATGCCGAGCCGGTTCCTACAGATGGTGTTGGCAATAGGCCCCAACGAAGTCCTGACATCTCTGCACACGCTTCTGCATGTTGATGAAGACCTTTCTCAGAGTATATGGTGTGAGTTGTTTGATGTGGATCGTTATTGCAGCCTGTAGTTATTGAAGAGTATGCGTATTACTTGCGTATACCTTCCCCTTCAGTGCTCCCCACATAAAAAAATCAGGCGGTGTCTTATCCGGTGACCGGACAGGCCTCGGTCCCTGGGTGCGATTTTCGTAGAATTCCTCCAGAACCTGCACTGATGCGTTAGCGTTGTGAGCAGTTGCACTGTCTTGCTGGAACCATCCTTCGTTGATTTCTTGTTCCGTGAGTTCGGATATGAATGGCTGGATAATCTGAGTACGGTAGCTTTCTGAGTTAATGGTTTTAGTGAAGAAAATAAGCCCAGTGATGCGCGTACGAGTCATGTCATACCAAACAACGACCTTCTGGTTGTGGAGAGGCACTTGCTTTAATTCGTGGGGATTTTCAGTACCCCACAGAAGAGTGTTTTGGCTGTTGATGCACCCTTACAGGTGGAACCATGCCTCATATGTAAAGAAAGTCACGTCTAGAATGTCCTCACCTTCTTCAAATAGGAACTCTTGGAACCACCTGCAGTACCGAACACGAGCCTCGCCGTCTAGTTCTTTCAGCTGATGCGCGACAGACACTTTGTACGGGTGGAAACGCAACTTCCTTTTTCAGAATATCGTGGGATGTACTCTTGGCACATCCGCTTGTTGTGACAGCCGCCTCACGGACTTTTGATCATGATCATGATCATATGCAGAGTATTTTAGGAAGGGATTGTCTGACCCCATGTCTTAAACAACCCTTAGAAATAGGAAGCTAGGAGATTTGGGCTACAGTGCCCGATAGGAAAGTGACGCGGAAGCGAAGTAGAAAGGGGAGGAAGACGCCCTTATTTATTACCGGAGGGCCAGTACCGAGGGGTCCGACGGCTTAACGTGCTCATCCGACGCACGGCGGATATTTAGTGGATCGAGCGTTCGTACCTACCTGGGATCAAACCTAAGGTCCTTTCCGTGGCAGTCACGAACGTTGCCCACAAGGCTGCCCGCGGCCCATCTCATCACGGACTTTTCTGGACTCCTCTGTATCCTATTCTGTATATCCTGCACGGTCTCTTCTGCCGTGGATGGCCTACCTGGGCAGGGGGCATTCAGAACACTGCCAGTTTCTGGATACGGTGCGGGGGGACTTCTGTGTCACGAAATTTCCTAGCGAACTGTTTTTGCACTTCGTCAGTGTACTTATCGTCATTACGAAAGACATGTTGCACCAAAAATACTTTCTGTTAAACCGTCAACACCATTGTCCCTGTGCCGAGACGAGGGATCAATCGACACATCTGCCTCCGTCGACCAAGCGCTTGGAAATGAATCAAAATTTTCGTATTAATACATTACTGCAATTCGTACATTCAGTGCACAGTCACTGTTCAGACACCCTGTATTTTTCGTCCTCCTGGTGCGGTTTATTCCTTGCAAATCAGTTTACTGATTATGGAGGATATCAACAAGTCCATATTCACGCACTTGATAACAAACGGAATTACTGTCATGCTCAGCAAAGTGAGACCGGTAAAATTTTGTAACTAACGGACTTACGTTAATCGTGTTTGCATTGAAGAAATTTATTGAACATTGTTTGTAGCTCCTCAGGCCGATTTGTTTGCCGTCTGCTGCGTTGGTTAAGAGAAGCCTTTTGAACAGGGTGACTCGACTGAAGCGGTGGTCCAAGAAACGTTCCGTGGGTCGTGGATTTTTGAAAGCAAGAAGTGTGCTGTGAGCAGAAATTCAACGCCAGCTGGGAGAATTTCCAAAAAGTTTTCTACTGTAATGATAGTACATTGGAATGTGGAAGGAAACAGGATATCACCAATGGAAATAGAGGTCAAATTGAAAAGCGAGATTCGAACGCGCTTCTTAACAGAAATTATTACGCTGCATGAACTACATGAGTCCGTCACATTAAAAGGTATCAGTATCATTCATAAGTTGTGGGTTCATAAATTTTGCGGACGTTGCAAACTTCTAGTTTGAAAATACAAGATGCCTACCGGGTGGCCGAATGGTTAAACACCAACTTCTGACAGAATTGGACCCGTCTGGAGTCCAGGATGAGGCATGGGTAGTGAGCCTGTCCCACAACAGTGGCAAACTGCTCTTCCTGGAACCAGTAGCTCAAATTTAGGGACGAGCGACTATTTATAGCACTTGGAGTTGCTCAGGGTTATCGTTAGACCCCGAAATAAAATATAGGACAGGGACTTCAATCAACAGGTAAAATGCTGGTTCCACTGAAGTGTCAGGGGCTGGATTAACGGGGTCTCTAACGGGACTATAGCCTATGGACCTACCTTTACCAATGGCCCAGGAAGTATGTCGCTACGCCACAAATAATACACAGCTTATACGAGGGTTGTACCGAAAGTATAATGCAAAAGTGTACATAACTTTTTCATTGACTGACAGAGATCGTTCAAATTGCACATGTTGGTAGAGTAACTCTTTATACAAATTCACTACTCAACATGATTTCCATCATTTGCACCATCGTTGAACCCAACTCTCGGAATCTTCTTTGAAAACCTTTAGGTGTGGACTGTTGTACCCACTTCTTCATAGCCACTTTCATCTCATCTGTGTCATCGAATCTCTGTTCCCGGAGACTCTCCTTCATTGGACTGAACAGGTGGAAGTGGTAGGGTGCCGGATCTGGGATGTACAGTAGATGGGGAACCAATGGCCAGCCTAATTTGCTGTTCGCCTGATTTATTGCCAAAAGATGTGTGTGGTATCGCACTGTCGTGGTAAATGTGGATCCTTTTTAGATTCTTTTGTTTTGGTCTTTTCCTCCTTATGGCTTCTCTAAGCTTCTTGAGTGTCTCAATGTACCACTCTCTGGTCAAGGTATGGCCACGTTCCAGAAAATCAAGTAGAATGACACCCCTGTCTTCCCAAAAAGCTGTCACCATGACTTTCTGCGCTGATCGCTGGCTCTTGAACTTCTTAGGCCATGGTGAAGAGGTGTGATGCCATACCATGGATTGATTCTTCGTTTAAGGATCGCAGAGATACGTCCACGTTTCATCTCTTGTCACCAGATCGAAAACAAAAGTGTCTTCATTGGCTTCAACCGTTCTCTCCTCCAAATGGGTCTCAACTGCCGAGGTACCAAATCTGCACATGTTTTCCGATACCCTAAGTCTTCCACCATCTTCTACATGGCATTGTAAACACAGCCCAGTTGTGCAACAAGCTCACGGATTGTGACTCGTGTCTCCACGCGAATCAGTTCATCCTGTCGCTGACGATTTTTGTCAGTGGTCGCAGATGATGGTCTTCCACTACGTGGTTTGTCTTTAGTGCTGATTTCCTCATCTTTAAAATTATTCATCCATCTGTGAACATGGCTCTTGTCAATGGTGTCATCTACGTAAACATTCAGGAGCCTTCTGTGGATATCGGAGAGCCTGCACTCTTCCTTCGTCAAGAATTCAATGAGAGCAGTTTGCTTCTGCTTGGAATCCATTATTTACCTGCAATGAAGAAGAAGGGTTACTGCAGAAGAAGAGTTACCCTACCAACATGTGCAATTTGAATTAACTCTGTCCGTTAATAAAAATGGTATGCCCACTTTTGCATTACTTTCGGTACAACCCTCGTATATGCATACATAGGAAGAGAAAGAGAGGGAAGTTTATGAAATAGTTTTAGTTTTGTCACGCATGATTTCTACTCTATCACAAACACAGACTAGAAGACGAACATATAGCAATGCAGTGACTCGCTAATAGGAAACGTTTCCTGTCGCTGTGTACAGAAGGGTCGGCGAGACGGTGTTTCAGCTTTTTTACTAGCATCCACCCACATCTCCCTACTTGCATTGACGACCGTTAATGGGCGAACTCCTTTGTATCTTCACGTTGCATAACAAAAACGATGTAGTAAGAAAAGTTTACAATGCTAAATCACATAAAAATCCAAGACAAAATCTAAGAATCTTAGGCTTTTAACTGGTGTCTTGTGAGAACAATGGAAATTACAGTGGCTTTTTATGAAAACTGTAAATAATTTATTAGTTTGAAGAATGCACTACGTGTTAATTACCCACATGTATGCTACAGTTTCGTGTTTTTATGGACTTCACAATGATTCTCTGTCGTAAATTATTTGGGGCCCACTTCGAAATCTTACTCCTAGAGGCCCATCAGGTATTGTTGTGAGATCGGGAAGTAAAAAAAACGAGTTAGTAAAATCATGCAATGCATTGATTATGATACACTTTCCAACATACCAGAAATCATTACTCAAGTTATGAGGATAATGGCTGTGGAATAAATCTCGCTTCTGTGCCCTGACCTTTGACTCCAGTTTGATGCTATTCAACAGCACCGGTTCAGTATACCTCCGGAACAACATGATAAAGTTTTGTCGTAATAGAAGAATTTTTACGTAAGTTATGACGCATAAGTGCAATGAAATGGATCCCGCTCCTATGTTCTGACCTTTGACCCCATTTCGTCCATTTTCAATACGGGTTCGTCCCCAGGTGGTCCCCTACCACATACTAAAATTCCATCGAAATCGAACCATTTTTACGCATGACGCACAAGGGCAATGGAGTGGATCCCGCTCCTATGTCCTGATCTTTGACCCCATTTTCAATTGGGTTCGTTCCCAGGTGGTCCCCTACCAAGAACTAAATTTTCATCGAAATTGAACTATTTTTACGCAAGTTATGATGCATAAGGGCAATGGAATGGACCCCGCTCCTGTGCCCTGACCTTTGACCCAATTTTTCCCATTTTTCAATTGGGTTCGTTCCCAGGTGGTTCCCTACCACATTCTAAAATTCCATCGAAATCGAACTATTTTTACGCCAGTTATGATGCATAAGGGCGATGGAATGGATGCCGCTCTTATGTCCTGACCTTAGGGCCCATTTCGTTCATTTTCAATTGGGTTCGTCCCCAGGTTGTCCCGTACCACATATCAAAATTTCATCGAAATCGAACCATTTTACGTGAGTTATCGTGCGGACAGGCGGACGGATAGAGAAACGGAAAAATTGGAGCATATGCGCTTCTTCAACCTAAACTGTAAAAAATGACTGTAAAATTGAAACCTCAGGCAGAAATTAAGTAAGCCCATAAATGTATTTCTTGTTCAATCTTATTCAACCAATATTATTTTAATTCTTTCCTTAAACAAAATAAAATTATATAGAACGAGTACAAAACAGACGAAACAAAGCAGATATTCACTGGGATTCACACATCTGAGTGCCACTTCAGGTAATGTAGGGGGCGATTATGTCAAACGTTATCTGAGAGTAAGTTCTGTTTCCCACTATACGAAATTTTGATGCTCGTGGGATTAAAACATAAACCAGGGATGACTGAAAGTTCAGGAATAGTACCGCACCATCGAAGATAAGTACTACTTAAACCCTGTAAGTGGCCAATGTATTGTACTTGACCCAAATGATGCCCAAAATGTTTTGCTCTCCCCAAATGGAAATGTTCATATAGCGGCATGGCTTCACGAAAGCTATGGGAAAAACAATTCCTTTTCCCCTATCATCTCAACAATGCCTAATATAAACCTATTACTCTGATAAGAGCTTCTGCATCTATTTACCTATTCTCTACTCTATGATCGAAGGCGTACTAGTCCACCTGAATATAGATATCCTGCCACTGAGCAGAAACAAATTACTCAAAACTCTTCTCTCTGTTTTCTTAGGTTGAACGTCATTGTTATAAACGTTTTAGCAGATAATCAGTCAGAATGGATTAGTGTCAATCATCCACCTAAAGAGTAACATTGATTTACCAAAGCTAAATGGAAAGCAACGCTTTCTGAAGCGCAGGTTCACTCGTTTCATCAACTTTCTGCCAACTTCTGTTAGACAGCCAATATGTTCTTTCGGGATGATTTCAGTACACTTTGCTAACACCGAGTTAACTCGTTCTAACCCCTAAATGAGTTAAGACATAAAGCTTGAATGGAAGAATTGAGGAAATTACAGGTGGGTAGAGGATGTACACTGAAGCTTGTTGAATTATGACCGCCATCCGGGATTTCGTAAGATTCGTTACTCTCAGGATTTGGATAATAGTGAAATCATTTCTTGTGTGTTCTGTTAGCATACTTCAATGTTTTTCATACCCTTTATAAATTTTTAGATCCCTTATCTTCTCGCTAGGTGAAGCAACAGTACACTTGTGTTTTGGTACAATACCACCATCAGCAACATCAACAATTCTCAATAAACTTCTGGATGAAGATCTCTCATAATCCCTCCCACAACAGATCAATTCTCTTTCATGTCAATCTAGCATGCTTTCAAATTTCATCCGCCCTTCTAATAACAGTTTTTTTTTATTACTTCTTAGCCATCAATGAAATGACAGCCACTCCATATGCCAATTAGTCTGAAGTGCTGGTTTTAAAACATTTCTTCCTAGGTAGACTCGGGTTCGAATTGCGTATGAAGCATGGGTGGTGTGCTAATATGATGGTGCAGACTCTCCGTTCTCCATAAAATCAGTGGCTCTAAATTAGAGACCGGAGACTGCTTATAGCCCTACCAGCTGCTCATGGTGGTTTGAAACTTTGAAGCAAAAAAATTGTGTGTGCTTTTCAAGACGTGAGAGTACAAAATTTCTATTTGCAACGAATAGAGGAAAACGTGAACAAGATCCAAGACTTTTCTGTCATGCCTCTTAGCTGTGAATCAGTTGTCTGTCTACATCCAAAGATATGATATCTTTGTCAATTTAGATTGTCTATCAGAGTACAGGATGTGAACAAGATTGTTCGCATGTCTTTCACATCATTTTTTGCTATTCATTCTATCAGCCTATGTGGCTGCAGAAATATATCTCCGCTTTTGGTTAAATAAATTATCATAGGGTCTGAAAGAAGTCAGTCTCGTTTGAAACACTTCTCCCTTGTGGTTTATTGTTCGAGCAAACACATAGTCTGACAGGTAAACAAAAAGGTCGGACAGCTTTACAATCCCGTGCAGATGATTTACTGTCTGGTGTAATATAGTGTTGAAATGGTTTTCACAATCGAATTTTAGAATCGGAACGTATCGTTTCTGCTGATGGTAAAACCTGAAAAGCTAATGAAAGACAAAACAGACTTAACAAAATAGTATTCTAGGTTTGTAACTAAGAGTTGGAAATTAATGTGATTCACGCACTGACGCTTTCCGTTAATAAAGAGGTCCAGGTTCGAATCCCGGTGAGGCATTGTGGTGTGTTTGTCTTACGGCACTGGCTCTCTCCTAATTTAAATTGGTGACCGACTACTGCTCATAACCCCCTGCCTAATGTATCGTACTATCTTGTCAACGCAACATAACTTCGTGTTTTCGTGCAAAATAGGGATTTAATTCCAACTGTATATCAGAACATCTAATGATGCTCTCCCAAGGATATGAGTCATTTTAATAAAATCCTCAGGTACTACGTGCATGTATGCTGCCATTTCCAATTGGTGTGATGACATGCCAAGAAACACGACTAATTTTTGGGAACACTTGTTTACCTTTGGTTCAAATGGCTGCAATTACATTTCGACATTGCTCATTTGGATTCATGGAGCTACGGAACTGGGAAGCAGAGCCACTTAAACCCCATCAATCAAACTTTGAACGATTAATAAATAATCCTAGCTGTCCTATATCTACAGGATAAAGATAAAAAAAATACAGCAGCTTGCAGCAATGAATTGTTAATTTTGACCCACTTTTCAAGCAACAGTTTAGAAGTGTGTATTGTTTCATCGCTTTCTTTGAGAAAACAATTAATGTATTTTCTTCTTCTTGTACGGATAAATATTCTACGTATTGGCATTACACAGCTTAAAGGGTGTTGCTGAAGGTCCTTAAGGAAGGAAAAAGTATCGAGCGATTGAAATTTGATATCAATTAGCGTTAGCTTTGAGGAATCGATAACTTCGATTTAGATACTTCATCTCTGTCCGTTCTCTGTCTCTCTCTCTCTCGCTAACCTTAGATTGATTTTTCCTGGCTCGTAAGAAGTGTTTCACTACACTCACGTAGGAATAATTTCAAGCTTTCGAATAAAAGCTGTGTTTTTCTTGTGTACATTAATATCATTACAAAGAATGCTCTTTTGTGTAAAACAATTAATAATCTAACCATGATTATTCTTTCGACAATAGGTGATCTTTTTATTAAACTGAGCAAAAGTTCAAGATAACTGCCCTAAAATATTTCATCTTGAATAGTTACCTGTAAACTGCCGGCATTAAGAATCGATTTATTTGTGAAAAAGATATCATAAAACGTCAAGTGATATTCCGAATAATGTTAAACAGAGGGCATGCTGAAAGTAATGCCTCGTCCCTCATAAGATTTTTATTTGTAGCAGCAAAAATGTGAAACTTGATGGCAAAATACTTGGACATAGTGCTAGCCTATTCAAAGTATTGTCCGTCACTTTCTATACATTTCCGCCATCTCTGAACCCACTGGTAAAATCCATTTTGGAAAAATTCCTGATGTTGCAGTTTTACTCATGAGTTCGCAGGCAGTTTAACGTCTGTCCCATCGTTGAAACATTCCCCACAAAGGGTGTTTTTCAAAGAAGCAAGCAGGAAAAACTCTGAGGGAGCCAAATCAGGACTGTAGGGGGTTGCGGCATCACCATCCACCCCATTTTGGCAATAGCCTGTGAAGTCTCCATTGAGGTGTGGGGACGTACGTTATCATGGTGTAAAACAACACTATGCAGTGGAATGTCGCGTCTTTACCTTCTGATAGCTTCCTTTAGCTTCTTCAATGTCTGCACATAATGAGCACTATTTATTGTTGCAACTCCTGGATGGTGACATGACGATAAGCTGTGGTGAGGTCTTTCACTCGTTGCCTGTTGGCATCTGTCACTGCAGTTGCGGGTCTTCCACGCCGTTGTTTGTCCGACACTGATGTTTCTTCCTCTCGAAGCCTCTAAATCCATTTTTGACTATTACGGATATCGATGGTGGCAGCTCCATACACCCCCAGAAGTCTTCTGTGGATTTCTGAAGCCTCACATCCCTCTTTTTCCAGGAATTCAATTACGGCTCGCTGCTTTTCTCTGTCATTCGTGATCTTTATCTCCGATTATGAAACATTTTTGTTCCCACATTGGTAACATATCATAGTATATGTCAGTACAGTTTCATTAAAACCATTTCAAAATTTTAAAAGTTATTAAGGAGGAGGCATTACTTTTAGGATGCTCCTTGTATATATCATTACTAATGTTATACGCGTAAGGATTTTCTTGAACAATTTTATATGTTAAATATGTATATCGCAAAGAAACTCGAAGTCGCGAACGGTTTTAAGTGTGCTAAGGAAATTCCGAATAATTTGGTATAGGTAAAAATTATATGCAGTAAATTTTGCACCTGACTGCTCAATAAACTGATCAAATAGAGACAAATCTAGGAAATAAATTTAGCCGTCAGCTATTTAATTCATTTAACCATTTTACTTGGGTTCTAGCAGAAAAGGGAATCTATATATTCTTACAATATGTATATAATTGGTACCTTAAATTATACAAGTGAATTTTTATCGTTAACACGAACATGAGAAATAAAACATGCGAAAAACTTTGAAGTTAATTTCATGTTAACATTCCCTCGTTGCTTGTAGTTTTGCAAAAAAGCTTGTGCTTTAGTTTTAGGAATGGTTCGAAACGGATTTAAAAATTTTCGAAAGTTAGTGAGATTTAAGACAGAAAATTCTAGGCGTTTGGGACAGATAATAGTATTTTATATCTTTTAATGGTCAGGTGATGCGTAACATCACAGCCTCTCCGTGACAAATGTTAACCCCACCTTCTCGTGGTACATCCTGTTCCCACTAAAGGGGCTCTGACTACCGCCAATAGCGGTATAACTATACCATCGGGATTAGAGGAAATGCTATCCCACACTCACCAACCCGCTTGGCCAGCGTGGTGAGTTATGGCCAAACACCTCCAAAATGACTTCACAACTTAAATCTTGGCCCTCAGTCTCCGGCAGCTGGAATGTACCTGGCCAAGGCAGCGGCCAGTGCGACATGAAGGCAGAGGGTGCTAAGAATCCCCGGAGGACCGGACTAGGCTGCCATCTGATGCTGACCTTGGCAACGTACAATGGACGCTCCCTATCTTCTGATTCAAGGCTTCTTGAATTGGAAGAGGAACTACAAAGGATCAAGTGGGACATCGTGGGGCTAAGTGAGGTAAGGAGAAAAGGAGAAGATCTCATTGAACTGAAAAGTGGACATCTCTTCTACTATCGTGGGACTGATACTGGCAGAACTAGTGGTGTTGGTTTTATAATAAACAAGAAACTGAAGGATAAAGTTGTAGAAGTTGAACGTTCCTCTGACAGAGCTGCACGACTCGTTATCCAACTATCGAGAAGATACCAGGCTCAGATTATTCAAACTTATGCACCCACCACAAGTCATCCTGAAGAAGAAATTGAAGAATTTTATGAGGAAATTCGTCATCTAAATAATAAAGGTAATCAGCACTTAAAGATAATTAAGGGAGATTTCAATGCAAAAATAGGGCAACGGCAACAGAATGAAACTTCAGTAGGTAAATTCGGTCATGGCAACAGAAACCAGCGTGGAAATACTCTCGTAGAGTTTGCAGAGGCAGAAGGGTTTTTCATCTTGAACTCATTTTTCAAGAAAAAGCCACACAGGAAATGGACATGGAGACATCCAAATGGGATGACAAGTGAAATTGATTTTATTATGTGTAACAAAAAATTCGTCATAGAAGACTGCAGTGTGTTAAACAAGTTCAACACAGGTAGTGACCATAGATTGGTGAGATGTAACATGCACCTGAACACTAAACTCGAACGTGGCAAGCTCATAAGACAAACAATACGTATTGACATCACCAACCTTAAAAAACACCATAATACCTTCAAGTTGGAACTGAAGAACAGATACTCTGCTTTAGAAGGCCTAACATCGGAAGAAGTGGATATTTCTGAAGTTAACAGAAAAGTAACCAAAGCTCTTATGGAAACAGCAACAAAATTAGCTGGGTCTAAGAACAAGTTGCATGTGAACAAATTATCAGGAAAAACCAAAATGTTGATGCAAAAAAGAAGAGAGATGAGGACAACTAAAGATGATGTGACTTCCAAAGTGCAATATATAGAGCTATGAAAGACAGTACGAAAAAGTATCACTGAAGACGTAAGGAAATTCAACTGTGAACTAGTAAGGAAAGCAATTGAAAACAACCAAAGCCTAAAGATAGCAAAGGGACATCTCAGTAAGGGAAGAAAACAGATTATGGCACTGAGAAAAGAAGATGGTTCTGTAACAAGAAATAAAGGCGAAATTTTGACAGGAGTGAAAGATTTCTACTCCAAATTATATGAAAGGGATGATACGTGTACTCCAGACATCATGAAAGGTACCAGTGCCAGAGTTCTCCCAGTCCTTCCAGCAGACGTTGCACATGCAATCAAGAACATGAAGCAGGGGAAAGCTCCAGGAGAAGATGGAATTACTGTAGACATCATATAAGAAGCAAGTGAAGAAATCGAAACAGTACTCGCCCAAATTTTCACTCGATGCCTTAATGAAGGGAAGATTCCTGAGGATTGGAACAACGGCTACATAAAAAAGGTGACATTGAGGATCTCAGGAACTACAGACCTATCAGCCTCCTATCAGTGGTTTATAAATTCTTCACTAAAGTTCTTTCACACCGCTTGAAGGTGACACTGGACATGGCTCAACCGAGAGAATAAGCTGGATTCAGGAGTGCCTACAGCACAATAGATCATATCCATGTACTGAGAGAACTAATTGAAAGAGCGAGGGAATATGAACTTCCATTGTGCATGGCTTTTATCGATTATGAAAAAGCCTTTGATTCGGTGAAACCATCAGCAGTTACAATGGCTCTGAAAACCTGCGGTATTGAAGATGCATACATTAATATTATTAATAACATATATGAAAATGCAAGTGCAAAGATTCGGCTGTTTGAAAATACAACACACATAAAAATTGGAAAAGGAGTGAGACAAGGTGACACCATATCTCCGAAGCTCTTTAATGCCACATTGGAAAATGTCTTTCAATCACTGAACTGGGAAAACAAATCGATAAAGATTAATGGAGATTATCTAACCCACCTTCGTTTTGCTGATGACATAGTCATTTTTGCAACTACCCCATCAGAGCTGCAGAGTATGATCCAGGAACTTGCTGACAAGAGTAAAGAAGTGGGATTAAAAACGAACTTTCAGAAGACAAAAGTGATGTTTAATGCTTTTACAAGAAATGAAGATTTATTGATTAATGGAGAAAAGCTGGAGATAACAGACACGTACGTTTGTTTTGAACAGCAGGTATCAAGTGAGGGTCACATTGATGAAGAAATTAATCGGCGTACAAAACTTGCCTGGAGAGCTTTTGGAAGAAACAGCATAATTTTCAAGAGCAATATGCCATTATGTCTTAAAAGAAAAGTGTTTGATCAATGCATCATTCCAGTGCTTACGTATGGTGCAGAGACGTGGACCTTAACTAAAAGAGACATACAAAAGCTGCAGACAACTCAAAGAGGCATGGAGAGGTGCATGCTTGGTGTAACCAGGAGAGATAAAAAGAGGAACTCGTGGATCCGAAAAATGACAAGAGTGGAAGACATCATGATCAGAGTTAAATCCCTGAAATGGCAATGGGCTGGACATACTGCCAGAAGGACAGACCATCGATGGACAGCCGAAATTTTAGATTGGATTCCAAGGGACAGGAAAAGGCCCAGAAGAAGACCACATGGAAGATGGGTGAATGAAATTCGAAAGTATGCGGGAGTGACATGGAGGAGACTGACACAAGACAGACCGTTGTGGAGGAAACTTGGGGAGACCTTCGACCAGCAGTGGATTGATAATGGTTGACAATGATGATGATGATGATGATGAACCCCTTAACTAGCTGGAATGAATTCTTTGGAGTTAGGATAATGAGCTGAAGTCACTTCGAATGGATATATTTCCTCTCTAAGAAGTGAGCGAAAGGCAGCTGGAACGAGTGAACCTGCTCATCAGAAAGTTTTGCATTTTCCTTAACATTTTTATTGAAAGTTGTGATTAAGCTTAATGATTGGCACAAATACTTTCTGCCTAGTTACCTGACGAAAGGTCTATAACATTCGCGTAGAACTTAAGAAAGGAGACAGATGACATTTAAGCCACTTATTTCTGCCCAGTGGCATGATGTCCCTGTCAGTGGACTAGACACGGACACCATGACACTGAGCAGAAGCAAGCCCGTCCTTATCATTCCTTAGGTTACAGAATGGAAAGCTTATCACCTTTTACAGGTTTATAGTTGATATTAGTGAGCTGAGAAGGAGAAAGGAATTGTTTTGCCGTGACTTTCATAAAACCCGGCCGTTATGTGAACGTTTCTGTTACGGGAGTTTAGTAAGTTTTAGGCACCATTAGGTTCAAGTACAGCAGCCGCTTAAAGAGTTAAGAAATATGAGCTATATCCGTTCACGATTTAAAATATGAGCGCGGCAAATCCAAACACATAACAAAATAATTCCCACAATAACCTGCAAATTAATTCACGGTAAGAGAATATACTGCGTCCAACTAAGAAGTATCAGAATATTCAAAGCAAACATAACATAAATTATGAATTTGCTTGCACCACTTAGGAAGATTATTTTCGTGCAGTATATAGATGAATGCAGACTTTAGCCGTAGTTGCACGATGACACAATAAAACCCAGTGATGAGTTAAAAACCTTAATAAGATAAAAACACATACACATAAGTTAAAATACCATTAGACCTTTCAAGGCTGCATCAGCCTCATCTTCAGATGGAAGAAACTACGTCGTGAAACACACATGGGTACATACTGTATATCTGCAGCAGTAAATTAGAGAGCAGTTGCCACTCAAAGAGACACAAAGGTAATAATAAAAGTTTTGGTCATGACGCCCAGGTACAAATGTGAAATGATATGAAATCTGAGGTCGGTAGACTAGTGAGTAATGACAGTTAGTGACAAATATTATTTAACAAAAGTTTCCATGCTTGATGAACAAAAGCAGGTAGGTCCTCATTACAACAGGTATTTAAAAAATGACAAATGTACAAACTTTTGGTGAATAGTAGATATGCCTTTTTGGGAGGGCAAGCAAGGATGGTTGCCTCGGTCTAAGAGGGGAAGTATGAGCCCTCAATCTGAATATTCTATCGATTTCCCATGTATTATGAGGAACACCAAACAAAAATCATCGCTCTTTCCACGTTAATAAGTGAGTCTCGGAAAACTTATCTTCGGCCGCCACCATGAATCAAACCCAAGGTCTTCCAGTTATGCGCCGGATATGCTACCACTGCACCACAGCGGCCTCGAATTTTCCAGACTCACATGTGATTAACTGCCAAACTACATGGCAGGTTGCTTCATGGAGCTCCGCACAATGTTGGGGATTCACCAAAGTTGGAATGCAGCAACTAACAAATAACTAAGAGGCGAATGGATAATTAATTCAAACACTCGGCGTGGGTTAGGAACACTAAACAGAAATCATCGCTCTTTCCACGTTAATAAGTGTGTCTGAATTATTATAAGGAATATTTCTTCCGTCATTGATTAAAGAATGACCAGGTATTTTGTCCAGAGCTCCGACTACAGATTTGGGAGTCAAATTGCTGGTTTTCTTAAACCAATTACAAGACTGTTAATGTTTGTTTGGAAGCTATTATTAAAGTCAGAGCTGGTATTTTACTACTGCTGTTTTTGTTTTCTTTGCAGTTGCGATTTCTCTTGAGTTCATATGATAGGTTTGAACGAATTTACTTTTCATTCAGGGCCATGTCTATCCAAAGGCAGATGAAGCTTCTTTTTTTTTTTTTTTTTTTTTTTGTCCTTCAGACGAATAAGGTTTTTCTACCTTTCTATTCTTCACTGGAGGACCATGATGCAGATATAATTTCCGAGAAAATTCAGCAGTGAGAAAAGAGGAGTCCATTCTGAGAGTCAGAGAGGGGGGACGGACAAACACAACCTTCATAATTTATCCGAATCCGAACTAGCGGTGAATTCTGTGAATTAGCTTATTTATAAACGACAAAACATCAACAAAAACACTTTTTTGTAGTGTTAATGACCCAGACGAACATCTAAGGCAACGGTTCTCTAACCTTTTTCCACTTGTGCACCCCTTTTAAAACCATTTCTATAAATTGTACCCCTTGTTTTTAAAATTCTCGTAGCTGCGCGCACTTGTTGAGAAGTACTTTGCTACGGGTTATAATCCACATCAAATTTTGGTATTTTTAACCGTTCCTGTTTCAAACTATTGATCCATAACTGACCCGCTTACAATCCATAACAATAATAACTAAATATACGTTGAACATCAAATAATAAAACAAACACTTGAAAAGAATAACTATTAAAGACAACGCACTAACTTAAACTCAGTCAATAACTGAACTGAGCAAAATGTCCGGCTACGGATGTATTAGTAACACGCGATTGTTCTCGAAAGGAGGATGGGTGACAAAAGTGAAGCATGAACTGTGCGTAATGATTGGTAAGAGAGTGGTTTGGGGGAGCAGCTCATAGCCACACCCTCACCAATAATCATTCGCTAATATGAGCTGGTTTTGAAGTGTCTCCATTAGCGGTGATTCAAACTTAACATATACTTAATACAGACATTTGACGTGCACCAGGAACATCAAGCAGAGGTCATCGCTCTTTCCACGTTTATAAGTGAGTCACGGAAAACATTATCATTGACCGACACCGGGAATCGAACCTAGGGTCTTCCCGTTACGCGCCGGATATACTTCCACTGCCCCACAGCGGCCTCGAATTCCTCCAGACTCACACACACTAACTGCCAAGCCAATTTGGCAGGTTGCTTCTTGGAGCCCCACGCAATGCTGCGGATTCACCAAAGATGGTAAGCAGCAACTGAACAAATAATTAGAAGGTGAATGAATATTTAATACAGACATTTGACGTGGATCAGGAACATCAAACAGAGGCCATCGCTCTTTCCACGTTTAAATATTCCTATGTATTAAATATTAATTCGCCTTCTAATTATTTGTTCAGTTGTTGCTTACCATCTTTGGTGAATCCCCAGCATTGTTCGGGGCTCCAAGAAGCAACCAGCCAAATTGGCTTGGCAGTTAGTGTGTGTGAGTCTGGAGGAATACGAGGCCGCTGTGGTGCAGTGGAAGCATATCCGGCGCGTAACTCGAAGACCTGGGTTCGATTCCCGGTGGCGGCCAAGGCCAATTTTTTTGTGACTCACTTATAAACGTGGAAAGAGCGATGACCTCTGTTTGATGTTAACATATATTGTTTCATAACTGACGTTTTATATTTTTCTTTTTTACTTTACTTGTTTTTCCGCTATTACTGATCATTTTTCGTGTACTTCTGAACGGCTCAGCACGTACCCCCGGTTGGGTGCCTTAGATTCTAAGGCAATAAGGAGTAGTTGCTTCCTAAATTAGCGACGCTGGCCTCTTGGATGGGACAAAACCAGTGCTATAAAACAAATGCACCACCTATACCTCTTCCGGAAGTAGAACCAAAACTCAGTATGGGCGATTTGTCAAAGCCCAGCGTGTGTAACCACTCAGTCACTATCATTCATTATCCAGAACATTTCTCTAAAATCATATAACTGGAATTTCAACAGCTTATTTATTGCATAACAGTGAGCTACATATTTATCGCTGTTCTACAGGGAGAGGTCTCACGAGGTATCTTCTAACTATACGGGGAAAACGGTTTAGGAATATTGGATCACAAACTCAACTAATCATGCAATCGATTTTTTTATTTGCAAATCACTCGACTTTTTAACTATCCCATTCTGTTCTGTTGAACAGCGGTTGGTTTCCTGCATATATTACTTTATGCTACTGTATTACCAAGGATTTGATGAAAACTACTAGGAAGTGTTGGCGAAATTTTCAAATTAAGGAATTTATGTATGAACCAGTGCCACGTAAATTCATGTACTGGACATTAGGAAAGAAAGGAGGGAGTATCTGAAAAACTTAAAAGAATTGTTCAAGCTATGTACAAAAACACATAAATACCTGGCAAAGCTTTAGAAGTGGGCCGACCGAATATTCATTACGACGCCAGGTTGGATTTCACATGGAATCACTTTTAGGTCCTTTAATTTTAGCGAATAACTTTAACGAAAGAAATTGAAGTATAACCATATAAAATAACATTTTGTTTTCTGCTGTTTTGGTAATTGCATAAGGATCACTTCATGAGGACAAAATAAAATATTATATACTGGAAAATAAGTATTTAAAAATCTGGTCAAAATATATATGTGGCCAAAACAGGAATCATAGTCAGTTCAAGAGGTAGACAAAAGAAATTCTTAGTACCTGTTCGAGAAGTTAAAAAATTAAAAGAACAGCTTAAATATTTGGGGTGAGACTAACAAAATAGTATCATCAGCGAGACAGAAGTAAGGAAAGGTGTGGGACCAGAATGGAATAAGTGAAAAGAGATGTCAAGGGAAATCTGTGACATGAAGGCCCAGTAAGAATAAAATCAGTACTGCACAAAACAGCTGTAAAGTTTTATAAGTTATTTGTGAAGACAAGAATGAAGAGCAACAGGAAAGAACAAGTGAGAATTAATATTGATGTGAAAACAAAAAGCTAATAAGTGATATTTAATCAATTCTTCAAACACATTTCAGTGTTCAACTTCATTACGTGGCTTTAATCTTTATTGTACATATTTGTCAACTATATAATTGTTATATTGTGTACTGTTTCTCACGTTATATGAGTGTCTAAGTGCTCGCGGAAAACTTCCTTCATTGTCACACATAGGGTTTTTTTTATTGTTTTTTCGGTTTGAGCGTTTCTTGAATTCGTCGATAAAAATTCAAGAAACGCTCAAAATTCCGAAATACTCCAAGAAAACAAAAGTGAGTAGCAGTTTTTCATTTATATAATATTTTTTGCCTTTGTATTGTAATATCTCGTGACATTCAACAATAAAAAAACCCTATGTTTGACAATGAAGAAAGTTTTCCGCGAGCACTTAGACACTCATATAACGTGAGAAACAGCACACAATATAGCAACTACATAGTTGACAACTAACAAGTGATGTTGAAACATGGCTCAGAAGTACTTTTTATATTTTTTAAGAAACGAAAAATATACTTTCTTTTTTAACTTTTTAATATTCTGCGCGATTACAGCTTCTTGTAGGGGTGTCATTTCCTCAGAATGATTTTTGAAAAAACCTTGAAAATCAGGAAAAGATTTTACTCTGACTATTGGTGCCAAAGCATTCTTAGATAGCTTTTGATGGAGGCAACCCTAATGGCTTCCTTTTAAAAAAACATTTAAACGACAAATGAGGATGACTAGACGGGCGAAAAAGATATCAAGAAAAAAGATAAGGAAAACGTAAACGCGATGGGAAAGAACTTAGAATTTGTAAAATAAGTGGAAAATTTAGACAAAGGCATCGGATTGTGCAGAGAAGAAAGAAAGAACCCTTGTGCGAACCTCAGTGGATGGGATGCGTCATTTAATATTCAGATAGTATTAATTTTATTTTACACATTATTCGATTTTGCTTACAATAATGAATATGAATTCTTTTTATGGGTGTTTAAGTCTCAGTTACAATATAAGTTGTATGTAATAGGGGTATTCTGGCCTGTGGGAAAACTGCATAGCGATCATTGTCATATTGACATATGTTCACATATTGACATATGACATATGTATTATTGACATACGACCATTAGAAGCAGATGTCGTATGTCAACAAATATGATATTAATATATAATAAGATGGAATATATCAATAAATGTGGGGATTTCCATATTTTATTGACATATATTGTCATATTGACATATGTTCATACTGACCTGTTTTTGAGGAAGCAATGTTGCGTCGTACTTTCCCAGAAAGTTGTCTTCAACTCAGTGGCATACCGGAAATCTTAATATTTCATTCGGAGCTGACGTCAAAAATTCTTGGCTATTTGCTATTTCTTTAACCAGCTTTACATGAAATTTCCGCAAAAAAAATTGTAAAACCTTTTGCTGAGGCTGGGGGCCCTTTTAGCCTTGAGCCCTCCCCCTGCACTGCGGGGGTTGTAGGAGCTGTCAGTACGCCCCAACTTCAACTTCAATAGATATATTCGGTTAGCATTCCTTATGTATGGAGGCGGTACCAAACAACATTAATTAAAGAACGTAGGGAAGGCGAGCCCCTCGAGAGGGGTGGCGGAAAAGAGCGAAGAGACATAGAGGTTGTAGAGGCAGATAGTGAAGAACGTTGCTTTTTGCGTTCCACGGGTGCTAGCCTGTAATCTAATGAAAATGTAAGATCTCCAGTATACTGTATATATATATATATATATATATGTATATATTCGTATTTTTATTCATATGTCTTTGGAGGAGGCTTGAGAGGAACTTTCTGTAAGGGTATGCATTCTCACATCGAACCGCTGTTACTGGGCCAAACAGGCGGAGTGGCTGAGAAGTGACAATCCCCAATGCGAAATTCACGGGAAATAGAAGTGCAAGGGAATGTGGAGTAGGAATACTAAAGAGAAAATAGTGGGAAATGTTGAGAAAGTCATGGCAAAGTGAGGATACACACAGGATAGGAGAAACAGAAAGACTGTTCAAGGGGACTCCAGGATAAGAAAGAAATCGAAGAACACTCTTCAAGGGAACGAATAGGACAGAAAAGAAAATGAGATAGCTGTTCAAGGGGAAACCAAGGACTGTCTGGTATTAAACCTGCCGAAAATAAATCGAAGAATACTTCAAATGTCGGATGACGTTGCCCGAGTTGCGTGCTATGAGTATGAAATGTAAAAACAGCACACTTGATTTTTCTATGTGTTTCCCTCTTTCGTCATCATAGATTAGAATACCTTGATACAGCTCAATGCAACAGTTATATTTCGGAATAAAGTTTTTTTTTCAATTTTAGCCCTATACGCATTTCTTCATGTATTTTGATCTGATCGCTTCGTTTTCAAAGGAATCGAGGGCTAGCAAAGATTTAGGAATCCTCTGATAAGAGTCTAAGCAAATACCAAGAACTTGGATTGGAGTCTCATCGAAACATTCTGGAGTAGATGGGGCTCACAGGACTCGAGAGAGTCACTAGAAAATTTCAGTGAATGAATTAACTAAAGGTTTATTAAGAATAAAATGTTATAGTACACCAAATTGCTGAAATATGAATTCATTTCGCTACAGTATAACTCCGTTTATACGTTTCTCACTTACACGTGTTTCTCAGTTATTCGTTAAATGTCGCCAGCCCATAATTTCTGAAATATCCTTAACGTTAAATTTTATCATTCATACATTATTCAAATTAGCTTTCTTTTCATATATACGTGAAATTTGGATGTCGCGAATTAGAAAATCAAATGACGAGAATTTCGTTTACCAAATTACCCTGCATTTTTGTTCCTTTGCCGCACATTCCGCTTTTCATTTTCCAATCTGATCCAATTCCTGTCATCAACCTATATAGAAAATTACAGAAAATCGCCTCGCCCAATTTCCTGTGATCCACCTGCTTCATTACTCATTCTGTTGAATGTGTGCACTTCTCCTGAGCAACCATTTTTCAGCTCAACTGGCACCTGCAGTAAACACCCGCTCTTGCTTCATGTCGTCATATCGAACTCTTTCGTCATGACCTCCGTTTGCCTTCGCTTCCCAAATTAATCTACACCACAGGAAGATATCGTTTCGCGGTCTGACTGGAATACTATAATAAAACAAATGAATTTAATTTTCAAGATTACGTCAATCGCGACGTGGATTTGGCAACGTCATTACTTATGATTGGGAAACTAACAGTGCAATAATAACGTCTTCAATAACAAGAATGATTATGATTCCCAGGTGTGTGCATCAGCACCAAAACTTAGCGATGAACTGAAATCGTTCTACGTCGTTAGAGACAAGTTTTAAGGCCATATTGATGAATTAGGAAACATTGCAGGCTCTAAGTTACGTGAAAATACAATGTTTCAACTTAAAACTAAAGAACAATCAAAAATTAATTATTCTTTAAATCCTATCAATGTATACCTACAGGGTGTGCCATATAAAAGAGGCCCAAGTATAATGAACGACAACAAAATGCAAATCCACCTTAAGTATGCGTCGGCCTGACGTGACAGATATTCCCGTTACAGACGATAATCAGCGAATCGACTTCCGAGGGCTTTGTGACATCATTGTGCACACATCTTTGATGTTGTCCTCAGTACGAATTGTCTTGGGTTTGTTTCTTTTCCTGTTGCACACCGTGCCGGTTTCACGAAATTTCCGCACTAATTTCTGCACCACTGATTTCGCCGGAGCTGCACAATGCGGAACATTTTCTGAAAAGAACTCATTTAAAACCTTGTATGAGTTATTTCTGAAATACTGTTCCACAATAAAAATCCGCTGTTCCGTACTTAAAACCATTTCCGTTGTCTTTGTTCATTCTTCACTTACACTTATGACCGCGTACCTTCACTGCTCTGTCTGTGACTAACCACTCCGGATAATTCCTTTGCACCTGCACACGTAGAAACCGGATAGAAGTGGAACAAAGCGGTTTTAACTGGAAACCCATCAAACAACTTTACCCGCCTAAAAAAACGTCTGGCTCTTTTATATGGCGCACCCGTTATTTGTATAATATACTACATCGTATCTCCTTGCGCGATAAATATGAATCGCAAATGAATTAGTAATAATGTTGTGTATACTATATATATATACCGTATATGCGCTACACACTGTATTTACAAGTGCTGTAACTCTACGTAGTCTAATGAAAATCAATACGGTTAAAAACAAGAGAAGCTGTGAAAGAAATAGAATAACTGAAAATACCAGTATACTAAATCATAAAAAATGCTACGTAGTACCTAGTATAACAACACTAACTGCTACACCATACGTTTTAGTAGAATATGTTGAAATCTAGGGAAGGAAACGTGCCCTGTTTCGTTTTTACGCTTGTTCAATTATACATTAATTTTAATTGGTCCCTTGAAAAAGCAAATAAAAGAGGTTTCACTATGTTATGTTGGAAACCAACTGAAAGTTTAAATGCGATAATCAATATCTATCACTGATTCACATCTAGGTTAATGAATCCGAGATCAGAAGTGTGCGATGTTACTTACATTACAGCAGGAAAACCAAATTGTAGAAACAATTTTATTTTTCTATGATAAGGCGTTTCAAGGCTGATAGGTACGTGATCAGCTACGCAGAATATTCATTGTGACAGTACAACTTACCATTTATGAACGCTTGCCATGCGGGAAACGCGTTGTAAGAAAATTCAGGGAAAATAACTAGATAATTCTTATTTATTAATATACTTGTATAACTAGCGTAATTTCCGTTTCTATACTAATAAACTACGATATTAAAATTGCAAGCTTTCGTTGCCACGGGCAGATTCATCAGGCTGTTGAACATAAACAACAGAATCTGAAAAAAACAACTCGAAACTTAAAAACAAAATTGTAATATGCCCCGTGCGAAATCCTCGCAAACCAGAATTTTATCATGGCTCGAAATGCCAGTCTTTTTGCTGGATGTTGAAAATCTTGTACCAGATAGAGGAGATGTCCTTGGTAACGTCCGTGTTTGAGGTATCGTCGCGCGTTATAATTTCAATAGACTCCCTGACGGTTGTAGCTCTGGGCCCATTGTAGGGAGCTAGCTTCCTCACGCTGCTCCAAATAGGAGTGGCCCCTCTGGAAGTAGCGTCTCTGGCAAGAGCTGTGATCAACTTCTTCTTTTTAACGTCTCTTCGGTGCTCTAGCAAGCGAATGCTGAAAGACCGTTTGGTCATTCCCATGTACAGCTTCCTGGACGCGTCTGGGAATTCCAAGGGAATCCCGTGTACTCCTGCTTGATTGGCCAGTTCAATTTTGTTCCATGTCGCCAATAGCAGAGCGGCCAGAGGTGTAGTGGTCCTAAGTGCAACGTCAAGTTTATACCTCTTTAGGGCATTCTTTAGTGTATAAGCTACGCTCGTGACATAAGGCATTGACCCCAAGAATCTTTCATGCCACTCAGGTTGTAACGTACCAGGAGATGTGACGTACCTGCCAGAAGGACGCACACGACATAAAGGCAGGTAGGAATCAGAATAAAACGTCCGCGTAGCTCAATTGGTAGAGCAACTTATTCCGGAATGAGGGGACCCGGGTTTTCGAATCCTGGCGCGGATAAAAATGACGGAAAAATTTACTTCGTTATAGTGGCGCCCGAACTATCCGGATGACCCGACCGTTCAAAATCTCGCAATGGTGTGATGTTATTTCCACACCGCGAGATAGGAAAAATAAGAGAATCCCTTCTCCAGCACTTCGAAAAAAAAAAATAAATAAATAAAAAAATAAGGGGGAGATGATGTAACGTACCAGGAGATGTGACGTACCTGCCAGAAGGACGCACATGACATAAAGGCAGGTAGGAATCAGAATAAAACGTCCGCGTAGCTCAATTGGTAGAGCAACGAAAACTTGTAAAAAACTCTAGTGCCTATTTTTCCGGAATCTTCTCTTGAAAGCAGGACGTCAAGATATGGGAATGAACCGTTCACTTCATATTTTTTGGTTTGACGAATTTAGTTCGGTTATGAAATTTTGCCGTGTTGATTGCTCATGCTTCCATACAAAAATCTATATCGTCGGCGTAACTTAGCCAAAGACTTCGGGTAGGCCCTTGTCTGCCGAGAGCACATTTTCAAAAGGTCTCAGCACTGCTTCTGCTAACATCCTGGAGAGTGATGATCCCTTGGGAACTCCTTTTGTTTGCCTTTTGACTTTGGAACGGACCTGGAGGTAGTTTGACTCGGCCAGATCGTCTAGAGTCTTTGAGATGGCTTCTAGAGCTTTGCGGAGGAACATTCCAGAGCTCTCCAGCCATCTTACAAGTTTTTTGTGGCTTTGTGCACGGGAAGTGACGGGTGCATCTGCGTTAAGTCGAAGCTTCCCATATGTCATTATTAGCTAGTTTAAGATTTGCGATCCTTTCTATAAAATCTTTCGATGACTTCAGCACTCTTTTTTTTACCTCTCTGGTAAGAACTGTTTTAAAAACTCTCCAGTGCCTTTTCTAAACGATGCGTCGCGGTGGAGGTTTCGCTGCTTTTCTTAGATCTTCCGGTAAAGCTGGCATTTTGGAAGTTTTCAGGATCTGCACTGCCCAGCGACTAAACGGATCATGCTGTAGAATGGAGCCTGATAAGAATATAAATTTTTCCAGCTTTTCCCGATAGTCTTCTGTGTTCAGAACAGTAATATGACAGGGGCGATCTGTCAGAGTAAACACAACATCTGGATCATTCTTAAGTTTGTTCAGAATCATCTTCACCGTTCCTTCAGATGCTACGGCTATCTTGCTTCTTAATGGCCCACTCTAATTTTCCAGCGCATTTGAACATCCAGCAAAAAGACTTGCAGTGCAAGCCATTATAAAATTCTATTTCGCACGTGCCATTTTACAATTTCGTCTTAAAGTTTCGAGTTCGTTTTGAGATTCTGTTGTTATTTATGTTCCACAGCTTGATGAAGCTTCCCGTGGCACCGAAAGCTTGCCATTTTAATGTCGCAGTATATTACGCCTAGAAACGGAAATTGTACTAGTTACACAAGTATATTGATATATAAATTATTTGAAGGTGTATGTGAACCTCTATGTATCTCAACGTAGATGATTCTTATCTTGTTTTATAGTTATTAGGAGTCTAAGGCTCGCAAGTTTATATTACGTGCTCAAAGAACGTGATGATAGCTCTGAACCGATGAAATTTTGATTTCATGGTTAAGAAATTCATCAGCAACAATGCGCGTGTCAAGCAAAGAAATTCATATAAAGATTCGTATTTTATTTTCGGTCATATGCCTTTTGCACGATTTATTCAGTTGCATTTATTTTCTGAAGAAAATCTGACCAAAGAAGCGGTTCATTAAGTGTGTTGTTGCATTTTAAGCAATACTGTTACAGGAAGTGTTAAATATGTTTAAAAAGCGTGAACTCCTAATATCACCACAAAGTCTTCGATTTACTCTTTTTTTGTTTGTGGGTTTAACGTCCACACAAAGGAACTTAAATCGCTATAATCACCCTAATTTTGGGCCACTGGTTCCAGGAAAGAGAGAGAGGCAGTGCCGTAAGAAAACACAACATCCATTCCTCTCAGAAACTCGAGCTGGGACCCGTCTCGGACGAATGTTCACAAGCCAGCCCTTCGACTACTGAGCCACCCACAAGACCGGTTTTGGGAACGAGCACCTGCACAGAATTCAGAATTAATTTGTATACAGTACGAAAGCCGTAAACTGTCATTGCAACAAACAGAATTCGTTAAACTTACGAAATTCACAGAAGCAATAAAGCACAAGAAACTAATGTCGACATTTACACAAACATACCTACTCCTATACAGACACTACTCATTAACATCACTGGGGGATCGTAATAGACTCAGTAGCAATGCACATGACACAAATATCTACATTTACGTAGATATTTGATACTGATAACGCTGGAGTAACGGAACAGACGCAGAAATAAAGCAAAATATGCAGATGTCTGCATCTGCATAGGTATTGTGTACTGACATCGGTGGAGTAACGGAATCGGAACAGCAGTATGACACAACAGATTAGTGCCTACGTCTGTATAGACACTGGTCACTAACATCATTGCGTGAATGGTATAGACGAAGAAATGACACACAAGATGACTAATATCTACGTTTACAAAGACATTAAGGACTGTCATCGCTGGAGTAATAGAGTGGAAGCAGCAATAAGGTGCAAAATACTGGGGTCTACGTTTGCATTGGTTGACCCGATCCGCACATCATTGTGGGAACGGTATAGACGTAGCATTTGAATGCAAGTGACTAATTTCTACATTTGTATACACTCGTTTTTTTTGTTGGAGGTTTAACGACCACCGTGAGCAACTCAGTGGGCTATAAGCTGTAGCCCGTCCCTAATTTAGGGCCACTGGTTCCAGGAAAGGGAGATATCCAGTGCCGCAAGACAAACACAACATCCATGCCTCACTGGGATTGGAAACCGGACCCATCTCGTACGAACGATCAGAAGCCATCGCTTAGACCACTGTGCCACCGGAGGCGGCAGACTCTATTGACCAACATCGTTGCAGGCGCAGACGCGACACAGGATTAAAACCCAAAGAACCAACGTCAACTGTGGAAACACAGATTTGTCGACAACAAGGATAGAGCCAGCGCCTCCTAGCCCCGGAGCCAGTTGTTCTAACAGAATAAACTTCACCGACGGAATGTATTGCCGCACGTTTGTCGTCTTGACATGTGGTTCACGTTTGTAGTACGTCACATCATCTCCGTCTTAATTTTTTTAAGCAAAGAAGATATTTTCATTAATTCCAGACAAAGTGTGGAACGAACATGGCACAGTTTCGAAGAACCCAACGACCTGTAGATCTATTTTCCACAATCGTGCGCCAATGTGAAAACACAAATTTGTTGGTGATGTGGATCGAACCAGCTATGCATTTGTTCTAACCGACTAAATACACCGACGGAAGGTATTGCTGAAGGTTTATCGTCTTAACACGTGCTCATTTCTGGTGTACATCACACAACATTTACACAAACTCATGCCACTGAGGTAGTCGGATAAATCCAATCGATACAGCAGTAAGGCACAACAAATCGATATCAAGTTTTACACTTCCAAGCAATAAGATGCAAAGGACTAATGCCTTAGTCTATATAGATATCGGTTACCCACATCGTTGCAGGAACAGGATCAAAATAGCAACTGTGCATAAAAGACTAATGTCTACATTCAAATAGGCACTATTTACCATCAGCATTTACTTAAACCGTTGCTGCTGTGATCGTTGGGCAAATGTAATCCACAAAGCAGTAAAGCACAGCAAATAGATGTAAACTTTTACACATACTCCAAGACCGAGAAATGAAGAGCAAGATTTATTATACTCCAAGACCGAGAAATGAAGAACAAACTTTACCATACTCCAAGACCGAGAAATGAAGAGCAAGATTTATCATACTCCAGGACCGAGAAATTAAGAGCAAGATTTATTATACTCCAAGACCGAGAAATGAAGAACAAACTTTACCATACTCCAAGACCGAGAAATGAAGAGCAAGATTTATCATATTCCAAGACCGAGAAATGAAGAACAAGCTTTACCATACTACAAGACCAAGAAATGAAGAGCAAGATTTATCATACTCCAAGACCGAGAAATGAAGAACAAGCTTTACCATACTCCAAGACCGAGAAATGAGGAGCAAGATTTATCATACACCAAGACCGAGAAATGAAGAACAAACTTTACCATACTCCAAGACCGAGAAATGAAGATCAAGATTTATCATACTCCAAGACCGAGAAATGAAAAGCAAGATTTATCATACTCAAAGACCGAGAAATGTAGAACAAGCTTTACCATACTACAAGACCTTGAAATGAGGAGCAAGATTTATCATACACCAAGACCGAGAAATGAAGAACAAACTTTACCATACTCCAAGACCGAGAAATGAAGATCAAGATTTATCATACTCCAAGACCGAGAAATGAAGATCAAGATTTACCATACAAGACCGAGAAATGGAAAACAAGTTTTACCATACTAGAAGACCGAGAAATGAAGAACAAGCTTTACCATACTACAAGACCGAGAAATGAAGAGCAAGATTTATCATACTACATGACCGAGAAATGAAGAGCAGGATTTATCTTACACCAAGACCGAGAAATGAAGAACAAACTTTACCATACTACAAGACCGAGAAATGAAGAGCAAGATTTATCATACTCCAAGACCGAGAAATGAAGAACAAGCTTTACCATACTACAAGACCGAGAGATGGAGAACAAGCTTTTCCATACTCCAAGACCGAGAAATGAAGAACAAACTTTACCATACTACAAAACCGATAAATGGAGAACAAGCTTTACCATACTCCAAGACCGAGAAATGAAGAACAAACTTTACCATACTACAAGACCGAGAAATGAAGGCAAAATTTATCATACTCCAAGACCGAGAAATGAAGAACAAGCTTTACCATACTACAAGACCGAGAAATGGAAAACAAACTTTACCATACTCCAGGACCGAGAAATGAAGAGCAAGATTTATCATACTCCAAGACCGAGAAATGAAGAAAAAGCTTTACCATACTACAAGACTGATAAATGGAGAACAAGCTTTACCATACTCCAAGACCAAGACATTAAGAGCAAACTTTACCATACTCCAAGACCGAGAAATGAAGAACAAGCTTTCCCACACTCCAAGACCGAGAAATGAAGAACAAGCTTTCCCGCACTCCAAGACCGAGAAATGAAGAACAAGCTTTAAGAGAATGATTTTCAATCATATCATCCATTTTACCGTGGTTGGGAAATCTTGATTATTTTTTTTTTAATTCTTGCAGTATCTCTATCTCCATATCTTTTCCCATCTTTTTTTTTTTTCCTCTCTGAGTATGGCTCTCATCAGACAGGCGCAGTCTGCTAAGTGAGTAAAATTCTTTCACTGGCTGCTCTCAGAAATTCGGCCAATATGTGTGCGTTCGCAACTCTCTCACTTGGCTTTATCATCGACGGAAACAATGAAAATTGTTGGAGGGGGAGAGAACATTTAGTAGCATATTTTGTGATCACTTCCGTCACGAGAAAAACCAGAAAGAAAAAAATGCTTGTGCGCAAGACAAATACATTTTCCTCTCGTTGCCAGGGAATAATATTTACCCCATCTGAGGTTCGTCTTATTTCAAGCTGCTTTCGAACAGGTTTGAGAGGAAATTATTACTCAATATTTCTTTAAAAGAGAATGTGTCGTAATAAATCATTTTTCTGAACTGGAAAATGTTTACTTCCAAATCGAGTCGACCTCGCTGATAACTTTAATAATTCCAGTAGTGCAAAATGCAAAGATAACTGGGCTTCGTGGGGTAACTACCTGAGATCTGGGTGTGTTCCAGCATTAAAATTCGAACAGCGCTCCTCTTGCTGTTTGCATAAACGATCTCTTTTGTTTGAGCAAATTCGTAAATGGACAGGTATTAATGCGTTTTATCACATGATTGCACTTTAATTATCAGTATCATTAAAAGTATGTATGCACAGAAGTGGGAAATTTTAAGCTGATTTACGAGTTTTACACTTACGGGAAAGCTGTTAAAATGCTCATTATGACATAACAGGTAATTAAAGTAGAAGTCCGAGCACATGCGGAGAAAAATTGATTCACATATTATACGTTATCAGCTCCGTAATTTTCCGGTCAAGCGAAATTATTTGTACTAGGAAGGCTATTATAATTTTCCGCAATAGTTACATTGTAATAAAATATGAACGAGTCACAATTTTTTTGTATTAGGAAGGCCGTTATATTTTCCGTAGTAGTTACATTTTAATAAAATATAAACGAGTCACAAATTACTTTCTAGGAAGGCCGTTTAAATTTTCCGTAATAGTTACATTTGAATAAAATATAAACGAGTCACAAATTGTTTGTACTAGGAAGGCCGTAATAATTTTCTGTAATAGTTACATTTTAATAAAATATAAACGAGTCACAAATTGTTTGTACTAGGAAGGCCGTTATAATTTTCCGTAATAGTTGCATTTTAATAAAATGTAAACGAGTCACAAATTGTTTGTACTAGGAAGGCCGTTATAATTTTCCGTAATAGTTGCATTTTAATAAAATGTAAACGTGTCACAAATTGTTTGTACTAGGAAGGCCGTTATAATTTTCCGTAATACTTACATTTTAATAAAATATAAACGAGTCACAAATTGTTTTTACTAGGAAGGCCGTTATAATTTTCCGTAATAGTTACATTTTAATAAAATGTAAACGAGTCACAAATTTTTTGTACTAAGAAGGCCGTTATAATTTTCCGTAATACTTACATTTTAATAAAATATAAAGGAGTCACAAATTGTTTGTGCTAGGAAGGTCTTTATAACTTTCCGTACTAGTTACATTTTAATAAAATATAAACGAGTCACAAATTGTTTGTACTAGGAAGGCCGTTATAATGTTCCGTATTACTTACATTTTAATAAAATATAAACGAGTCACAAACTGTTTGTACTAGGAAGGCCGTTATACAATTGTATTGTTCCGTAACAGTTACATTTTAATAAAATATAAACGAGTCACAGATAAAAGGGTAGCTGGTTTCCACAGAGTGCACATTTATCAACAACTTGTTGAATTGTTGCCATATTTGTGTTTTGAGAAGTTTTGTCAGATAAGCCCTACCGGAGACTTACATAATCGATTAAATACATAATAGTCTTCTGAGGACTAACGTTCTACAATGCTGGAATAGGAAAAGTTTTCGGAGTCATCGTTATTCCATATCTGTTCCAATACACACATGCACTGAGCGACCAAATTATTATGACCCCCAGACTATTTTATGCAACTTAGTTATCCCTCAGATGGCGCTGTCGCAAGATGGCTGAACTGATATAAAAATAGGAATGCTGAGAGCATGCAGAAACTGATAAAGTGCATTGCGCAAGAAATAATGGGGCAAAGACGCGACCTGACGGACTTTCAACGTGCAATGATCGTGGGTGTTCAAAGCATTCGTGCGATCATTAGCAAAATGGCTGTACTGTACGTGTGAAATGTTCGAGGGCAGCAGTTGATAAAGTTTGAAAAAGTGAACCACACTTTTTCAACTCGAGCTCCTGTTGCCGTTGACGATCATACGTCTTGTAGATCTGATCACAAGACGTGTGGTCGTCAACGGCTGCAGGAGCTTGAGCTGAGTGGAGAGTGGGAAGACTTGTTCAGTCTAACAGACGGGAAAGACTTCGTCAGATTATAGATAATTTGAAGCAAGAACCAAGTCCGTTGGCATCTCAACGTACAGTTCGCCGCACATTACATTGTATGGGCTATAGAAGAAGACGGCCTGTAAGTAAGCCGTTGCTATTTGCAGCGAACAAGAAACTTCTCCAGTTCGATCAGGAACACAAGAATTAGAAGTAAATGAGTGAAAAACGGTAATGTGGTCCAACGAATCACGTTTTCAACTACATCATGAAGATGGAAGGGTGAGGATACGGAGAGAGTAGCACAAAAGACCAATCTTTTATCGTCACTGCTCTTCAAGCTGGCGGAATCAACGTTATGGTGTGGGGCGTGTTTTTTTTTTTTGTGCGACTGTTTGGGCCCTTTGGTTCGTGTAGGACAACGTCTGGCCACCCAAAGGTATTTTAATATCGTTGCTGACCAAGTCCGCACAGTAACTTATATATCGATGCGTTATCCCAATGGGGGTGGATACTTACAGCAAAACAATTTTCATTTCATTTCATTTATTGATCTTTCTGTCACATGTTAATGTTAATGATTCTGAACAGTTGAGCGTAAACATGTAAATAACAGCAGGGAAGAACAAGGAAAAGGTCTCGAAGAGACCTGACTCAGCCTTGATCTCCCTAGGTATAAGTCAAGCCAAGAGCATTCATATAATAGCAAAAAAGTCAGAAAAGAAAACATAGAAATAAAAAGAGAACGAAAAAAGAAAAAAAAAACATATGATAAAATAACATATCTAAGATACAACATGATTAACTAAATTAAATATCTGGCATGATATTGAGTTGACAGCATATCGAGGGAAATGCAATGTTAAAGTAATAAAAATCATCAGTTGTACCCCTCTACTCAATCCTCATTAAATAAATCCCCCATTACCCTGGTCACCAAATCCTCACCTGGTAAGTCCCCCTGCCCCCCCCCCCCCATCAGTCGAATAATCCCTGTATCAATCAACTTTTGAATGAGTATTAGTTGTTAAGTAGGTAGTGTTTTAATTTCTTTTTAAACAAATCGAAATTATTAATAGATATTAATTATGCAGTCAATGAGTTCCAGAACTCTGGACCAGAATAATCTAGGCTTTGTTTAGTAGTTTGAGTTCTAGGTGTAGTAAGTTTCAGCAAAGCTTGGTTTCGAATATTATATCGATATGTGGCCGTATTAATTTCTATCAGCTCCTGTCAAAGTTCATTTTAATTCGTTTATACAAAATTTTGCCCAAGTAAAACAGTTGCTGAATTGTTAGAATATTATATTTGTTCGAGTTGGCTCTGGAATATCTGAACATATTTTGCCCTAGTAAGTTGCCTCCATTTAAGTTATGTTTAAGATCTATTAATCGAATATATTTATTTTGGAGAATTTGTAATTGATTAATGTTAGTAAGTGTTGTTTGACCCCAGGATAGTAAACAGTAATCAAAATGTGGATGAATTAATGCATAATACAATATTGTTTTTTATTTTAACAGATAGGTGTTTTAGAATATGACTAATTATTCCTATATTTCTGGATATTTCTTTTGATAAAATTTCTATATGCAGATTCCATTTTAAGTCATTGTGGAAAAGAATGCCTAGATAGGTAAGATTATTAACTAACTCAATCTGAGTATTATTAAGGGAAAAATTAAAATTAGAGATTTGGTTAGTTTTTTGTCAGGAAAAAAGTAAAACTTTAGATTTATTGTAGTTAATTACTAATTCATTGGAAGATAACCAGTCTGTGTACTTCAAGAGCTGAGTACTGGATAGGGATATTGTTTCACCAATAGCTGGTCCCGAAAAGAGGAGTGTTGCATCATCGGCGTAAAGAATAAGGTTTGAGTTAGATTCAATAGTGAATATAGCATTAAAATATATATTGATTAGTAGTGGACCAAGGACGGTTCTTTGTGGAACTCCTAATTATATATATGCTATAGATGAAATAAATTGATCAATTTGAGTATATTGTGATCTACTGCTATGGTAGTTTTTAAACAAAGTATAAGTCGACCCTCTAAAACCTAGATTATGTAATTTTGACAATAAAATGTTATGGTTTAGTGTATCAAATGCTTTAAGCGTAATGAAGTAATTTTCAAAATTTTTTTTGTACTATTTGTTGAATGTGTAATACTGCTAATTCCGCGGACCATATGGACAATGCACCATGTCATAGTGCTCACACTGTACGCAAATGGTTTGAGGAATATAAGGGAGACTTGTCCTTGCTACATTGGCCTACTCAATCACCGGATCTATATGCGTCGAGAATCTGTCCCTACATTCGCCACGTAATCTTCATTTCTAATTGTTTGATTCAAAAGATTTTTTTCTGTGTCGAATACGTACAATTACGACTGAAAGTCTTCATATATTTTCCACCTTTTCATGATATATAAAATATTGCTGAGTGGGTTAAACTGATATATTATTATGCATCATCTTCTATGGGTTGGATTAGAGCGAATTATTTAAACATCGACTCATTTTATTTATAATCAATACGACTGAGACAGCACTTGATTTATTTAATGCTTTATTTCACCACTATACGGTATTAGTTTCGATATGACTTTCTTAGGAATTATATAAGCGCTTCCATAAGTCATATCTGAAACATTCTTTTTGCGTCTGGTTGCTGTCCCCATTAGCACAATTTTTCATTCATTTTCCAGCTTTCATTGCTAATTTCACCCACTATGTGTCTCCAAACTCGATTTTTGGTTAAAATAACATTGATTGCTCACTTCAAAAGAAAATAGCTTGAGGCATAAAAAGAAAATGATTTATTTCCTTCCCCACTACGTTATATTAGTTTCAATATCCCTTTCTTAGGAATTATATCAGCGCTTCCATACGTCATATCTGAAACATTCTTTTTGCGTCTGGTTGCTGTCCCCATTAGCACAATTTTTCATGCATTTTCCAGCTCTCATTGCTAATTGCTCCCACTATGTGTCTCCAAACTCGATTTTTGGTTAAAATAATATTGATTGCTCACTTCAAAAAGAAAATAGTTTGAGGCACCATTAGCGTGCTGCGTTTGAAACTTTTGATTTCTTAGGAATTATATCAGCGCTTCCATAAGACCTTCTCGACACACATCCGAGAAATCAGTCGACCAGACCTATCAGTCTCTCCTAGGAGCTAAATTCATATTTCTACTGCGCTGTTCATAGCCTGGAGAAGTGCTGAGAAAAGTCAACATGTATGGTCGTATCAGAATTGTACGACCATCACGGAATCACAGTGTACCCGCCCAGGTGCGTCACAGAGTGCAGGTGACAAGGTCGACCACATGGAGATATAAATGACCGTCCAGGACAGACGCCTCATAGTGCGTTACATGAGCACAATAAGCAGAGGTAGTGATTTGACGTGTTTTCAAATAGGAATCATCATGGGCTACCTCACCAAGGGCGGAAGCATCTCAAAAACAGCACACTTCGTGGGATGTTCCCCAGGTGCTGTAGTAAGAGTGTACGAAAAATGGACAGCTGGCACACCGAGTCCTCCCGATATCATAACTGTCCAGCCCCAAACGTCATGGACCCCAGAGAAGAACGTCGCTCTCGTCGACTAGTAAGAGGCAATCGACGCGCAACAGTGCAGCAATTGACCACGCAAGTGAATGCTGGACTCTCTACTGTTATCGTGTCCCCGATAACAGTAGAGAGTCGATGGCCTTTATCAGTCGACGCCGCGTTAAAGCGTCCATGTTAACCCAGGTCCATCGGCAACGACAACTCTCCATCCTGGCTGACCACATGCATCCCTTCATGTTGGGCGTTCACCCTGGTGGGGATGGTGTCTACCAACAGGACAATGAGCCCTGCCACGTCGCTAAGGGATGGGTGACTGGTTCCAGGAACACGACAGCGATAACTCCGTTCTCCTTTGGCCGGCGAAATCGCCCGACGTCAATCCCATAGAGCACTTGTGGGACTATTTAGATCAACAGGTTCCACGTGCCAACACACAACCACATCATTTACGGGACCTCCGTGGTCTGCTGCAGTCCCAATAAGTACGTGTGCCCCGGGCAACCTTTCAAGCCTTAATTGCGTCCATGCCACGCCCTCTCACCGCTCTCATCCGGGCCAAGGGTGGCTATTCTCATTATTAGGTAGGTTGTCATATTATTCTGATAGGACTGTGTATTACCTTTTTACTAAGATGCTCGTTGGTTGGTTGATATAAGTTTCTTTCAGCAAGGCCCTCACACTGGCGCGTGGCGCACGTACACACACATACATACATTGAGTCAAAGTGTGCTAAGCATCGAGATGAATGCTGTATGCCGCCCCGGTGGCGCAGTGGTCTAAGGCGCTGGCCTCTGATCATTCGTCCGTAAGGGGTCCAGGTTCGAATCCCGGTCAGGCATGGTGTTGTGTTTGTCTTACGGCACTGGCTCTCTCCCTTCCCTGGAACCAGTGACCCTAAATTAGGGACGGGCGACTGCTTATAGCCCATTGAGTTGCTCACGGTGGTCGTTAAACCTCCAATCAATAAAAAAAAAAGAAAAAAAGAATGCTGTATCTGCTGCTTTAAAATCGCACAACAACAAAAAGAAAAGATTTTCAATTTCTGTGTTAGGCCAGCCTGTCGGGGAGCTTCTCTCTAAATAACACGAAAACCAGCTATCTCCGTGCGGGTTATTAAGGTAAAGGCTTACCCTTTGCATATCAGCAGACTGTTTGGAATCATTTGAAACACATCAACCACCTGACTCGAGATTATACGTAATAAGGCAAAAAACGTCGTAGCATCAGATGTAGAAAAACAAGAGCGAAAGCAAACAAATTGCTCCCCTGAAGGACAAACATTCTTAATTAAACACATGTTCTTAATGTCTAGATGGAAAACCTTAACTGACACCAGCTAAGATTTGGAAAAAATAGTAAAGAACGTAATCTAAATAACATTTTACGAAGCCATTATGGTACCAAAATTAAACATAATTTCTGATGGTAAATGTACTTTCTCTTTTAAGAAAACCAAATTGTCTTCCTAGTTTGCAATAGGAGATAAATTAGATAATTCATCCTCTGAATGCTATCAGATGGTGAATTTTCTCCGTGGTAGCTACTTTGCTTATCAAAATGGCATCGAATGCAGGTGTGAAGTGCCCAGACTGAATACTTTGCAGAAAGATAGGCACAAATTCTTGAACACGATAGTACATACCTTTAAATATAATCATTAGTTGTTAGAGGGTTTCCAATAAGGCATTTATATACAAGAAACGCAGTTCTTTTTGGGACACCACGAAATTTTGCTGGAGAAATTACTGACATGCCCATGTGGAAGAGGAACGTGGATTTAGATTTCCATTGGTAAATATTCACAACGATAAGGTTACTTCATATAGACTCGATGTGAATAAGATATCTTCAAAGAAAATGTATTTCGTTGAATTCAGGTCGACAAACTCACTCCTTCGGCAATTGTGCAGCCCAAGAAAGATATATAGCTTGTCCCAAAACAACTGAGAATGTTTTTTATAAAGATGTGCAAAACTCACTCACGAGTCTTGAAAAAAAAACGGTAGTCTTTGTAGCAAAACCATAGCAATCGGCCATACCTGTTTATCACTTATGCGTCGTTGGTAGTACGCAGTTTGATAAGCGCTGTTCCGTAAACCCCTAACAAGTGTTTTCGCGCTGCGACTTTTCGGAAAAATGGATGTCAAAGAGGAACGAAGATGTGCCATTAAGTTTTGCTGCCGACTTAAGATGTCTGTTGGAGAGACTTTCCTTCTTATGCAAGAGGCATATTAAAGTCTATGAAATCAACAATTTACAGATGGCATAAAGAATTTGTGGAAGGTCGTGAGTCGGCGGCTTTAATCGGGCATGGAGGCATCACCTTCAACAAGTATTACAGAAGTAAAGATCAATACAATAGGTGTTATTGAGCGGGAAGACTGACACCTATCAATTAGAGATATGGAAGATATGGTTCACATTTCAAAATCATCAATTCACAGAATTTGAACCGAGCATTTGGACATGAAACGAGTATGTTCAATTTGGGTTCCTCATTCCTTTTCGTGTGCGTCCCAATGGGTGTCCGCACATGGCCAGTTTTGTCGTTTATTATTTGGAGAAAATGAATATTAAGTTAATGCTCCAACCTGCATGTAGTCCAGACTTGTTGCCATGCGACTTCTGATTGTTTCACCATTTAAAAAAACATTACGGGGATAACAATTTGAAACTGATTAACAACCTATTACAGCTGCGGAGGGGTGCTTGAACAGAATTTCAGAAGAATTGCAGAAGACATTCAAAAAGTGGGAGGAACGTTGTGACACCTGTATTCGATGCAATGGACAGTGTTTCGAAGAAGATGACCAATTCCTTGATAATTAAGGTACGCATATTTTTTACATAAAAACATTCTTAATTGTTTTGGAATAACCCTTGTACATAACGGGTTGAAATTCCTGGTGAGAAAATTCATCATTGGAAAGCTTTCGCAAAAGCATTAGTGTATTGCACCACATATTCGGTTGCCACAATATACACTGGTGTTCAAAATTAAGAGAATTTGCACATTTTGTCGATTTTCACCAAGAGTGCGGAACCAATGGTACAAAATATTCCGCCGAATAAGAATGCAAATTTGCAGTGTCAAATACCTAAGCGCAAACGTGCGTGTGGGCGGAGCTGTGACAGCGGAGGGCATGAAAAGCACACGTGGCTTTTTCCGCGATTAGGTCGCTCGTACTCCTCGGCGGCATTCGCTGTGTTTCTTGCATTATTTGGTTCAATTTCATAAACAATCAGGTGAACTGAGTTGCCACGAACGTATTGATGACGGAAAGTGGTGGAGAATCGTCGGTAGATTGGTAGCAGGGCAGTCGCAAGTGCAGGTTGCTACAGAGCTCAATGTAAAGCCCAGTGTCGTCTGCAATTTGTGGAGACAGTTTAAGGACACGGGATCCATATCGACAAGGTCTGGACAAGGTCGTCCAAGAGCCACGACGGCCAATGAAGGTCGTTATTTGGCACTTTCAGCGAGGCACCACAGGACTGTTACAGCTGCATAGCTATCTCGTGAGCTGCATGCCGCCACTGGAACCCGAGTTTCAAGGGTTACTGTTTCCCGAAAGCTTCATGAGAGAGGGTTTTTTTCCAGAAGACCCGCTGTTTGCGTCCCGCTAACTTCAGCACACAAAAGAGCGCGTTTAGCATGGTGCAGACAACATCAACCTTGGACCAGACTTCAGTGGGGTAACGTTATCTTCACAGACAAGTCGCGATTCAGCCTGGACACTGATTCTCGACGTACCTTCATCTGGAGAGAACCTGGGACCCAATACCTTTCCTCCAACATCCGAAAAAGGAATCGCTATGGAAGCGGAGGTGTCATTCTTTGGGGAGGCATCATGTTGGACGACCGCACACCTCTCCATGTGTTTGACAGAGGCTCCCTGACTGCTGAGAGGTATAGGGATGAGATCTTACAGCCCTATGTTCGACTTTTAGGGGCGCAGTTGGCCCTCGGTTCCATTTTATGGACGACTACGCTCGTCCACATAGCGCTTACCTGGTTGACGATTATCTTGAAAGTGAGGATATTTGCCGGATGGTGTGGTCTGCCAGATCGCCAGACCTAAACCCTATCGAACATGTCTAGGTCGCTCTTGGTAGGGAAATTGCAGCTCACCATTCCCCTCCGAGGAACATCCAGGAGCATAAAACTGCGTTGCTGCAGGAGTGGGACCGACTGCCACAGGGACTCATCAACTGCCTCGATTTCAGTATGACGTCGCGCTGTAAGAGCTGTATATACCCCATATTAGAGTCATTTTATGTTCGATCTTATAACGTGAGTTTTGACATTCCTGCGCTGATGAGCTTTAGTGACGATCATAAGTGCGTACCATGACTGTTGTATGGCATAATTTTTTCTCTTATATAACTGTGCATCTATACCAAATTTCATTAAAATGCATCCATTAGTTTTTCATAAATTCGACAAAATGTGCAAATTCTCTTAATTTTGAACATCAGGGTGTATAACTCTTGGGTTGTTTGTTAGTAAGTTACATTTCTATATAAAATTAGCGTCTTGTAACGTCATCGACCTCAATAACGACATGTATAACAAATGAAAACTCTCTTCTCAATAAGTAAAAGCTTTAGAATACATGTGAGGAACAAAAAATAAATACTTAAGCTGATTTCAGGAAGTCTTGTCCTGTAGCTTCCTTAGAGAAGTGACAGTCGAAGTTTGTTGCAACCAATCCTTGTCGTCACCTTTTCATGAATAAATACAAACAAGCTAATAAATGAACAAGCGAACTGAGGCGAGGAAAAGATTATAAATACATAATCTTTACCAATTATCATAGAGAGATAATCTAAGAAATACCTCATCCAAGGAACAGCTGCTATGAATGGGAAAGAATCTTTTAGACAGATCTGAAACCTTGACAAAATACGAAGGGCCTTCCAAACGTAATGGCAGTTTATTTTTTCTCGATTTGAACAGGTAGAGGGTTCGCAACTAAACGTTCTCCTTGTAAAATCATGTATAAAATAAACTTTTCGCCAACAGATATACAGTGGAGCCTGGATTATACGCTATTCAGTTATACGTTTTTCACTTTTGTACGTAATTATGCGTTAGTCCCGATGTCCTACGGGACTAACGCTTTGTAACTCGGTTGTGCGAAATTCATTTATACGCTTTTTTGCAATTATACTTTAAATTTTAAATACTCAAGAAACGCATATAGCGTATTAAATCCGTTTATTTTTATGGCGTAATAAGCCCAAAGATTCGCCAAGCTTTCGCACTCCACTGGGAGGCTTTTTTAAGGCAATGGTAGACATAAAAATAATTTTGAGAGAATCGATACAGCGTTGCTGAGTTTCTTCTAGGTGCAGCCAAAGATGAAACTTGATCAAATCAGAGAAGGGTTTACTGCTTACTTTAGGGTTGGATGAATGATTGGTTCCGCATTTCATGACTTACACGCATACCCGCTATTTAAATATTGATAAATCTGTAGGACGTAACTTTGTGGCTCCACCATTTCGTGGCGTAATATAATCCTAGACGTATCACCAATATTCAACTTTCTGATTTCAAATGGATGCACTCAGGATTCGCAGAAAACAAAGCTCATTAATTCATGAGTTCCATACTGAAACAGGGATCTCCGTTTCTTACTTGTGGGGATTCAGTCTAGAATCTGGGATTTTATGGACAGACAGAGTCGTGAAAAGAAAAGTTTATTTTCATAAGCTTTACAATGCAATAAAAACCTATATTATATGTAATTCGTACTGCTGTTTTTTTTTCCTTTCACCGGCAGTTCGACTTTAAATAAATTATCATTAACGAACGTTTTATGCTCTTTTAAGACATAAATTTTGATATACTATTTAACCCTTTGAAATTCAGTTTGTTCGTTGTTTACATTTATACGTTTTTTAAGGCCATCTCTTAGAAAAACATATAACCGAGTTTTCACTGTACTTGCATCATATATGAACCCAAGACTGAAATCCTGCTCGAAAATAATTCAGAGAGCACTGTTTGAACTATCTTTTTTAAGAAACTTTGATGTCTCCCTAGAAAAACCTATAACCAAGGTTTCACTGTACTTGCATCATATATGAACCCAAGGCTGAAATCTTGCTTGAAAATGTTCCAGAGAGCATTGTTTGAACTATCTCCTTTAAGAAACTTTGACGTCCCCCTAGAAAAGCATATGACCGAGGTTTCACTGTATTTGCATCATATATGAACCAAATCTTGCTTGAAAATATTCCAGAGAGCACTGTTTGAACTATCTCTTTTAAGAAACTTTGGCGTCCTCTGTCTGTGTGTGTTCACGGTATGGACACAGTTACAGTCAAAAGAAGGATGCATACATTTAAATACAAAGATGCAAACATTGAAGATGAACGTCAGACAGGTGAGCCACCCTCAAGAACAGAAGAACCCCGAAAATAGGTCCGCGAGTCGATTTGCCCGGACAAGTTTATAAACGTCAGAATGATTGCTAATCCCCTAAACCGTGGTTTACGCATATTTGCCTCAAAGAAGAAAGAGGGCAAATGTTTGAAGACACAGAGGATTATCGAAGATTCTTTAAAAGCGACGGGTTAGACAGCACTACTTTCAAAGAGAATTTCAGTTAAAGTATGACGCAGATGTGTGGTCTATGGAAGAAACGTTTTTTAACAAAACTTTGCCATGAGAAATGTTTGATGTACTAACACAATGTATCCTCTATGCATTTTAATAAAACAGTTACTATCTAACAGACGTTACTTTCGGAGCGCCCTGGTAACCAACTTCTCTGCGCCTCTTATAATCTCATTCCCTGGAGATGAAGATGTTTCTGTATGCCTTAGATATACACTGGTCAGCAAGATTCAAATCCAGAAGGCAGTAGCAGGCAAATAATCCAAAGATCTCACTGAAATGTCGAGGTGTTCAGGGCCATATGCTAACGCGCGCAATAAACAAAAGCTCGCAGTGAAAATTGCATATCAGTGAGGAAAATGTTGTCCAATATGTAAGTTAAGTTACATGTTTAAAGCCACCGAGGAATGGCAGTGGCATTTTACGTTGACAGCAGATGTGAGAAGCCATCCTCTGGCTGCAAGCACTTTCCTTATGACTCTTACAAGCGTATCCAACATGTATGGTAGCGAGAGATAGGGCGACTAGAAGCAGGTTAGTCTCTGGCCCAGGTCGCAAGGGACAGACCGTAAAAAGTGAAAAACTTTTCACGATCTGTCCCTCTGGGGTTTATCGGTTTGCTGCCATAACTGTGAAACCCCAGAGTGATTTCACGGTTATAGCATCCGTTCAGCGACACCGGGTGTGTGTCATGAAGTCTTGGCCAAGGTTGTCTAGGGCGTACAAGGACCGTTACGGCGCTTTAAACGCACGGCGTCATAGATGCTATACATCACGGCAATAGTCATCCGAGCTCTCCGTTGCCACTGAGACTATGCTATTGAAGCAAACGATATACCGAATGCTTAGTGAAATTTAGTTTTATGCCAGGAGATCCATGATTTGTGTCTCACTAGCAGCATATCACAGGAAAGCTCTCTTGAACTGACGCAGGCAACATCGTTCGTGTGGCCCAGAAAAATAGGTCGGTGTTGTCTACAAACTATTTCCCGTCCGCATTTCATCTGGAGGGAACACAGAACCCGTTGCAATAAGCACCATATCACTCCACGTGCTTTCAGGAGGTACTGTGAACGCTGAGCGTTATAGAGACGACAACGTTGAGCTCTATGTGAGATATTTCCGAGTAACTATTGTCCCTCAGTTTCTTTTATTGGATTATTACGCTTGCCGGCATATCGATGATTTCCTGTAAAGCTGGGATATTCAGCATATGGACGGCTCAGCTAGATCTCCGTATCTGAACCCTATAGAGCACACATGGTATGCTGTGGAACCACACGTAGTAAATCATCAGCCTCCTCCCAGAACTCTTCCAGAGATACGCATTGCCTTCATCGAGGAATGAAATTCATTAGCTCCAGAGTTCATCAGCAACCTGGTAATTAGCATGCATCATCGTTGTGAGAGTTGTCTGTCCGTACGAAGTGATCGCATTCCTTATTATAACATTTTTAGGTTGCAGCCTTATACGAGGGTTGTACCGAAAGCAATGCAAAAGTGGGCATAACTTTTTTATTAACTGGCAGAGGTCTTTAAAATTGCACATGTTGGTAGAGTAACTCTTTCTCTATAGTAACTCTTCTTCTTCATTGCAGGAAAATAATGGATTGCAAGCAGAAGTAAAGTGCTATCATTGAGTTCTTGACGAAGGAAGGGTTCAGGCTGCCGGACATCCACAGAAGGCTGCAGATTGTTTATGGAGATGACAACATTGACAAGAGAAATGCACAGAGATGGATGAAGAACTTTAAAGAAGGTGTTAAACAGTATTGAAGAAAAACCACGCACTGCGAGATTATCATCTGAGACCAGTGGCACGAATCGTGAGCGAGTGGATGAATTGATTCACGCGAAAAGAAGAGTCACATTCCGTGAGCTTGTTGCACAACCGAACTTAGTCGCAATGCCATACAGAAGATGGTGGAACACCTAGGGTATCGGAAACTGGGTACCTCGACACCCAATTTGAAGGAGAGAAAGATGAAAGTCTGTTCTGATATGCTGGAACCGTTTGAAGCCAATAAAGACAATAGTTTTCGATCTCGTGACGAGGAATGAAACGTGGGCGTATCTTTACGACCTGAAAATAACGAATCAATCCATGGAATGGCGTCACACCTCTTTACCAAGGCCTAAGAAGTTCGAGAACCAGTGATCAGCACAGAAAGTCATGGTGACTGTTTTTTTGGGATGACAGGGTTGTCATTCTCTTCGATTTTCTGGAACGTGGCCATACCGTGCCCAGCGAGCTGTACATTGAGACACTCAAGAAGCTTAGAGAAGCCATAAGGAGGAAGAACCGAACGATAATCTGAAAAGGCATCCACATTAATCATGACAATGCCAGATCACATACATTTTTCCAACAAATCAGGCGATCATCAAATTATCCTGGTTGGTGGTCCTCCATCCACCGTACATCCCAGATTTGGCGCACACCGACTTCCACCTGTTTGGTCTAATGAAGGGCAGTCTCCGGGGACAAAGACTTGATGACACAGATGAGGTGAAAGTGGCTGTGAAGAATTTTGTACAAAGGTCCACACCTGAATTTTTTCAAGAAGGATTCGAGAGTTGGGTTCAAAGATGGTGGAATGCATCGCTTGTGATAGAGACTATGTTGAGTAATACCTTTGTATAGAGGAAGAGTTACTCACAATTTTATCCCTGCGAATTTCTTCCGGACTCTAATTTTGGACACCAGTGTAGATAGAGCCTGCTCTTTTGGGTTTTAAGGTTTTATATGCTTTCTCAACAACCATTGGCTCATTCCACGTATTTCAAGAATAGGCATTTGTTACCTTTGCAATCTATCGAAAGCTAGCGGTTAAAATTCAAAATCTTCTGAAAAACACTAAAAGTATCCCTGTAATCTTTTCACGTGAAAGTTATTTGACTCTTCGATATCCATGGTCCCTGTGCGGCGCAGACACGATGCATGAAACACTGAGAAACTTAATATCCTAAAATTGCTCGATAACATTTCGTAGTGGAAAAGCTCTTCTCCAGATACTAATGGAAATGGTCGAGTCATAGGCAGTTTTATGGAGACTCCTGAGATAATACTGGCGGTAAGCCGACACGATTTCTAAAATTCCTTTAATTTAGGAAAAATCATTTATACCAGGATAGCAGTTAGCCGAAGATGTCTCTTTATCGAAAAATCTTTAGAAAGTGTGCATGAAAGCATTCAAAAAACAGATATTTCAAAAGCTGTCAGATAGAAATATTTACATGCACTGCAGATTCAATGTCAGATCACCGCAGTTAATGCAAAATGTAACTATGAGACAAAAATACCAGAAATTGTTCTTTTTCATACTCAAAGCTGCCATCAAAGATTCCTGGCTATTTCTTAAACCAGTTTCATATAAAGTTTCTGTAGAAGTTCAGAAAAATCTTTCTGCTGCCTGCCAGGTGATCTCTTAGCTGTGAAGCCAACCCCCGCTTTGCAGGGGTTGCGGGGTTATCAGTACGCTCTTGCCTCAAACGAATGTCATGATATGAGCTCAGTTTAATTCCATTGACCCAAACTGCAAATGGAAAAATCACTACCTGTTTCTCTTTTCCAAATCATTCATTGTGAGTTTCTGTCACAGGTTTCCCTTTAATTTTATATAAATAGGTTCAGAAATCAAATAAATATTAAATTATTTTTAACACCTATGAACTGCTATTTATTCTTTAGTTTCGTTTTTTGATTATAATCAGAAAACGAAACTAAAAATAAACATTAAAAATAAAATATATAAAAGAAAGCTAAAATTAAATATATAAAAGATTTGCATACACTTTCCAAACAGAAATGTAAATTTCGATTTTTTTTTTTTTTTTTTTTTGGCGTGGCGCCAATAAAAATAATTCTTGGAACAGTATTTTTTTCTTTTTCACTAAAGTACACTTTTTCCCTGTAAGTGGTTTTTAAACAGCCACTCGGGCCAAACGTGCTACTTCAAAGTTTAATCGATGATACTACTTTAAAAGTATAATTAATCAAAGGTGTCAGTTTGTTATTTAATTAATCATGCTTCGAAAGAAAAACGATCTATCACTGACACACGTCTTCCGAGACCTGACATCTGGAGCAAAGCAGAGCATCCCTTAAAATCTATAGACCAAATGAATTATCGTTATTGAAATCTGAGAGAAAATATGATGTTCTTACAATTCTTGTGCAAACTTATCACCTGAAGGTGACATCGAGAATATCGTTTATCTGATGGAAACGTTACAGATGTTCGTACTTTACAGACAGTTTCTTTTAGTGCTACCTTTTTAGAGTTTGTGGCATTTGAAAACATTATTAATGAGATAAGAGTTTTTCAGGCATAATCCGTTCCCTGCTTCCCTGTTTAAATTGGATGAGAGATGTTTTTTAAACATTCTTAACTTGACAGTAATTGCCATGTACTTGTTTGCTCTGTGAGCACATATTAACTCGATAATATGCGCACGTATGTACTCACACACGTTCGCGCGCATATATATATATATATATATCATCATCATCATCATTGTCAACCATTATCAATCCACTGCTGGACGAAGGTCTCCCCAAGTTTCCTCCACAACGGTCTGTCTTGTGCCAGTCTCCTCCATGTCACCCCTGCATACTTTCGAATTTCATCCACCCATCTCCCATGTGGTCTTCTTCTGGGTCTTTTCCTGTCCCTTGGAATCCAATCTAAAATTTCGGCTGTCCATCGATGATCTGTCCTTCTGGCAGTATGTCCAGCCCATTGCCATTTCAGGGATTTAACTCTGATCATGATGTCTTCCACTCTTGTCATTTTTCGGATCCACGAGTTCCTCTTCTTATCTCTCCTGGTTACACCAAGCATGCACCTCTCCATGCTTCTTTGAGTTGTCTGCAGCCTTTGTATGTCTCTTTTAGTTAAGGTCCACGTCTCCGCACCATACGTAAGCACTGGAAGGATGCATTGATCAAACACTTTTCTTTTAAGACATAATGGCATATTGCTCTTGAAAATTATGCTGTTTCTTCCAAAAGCTCTCCAGGCAAGTTTTGTACGCCGATTAATTTCTTCATCAATGTGACCCTCACTTGATATCTGCTGTCCAAGATAAACGTACGTGTCTGTTATCTCCAGCTTTTCTCCATCAATCGATAAATCTTCATTTCTTGTAAAAGCATTGAACATCACTTTTGTCTTCTGAAAGTTCATTTTTAATCCCACTTCTTTACTCTTGTCAGCAAGTTCCTGGATCATACTCTGCAGCTCTGATGGGGTAGTTGCAAAAATGACTACGTCATCAGCAAAACGAAGGTGGGTTAGATAATCTCCATTAATCTTTATCCCCTTGTTTTCCCAGCTCAGTGACTGAAAAACACCCTCCAATGTGGCATTAAAGAGCTTCGGAGATATGGTGTCACCTTGTCTCACTCCCCTTTCCAATTTTTACGTGTGTTGTATTTTCAAACAGCCTAATCTTTGCACTTGCATTTTCATAGATGTTATTAATAATATTAATGTATGCATCTTCAATACCGCAGGTTTTCAGAGCCATTGTAACTGCTGATGGTTTCACTGAATCAAAGGCTTTTTCATAATCGATAAAAGCCATGCACAATGGAAGTTCATAATCCCTCGCTCTTTCAATTAGTTCTCTCAGCACGTGGATATGATCTATTGTGCTGTAGCCACTCCTGAATCCAGCTTGTTCTCTCGGTTGAGCCATGTCCAGTGTTACCTTCAAGCGGTGTGAAAGAACTTTAGTGAAGATTTTATAAACTACTGATAGGAGGCTGATAGGTCTGTAGTTTCCGAGATCCTCAATGTCACCTTTCTTATGTAGCAGGATCATTGTAGCGGTGTTCCAATCCTCAGGAATCTTTCCTTCATTAAGGCATCGAGTGAAAATTTGGGCGAGTACCGTTTCGATTTCTCCACTTGCTTCTTGTATGATGTCTACAGTAATTCCATCTTCTCCTGGAGCTTTTCCTCGCTTTATGTTCTTGATTGCATGTGCAACTTCTGCTGGAAGGACTGGAGGAACTCTGGTACTGGTATCTTTCATGATGTCTGGAGTGCATGTATCATCCCTTTCATATAATTTGGAGTAGAAATCTTTCACTCTTGTCAAAATTTCTGCCTCTATTTCTTGTTACAGAACCATCTTCTTTCTCAGTGCCATAATCTGTTTTCTTCCCTTACTGAGATGTCCCTTTGCTATCTTTAGGCTTTGGTTGTTTTCAATTGCTTTCCTCACTAGTTCACAGTTGAATTTCCTTACGTCTTCAGTGATACTTTTTCTTACTGTCTTGCATAGCTCTATATATTCCACTTTGGAAGTCACATCTTTTTTAGTTGTCCTCATCTCTCTTCTTTTTTGCATCAACATTTTGGTTTTTCCTGATAATTTGTTCACATGCAACTTGTTCTTAGACCCAGCTAATTTTGTTGCTGTTTCCATAAGAGCTTTGGTTACTTTTCTGTTAACTTCAGAGATGTTCACTTCTTCCGATGTTAGGCCTTCTAAAGCAGAGAACCTGTTCTTCAGTTCTAACTTGAAGGTATTATGGTGTTTTTTAAGGTTGGTTATGTCAATAGATTTTGTTTGTCCTATGAGCTTGCCACGTTCAAGTTTAGTGTTGAGGTGCATCTTACATCTCACCAATCTATGGTCACTACCTGTGTTGAACTTGTTTAGCACACTGCAGTCTTCTATGACGAATTTTTTGTTACACATAATAAAATCAATTTCACTTGTCGTCCCATTTGGATGTCTCCATGTTCATTTCCTGTGTGGCTTTTTCTTGAAGAAGGAGTTCAAGATGAAAAACCCTTCTGCCTCTGCAAACTCAACGAGAGTATTTCCACGCTGGTTTCTGTTGCCATGACCGAATTTACCTACTGAAGTTTCATTCTGTTGCCGTTGCCCTATTTTTGCATTGAAATCTCCCATAATTATTTTCAAGTGCTGCTTACCTTTATTATTTAGATGACAAATTTCCTCATAAAATTCTTCAATTTCTTCTTCAGGATGACTTGTGGTGGGTGCATAAGTTTGAATAATCTGAGCCTGGTATCTTTTCGAGAGTTGGATAACAAGTCGTGCAGCTCTGTCAGAGGAACTTTCAACTTCTACAACTTTATCCTTCAGTTTCTTGTTTATTATAAATCCAACACCACTAGTTCTGCCAGTATCTGTCCCACGATAGTAGAAGAGATGTCCACTTTTCAGTTCGATGAGATCTTCTCCTTTTCTCCTTACCTCACTTAGCCCCACGATGTCCCACTTGATCCTTTGTAGTTCCTCTTCCAATTCAAGAAGCCTTGAATCAGAAGATAGGGAGCGTCCATTGTAAGTAGCCAAGGTCAGCATCAGATGGCAGCCTAGTCCGGTCCTCCGGGGATTCTTAGCACCCTCTGCCTTCATGTCGCACTGGCCGCTGCCTTGGCCAGGTACATTCCAGCTGCCGGAGACTGAGGGCCAAGATTTAAGTTGTGGAATCATTTTGGAGGGGTTTGGCCATAACTCACCACGCTGGCCAAGCGGTTTGGTGAGTGTGGGATAGCATTTCCTCTGATCCCGATGGTATAGTTATACCGCTATGGGCGGTCGTCAGAGCCCCTTTAGTGGGAACAGGATGCACCACGAGAAGGCGGGGTTGACATTTGTCAAGGAGAGGCTGTGATGTTACGCATCACCTGACCTTACATCCCTATATATATATATATATATATATATATATATATATATATATGGCTGTTTGAAAATACAACACACGTAAAAATTGAAAGGGAGTGAGACAAGGTGACACCATATCTCCGAAGCTCTTTAATGCCACATTGGAGGGTGTTTTTCAGTCGCTGAGCTGGGAAAACAAGGGGATAAAGATTAATGGAGATTATCTAACCCACCTTCGTTTTGCTGATGACGTAGTCATTTTTGCAACTACCCCATCAGAGCTGCAGAGTATGATCCAGGAACTTGCTGACAAGAGTAAAGAAGTGGGATTAAAAATGAACTTTCAGAAGACAAAAGTGATGTTCAATGCTTTTACAAGAAATGAAGATTTATCGATTGATGGAGAAAAGCTGGAGATAACAGACACGTACGTTTATCTTGGACAGCAGATATCAAGTGAGGGTCACATTGATGAAGAAATTAATCGGCGTACAAAACTTGCCTGGAGAGCTTTTGGAAGAAACAGCATAATTTTCAAGAGCAATATGCCATTATGTCTTAAAAGAAAAGTGTTTGATCAATGCATCCTTCCAGTGCTTACGTATGGTGCAGAGACGTGGACCTTAACTAAAAGAGACATAAAAAAGCTGCAGACAACTCAAAGAAGCATGGAGAGGTGCATGCTTGGTGTAACCAGGAGAGATAAGAAGAGGAACTCGTGGATCCGAAAAATGACAAGAGTGGAAGACATCATGATCAGAGTTAAATCCCTGAAATGGCAATGGGCTGGACATACTGCCAGAAGGACAGATCATCGATGGACAGCCGAAATTTTAGATTGGATTCCAAGGGACAGAAAAGACCCAGAAGAAGACCACATGGGAGATGGGTGGATGAAATTCGAAAGTATGCAGGGGTGACATGGAGGAGACTGGCACAAGACAGACCGTTGTGGAGGAAACTTGGGGAGACCTTCGTCCAGCAGTGGCTTGATAATGGTTGACAATGATGATGATGATGATATATATACCGATGAGACATTGCATTATGACCATCTACCTAATGAGCTGTAGGACGTCCTTTACCTGGTAAAACAGCGACCACTCGGCGAGGCATCGATTCGACGAGGTGGCGATAAATATCCTGGAATATCTGGTACCATAATGTCAACAGCAGGTATTCCAGTTCCTGGGGCGGTGGTAATTTAGCGCGAACTCACTTTTCGAAGTCGAACCCCGAATGTTTGTTTGGGTTCATGTCAGGTCAATTTGGTGGCCAGGCGATTAACAGAAAGTTACCAGCATGTTCCTCGAACCACTCCTTGACGATTCTGGCAGTGTGGTATGGCGCCTTGTCATGTTGGTAATGGTCATCACCAGCAGGGAACACAGTTGCCATGAATAGATAAGCTTGGTTCAGAACAATGTTCAGATACCTGAAAGCTGTCAGGGATTGTGCTGTTGGGATAATGGGGCCTATAACGTGTCCCAAGAAAACATCGCCCACAGTATAGTACTGCCTCCGGCAGCCTGTTTCCGCCCAACAGTGCATCCGGGTGCCATAGCCTCCGTTGGTAATCGGCGTATCGGTGCTTGGCTGTCTACGTGATGCACCAGGAATCTTTATTAGTTAGACCAGGCCACTTTCTTCCGATCATACACCGTCCAATCTCGATGATCTTGGGCCCATTTCACGCTTTGTTGGTGATGACGTGCAGTGAGCATTGATGAAAGGCTGGGTCTTCGGCTACGCAGTCCTATGCGCAGAAGGCTGCGATGAAGTGTGTGCTGTGACACATTGCCCTGATCACCACTGTTGTGACTGGCCCTGCGGTCGCTGTGAACAATGCGCGACACTCTTCGCTCCCCTTTGACACCAATGAGCTGCGGACGACACACAGTTGGACGACGATACGTCGTTTGGCCATCTGTGCATCGCACTTGATACCTCCTCATTACAGCGGTACGTGAACAAGCCAGAAGCCGCGCCGTTTCTGAGAACGTAATTCCGTGGCACCATGCTATCACAATGTCCTTTATCAAACTCAGATAAATCGGCAGCTTTACCCACTCTGACTCCGAACACTCTACTAACCGAAAGCTGGTCCTCGAGTTGTACATATACTGTTCTATGAACTTCACCTGCGCCACCGTTCGGTCTCCATGCGTGCTCATTTCTCTAGGCTGGGGGTGGTCAAGATAAAATGTCTCATCGGTGTACTTTCAGTAGACAAAATATCAGAGATAGGGGTGATATGCTGTTGACACGGACATGCCCCGCGCAGAATTTAACAGACCCAAATCGGACGCAGAATGTAGGCTGACAGCAGGTTTTCCCAACAGGGTATCGCAATAGACGAACATGGGTAAACGTGGTGATCTGAGCGACTTTGATTGAGGTCGCATTGTCGGCGCAAGACAGATGGGTCACTCTAGCGCCCAAGTGGTAAAAACCTTAGGGTTTCAGAGGGAAACCGTATTAAGGGTGTACCGCGAGTATACCATCAAAGATCGTTCCAGCGCCCAGGGAGCAAATGGTGGCCACCACACACCATTAATTACAGGGGTCGACGTAGACTATCCTGGCTAATACAGGCCGACTGTTTGGTAACAGCGACGCAAATCACATCCAGGTAAAATATCGGAGGCTCACAAGTTCTATTTCCTGTAATCAGAGTTGGGCAAAATCGCAATTAAATTGATCGGTAATGCATTACAGAGTAATGGTAATGAAAATAAGAACTTAGCATTACCATTACATGGTAAAGGTGAACTGGTCATTAGAATTACACTGTAATTGGGATGGCATATAGCAGTTACCCATTATAATCGTAATGGTTATTTGTTAACTATACTGTATATTGGTAATTAACCAATGATTTATGGGAACAATACAACGTGAATAAGCCAGCAATCAGTACACCCTGACACGCTGTGTAGGTTATTTGACAATTTCTCAACCCCGCTGACCTCAAATGCTTGTATGTAGGTATTGGAGATTGTACGTGTGTGACGTGAGTAGTTGCCCCGTCTTCGCCGCAAGTAAAGTGATTTGAACGAAATATTACATATGTAGTAAGTACGAATGGGATGTTTATTTCAGTTAGAGATACTCATTTCCTCCATCTCCAGTACATTATTTTCGTCCATTACATAAGTTTCACTGTCCAAAATAATTTCCCCACTATAGCCACAAGCACATATTAGCACTACACTTACAGTTCAGCAACTCAAAATGCACTGCCGAATATTACAGAAATTTGCGAACTCTTGACATTTTTGCCGTACTTCTCAAGTGTTGTTGTCCATGACTTGTCCGATACGAACACTGGACTAGCGAGCGACTGACTCCTTTATATATACTTCACGACAGGACCTGAACCTTCTAAAGTATTCTTGATTTACATAAAGCTCTCCAACTTCCCACTGCGCGATTATTCTGGAACATTCTACAAACGTCTAACCCATTCTTGCCTCGTCTAGAATATTCTACCCGACACTTCAGTCTCTGTCTGCTATGTTACATGGCCGACTTTCCTAGACATACAGGAGTTGTCCAAAATAATGGAAACACCTCGCTGAAAACAGTGACTTTGGTATGTGCTGCTTTTTGAGTAAAACGAATATGTAGCTACAATTTTCTTTGTAAAAAAGTGTCGCTTATAGTCTCAAGGGTCTGTGTGATTGCATTGTAAAATGGTGTTCGCATAATTTCGTTCCAGGTGAAGACACAATCAGGGACCTGTCGGAGTTCCAAAAAGGACAGATTGTAGGAGCCCATCTGGTTGGAGCGTCGGTAACCACAGTAGCACAAGTATTGGGGGTATCGAGAGGTACCTTATCGAAGGTCATGATAACATACAATGTTCACGGCACAACATCATCTGCGAGACACAACTGTGGAAGGAAAACCAAACTCACTGCGAGAGACAGGAGGGTATTAAAGAGGATTGCGACCGCAAGGAGGAAGACCTTGGCGACGAAACTTACAGCTAAGCTTAATGCACATCTCCAAAACCCAGTGTCGACCCATACAGTGCGAAGGGAATTTCATATGCACAACATTTACGGAAGAGCTGCGATTGCGAAACCCCTGGTGTCACAGGTGAATATGAAACGGAGACTACAGTAGTGCCAGGAACATAAAACGGGGACTGTGGATCAATGGAAACATGTCTTGTTTTCCAATGAATCAAGTTTCATACTATTCCCCACCAAAGGACAGGTGTACGTGTTGAGAACCCCCGCAGAAGCCTACAACCCAAACTGTCTAATTCCTACAGCGGAGCATGGAGGTGGGGATGGGGGTTCGCAACGGTTGGGCCATGATCTCGTGGATTACAGCAGGTCCTATTATCACCTTACACGGACGGATCGCTAATGGTGACTATGTCACTCTTTTGGCCGACCATGTGCATTCAATGGCGCAGACAGTGTTTCTGTCAGGGGACTGCACCCTTCAAAATGATAATGCCCCGATTCACAGAAGTCTAACTGTTCAATCATGGTTTGAGGAACATGAGGCTGAAGTTGCACACCTTTCCCTGGCCTGCACAATCACCAGCCTTAAACATCATTGAGCCCCTGTGGTCTGTGTTGGAAAACAGAGTACGATCACGTTATCCTCCTCCGGCGTCTCTCAAGGAATTGGAGTAGTTCCTGCAGGAAGAATGGTACAACATACCACTTACCACCATCCAGGACTTGTATGCGTCCATCCATTCCAAGGAGGATTCAAGCAGTTTTAAATGCCAAGGGTGCTCCCACACCATATTAAGTGCGTAACACCTATTGTTTTAAGGTGTTTCTATTATTTTGGAGAACCTCTGTAGCTTTTGGCACACGTACATTTCTATAAATTATTAGTATGTAATTATTATTTGCAAATTGTGTAATTTCATTACCAAATTATTCCATTGCGTTTGAATGGCATTACTAAATAATTGAATCATATATTCTTCATTGTAATGCATTACAGATTAATTCCATTTCCTTGTGCAAACTATATTTGGGATTACCTTGTAATGCATTACACGTTAATTGTAATCTGTACATCCATTACTTTGTAATGAATTCCTGCCCAACTCTGCCTGTAATTTCATCTTTAATCCCACTTTTTTGCACTTTTCAGAAAGTTTCTCTGGAACTCTGATAGAGTACTTGCAAAAATGACGGTGTCGTCAGCAAAATGAAAGCGGGTAAAATAATCTCCATTATTTTGAATACCCTTGTCTTCCCAGTTAAATGGTTGAGAGACATTCTACAATGCGGCATTGAAGATTTGGATACATATGGTGTCCACCCTTGTCTAACTCCCTTTCCAATTTTTATTGGTGCTGTTTCCTCAAATAGCAGAACCTTTGCACTTGCGTTCTCAAATTACAGAATCTTTGCACTTGCATCCCCAAATAGTGGAACCTTTGTACTTGCATCCAGCTGAATCTTTGGGCTTGCATCCCCAAATAGCGGAACCTTTGTACTTGCATCCAGCTGAATCTTTGGGCTTGCATCCCCAAATATCCGAAACTTTACACTTACAGTGTACGCACTTCCAATAAAGCAGGATTTCAAAGATGAAATAGGAGTACCGCAGGGTTAAACTCCGGGACCGTTACTTTTTTTAATTTATATTAATGACATTTGTAACATTGAACCTAATGAAAATTTAATTTAATTTGCGGATGATGCCAGAATTATGATTACGGGTGCAGGTATAAATGAGGCAAAACTAAAATGTAAAAAAATCATTGAAAACTTGATGGAACTGTTAGATACCAACATTTTGTGTTTAAATACTGAAAAAATTAAAATTGGGATTTTTAAAACGGGAGATGCACAGATTGTTGAGTCGCCATCTATTTTTGTGGAAAATTGTACCCTTGAAGTAGTCTATAATATTAAATATTTGGGAATAATAATTTATGATAATTTTAAATGAAATATTAATATTCAAAATATTGTAACAATGGGTTTAATTACGAGAATTTCAAAAAAAATTAGCAATTAAAACATTGAAAATGCGTTATTGCAGTCTAATTTATCCACGTTTTACTTATTGTTTATTAGTATGGGGTCAAATTGCTAAGCTACTAAGATTATTTTATATAAATTACAATCATTACAAAGTAGAATGGTAAAAATTTTAAATAATTTCAGTGGAATTAATTTGAATATGGGCGTACGAATGAATGTTTATGGATTTTTAGATATTGAGAATTTATGGCAATATAGATTATTATGATTTATGTATAAAATAATGAAGGAGAATAGGTATCAACATTTAATTCAGCTGAACACTGTGGGTCACGATTATCAAACAAGAAATGCATTATTGTTACTAATGCCTAACTAACACTTTAACCCAACATAGATTTATTGATTACCAGGGATTGGTGTTATGGAATAACTTGCCTTGTCAACTAACACATATTAATAATTATTTTCGAAAGCAACTAAAAAAATATTTACTAACAAACTAATATATAAAATTTAATAGTAGAAAATTATTTTTCAGACCACATATGCGTAAACGTTATGGGTGCAGGACGTTTAGCTTGATTATGTACTTTAGGGGGAATTGGGATTCACTCAGGCTATATATACTGTATATACACTGTACATATAGCCTTTTACTGGATTTCTTTTCCTGTAATTACCCTGTACATGAGTATACATATTATATATTATTTTTTTCTAAATATTATACACTCATCGTCAAAAAAATAGTTGCACGCAGGAGGACGTTTCTGTTTGCAATGCTATTCGAGAGGAAGGTAAAGGTTGCCAGGAACAATAAATGACTAAACATTAAGACTGATATGGGCAATATTTATTGAGCTGCACGCCAATAAGTAGTATCTCTCAGTATGGCGTCGGGCCACCATGTTTTCTCACACAGCATGCCAGACGTCTCGGCATGGAGTTGTACAGGTACATAATGGTATCCTGCTATAAACCACCTCATGCAGCTTGAATCTTGTTACGCAGTTCCTGCAGATTGTACGGTAAAGGTGGAGTGTGGATAGCGCGTCCAATAGCATCCCACACATTTTTTATCGGCGATAGGTTATGCGTTGCGGCTGGTCATGGCAGAGTGTCAGTGCATTTAAGGCAAGCTCTCGAGACAGCAGCAATAAGCGGGCGAGCGTTGTCCTGTTAAAAAATCGCACCATAGTGAGCGCTCAAAAAAGGTAGGGCCACTGGTTGAACGACCGCATTAACGTAACGTTGGGCTGCCAAAGTGCGTGTAATGAACACCAAAGGTGATCTGGCATAGTAGGCAATTGCCCCCCACACCATGACAGCAGGCTTTCCGGACGTGTAATGCCCAACATCAAACAGTTCATCTTGACGCTGAACACGGTGCCAAGATGAACGGTTTGTTGTTGAGCTTTTGTCGAATTTCCTCCAAGACAGAAGCGGGACTCGTCCCTGAAGATCACCCGCTGCCATTCTGAGTGGCTCCATAACAGTCTGGCACGACACCATTGCAGTCTTTGACGACGATGCAATGGTGTTAAGGACAGTTGTCGTAACGGTCAGCGTGCTTGCAGTCCTACGTTGTCCAGTTGTCTGCCAATGGTGCTGGCACTAATCGGACGATGCATGGAGGGCACCACTGCTAGCTGAATATCCGCAATCGTGGCTGCTGAATCAATCCGCTCATGTCGGACAACCCGTCGGTCCTCTCTCTCCGTGGTTCATCTAGGTCTTCCAGACTCTTCCTATCGGTGCTGCGTGTCTTGTGTTATCCACTACCACTAACAGCATGCTATGGTGATATCCGCACGACCGGTATGGCGCGTAATATAGCGATAAGACCATCCCGCTTCCCGGAGCCCAAAGATGCGACCCCTCTCGAACTCCTCCAACTGCTCGAATTGCTTCCGAACTTTTCTCCGAGGCATATTTCAGTTGCAAAGGACACAACCAACACAACAACACGAGTCAAAATGGCAAGCACGCAAAACGGGACGACCTTATATAGCCGGTAATGCACAGCGCTACGACCCCTTCTTGCTGGCGACATCTGCACAGCCGAGCGTGATATTTGAATCATTTGCTTGTCTCACCAACCCACCAAGTTTCATTCCTGTTGGTTGCTTCCTTCCCGGGTGCAACTGTTTTTTTTATGATGAGTGTATGTTATGAAATTAATTTTGAAATATAACATGATCAAATGTAACCCCATAACGAAAAATAAATGAAATGAAATGAAAGGCATTATATTATAATTGCTGACGATTTCGCGAAATCAAGAGCTTTTTCATAATCAATAAAAGCCATATATAGTGCGACGTAATATTCATTCGTTCTTTCAGTTAGTTTTCTCAGAACATAGATAAGATCTGTAGTGCTGTAAACACTCTTGAACCCAGCGCGTTCTCTTGGTTTGTTTCACTCAATCGATGTGACAGTACCTTAGTAAATAACTGATAGGAAGCAGGTGGGACTATAGCTCCTGAGAACCTCGATTTCTCCTCCTTTGTGCAGCATGATCACCGTAGTACAGTTGCAGTCATCGAGAATCTTCATCTTTGAGGCATCTACTGAAAACGTGGGCAAGTATAGTTTCTATTTCTTCACTGCAAAATGTCTTCTGTAATTACATCTTTTCCTAGAGCTCTTACCCTTTTCGCGATCTTATTTGCACAGGCAACTTTTGCCGGGAGAATTGGAGAGACTCTTTGGAGCCTGTATATTTCTGGAGCAGATGTATAATCTTTTTCATATAGTTTTGTTTATAGAACTCTTAAAAGTCTTCTCAAAACCCTGCTTTTATTTCTTATTATAGCGCGATCTTTGGTAATATTACTTGACACATTCTGTATAAAAATAAAAAACCTGGTATGCAAAAAATATAATCATGCGAAATCTCATGCTTATGATTTACTGGTTGCTTTAACAAAACTGTATTTGACTTTTCATTACTTTTTGTCGCACTGAGCCAGAAAAAAAGAGAAATGAAGTAATCTATTACTGATGGGATACGCATAACAATTTATTTCGGATGTCAAACACCGCACAATTTCCACATTTATTTATTTTTTTTTACTTACAACTGCGTATGAGAGTGCGCGTGCGGGTATGTTTGCGCATTTTTTGCGATGTCACGATTTTGTTTTATCGAGCAGACTGCAAAAAAAAAAAATGCCATTAGGGGTGTGGCCCAGTTGATGACCTGCAACTAACTTTGGAGCTTGTTAATCTTTCTTATCATGCAGAAACACTACAAAAAGAAAGCAAAGAAAATGAGAGATTTCCCTTTTTAACAAAGCTTTAACATGTTTTCCTATTACTCGACCGCTTTCGCGATAGAAAGAAAGACAGGGTTAAAAAGAAATGAAAACAAATTCATGGCTTGACCGCTGTGTCAAGTTCATTCATACCCCGTTGGTAAATCATTTCCCCATTAGCCAATACACCTGGCTCATCCTTTTGGCGAATAACTGCGCTTCGCAGGTAGGATATATTTATTGTTGTGAATCACGATGGATAGAAAAAATCACTAGAAGGCAATTTTTGTACTTTTAGCTTGTCGGTAGTTCCATTATTTATACTTTTATTTAACGTCATTATAAATGCACGTTTGTGCAAAAAATTCATCAGATTTAGGGAAACCTCAAAGAATTTTCCTTTTAAAATCCCTTTGACGATTTCAAAAAATTATCCGAACAGATTATAATAGTTTGTGATCTGATAATGGCATCTGTTTCATAGGCATTTGAAACAAAATCATTGGCATCAATTCAAACAAAAGGATTGGCACGGAATTCGAGTAATGATTGTCTGGACAATGGCACATTTCGTCTGTAAAATGGTACAGGAATTCTTGCAAAGTAGTGGTTGATTCATTAATACAGACATTTAACGTGGACTAGAGACGTCAAACAGAACGCATCGCTATTTCCACGTTTATAAGTGAGTCACGGAAAAATTCTCATTGGCCGTCACCGGGAATCGAACCCAGGGTCTTCCAGTTACGCGCCGGATATGCTTCCACTTCACCACAGCGGCCTCGAATTCCTCCAGACTCACATACACTAACTGCCAAGACAATTGGCAGATTGCTTTCTATAGCCCCGCACAATGCTGGGGATTCACCAAAGATGGTAGCAGCAACTGAACAAATAATTAGAAAGCGAATGAATAATTAATACAGACATTTAACGTGGACTAGGAACGTCAAACAGAAAGCATCGCTATTTCCCCGTTTATGAGTGAGTCACGGAAAAATTATTACTGGCAGCCACCGGGAATCGAACCCAGGGTCTTCCAGTTACACGCCGGATATGCTTCCACTACACCACAGTATGTGAGTCTGGGGGAATTCGAGGCCGTTGTGGAGCAGTGGAAGCATATCCGGCGCGTAACTGGAAGACCCTGGGTTCGATTCCCGGTGGCGGCCGGTGAGAATTTTTCCGTGACTCACTCATAAACGTGGAAATAGTGATGACTTCTGTTTGATGTGGTTGATTCTATTTATTCGGCGGTATAAGAATCGTTTCACGATATTAGGAAATTTTGAGTAAATACTGCTTTAGATTTAGTACAGAGATCTTTACAGGTTACTACTCCTCACGCAGTACTGGAAATTTTAAAAGACAGTTATCAGGCAAACAGGAATCTGTAGGATAATGTTAAGGCCGAACAGGAATCTTTACTACATTCTGATTAGAAAGTGCAATCATTCTGTTTCAACAGTGATAGATTCGTCTTTTCCCTAAGAACACGACAGAATACAGATATTTCAGAGTAGTAGATTATACATACCATCAGAGAACGAATCGCTAAATGATGCTATCAAAATTGGGTTGTCGGGCAGAAGAGAAACTTAAATAAAATAGTGGGATTTGATTACCAAACGCTTCAGTAATTTTCATAAGATGTTGTCGAATTCTGTGTATAAAGATATAATATACCTCAAACATAATTCTGATTAATTCTGAAATATAGCACTATAGGAATGTTTATGGTGTAAGCTCTGCCAGTAAGAAAGCACAGGAATTGTTAAAGGATGGTGGCATATTCTTATTATAGGAGGTATTGCAATTTCTGACACAACAAAATCAAATTGAGGATATTAGGCAGTACAAAATTCTTGACAGGATAGTGGTGAATTCTAGTTATCAAACACACAAAGGAGATTTTACAGGATAGCATTCAATTCTGGTTTCCACGCATTGAAGAAAATGAAGAAAAGAATCGTTAAGGGCTTAGGCAGATTCTTTTTATAGGCAGCACAGAAAGCTTGACAGAACGGTAGCTGCATGAGGACATGCATTGTCATCTATAAGCATGAACTCAGATCCCATTGACCCACTGAATAGACAGACATGTTGTTGCAGAATGACATCGCAGTCCTCTGGTCTGTCACGGTTCCTCTTTTGAACACATGATGGCATGTACGTGAATCCAACATTATTTCGCCCCACACTAAAATCCACTGCCGTCAAAGCCATAATTTCCAGAATGTTGGATGTGTTGTACAGAGTCCCAAGTGCTGTCCAGATGAAGACAGTGAATCAGTGCAGACCAAAACTGGATTTGTCAGAAAACAAAACACAGGCCCATTGGTCAACTGTCCAAGCACGATGTTCTCTGCATCAGGCTACCCGGGCTCTTCGATGGGCTGTAGTTAACGGGATGAATCTGGCAGGCCTGCGCGCGTACAGGCCGTACTCACTCAGTCGTCTGTACACAGTATGCCTTGAAGCCATGGTCTTTGTGGCAGCTGAAAGGTATCTGACAAAGTCCCCTGCTGTACTCTGCCTGTGCCGTCTGGCACTTAGTGACAAAATACTGGCCTTGCTGCGGCGTTGTAATCCACGGACGTTCTGTGCAGAAGTGTGGAGACACGTTTTTATCCTGCTGGAACCGCAGCCAGATTCTAGAAATGACACTTTGTGGGACATGCAGCTCTTGGTACAATGCCATCTGGGTTTGCTCGAATCAATCAATGATTCTGCCCCGTATCACAACATCAATATGGGTTCGCTGAGCCATACTCATTTGGTACACGGTACTGTCGCATTACCGAAACGCACAACACCTGCTCTATTCTGCTGCTCTGACTTCTCTTTTATAACTCGACGTGTGCTACGTAATGTATGTCTTGCTCTTAATGCCTTTATCGGTCTGCTGGAGCAACAGATGGACTTTCGTCATTTCGGCAGAGGTATAGAAAAGTTTGCATGACGAATCACTTAGTGTGGTGTAGCATTTTCTTATGATTTACAATTATCCTTATGCTTTGAGCATGAGTGTAATTCCACCGCATGCAAGTGCACAACCACTTCTAAAACGCTGCATTTCTCATATGTTTATGTGAGAATAACGGTCTCCGGGTTCTGTCCAGATGACAAAACGATGGCCCTCACATTCGAAACTGAACTTGGATTCATCGGAGAAGAGGACATTGGCTCATTTATATTTGTCGTCGTATCGGTGGTGTCTGCACCACAGTAACCTGGCATTTCTGGCTGACGGGGTGAATGGGATGAAAACTGCAGGTCTTCTAGCGTATAGTCCTTGTTTGTTGATCCGTCTGCACAATGTTGGTCTTGAACCAGCTGGTCCAACAGCCGCAGACAGCTCTAAAGCAAGCGCTCTTGCTGACTTCGACATGTTACGACTCGCTGTTAGTACTACATACCTATCATCCTGAGCCACTATAATCCGTAGATATATTGGCTCAGGATGATAGGTATATAGGTTAACCATTAACATATCCGATGTTCTGGAGATGTTAATCGTCAACTTGTGATACGTGACATTGTATCCAGACTTTACCTTCTCCAAAGTCTGGATGCAGATGACTGATTCACACCAGCAGCTCTGGAAACATTACTCTGCGTCAGACAGTCTCCAACATTCCGATAATCCGACTAGGTTTAAACATATTCACTTGCCGTCTTTCTGACATACTGCTTTCATAAAAATTAAATTCGGCTATCAGCAGGGCGCGATGTCGACAAGAAATGGCACTTTTGCAGCTCTTTCTCATCTCCAGAAATGCGCTGCTTCGCCTTTTATGCCAATTATCGTTCGTCACATTCTATTACGTCATGATCTCCACATTTGCATATTCCCACGTCCTGTGTGTACTTTACTTTATTACACTTCTTCACCCTTCGTTTGTCCTAAAATGTCTTTTTTTAGCTATGCTTAATTTTTGGATACTAGTGTATTTTTTCGTCACATCGTAGACCGAGTTGTATGAGACGCTGTCTTCTGACAGGTTTGCACCCGAATCAGACATGTGTTGTGTATTTGTCTGATTGTTCTGGCTCTGTCACTTCCTTGGAGCCACTGGCTATAATTAGGAACGGGCAACTGCCTGGATCCCTACGAGTTGTTCGTGGTGGTCGTTAAACCGCGTAACAAAATTAAATATTTTATCTAAGGTACGTAAAGTACGATATAGGGCGTGTTTGTCCAACTCATTTTCAGTACATTCCTTCTGAAAGAGGAAATTCATAGCAGAACCAAAAGCTATGGAAACAGAAGAAACCAAATAGGAGAGATGAACATTTTACCATTAAATGAAAATGCAATTAATGCAGTTAATAAAAGCGTATTATGGACTTATAGCTGAGATCTCTTCCAAATTCCTGTATTCCAAAGATATGCCTGTACTGAATAATTTTCGTGGTCAGGGTGCTCAAGGGGTGATATAACACAGTATTTCACTGCGGTAAAAATCATAATCTGCAGATCCAATCTTAAACGTCATATCCGTGCTCCGCCGGGTACCTCCAGCTACTCATGAAACTAATTTCAGAATCCTCTGTGCTTGGGATGTGCATTATCTCATGATTTTTGCATTCTTGGAGATATTTCTTCGAAGTTTAACTAGTAACTAATTGCAATATTCTTGTTTTCTTCGCTACGATTTGACAAGAGAAAAAAATTGGGTGTCTCATGAAGTCTTTTAAATAAAACGTTCTGTTGAATATCAACAAATTCAAATGAGGAAATACTTAATGATCAAACAAGCTTCAGAAACAGAAGGGGAACGCGCAATCAAATATAAACCTTATGCTCCGTTGTTAAACAAGAAAGTATTTTGTTGCGCCATTTGTTTTATGTTCCATAAGTCACGTCATGGCATTTTACATCATACTATGCATTCATGGTATACTGGAGATTTCCCAGACAAAAAGCTGGGATGATCAGGTAGGTATTCCTATCATTATCAGAAGGAAACTGCAAGAAAAGATGTGGGAAATATTATAATCCAAAACTTTCCTGTGGTATGTTTCTACATCTTTAGTAGCGACGATGAAGGTATTATACTACAAATGCTGAATTATGTAAAGCATGTTAGAAAGAAAGTAAATCATGATTAATAAACAAACTTAATTTGCTGTTCCGTAAGGACAGAAATTTTGCTAAACAAACACTGTACAACAAATAAAGACGAATTTCATTTCTATACTTAACAAAATTCAAACTTGTGGAACTAGAAAAGTAAAAGATTCTTATAAAATTGAGACAAAAAATTACCAGAAATTGTATTGAGTGAATAATTTGACTATTTAGGATCAGGGATCAATATCGATCCTTCCTTTGACATAAAGAGGAAACAAATTATTTCCGAACACTTTTTAATAATTTCGCTAAATTGTGGAAGTTTAGAGACATACTCATCGATGAAAAACTTTCAGATTATGAACTGAATTACTTTTTCCGGAAATTTTTACTCATGGGACGATTGCAGCTATAAAGGAAATGATAAAAAATATTTTAAATTTAGGTCTACAGATGAATTTTGTGGGAAACAAACGGGAAATAAACGTGTGAGTTTTGAAGAAAACAGGATTACTTAGAAATTATCTTCAGAGTAAAGCTGATCTATTTTCGACGCCATGCAAAAGTTTCTAGAAAGACTAAGGGTAGCAAATAATTAACATTGGCCAATAACCATACAGAAGGATAATGTCATGATCCTTTCCTGTAGAACGAAGTGCACATACACCGAAGAGACAAAACATTATGACCATCTGCCTAATATCATATAACACTTAATATGATATTAAGCAGGTGGTCATAAAAACAACACTTACCCGGCGATGCGCTGGCGCTTCAGTATTTCTAAAAGTGTCATGTGGTACCTGTTACCAACACGTTCCCAACAGATCTTGTAAATTACATCATTACTCCGTTCTGAACTTAACGCTGAACTGTTGTCAGCGATTTTGATTCCACAAACCAAAACACACACACTCTGTTTTCTCCACTGTGAAAGCTATATCTGTTTTATTCCGTGTTTGACGAGGTTTTTCATTACATGAGACACCTGGCGCCATCTATCATTTGACTTGACAAACTTTAACAACACTTGCCACGTCTCTTGACGCTGTGAGTAAATTTTTTCTATCTTATTATTTTTAATAGCATACTGAAGTTGCATACTTCATTTATAGTATATCTCGTTCTTATCATGTCAACGCACACGCGTCATTCACCTTGACCTCAGGACTGATACCACAAAACATTAAGTGAGAAAAACATAATTTTAAAGTTGAAACGCAGGGGCGTACTGACAGTCCCCGCAACCCTCCGCATTGCGGGGAGCCTCGCGGTTTCGAGGGCCTCTTGTCTCAATAAAAAGATTTTACAAAATTTTTCATGTGAAAGTGGTTAAACAAATAGCAAGTAATTTCTGACGACTGATTTGAATGAAGTATCAAAAAGAAAACCAATTTTTGGCATTCTTCCCCCAATAAATAAGATAAATATTTAGAAACATTTTTGCGGTTTTAGTTTATAAAAAATGGATGACAGGAAAACATCCGTTTTTTTTCCGGACAACTTGAGGCCACTTTTCACAGCCATATACATGAATATTAGTAAGAAACTATCAGTTCAATGAATGAAATTTTTGTACCATGATTATAAGGTGTTAATGTATTACAGCTTTTTGCACATAACTACGAATCCTTCAGAATATAATCAACTAAAACATGTTATTGGCGGGGACGAAAGAACGAAGTGCGATTCTTTTTATAATAAAGTCAAAATAATTGTTTTATTGTATACAAAACATTAGGAATAACCTTAAGTGCGGTTTTTATATTCCAGAGTGAATTATTTTAGTAGTTTCAAGTTTTTTATACCGCAATTGTTAATAGTTACTTATTTGCTTACTTATGTTCTGTGCTTTAAAAATTGGAATAGGTCATCAGACGCTGTCATACTACGACAGTTGTGTGTATGTGTGTGTGTGTGTGTGTGACGCATTTCAAAGAGATGGTTAGTTCTCTAAAAGGATAAAATTTGCAAGATATGCCTAACTTTGGCGGAAGGGTTTTGTAATACGAGGGTCGTATCGAAAATACTAAAAAGTGGGCATAACGTTTTCTTAACTGACGGAGGTCGTTCAAATTGCGCATGTTGGTAGAGTAACTCTTCCTCTATAGTAACCCTTCTTTTTCATTGCAGGTAAATAATGTATTCCAAGCAGAAGCAACGTGCCGTCATTGAGTTCTTGATGAAAGAAGGATGCAGGTTGTCTGATATCCACAGAAGGCTACAGAATGTTTACGGAGATGACACCATTGACAAGAGCAATGTGTACAGATGGATGAAGAAGTTTAAAGAAGGGTAAACCAACATTGTAGACAAACCACGAAGTGGGAAACCATCATCTGCAACCACTGACACAAATCGTCAGCGAGTGGATGAACTGATTCGCGCCGAGAGACGAGTAATAATCAGTGAGCTTGTTGCGCAACTGGACTATGGTCGCAATGCCTTATAGAAGATGGTGGAAAACTTAGAGCATCGGAAAGGGCGTGCAAAGTTAGTACATCGGCATCGGCAGTTGACACCCGATTTGAAGGAGAGAAGGGTGTTTCTGCTGTGATCTGCTGGAATCGTTTAAAGCCAATGAAAACACCTTTTTGTCCTATCTGGTGACAGGAGATGAAACTTGGCCGTGTCTTTGCGATCCGGAAACGAAGAATCAATCCATGGAATGGTGTCACACTTCTTCACCAAGGCCTAGGAAGCTCAAGAGCCAGCGATCAGCACAGAAATTCATGGTGGCTGTTTTTTGGGATGACAGGGTTGTCATTCCCCTCTGATTTTCGGAAACGTGGCCGTACGGTGACCAGCAAGCGGTACATTGAGACACTCAAGGAGCCTAGAGAAGTCATAAGGAGGGAGGAAGAGACCGAAACAAGAATCTGAAAAGGATCCACATTCACCATGACAATGCGAGACCACACACATCTTTGGCAACAAATCAGGCGAACAGCAAATTAGGCTATTCGGTGGTCCTCCATTCACCGTACAGCCAAATCTAGCGCCCTCCGACTTCCACTTGTTCGGTTCAATAAAGAACAGTCTCCAGGGACAACGACTTGATACACAGACGATGTGAATGTGGCTGTAAAAAAGTTGGTACAACAGTCCACACCTGATTTTTTTCAAATAGGATTCGAGAGTTGGGTTCAACGATGGCGTAAATGCATCGCTTGTGATGGAGATTATGTTGAGTAGTACCTTTGTGCAGAGAAAGTGTTATTCTACCAACATGTGCAATTTGAACGACCTCTGTCAGTTAATAAAAATGTTATGCCAACTTTTGCATTACTTTCGGTACAGCCCTCGTACTTTATATTTGCATTTAACTAGGGCAATAATTTTTACTACATCGCGAACGTTTGTGATGCGAAACAAAGTGCAACGATTTTGATTTTACGAAATTTACCTGTAGGTTCCGAAGAACTTTCATTATTGAAACGCATATAAAACCTGTTAATTTGTAATATAAAATTTAAAATTTTCAATAATTGAAAACTACAGCCCTCATTGTAAAACTGATCTAGGGAGCATGGGACCTTGTCAAGCCTGGCTGGCCTTTTCCCCTTGCTTCCTGGCTGGGCATCGTTTCAACTGCTTTATCTGCAGTACTGTTCTTTCTTTTGTTTTTCGCTCAGCAAAATAAAATTAATTGAATTGAATTGAAATAACATGTAATTAAAAATTTTCCAAATAAATAATAATGATAATTAATAATACGGAGTTTAAAATTTTCAATAAAAATTTAAACCTAATCGATTTTCACGAAAGCGCATCGAAGCTATTTTCTGCGGGGGTGGAGTCGAGTCTTTTAGGTAGACCACTGTTGAAACGCTTAAAGAGAATGAACTCAAAATTTACATGGAGGAAACAATTTAAAATGAACTTTAAATTAGAGCATACGTCATACAGTTTGAGGAGAAAACTACAAAACAGGAAAAGACGAAACATAAAATGATCACAGCCAGACTTCCGCTTTTTAAAATTTATGATATCGGTAATGTTATTAAAAATACACCGGACTGTGAATACTCAAGAGACGCATATAACGTATTAAATCAGTTTATTTTCGTGGTGTAGTAAGCACAAAGATTCGCCAAGCTTTCGCATTCCACTGGGAGGCTTTTTCAAGGCAATGGTAGACATGGAAACTGCAAAAATAAACGGATTTAATACGCTAAATGCATCTCTTGAGTATTTAGTGATATCGTATAAGCACATTTCTCCGAGTTATAGCTCTAATCCTAAACAGTTGTTCAAATAAGTAGAAAAAGCGCATTTTCTCAAAAGCGAAAACCCTTAAACAGTTTACCATCTTTCTTGCGTGATTCGTTAAAAGAAAAAAACGGCTAAATATGCAGTGATTCCCGAAATTGAGTACACAACACTCACTCTCTTTGATAAAAGTCTAAAAAAATATTATAAAATCGTTATTGAAAATTAATACTTATAGGAACGATAAAAATACACACTAAGAAATGTATAAGGCTAGAAAACAAATATGAAGTCTCTATGATATTTTAATGACATAATTTTTATGTCGATGTTGCAAATTTCGAAGTCACAAAATGGAGTATACACTTTATAAAAAATGCGATTTTGCTACCACTATATTTTTAAAATGAATCTGCATAATTGTTATTGACTTAAGATACTGAACTACTAGAGCCGCGGATGGCTTAGTGGTTAGCGAGTCAGACTGTCAATGCAAGGTCCTCAGGTTCGATCCTGGGCTGATCTTTCACAGATGGTGTGATTTACTAACAATCGCTGTATATCCGCCGTGCATCGGACGAGCACGTTAAGTGACGGCCCCCAGGCTGGACCCACTGGTTAAATGGGTATCCTTTCTTATGCCTCCCCCCCCCCCCGGAAATTCTCTCACCCATCTATGTGCAACATCGTACTTGTACGGTGGTGCCATCTACTGCACTCTAATCTCACTACAAACTGTTCTGCCAAAGTCGCTAGACTTGCTCTCATTCCTTCCGTTTCTGTGTCCTGCCCAAAAGGCTAACTCGCTGTAACTGGCTGGGACCTAAACTCTACTTACTGTGGACGGAAGTCCTACAAGAAAATGACAAATTCAAACAGATAATAAACTACTGGCCTAGTGGTCAGCGTTCGTGACTGCCACGGAAAAGGTTCAGGTTTGATCCCAGGCAGGTACGAACGCTCGAACCACTAAATATCCGGCCGTGCGTCGGATGGGCACGTTAAGCAATCATACCCCGGGTACTGGCACCCTGGTTTAAAATAAGGGTGTCTTCCTCCCCCTTCCTGCCTCGCTTCCGTGTCACTTTCCTATCGGGTACTCTAGTCCCAAATCTCCAAGCTTCCTACTTTTAAGGGTTGTTTAAGACCTGAGGTCAGACACTGCCTTCCTAAAATCCGCTACATATGATCTGATCTATGATCTGATACTAGACTATGATATCCCAGTGAAAATACAATTTTCAATTTTAACAGAATGACCTCCAGAATGGAAACGAGTGTTGAAACTTGGCAACTTGTAATTCGAATGTCTGAAGAAGGTAAATCTCTGCGTGAAATTGCGAAGACAGTTCAACGCGATAAGGATGGGTTCAAAACATTCTCCAGAAGTATAAAAAGTTTGGACATATTACAAATAAGTCCTGTAGAGGACCAAAAGGAATCCTCAGTTCCACGACCAAGAGACGAATCATTCGAAAAGTAAAAGAATATCCTTAGGTGAGCGCTCCAAAAATTGCTGCATCCACTTCTATAACGATAGGAAGACCTGTTTCTGCAGAAACAATTCGAAGAGTACTCAGAAAAGTAGGTTTTAATGGTCGTATAGCTAAAAAAAAAGCCTTTCATTTCCAAAACAGATCGAGAGAAAACGATTTCATTCGCTAGAAATCATATTTCGAAGGACGAAGACTTCTGAAATCAAGTAACATACAGTGACGAGAGTAAGTTTAATGTTTTCGGGAGTAATGGTCGATGTTATGTTTGGCAGAACCCTAACCGTGAACTGCTTCCACAAAACACCATCCCCACTATCAAGCATGGAGGTGGTTCGGTGCTTCTATGGGGCTGTATGTCGGCAAAAGGCGTGAAAAATCTAATTTTCATTGATGGTATCATGGACAAAATGAAATACATAAAACAAAGTGCTCAAAATTTGGGTTTAGGGTCGAATTTTTTGTTTCAACAAGATAACGAACCGAAGCATACTGCTAAAATAGTTAAACTGTGGTTGCTGAATAATTGTAAAATGCAATTGCACTCCTCAACGCAATCTCCAGATCTAAACGTTATTGAAAATTTGTGATCCCAGTTAGAAATATCGGTTCAAAAGCACGATGTTAGTAGCAAAGAACAGGTAAAAACGGATTTACGAGAAGAATTGGCAAACATATCCACCGAAACAACACAAACTCTTGTTAACTCAATGCCATGCCATTTGGAAGCCGTTCTTCATGCAAAAGGATGTGCAACAAAATATTAGTTCATGTTTTCTTTTTGTTAACAAATTATACAAGGTGTATATTCCATTTTGCGACTTCGAATTTTGTAACTTCGACATAAAAATTATGTCAATAAAATATTATAGAAGTTTCGTATATGTTTTCTAGCCTTATACATTTCTTAATGTGTATTCTATATTTTCCTATAAATATTAATTTTCAATAACGATTTAATAAAACTTTTTAGACCTTTAAAGAAGAGAGCGAGTGGTGTATACTCAATTTCGGGAGTCACTGTATATGTAGAGACAGTTTTGACAAATTCATTAATATTCTTCTGCCATATTGCTGTACGTAAAAGTAAATGCACTAATTCTTCATAGCATTCGCATTAATAAACAATACTGCAACAATGAAATATGATGAAATTCTAATTGCTGTTGCCTATAGGGCTTCATGAAATGTTTTATGTGGTGGCCCGTTTTTGTAAACACCGCTTTTTCACAGGTACCTCCTTCCTTCGCGTAAAGAGTGCCTAAAGGTCATCTGGTACACTGCAGGGTGTGGTTGGATGCGAACTGCAGGCGATGTGTAGGAGATCGGTAAAGAAGAAGAGGTCAATCGGATGTATGTGGAATAAGGAAAGAACGGCCATGAACACCTTGAGGCTACCACGCCGCCAAGAAGTAACGCACGGCTTTATTTTTACTTTATTTTTTTCCCACTGCTTTTCTTTCTATTTTTGTTTTTCTTTTCTGCTCTCTGCTTGCAGTTTACAGGAGTGGCCCACCAATTTATTCCCAGCTGCTGCTTAACAAATCGTCCCGGCGAAAAGAAATTCAAATTCTTTTACCGTTTCTCAGAACACGAAAAGAAAAATATCTTTTGTTTCAATGCTTATAAATTGTAATTAATGAATACAGTTGAATTTTTATTTTGTAGAATCGTGCTTACAACACGCCTCTTGAGATGAACTTTCCTTTTGTGGACTTTACATTTCCTCGTGAGCAAGGCTGCTTTAAAAAATATATTTTTGCATCAAACAAAAGCAAGTGAGACCAAGATTTTTCAAATGCTTCCTGCGTTTTCTAATGCCAGTCTCCTTCTTTTTCTTCTTTTTTTGTGTAGGTAGTAAAAATCTGTTCTTATATATCTATATATGTTTATTATCGGAAAATAGGTTTTGAAATCTCTGTTTTGGATAGAAGATATAATACTTCCATTAAATTTCATGAAATTTTGAGTATAGTTTTCCCATTCAGATACACTTATGTATTTGTTAATGTATGTACCTAATCCTGAAAGACGGAATCGAAAAGTTTCCATTCGATCGGGAACGCGTCGACCTACGTTTTCCTAAATCTTCAAGCTTCAGCTAGGATATCTCTAACGCATCAACCTAAATTTTCCAAAATCTTTTTGCTTCAGTCTGGATGTCCCGAACGCATCGAACTAAGTCTTCGTGCTTCAGCCTGGATATCCCGAACGCAACAATCTGAGTTTTCCTAAATATTCGTGCTGCAGCCTAGATATCCCGAACGCATCAACTTAAGTTTTCCTCAATCTTCGTGTTCCAGCCTGGATATCCTTAACGCATCAACCTAAGCTTTCCTAAATATTCGTGCTTCAGCTGGGATACTCCGAACACATCAAACAAAGTCTTCGTGCTCCAGCCTGGATACCCCGAACGCATCAAACAAAGTCTTTGTGCTCCAGCCTGGATACCCCGAACGCATCAACTAGAGCTTTCCTGAATCTTCGTGCTTCAACCTGGATATAACTAACACATCAACTTAAATTTTCGTAAATATTCGTGCTTCAGCCTGGATATCCCGAACGCATCAACCTAAGTTTTCCTAAATATTCGTGCATCAGCTTGGATACTCCTAACGCATCAAACAAAGTCTTCGTGCTCCAGCCTGGATACCCCGAAAGCATCAACCTAGAGTTTTCCTAAATCTTCGTGCTTCAACCTGGATATAACTAACACATCAACCTAAATTTTCGTAAATCATCGTGCTTCAGCCTGGATATCCCGAACGCATCAACTAGAGTTTTCCTAAATCTTCGTGCTTCAGCTTGAATATTCCTAACGCATCAAACAAAGTCTTCGTGCTCCAGTTTGGATACCCCGAACGCATCAACTAGAGCTTTCCTAAATCTTCGTGCTTCAACCTGGATATAACTAACACATCAACCTAAATTTTCGTAAATATTCGTGCTTCAGCCTGGATATCCCGAACGCATCAACCTAAGTTTTCCTAAATATTCGTGCATCAGCTTGGATACTCCTAACGCATCAAACAAAGTCTTCGTGCTCCAGCCTGGATACCCCGAAAGCATCAACTAGAGTTTTCCTAAATCTTCGTGCTTCAACCTGGATATAACTAACACATCAACCTAAATTTTCGTAAATCTTCGTGCTTCAGCCTGGATATCCCGAACGCATCAACCTAAGTTTTCCTAAATATTCGTGCTTCAGCTTGAATACTCCTAACGCATCAAACAAAGCCTTCGTGCTCCAGTTTGGATACCCCGAACGCATCAACTAGAGTTTTCCTAAATCTTCGTGCTTCAACCTGGATATAACTAACACATCAACCTAAATTTTCGTAAATCTTCGTGCTTCAGCCTGGATATCCCGAACGCATCAACCCAAGTTTTCCTAAATATTCGTGCTTCAGCTTGAATACTCCGAACGCATCAAACAAAGTATTCGTGCTCCAGCCTGGGTACTCCGAACGCATCAAACAAAACAAAGTCTTCGTGCTCCAGTTTGGATACCCCGAACGCATCAACTAGAGTTTTCCTAAATCTTCGTGCTTCAACCTGGATATAACTAACACATCAACCTAAATTTTCGTAAATCTTCGTGCTTCAGCCTGGATATCCCGAACGCATCAACCTAAGTTTTCCTAAATATTCGTGCTTCAGCTTGAATACTCCGAACGCATCAAACAAAGTATTCGTGCTCCAGCCTGGGTACTCCGAACGCATCAAACAAAACAAAGTCTTCGTGCTCCACTTTGGATACCCCGAACGCATCAACTAGAGTTTTCCTAAATCTTCGTGCTTCAACCTGGATATAACTAACACATCAACCTAAATTTTCGTAAATATTCGTGCTTCAGCCTGGATATCCCGAACGCATCAACCTAAGTTTTCCTAAATATTCGTGCATCAGCTTGGATACTCCTAACGCATCAAACAAAGTCTTCGTGCTCCAGCCTGGATACCCCGAAAGCATCAACTAGAGTTTTCCTAAATCTTCGTGCTTCAACCTGGATATAACTAACACATCAACCTAAATTTTCGTAAATCTTCGTGCTTCAGCCTGGATATCCCGAACGCATCAACCTAAGTTTTCCTAAATATTCGTGCTTCAGCTTGAATACTCCGAACGCATCAAACAAAGTATTCGTGCTCCAGCCTGGGTACTCCGAACGCATCAAACAAAACAAAGTCTTCGTGCTCCAGTTTGGATACCCCGAACGCATCAACTAGAGTTTTCCTAAATCTTCGTGCTTCAACCTGGATATAACTAACACATCAACCTAAATTTTCGTAAATCTTCGTGCTTCAGCCTGGATATCCCGAACGCATCAACCTAAGTTTTCCTAAATATTCGTGCATCAGCTTGGATACTCCTAACGCATCAAACAAAGTCTTCGTGCTCCAGCCTGGATACCCCGAAAGCATCAACTAGAGTTTTCCTAAATCTTCGTGCTTCAACCTGGATATAACTAACACATCAACCTAAATTTTCGTAAATCTTCGTGCTTCAGCCTGGATATCCCGAACGCATCAACTAGAGTTTTCCTAAATCTTCGTGCTTCAACCTGGATATAACTAACACATCAACCTAAATTTTCGTAAATCTTCGTGCTTCAGCCTGGATATCCCGAACGCATCAACCTAAGTTTTCCTAAATCTTCGTGCTTCAACCTGGATATAACTAACACATCAACCTAAATTTTCGTAAATATTCGTGCTTCAGCCTGGATATCCCGAACGCATCAACCTAAGTTTTCCTAAATATTCGTGCATCAGCTTGGATACTCCTAATGCATCAAACAAAGTCTTCGTGCTCCAGCCTGGATACCCCGAAAGCATCAACTAGAGTTTTCCTAAATCTTCGTGCTTCAACCTGGATATAACTAACACATCAACCTAAATTTTCGTAAATCTTCGTGCTTCAGCCTGGATATCCCGAACGCATCAACCTAAGTTTTCCTATATATTCGTGCTTACGCTTGGATACTCCGAACGCATCAAACAAAGTATTCGTGCTCCAGCCTGGGTACTCCGAACGCATCAAACAAAGTCTTCGTGCTCCAGCCTGGATACCCCGAACGCATCAACTAGAGTTTTCCTAAATCTTCGTGCTTCAACCTGGATATAACTAACACATCAACCTAAATTTTCGTAAATATTCGTGCTTCAGCCTGGATATCCCGAACGCATCAACCTAAGTTTTCCTAAATATTCGTGCATCAGCTTGGATACTCCTAACGCATCAAACAAAGTCTTCGTGCTCCAGCCTGGATACCCCGAAAGCATCAACTAGAGTTTTCCTAAATCTTCGTGCTTCAACCTGGATATAACTAACACATCAACCTAAATTTTCGTAAATCTTCGTGCTTCAGCCTGGATATCCCGAACGCATCAACCTAAGTTTTCCTATATATTCGTGCTTACGCTTGGATACTCCGAACGCATCAAACAAAGTATTCGTGCTCCAGCCTGGGTACTCCGAACGCATCAAACAAAACAAAGTCTTCGTGCTCCAGTTTGGATACCCCGAACGCATCAACTAGAGTTTTCCTAAATCTTCGTGCTTCAACCTGGATATAACTAACACATCAACCTAAATTTTCGTAAATCTTCGTGCTTCAGCCTGGATATCCCGAACGCATCAACCTAAGTTTTCCTAAATATTCGTGCATCAGCTTGGATACTCCTAACGCATCAAACAAAGTCTTCGTGCTCCAGCCTGGATACCCCGAAAGCATCAACTAGAGTTTTCCTAAATCTTCGTGCTTCAACCTGGATATAACTAACACATCAACCTAAATTTTCGTAAATCTTCGTGCTTCAGCCTGGATATCCCGAACGCATCAACTAGAGTTTTCCTAAATCTTCGTGCTTCAACCTGGATATAACTAACACATCAACCTAAATTTTCGTAAATCTTCGTGCTTCAGCCTGGATATCCCGAACGCATCAACCTAAGTTTTCCTAAATCTTCGTGCTTCAACCTGGATATAACTAACACATCAACCTAAATTTTCGTAAATATTCGTGCTTCAGCCTGGATATCCCGAACGCATCAACCTAAGTTTTCCTAAATATTCGTGCATCAGCTTGGATACTCCTAACGCATCAAACAAAGTCTTCGTGCTCCAGCCTGGATACCCCGAAAGCATCAACTAGAGTTTTCCTAAATCTTCGTGCTTCAACCTGGATATAACTAACACATCAACCTAAATTTTCGTAAATCTTCGTGCTTCAGCCTGGATATCCCGAACGCATCAACCTAAGTTTTCCTAAATATTCGTGCTTCAGCTTGAATACTCCGAACGCATCAAACAAAGTATTCGTGCTCCAGCCTGGGTACTCCGAACGCATCAAACAAAACAAAGTCTTCGTGCTCCAGTTTGGATACCCCGAACGCATCAACTAGAGTTTTCCTAAATCTTCGTGCTTCAACCTGGATATAACTAACACATCAACCTAAATTTTCGTAAATCTTCGTGCTTCAGCCTGGATATCCCGAACGCATCAACCTAAGTTTTCCTAAATATTCGTGCATCAGCTTGGATACTCCTAACGCATCAAACAAAGTCTTCGTGCTCCAGCCTGGATACCCCGAAAGCATCAACTAGAGTTTTCCTAAATCTTCGTGCTTCAACCTGGATATAACTAACACATCAACCTAAATTTTCGTGAATCTTCGTGCTTCAGCCTGGATATCCCGAACGCATCAACCTAAGTTTTCCTAAATATTCGTGCATCAGCTTGGATACTCCTAACGCATCAAACAAAGTCTTCGTGCTCCAGCCTGGATACCCCGAAAGCATCAACTAGAGTTTTCCTAAATCTTCGTGCTTCAACCTGGATATAACTAACACATCAACCTAAATTTTCGTAAATCTTCGTGCTTCAGCCTGGATATCCCGAACGCATCAACTAGAGTTTTCCTAAATCTTCGTGCTTCAACCTGGATATAACTAACACATCAACCTAAATTTTCGTGAATCTTCGTGCTTCAGCCTGGATATCCCGAACGCATCAACCTAAGTTTTCCTAAATTTTGTGCTTCAACCTGGATATAACTAACACATCAACCTAAATTTTCGTAAATATTCGTGCTTCAGCCTGGATATCCCGAACGCATCAACCTAAGTTTTCCTAAATATTCGTGCATCAGCTTGGATACTCCTAACGCATCAAACAAAGTCTTCGTGCTCCAGCCTGGATACCCCGAAAGCATCAACTAGAGTTTTCCTAAATCTTCGTGCTTCAACCTGGATATAACTAACACATCAACCTAAATTTTCGTAAATCTTCGTGCTTCAGCCTGGATATCCCGAACGCATCAACCTAAGTTTTCCTATATATTCGTGCTTACGCTTGGATACTCCGAACGCATCAAACAAAGTATTCGTGCTCCAGCCTGGGTACTCCGAACGCATCAAACAAAGTCTTCGTGCTCCAGCCTGGATACCCCGAACGCATCAACTAGAGTTTTCCTAAATCTTCGTGCTTCAACCTGGATATAACTAACACATCAACCTAAATTTTCGTAAATATTCGTGCTTCAGCCTGGATATCCCGAACGCATCAACCTAAGTTTTCCTAAATATTCGTGCATCAGCTTGGATACTCCTAACGCATCAAACAAAGTCTTCGTGCTCCAGCCTGGATACCCCGAAAGCATCAACTAGAGTTTTCCTAAATCTTCGTGCTTCAACCTGGATATAACTAACACATCAACCTAAATTTTCGTAAATCTTCGTGCTTCAGCCTGGATATCCCGAACGCATCAACCTAAGTTTTCCTATATATTCGTGCTTACGCTTGGATACTCCGAACGCATCAAACAAAGTATTCGTGCTCCAGCCTGGGTACTCCGAACGCATCAAACAAAGTCTTCGTGCTCCAGCCTGGATACCCCGAACGCATCAACCAGTTTTCCTATATCTTCGTGCTTCAACCTGGATATAACTAACACATCAACCTAAATTTTCGTAAATCTTCGTGCTTCAGCCTGGATATCCCGAACGCATCAACCTAAGTTTTCCTATATATTCGTGCTTACGCTTGGATACTCCGAACGCATCAAACAAAGTATTCGTGCTCCAGCCTGGGTACTCCGAACGCATCAAACAAAGTCTTCGTGCTCCAGCCTGGATACCCCGAACGCATCAACCAGTTTTCCTATATCTTCGTGCTTCAACCTGGATATAACTAACACATCAACCTAAATTTTCGTAAATCTTCGTGCTTCAGCCTGGATATCCCGAACGCATCAACCTAAGTTTTCCTATATATTCGTGCTTACGCTTGGATACTCCGAACGCATCAAACAAAGTATTCGTGCTCCAGCCTGGGTACTCCGAACGCATCAAACAAAGTCTTCGTGCTCCAGCCTGGATACCCCGAACGCATCAACCAGTTTTCCTATATCTTCGTGCTTCAACCTGGATATAACTAACACATCAACCTAAATTTTCGTAAATCTTCATGCTTCAACCTGGATATCCCTAACGCATCAAACTAAGTCTTCGTGCTCCAGCCTAGATAGATATCCCTAACGCATCAACCTAAGTTGTCCTTAGTCTTTGTGCTTCAACCTAGATATTCCTAACGCATCATCCTAGGTTTTCCAAAATCTTCGTGCTTCAGTCTGGATATCCCGGACACATCAACCTGAGTTTTCCTAAATCTTCGTGTTTCAGCCTGAATATTCCTAAAGCTTCATACTTCAACTTAGGTTTTCCTTATGTTTCATGTTTCAAATTAGGCTTCCCTTACGCTTCGTTTCATATTTATTATACATTAGCATTGTATTTGTCACGATATTTCGCTTCATAGGAGAAGGATTCAGAAAATTACTTCTCAGCAATATCCTTCGTATGATAGGATTCGGAAAATTACTTCTCAACAAAATCCTTCCTATGATAGGATTCGGAAAATTAATTCGAAGCAAAATCCTTCGTATGATAGGATTCGGAAAAGTACTTTCCAGCAAAATCCTTCGTATGATAGGATTCAGAAAATTACTTCTCAGCAAAATCCTTCGTATGATAGGATTCGGAAAATTACTTCTCAGCAAAATCCTTCGTATGATAGGATTCGGAAAATTACTTCGGAGCAAAAGCAGGACACCACGTCCGAGTTTTTACATACATTTCTCGCTTCTTTTCGTTGGTGCACAATTTACGTGTCACAATAACCTTTTTTCCTGAAAGAATTCTTTTTAAAGTAGAAAAGGTACTAGAGTTTACTTTAGAGGCTTCATATAATTTACCTGAGTTTTTTTTTATAAAGCGCATATTTTCCGGTTCTTCACAAGAAATATCAATCAGCAGAATATACACTTTTAGCGTTTAAATTTTCATAATGAAATTTGAAAAACGTTACCTACCCTACCTGCTTGCAAATTTCTATTTGCAATAGCATGGAAAGCTGTTTTCATAGCACTTCTGTCATCTGCTGTGCAGAACTTCTAGTTGCCTAGGTAAAAAGCGGTTGATTGGTAAAAGTCAGAGCTTTATATGACAACTGAACAGAAAAACTTTCAAACGTCACATGACACAGGAAAATTGCTTGCGATGCTTTAATTTTTACATGTTAATCTACATGTTATTTTTTCTGTCCCAGCGTGATGGTTTGCTCCACTTTCCAAACAGATCTTGCAAAGATAGCGATTATTACTCTTTAAGTCACAGATGGTCCTATCTCAAAATAGTATAACTATACTAATAATTCGAAATTTCTTGGCGTAGAATAGAGATAAAACTTTTTAAGCTGTCGCACATCAACCAGATGACTTTTTCAAGGAAGGCAGACAGCTAACTGCAAACTAGATAATAGAACGTTTCAACAATTTGAACGCGGTGACTTGACTAGACAACACATGAATGGGCGCAAACCTGATAATTCGAAGAAACGAGGTCACGTTGGTTGGGCATGCGGTACCATGGTAGAAAACGCAGCATTATTTGAAGAATTTATTCCAAATACGTGGCAACTCCAGAGAGACGCTATTATTGCAAGCCTCGCTGCTGGTCAAGATTTCCAAGGCTTCGCGAATGGCAGTAGATTTGGGTGTGGAGTATGAAGCTAATTTCTTTACGTCCCTCCATATAGGATCGGCTGACTTGAACTTGACTTCTCTTGATAGGGCAGTGGTTATTTTTCTGTCTTTTGTATCCCTTTTATGTTCACTGTTTCTAATTCCAAACGAACGTTTGGTCATTCCGATGTAGTATTGCCTGGAGCCATCCAGATATTGTTGAAGGATGGCATAAATACCTGCCTCATTGAGAAGATGGGGCTTGTCAATATTTCTCTTAAGCATCGTATATAAAGATGCCGGAGATACTATGCAAATACCGAAGTTCATCCTCCTGAGCGTGTTTTTGAGTTGATAGGAAACATTTGGTGAAAAAAGCCATCTGGTTGACGTGCGAAAGCTTGGAAAGTTTTATTTCTATTCTACGCCAAGAAATTTCGGATGGGTTATTAGTATAGTTATACTATTTTGACTATAATTGGTGTACAATTTCTACTTATGGTCATATCTTTTTACACCAACAGTGACCATATAATAGGAAGATCTATTTGTAAAGTCGAACACACATTACATGTCACCAGAAAATAAAATTTACAGAGAAATATTCAACCAAAGCATCACTAGCCATTCCCTGTGTCACGTGACATTTGTTATTTGATTGTTTTTCGGCTCAGCTGAAACACGAGAACATGGAGCTTAGACTCTTAAGTATCTTCCCCTTTTTCGGTTGGCAAGCAGAACTTCCGTGTAGCAGGTGACAGTTCTACCTCAGTGATGACGCCAGCCACTCAGAACTAGGTGTGCTATTTGGGGGGCTAAGCATGATGGGGGGGCTTAAATTTTGAAGTGCCAGTAAGAAATGTTGATAAGAAATTTCGTTCATGCGGATTTTGCCGGACGCTGCTAATGTTATCCCTAGTCAAAAAAAGTTTCAGGTGTATACTGAATGTAGTATTTATTCAACCTATGTAGTATGGGAGCCATGGAGTCGAATCTCTATGGCAAGTTACTATTTTTTTGCAATTTGAGGTTATTTAGGTATTTTTTTTTCTTTCTGGCATAAGTCTGTTCATGAATTTTAGTTTTCAACTTAACAAAGAATCTCTCTCTCTCTCTCTCTCTCTCTCTCTCTCTGTCTCTCTCTCTCTCTCTCTCTCTCTCTCTCTCTCTCTCTCTCTCTCTCTCTCTCTCTCATCTTTTAAACCATAATTATAAAAATGGTGTGTTTCTACTGCTCTCTTAGAAATTCGCTCAAAGGACTAACGCCCTTTCCCAGTAGTGCAAACACAAAATTAACGAAACGTTCATTTATGTAATAAAATTTCCGTGAATTCGAAAAATTCAGTTACATTTATCCAAGTTCCCTAAAATCTTAGAAGGTTCCACCAGCTATATGTTCTTATAGCTTAAATATTTCGGAGGGAAGCTAAAAGGTGGGTTCAAAGAAAAGTTGGGTGGGCTAAAGCCCATCCCAACCTACCCGTAGCCTCGCACCTGTTGTGTTCTGTTAACAACTTTACGTTCTTTCGCAAATAGCAACTGGTGAGGCATTGAAATGTGTAGGTACCAATTTTCAAATTTCATATTGACAAGTTTAAACACCAAAATTGCTTGCTCTATCGACTGATATAGGATTACAATATCACAAAGATCCGGAAAACATGCAGTTGATTAAAAAACTCTGATAAATTACGTGAAGCCTCTGAATTAAACTATTACCATAGAAAATTTAAAACTCTTTCCGGAAGTCTGTAACTACTTGTAAAACAACACAAAACTGATTATATAAGAGATCTGAAGAAACATTTAAGAAAGCGAAGATACTTTTTCAATTGACAACTGAAGTTTTAGAACGGAACTTCTTTGAGGTACTTATATCTTAACGATGATAAACTGAAACCAAATGAACATTTTGATTCGGACTAGAACTTAATCAACTAGGAATGCTCACTTTACTGTGCAGCCTTTAAATTTATAGAATAACGCAACAGAATGGATTACAACACTCCACGATGCAAAAAAAATCTTGGATAATTTTGAAAACAGGATTCTTAAGAAAAATATTGGGACCCATACAAGAAACAACATAATAAAAAATGAAGGCCAAGTTATGCAGTAAAACCTATATTATACGGAACCTGCATAAAACGGAAACTTGTCTAAATGGAACTTTTTTCTGTCCCGCAACGAAAGATAGAAAATTACTTACCATTCAACCTGTCTAAAACGGAACCTTGCTAACGCGGAAATGGAAATGGCAAGAGAGTAAATGAAACTTGTAAAAACGGTAAGAAGTTCTCGTGCCGTCAAGTATTTTAATTGAATACAAAAACTCACACTACAAAATGTAATCATGAATTCGAACAGAACAATTAGCTTAAGGTTGAAGATATCATAATTAAACGGAGAGATTACAATTTACCCAAACAAACATTGCAGCACATATATTGTTCAGCTTCTCTATAAACGCCCAGCACGACTCGGGTTTAGGTCAGGTTACCAGTGTTCTTCTCTTTTTGCTGGATGAAACGTCCGCAGTCTTCGTAGGTGGCTCTTTCATACGGATTTCAACGAGACGCTCCAATTTAATTCTCTAACATTTATTCATTGAGATAATCATTCACGGATTTTGCTTGTTGTGAATTATGTTCGTTCATTTGCCTCTTGCCATGGCGCCAAAGATGAACGTTCTCTATTTGTATAGAAACGTTAAGGTTATTGAAACGCACGAAAAAGAAAGTGTGAACGTCAAGCATTTGGCAGAGAAGTTAAGTACCAAAAAAACATAAACTTATGATATCTTGAAGCGAAAAGACAAGATGGGAGAGCAGAAGCGTAAATGTAACAGCTCAACAGCAGAGTTGGCACCGTACCTTGTAATGAAAAGCTTGACAAAATTATTGAGCGACATCAAATTGAAGAAAGGAACGAACGCAGTGAGGATGGTGAAATAGGTAAATATAGAAACAACATCTAAGATAAAAACATATAATCAAGCCTTGCAAGATATTTATAATTTTCGAGTTTTTGCAATTCTCAGAGGTGACTAAATTATTTCAGTTAATGAGCAGTGCACGTGCTCTCACTGAGGATCATATTGTAAGTGTTGTTATACAGGTATCAATGTTGGATTATTTAAAAAAAAATAAGTTTCTGACTTTAAGTTGTTTACGTATCAATAATATTTTCTTTAGTTATTCCTTATTATGTCATCATCATGGTCAACAATAATCAATCCACTGCTGGATGAAGGTTTCCCCAAGTTACTTCCACAGTTATCTGTCTTGAGCCTGTCTCCTCCATGTCCCACCGGAATGCTTTCGAATTTCATCCATTCATCTCCCATATGGCCTTCTTCTGGGTGTTTTTCTGTCTCTCTGAATCCAGTCTAAGATTTCAGTTGTCCATCGGTAGTCTCTTCTGGCAACATGTCCAGCCCATTGTCATTTCAGTGATTTCCCTGTAATGTCTGGAATATATGCATCATCCCTCCCATACAGTTTTGAGTAGAAATCTTTCACCCTTGTCAAAATTTCGCTTGACGTCTTGTTACAGTCCCATCTTCTTTTCACACTGCCATAATCTGTTTTCTTCCCTTATTGAGATATTCATTTGCTGTCTTCAGGCTTTGGTTGTTTTCAATTGCTTTTCTCACTAATTCACAATTGAATTTCCTTATGTCTTCAGTGACACTTTTCCGTACTGTCTTGCATAGCTCTATATATTCCACTTTGGAAGTTACGTCTTTTTAATTTGTCCTCATCTCCATTCTCTTTTGCATCAAAATTTTTGTTTTCCCTGAAATTTTCTTCATATGTAACTTGATCTTAGTACCACCTATTTTTGTTGTTGTTTCCAAAAGAGCCTTGGTGGGTTCTCTGTTAACTTCAGAAATATCCACTTCTTCCTATGTTAGGCCTTCTAAAGCAGAGAAGCTGTTCCTCAGTTCCAACTTGAAGGTATTCTGATGCTTTTTAAGGTTGGTTATGTCAATACATTTTGTTTATCTTATGAGCTTGCCGCGTTCAAGTTTAGTGTTGAGGTGCATCTTACATCTTACCATTCTATGGTCACTACCTGTGCTGAACTTGTTTAGCACACCGCAGTCTTCGATGAAGAATTTTTTTTTACACATAATAAAATCAATTTCACTTGTCGTTCCATTTGGATGTCTCCATGTCCATTTCCTGTGTCGCTTTTTCTTGAAGAAGGAGTTTATGATGAAAAACCTTTCTGCTTCTGCAAACTCTAGGTGAGTATTTCCACGTTGATTTCTGTTCCGATAGTCGACTTTACCTACTGAAGTTTCATTCTGTTGCTGTTGCCCTATTTTTGCATTGAAATCTCCCATGATGATCTTCAAGCGCTGTTTGCCATTGTTATTTAGATTCCGGATTTCCTCATACAATTCTTCAATTTCTTCTTCAGGATGACTTGTGGTGGGTGCAGAAGCTTGAATATAATCTGAGCCTGGTATCTCTTTGATAGTTGGATAACGAGTCGCGCAGCTCTGTCCGAGAAACTTTCAACTTCTAGAACATTGCCCTTCAGTCTTTTGCTTATTATAAATCCAACACCACTAGTTCTGCCAGTATCTGTCCCACGATACTAGAAGAGTGGTCCACTTTTCAGTTCAGTGAGATCTTCTCCTCTTCTTCTTACCTCGCTTAGCCACACAATGTCCCAGTTGATCTTTTCGAGTTCCTCCTCCATTTCAAGAAGCCTTGAATCAAAAGATAAGAAACATCCATTGAATGTAGCCAAGGTCAGCATCAGATGGCAGCCTAGTCCTTATGTACAATGTATTATTAGCATGATGAAAATTCAAATATTTACATTCCAATGGCTCCCACAGATTCACTTGTATAAAACGGAAACCTGTCTAAAACAAAAATATTTCCAAGCCCTTGGATTCGGTCTTAGACAGGTTTCACAGCTACTATAATGTGTGTTCCCTGTACAGATCTCCAACGTACACGGTAAAAACCTTTTCTGAAGTCCATGAGCCACTTTCCGTGATTTCTTTCGTGAATTAACGAAACATGTCTCTGATACAACTTTTTCCGTGAAATGACGGAAAAGGTTCTGAATTTCACCAATTTTTCGTACGCCAAAAAAATTCTGAATTTTCAAAAACCTTTTTGCAGTTCCTTTCGTATATTAACGGAAAAACTCGCTTATCACTTTTTTCTATATCCATACGACGAAAAATTTCTGGTAATTGGAGCGATTCACGGGAATACTTGGGGTTTTTTGATTAACTTTTAAATTCCCGTAGTCTGTCGAAATATTCGAAGTTCTGAAGCGAGATTGGATATTGTGAATAGTATATCACATGAATTTTTGTTATTGTGTGACAGGATATTTCTTCTCCTTTCTCCCCTTTTGTGTACCTGCTATTATGTATTGTGTTACCGTAAGAAACCGGGTACTTAATTTATTGTACAGGTTATTGTACGATGTCCATGTATCAGTCTGTGGTTTCCTTAAGACAAAAGCTACATAGAAATCAAGAGTAAATGTTACGTTTAGAAGTTTTGTGAAATAATATTATAAAAACGGAAGAATCGGGTAGACATACACCAGTAATAGTAAAAACGCTGAAATCCGTTTTATTGGTGTAGTATTAGAAACACTAGTACAAACACGCTAGCTTTCACCACCACGGGTGGCTTCTTCAGGCATAAGTATTCCAATGCAAAAACAAAAACAAACCAAAAATAGAGTTCCAGTTATGAATTCAAAAATAGAAGTTTGCTATAGTTATTACAGAACGTGCGCGTCATACTCTAGATGTGTGATTAGGAGCGCGCGTATTAATGAGCGTGCGCCATACATGTGGGAGGTCCATTGACGTTTCCTCGTTACACATCCCGTGACTGGATAGGATTTCTATAGTTTCTCTGAGGAGGGTGGCTCTGGCTGTTGTGTATCGTGCTATTTTCTTTATTTGTCCCCAAAGAGGTGTTGCAGAGTTGTTGGCGACTTCACGCGCTAGTGCCGTTGTGAGAAGTCCTCGTTTGACATTTCTTTGATGTTCCTGGAGTCTTAGTCTCAGAGACCTCTTGGTCATGCCCACATAGTTCTTGTTTGTTCCGTCCGGGTACAAGAGGGGTATAGGGTATACTCCCGAATCTTCCAGGTCCACGCCGCCGTTTTTTGTTGATGCGAGACAAGATGCTATTGTCCTAGGTGTGGTAATCCCTATGCCGAAACCAAGTTTTTTAGGGAATTTTTTAGGAAATATGTAAAGCCTGGTACATACTGGCATGAGCCTATATATTGCAGTTTTTGGGTGGGGCATATGGTGCCAAGGGATGCGAGTTTAGACTTCGTCTGGTGTATGATCTGATCGACCATGCTGGGTGAGTGTCCTGCAGAAAAGGCTAAAGATCTTAGGGTGTCAAACTCGGCGTGAAGTGTGGCGTTGTCTGATGAGTGGGTGAAAGCTCGCCTAGCCCTGTGTCGGAAAAGTGCTAGCTTTCTCTCCTTGGGGCACGATGAGGAAGGCAGTATGACATTAGGAACATAGGTAGGTTTGTAGTGGACACTAGTGTTGAGGTACCTGGATGGAGACTTCTTGACCAAAACATCCAGGAACGGTAGGGATGCATTTTTTTCTCGCTCCATAGTGAACTTTATTGCAGGGTGTTCCAAATTGATTGTGGTGAGAAACCGATTTAGTTCCTCCTCGGTGTTTTCCCAGATGAAGAAAACGTCATCTGCGTATCGTAGCCATGTACATCGGGTTGGTCCAAGTGCGCTGAGTATCCGGTCTTCTAGGGGTCGTAGGATTGCTTCGGCCAGTACTGCAGCGAAGGCGGAGCCCATTGGGACCCCTTTGGTCTGCTTGTAGGTATTGTCCTGGAAACTAAAATAGTTAGCATCTGCAACTAGGTCAATAACTTTGGATATCTCCATCAGCGTATTTTCATTGTAAAGCGATGAATCGGCGAGTGCTTGCTTTAGGGTGTTTGTAGCTTCCTTAACAGGAATTGAGGGGTACAGTGAGATAATATCAAAACTCCTAAGGTATGAGCAGGCACTACCTTTAGGCTTCTAATTCTTTCTATAAAGTCCTGAGACGACAACAGCACCACACTTGAATGCGGCAGGAAAGGAGACAAAAATGTAGCAAGCCCCTTCTCTAGATTGAAGGATGGAGCACACCTTCTTGAAACGATTGGTCGAATTGGCTTGTCCGGCTTATGATGCTTAAGCCTTGCAAAAATTGGTGGTATCTTTGGCCCTGGAGGTATCCTAGCCCTTTTCCTGATGGTGTCCGGAAGCGCTGTTTTCTTTGCCACCATCTTAACCTGCGCTATCCAACGGTTAACTGGGGATTTGGTTTGGAGTGTTGACTGCGACTGTCGGATGAAGTCCAGGATCCCTTCATCATAGTCCGTCTTGTTCATCACTGCTGGCTGGCCAGATTTGTCTGTAAGGGTATAGATCACGCTAGGGTCACACTTTAGCTGCGCGATGGTCACCTTGTGCTCAGGATTTCTGTTAGAAGCGGTCGAGGAGAACTTCTGCACCTGATCCAGTTTGTTGACGCATTGATATCTAAGTGAGTCTCGATTATCTAGTGGGACTCTGCTAAGTAGGTTTTCTATGGCCGGAACTAGATCTTGAAATCGCGGACGTGAAGTAAGGCAAAATTTCGGACCTTTCTCTAGAACGCTCAGCTCTCTTTGGGAGAAAGTCTTACTTGAGACGTTGATTATTGGTACCTTGAAAGGAGGAGCGGACGGCTTGCATTGAGCTCGCAAACTGGAGAGCTTTTATCGTGGGTGGCTGACAGACATCTTCTTTGGCGTTGGACTAGCATGCCTAATCGGCGGAGAGAAGCGTCTAGCTCTAGGGGGATGGAGTTCATTGCAAGGTTCGAGGGGATGGATTTCATTGCAAGGTTCGAGGGGGATGGAGTTCATTGCAAGGTTCGAGGGGATGGAGTTCATTGCAAGGTTCGAGTGCCAGCTGTAAAGACGGGATTCCATCGACATGACTTGTTTCCTTTTCAGTTGTATTAAGTGCGACAGTGTTTGGCGTTGAAAAATGGATTTCTTTCTCATGAACCACGGCGCGTTAATGGTAGATTTGAAGCGCAGAAAGTTCGGAATGATACCTAGGCGTTTACAAGAGGTCAAGAAATGTAAGTGACATCGCTGCTCCTCCAGCTTGATTCGTAATTGCTGGAATTCTTTGAAGCTACCCATATTGCCCGGAGACAGCAGTTAATAACGGAAGAATCGGGTAGACATACACCAGTAATACTAAAAATGCTGAAAACCGTTTTATTGGTGTAGTATTAGAAACACTAGTACAAACACGCTAGCTTTCACCACCACGGGTGGCTTCTTCAGGCATAAGTATTCCAAACGGGATATGTAACGAGGAAACGTCAATGGACCTCCCACATGTATAGCGCACGCTCATTAATACGCGCGCTCCTAATCACACATCTAGAGTATGACGCGCACGTTCTATAATAACTATAACAAACTTCTATTTTTGAATTCATAACTGGAACTCTGTTTTTTGTTTGTTTTTGTTTTTGCATTGGAATACTTATGCCTGAAGAAGCCACCAGTGGTGGTGAAAGCTAGCGTGTTTGTACTAGTGTTTCTAATACTACACCAATAAAACGGATTTCAGCGTTTTTAATATTATAAAACATTATACTGTACCTTCTCTTAAAAATAATTGAAAGTTATTATCACTTGAAAAAGATCTCAAACTCCATATCATTCTGTTGCTTCGAAAAATCACGATGAAAAAAATACGTAATTTGTGATAAGACCTCCTGAAGAAAAAATAAAATTATCAGAAACGTTATCAACAAAAATAACAAGCTCTAATAGAAAACAAAATGACTAAATCACTCGCATTATTGAAAAGAAACAAACACCATCGCGCAATAAAGTTTTACCTTGAACTTGAGCTTGGTTCCTGTTGCCTTCTGGCTCAGTGATAAGGGCGCGCAACTTCAACCTAAACTGCCCGGGCTCGATTCTCACTACTGGCGCAAAGGGATTCTCTCACGAAGTCCTTAGCGTGTTGGATTTTTTCGAAATTTAAATCTAAATAACGGAAAATTTGAAACGGATTATTCTGAAATTAACAGAATTACTGACTACGAAAAATCTGTGAAAATACCGATGTTTAAAAAAACGAAAATTCCGTTAAACGACGGACATTTACTGACAACTTTGCTGCACGTTATTTTCAGAAATTTTCCGTGAATTCACACCACTTATTTTTTAAAGTGTAAGGCGGAATTAAGGCAAGTAGATCTGGACGGTTTCCGTACGTAGATTGGGCAGAGAATGGAAAAATACTAAGACGGAAATGTAAGATGTATGACACTTAGACCACTTAGGGAAATAGAGGAGTGTCGACTACAGAGCTTCGGAAGACCACGGAAATGTTGGGAAGATAACATTCAGAAAGTTTTAGAAAAGTTAGAAATCTCGAACTGGAGAAAGAAAGTACAGGACAGAAAGCAGTTGCTTCGATGTGTTATAGCTAAGAGCCTTTTCTTCTTTTCCATCAGACAGCTAATGGAAAAGAAGAAATAGTAAAAAGTGGATTGCAAATAGCAATAACGATTCTTTAATTAGATACATCCGGAGGAGACCAAGGGCATTCAGGTCTTCCTGATACATAATTGCATGGGGTAAAAAAATGAGTATTAACCGAAAACTGGCACCAAAATGCTTACTTTGTAGACTGGATGTCATTTCCATTTCTCTACGAAAACATACGTCAGGAATGGTCAAATGACAACTTCTGTAGCTGCACTTAAAGAACTTGGAACTTTGGATGCCATACTTGAAGACGTTCCTGATACAGAAGAGGCCAAATGCCGAGCTACGGGAAAATAACTTAAGGAACTTTAGACTTCGGGAGCCGAACTCAAAGAAATTCCTGATACGAGAGTGGCCAACTGAGGAGCTTCGGGAGCCGCACTTAAGGAACTTGAGGATTTGGACAACATACTTGAAAAAACTTCTGATACAAAGGAGGTTAATGGACAAATTTCGGGAACAGCACTTAAGGAATTTCAGACTACGGGAGCGGAACTCGAAGAAATTCCCTATACGGGGGTGGCTAACTGACGAGCTTCGTAGCAGCACTTAAGGAACTTGAGGATTTGGACAACACACTTGAAGAAACTCCTGATAAAAAGGGGGTTAACGAACGAGTTTCGGGAGCGGCCCTTCAGGAACTTGAGATTTCGAGAGCTGAACTCGAAGAAATTTCTGATACGGGGTGGCCAACAAACGAGCTTCACAATAGTGGCATTTAAGGCACTTAATAAATGAGTGACCAACTGAGACGAGCTACAGGGGTAGCACTCAACGAATCTGGGATGGATAACTAATAAGGTATGGAAGCAGCACTTAGAAAACTTGAGTTTCTGGAGCCATACTCGAAGAATTACCTGATTATGTATTGTGATCTTCCGTTCTGCAATTTTTGTTAGTGAGCAACCTGCTGACCAAACATTCGTATCGAGAGCAACTTGTTGAGCAAACTTATGTCTGGATGTTTTACATAGATTTTGTTTCGTTCCAGATTTCTGAAGTGCATCTGTTACCAGTGGCGTGTCCAGTAGTTCAAACCTTGGAGGATATTAAGGGTGAAGGTGGGGGCGGCTAAGTATTAGACGAGGTAGGCCTCAAATTTTGAAGAAAGTGATTAACAGAAATTTTACCGAAAAATTCCGTTCATGTAGATTTTACCGACGTTGATGATAATCATCATCATCATCATCATTATCAACCATTATCAATCCACTGCTGGACGAAGGTCTCCCCAAGTTTCCTCCACAACGGTCTGTCTTGTGCCAGTCTCCTCCATGTCACCCCTGCATACTTTCGAATTTCATCCACCCATCTCCCATGTGGTCTTCCTCTGGGTCTTTTCCTGTCCCTTGGAATCCAATCTAAAATTTCGGCTGTCCATCGATGATCTGTCCTTCTGGCAGTATGTCCAGCCCATTGCCATTTCAGGGATTTAACTCTGATCATGATGTCTTCCACTCTTGTCATTTTTCGGATCCACGAGTTCCTCTTCTTATCTCTCCTGGATTACACCAAGTATGCACCTCTCCATGCTTCTTTGAGTTGTCTGCAGCCTTTGTATGTCTCTTTTAGTTAAGGTCCACGTCTCTGCACCATACGTAAGCACTGGAAGGATGCATTGATCAAACACTTTTCTTTTAAGACATAATGGCATATTGCTCTTGAAAATTATGCTGTTTCTTCCAAAAGCTCTCCAGGCAAGTTTTGTACGCCGATTAATTTCTTCATCAATGTGACCCTCACTTGATATCTGCTGTCCAAGATAAACGTACGTGTCTGTTATCTCCAGCTTTTCTCCATCAATCGATAAATCTTCATTTCTTGTAAAAGCATTGAACATCACTTTTGTCTTCTGAAAGTTCATTTTTAATCCCACTTCTTTACTCTTGTCAGCAAGTTCCTCGATCATACTCTGCAGCTCTGATGGGCTAGTTGCAAAAATGACTACGTCATCAGCAAAACGAAGGTGGGTTAGATAATCTCCATTAATCTTTATCCCCTTGTTTTCCCAGCTCAGCGACTGAAAAACACCCTCCAATGTGGCATTAAAGAGCTTCGGAGATATGGTGTCACCTTGTCTCACTCCCTTTCAATTTTTATGTGTGTTGTATTTTCAAACAGCCTAATCTTTGCACTTGCATTTTCATAGATGTTATTAATAATATTAATGTATGCATCTTCAATACCACAGGTTTTCAAAGCCATTGTAACTGCTGACGGTTTCACCGAATCAAAGGCTTTTTCATAATCGATAAAAGCCATGCACAATGGAAGTTCATATTCCCTCGCTCTTTCAATTAGTTCTCTCAGCACATGGATATGATCTATTGTGCTGTAGCCACTCTGAATCCAGCTTGTTCTCTCGGTTGAGCCATGTCCAGTGTTACCTTCAAGCGGTGTGAAAGAACTTTAGTGAAGATTTTATAAACTACTGATAGGAGGCTGATAGGTCTGTAGTTTCCGAGATCCTCAATGTCACCTTTCTTATGTAGCAGGATCATTGTAGCGGTGTTCCAATCCTCAGGAATCTTTCCTTCATTAAGGCATCGAGTGAAAATTTGGGCGAGTACCGTTTCGATTTCTCCACTTGCTTCTTGTATGATGTCTACAGTAATTCCATCTTCTCCTGGAGCTTTTGCCCGCTTCATGTTCTTGATTGCATGTGCAACTTCTGCTGGAAGGACTGGAGGAACTCTGGTACTGGTATCTTTCATGATGTCTGGAGTGCATGTATCATCCCTTTCATATAATTTGGAGTAGAAATCTTTCACTCTTGTCAAAATTTCGCCTCTATTTCTTGTTACAGAACCATCTTCTTTTCTCAGTGCCATAATCTGTTTTCTTCCCTTACTGAGATGTCCCTTTGCTATCTTTAGGCTTTGGTTGTTTTCAATTGCTTTCCTCACTAGTTCACAGTTGAATTTTCTTACGTCTTCAGTGATACTTTTTCGTACTGTCTTGCATAGCTCTATATATTCCACTTTGGAAGTCACATCTTCTTTAGTTGTCCTCATCTCTCTTCTTTTTTGCATCAACATTTTCGTTTTTCCTGATAATTTATTTACATGCAACTTGTTCTTAGACCCAGCTAATTTTGTTGCTGTTTCCATAAGAGCTTTGGTTACTTTTCTGTTAACTTCAGAGATGTCCACTTCTTCCGATGTTAGGCCTTCTAAAGCAGAGAACCTGTTCTTCAGTTCCAACTTGAAGGTATTATGGTGTTTTTTAAGGTTGGTTATGTCAATACATTTTGTTTGTCTTATGAGCTTGCCACGTTCAAGTTTAGTGTTGAGGTGCATCTTACATCTCACCAATCTATGGTCACTACCTGTGTTGAACTTGTTTAGCACACTGCAGTCTTCTATGACGAATTTTTTGTTACACATAATAAAATCAATTTCACTTGTCGTCCCATTTGGATGTCTCCATGTCCATTTCCTGTGTGGCTTTTTTCTTGAAGAAGGAGTTCAAGATGAAAAACCCTTCTGCCTCTGCAAACTCAACGAGAGTATTTCCACGCTGGTTTCTGTTGCCGTGACCGAATTTACCTACTGAAGTTTCATTCTGTTGTCGTTGCCCTATTTTTGCATTGAAATCTCCCATAATTATTTTCAAGTGCTGCTTACCTTTATTATTTAGATGACAAATTTCCTCATAAAATTCTTCAATTTCTTCTTCAGGATGACTTGTGGTGGGTGCATAAGTTTGAATAATCTGAGCCTGGTATCTTTTCGATAGTTGGATAACGAGTCGTGCAGCTCTGTCAGAGGAACTTTCAACTTCTACTACTTTATCCTTCAGTTTCTTGTTTATTATAAATCCAACACCACTAGTTCTGCCAGTATCTGTCCCACGATAGTAGAAGAGATGTCCACTTTTCAGTTCGATGAGATCTTCTCCTTTTTCTCCTTACCTCACTTAGCCCCACGATGTCCCACTTGATCCTTTGTAGTTCCTCTTCCAATTCAAGAAGCCTTGAATCAGAAGATAGGGAGCGTCCATTGTACGTTGCCAAGGTCAGCATCAGATGGCAGCCTAGTCCGGTCCTCCGGGGATTCTTAGCACCCTCTGCCTTCATGTCGCACTGGCCGCTGCCTTGGCCAGGTACATTCCAGCTGCCGGAGACTGAGGGCCAAGATTTAAGTTGTGGAGTCATTTTGGAGGGGTTTGGCCATAACTCACCACGCTGGCCAAGCGGGTTGGTGAGTGTGGGATAGAATTTCCTCTGATCCCGATGGTATAGTTATACCGCTATTGGCGGTCGTCAGAGCCCCTTTAGTGGGAACAGGATGCACCACGAGAAGGCGGGGTTGACATTTGTCAAGGAGAGGCTGTGATGTTACGCATCACCTGACCTATCCCCAGCAAAATGCAGTTTTCAGATGCACACTCTGTGTTGTATATACACCCACCGAAGAGCCAAAATCTTACGACCAGCTAGTCTTTATCCAAATCGAAACAACTGCAGGTGATTCGATTTTCAATGTGAAGGTCATGAAATCATGTAAATAACACCTGATACTGAGCTCTGTTAATCAGTGTTATTCTTCTTTTTCACATGGGAATGGCAGGGGACTTAAGCGAGTTTGGCAAAGGTCAAACCGTAACGGCCAGATGACTGAGTCAGAGCATTTCTGAGATGGCAAGGCTTGTGGCGTGCTCACGGTTAGCCGTGGTTAGTACCTTCAAAAAGTGGTCCGAGGACCGGAAAAACACAAACCGTCGTCTGCAAGGTGTCGCCGGATCACGGCTCATCAATGCTACAAGTCAGCGAAGGCTACCCCTTATTGTTAGAGCCGACATAAGTGATCAACATCATCATTGTCAACATTTATCAATCCACTTCTGGATGAAGGTCTCCCCAAGTTTCTTCCACAAAGGTCTGTCTTCAGCCAGTCAGCTCCATGTTACTCTCGCATGCTTTCGAATTTCATCCAATCATCTTCCACATGGTCTTCTTTCATGTCTTTTCCTGTCCCTTGGAATCCAGACTAATATTTCGGTGACCCAGCGGTGGTCCGTACTTCTGGCAACATATCCAGCCCATTATTATTTAAGAGATCTTACTCTCATCACGATTTGTTTCAATCTTGTCATTTTCCTTATCCACGAGTTCCTCTTCTTATCTTTTCTGGTTACACCAAGCATGCATCTCCCCATGCTTCTATTTAGTTAAGGTCCATGTCTCTGCTCAATAAGTAAGAACTGGAAGGATGCGTTGGTTAAGTACTTTTCTCTTAAGGCATAACGGCATTGAAAATTGTACTGTTTCTTTGAAAAGCTCTCCAGCCGAGTTTTATGTGCCCATTAATATCTTCAACAACGTGATCCTCTCTTGATACGTATGTGTGGTCCAAAGTAAATGATGTAGTTATCTATTACGTTTAGCTTTTACCCATCAATCGCAGAATCTTAGTTTCTTGAAAAAGCATTGTACATCGGTTTTGTCTTCTGAAAGTTCATTTCAGAAAACAAAAGTGATGTGCAATGCGTTTACAAGAAATGAAGATTTTGCTGTTGATGGGGGAAATCTTGAGGTAACCGATTCCTATATTTACCTTGGACAACAGATATCAAGCAAATGTTGTATTGATGAAGAAATATCAATCGGTGTATAAAGCTTGGCTGCAGAGCTTTAGAAAGAAGCCGTACAATTTTCAAGAGTAATACATACGGGATAATGTGGCGCAACTTGACAGTAATTTGAATTATAGGTAATATGTCACAACATACAATACATCGAACCGTAATGAAAATGATGCTGTGTAGCTGCAGGACATTCTGAGTCCCCATGCTAGCCTCGGTTCATCGCACAAAGCGCTTACAATGCGCACTCGAGCATCAAAACTGAACCTTCAATAATGGAAGTATGTCGCCCTGTCCGATGGATCTCGTTTCCTGTCGCATCATGTGGTCGGCCGGGTGAGTGTGCGCCGTTTACTTGGGGAATTCTTGGCACTGGGATTCACCGTGGGGCGAACACAAACCGGTGGAAGACGTGTAAGGATTTGGGCAATGCTCTACTGAAAATCATGGGTCCACTCCTTCATCTGAAGGAAACTATGACGTCTACCACCTACCTAAACATTATGCAAACCAAGTACATCTTTTCATGGTAACGGTATTCTCCTCCAGCAGTGCTTTCTTTCAGCAGGAAAATCCGACATACCATATTTCCAGGGATGTTCGAGAATGGTTCCCGGAACATGAGGAAGACTTCCGGGTATTGCCCTGGTTTTCAAATTCCCCAGATATCAATCCAGTCGAGCATTTGTAGTTTTTTTGTTGGAACAGCAAATCCGATGTTTTCCGGCTCAACCACTTAATTTACAAGAGTTAAAGGATCTGCTAGTAACGTGCTGGTGCCAGTTACCAGAAGACATCTTAATAAATTTTGTAGCGTTCATGAGTCGCCGGATATCAGCTGTTTTGGAGGCACGTGGAGGACCAACATCATATTAGGCAGATGGTCATAATGATTTGGCTGTTCGGTATATTTATTCATTGTAATACTGAGAACCACGGATTCGATTCTTCATGGCCTTTAACAGGATATTATTTGTTTGCTATTTTAGCTCACGTGATGTTTTAATTTTTTTTCAATATTTGTTGTTATAAGGCTGTTTATTGTAGTTTGTAACCTGACGAGGAAGATTTATTTTTGAAAATTTGCCGATGTAGGCAGCCTGTTTCGGATGACAGTTAAAAATGAAGGGGGTGGGCTGAAGCACAGAACAAGATCTCTTTCTCTCTCTTTCTCATTTTTTAAAACTTATAATTTCCAATATAGTGTCTTTGTACAACTTTCTTAGACATCAGAGGGTTCCCTCCATTTCACAAAATAGTACAAAACTAAATTTAACAGAAATTCATTGACAAAATTTCTGTGAATTCACAAAATTCACATCCGTTCGTCCAAGTTCCCTAAAATCTCAGATGATTACATCGCCATGAGTTTCAACTGCTAAAATTTGGGAGGGGACTAAAGGGTGGGTTGAAAAAATTGCGGTGGTCTGAAGTCCGCCCTAACCCACATGTATGGTCGTGACCTGTAATCGTTGCATCAATAGTTACACTTCTATAAAGGTTCCTTCCTTTAGACGTAATATGGGGGTGGTCCGTATCTAGGCAGTACATAATGAATTACTGTCCTAAAAAAAGGTGAGCTATTATTTGTTTATCTCATTCTAATAAGGGAGATTTAATATATGTATTTTGATTTTTATCAAGGAAAATCAAGGCTTTCAGTAATACACTAAGCCATTCACTTCTTCCAATCTCTCGAGAACATGACATTTCCGCTGTGCGTATATGAATGATGCATAAGCACGTGCCAACGAAAGTTTAAAGTGGAGCACTAGAGCACAGTGGGAGGAGACGTTGTTGAAGGTTAATTTAACATTATTCCTAATCGGATTTATGAATTTTAATCGAACTTAAGCTAACTCACTAGGATATAAACCAAATTTCGACGGAGCTTTAAGCAATATTTTCCAATTACAGAACCCAAGAAATGACAAGCATAGAAGTTGATGTTTACGGATATCGAGAGCGTAAACAGAAATGAAGGCGAAAAGGAATAATAATGGCGAACACCTGGTAACCCAGAATGCAATTAAAGTTTGCTACATATGATTTATTCTTCAACTGTAACGAAAAACTGTGATACATGTCGTAACACAGTTTTCACGGTTTAGATTGATTTTACGTAACACATTTAGTGTCTTTATTTTATCTCATATTTAAGGAAAAGATCATTGTTATACATTGCTGTTTAAAAACGGGACATAACTCCACAACCATTTTGCAATTTTTTTGCACGCGCCTACTTGACAGTAAGGTACACTGGTGTGCAAAAATTAAGGACGAAGAGGAGAAATTAGCATTACAGCGGAACGAGCAGGCAGAACGGACCGAAAGACCACTCAGGAGATAGACTAGGGTCCGGTACGGTAGGGCATGCGCATATATGCAGCATGACGTAGGGGGGGGAAGGGGAGTGCCGGAAGGGTATAAAGCACACGGGCGGTGTACGCTCAAGCATCTCTTCCCTGTCAATGTCCTAAAAATATTTTACTATGCTTTTATTTATACCCATCTCTCCTATTGTCTGGAATCTTGGTATTCAAATATAAGTGCAAACAATAAGTTATCCCCGCTCAAATTACAGAAGAAATCTGTTCGCTATATGCTGAACACAGATTGCATGTCTCATTCAAAAGCATTATTTCTAAAACTAAATATTCTAAAAACTCATGCAATTTTTACCTTGAAACTAGGTATCAAGTTTTTTTAAATAATGCATCTTAAACTGCCTATTTTTCAATCTGACATCAAATATCTCGATTATTCTATCTTCACCAGATCTGTTACTAAAAACAAATTATGTCAGCCGTGTGTTAGACTTAATTATGGTTTAAATAGCATACTGTATAAAGCCATTATCCTATGGAATAATCTCCCGGAGAGCATCAGATCCCTGGAAAATATCAAAAAGTTTTCCTTGACTCTTGCGAAATTACATTGTAAATCACCCTGATCTCCATAACGAATCTCAATCCTATCATTAAATTGTAGTACCAAGCATGCTGCTAACAGTGGTGCTTCTGTTATAACCATCTTACTTGCTTTCATATATGCCATATGTTTTATTCTTTTTCTTACATCTGATAGGGGGAATCGCTTTACAACCAATGTGTTCAGATTTTTCCTGGTGTATTGCATTTTCATATAACTGTAAGTTTTAAATGTGTGCAATAAATAATTGTATTGTATTATATTCGGTGAAAGCCATTGCCCGGTGTACATCGGTTTGAACGACGTCGAGTTGCTGCCACCGTGTGATATGGCCAACGGACAATCCAGTAGACGACATCTGGATGACTTTACCCGAGGTCGCGTCATTGGGAAGTTCGAAGAAGGTCGAAGTGTGACTAGTGTGGCCGAGGAGTTCGGGATCGCTCACAGCATCGTTTCACGAGCTTGGAGAGCATTTCAAACGATAGGAACAGCTGTCCGAGAGTTTAGTAGTGGTCGTCCACAAGCAACCACGGCGGCGGACGACCGGTATATTGTCCTAAAGGCGAGAAGAGACAGACGGCATGCAGCGGGAGAAATCGCAAGGCACATGCAACAGACAACTGGACGTCCGTTATCGCGTTTTACCGTGGCCAGGAGGCTGCACAAAGGTGGTCTATTTGCACAACGATTAGTACGGTGTGTGCCATAAACGCCTGCTTATCGGAGACGGCGGTTTCTCTGGTGCCAGGAACACAAGAACAGGACACATCAGCAATGGGGTCGAGTTCTCTTTACGGATGAGAGCCGATTAAGTCTGACGAGCGATTCTGGACGTATACACATCTGGAAAGAGCAGGAAACACGCAATCACACCTCCAACATCATCGAAAGGAACCGGTTTGGAGGTGGCGTAGTTCTTGTTTGGGGCGGTATCATGCTTGGTAGCCATACTGACCTCCACATCTTCCAAGGTGGTTCAGTCACTGGTGTCCGCTATTGTACGGAGGTTCTCCGGCCTCACGTGCGTCTCTTTAGAGGTGCTGTGGGTCCTGAGTTCCTCTTCATCGACGACAACGCTACACCTCATCGTACAGTGGCTGTCACAGAGCTGTTGAAGAGTGAAGATATTCAACGCATGGATTGGCCCGCAAGGTCCCCGGACCTAAATCCAACCGAACATGTGTGGGACCTTCTCGGGAGACGCTTGGCAGCACGTCACCAGCCACCAGCAACGATTCCGCAGCTGCAATTGGCACTGCAAGAGGAATGGGCCGCGATGCCTCAACAGCTCCTTGACAACCTCGTCCTCAGCATGGACAGACGTTGTAAATCCTGCAACGCAGTCAGGGGTGATTATATCCCCTACTAAAGACTGGAGTTTTCTTGGCAGCCGCCTGTCACATGGACGTTTCTGTCTTCTGTCCAGTTGTGCTAGAAGGTACCTTTTCAATAAAGTGCCTTTGTATACTTTGGATTCCTTGTTTGGACGGTTTTTCTCAATTGTCTTACATCTTTGGGATCTAATGGTATGATTTGAGTCGACGTGGAGCACTTATGCACGACGTTACATTTGCAAAACCGTTTCGTCCTTAATTTTTGCATGCCAGTGTAGTTTTAGGAACTCCGAAGAGCAATTTAAAATTATACATGTGAGCTCTAAAAAAGAATTAGGCCAAATTTGTGAGCAAATAATTTAAACCACAGAAATTAGTACAGGTACTGAACCTTTATCTCTAAAATTCGGCATTTCAATCACGAAAATTGTCCCCATCACATTTCTTTCGATAGTTGCTACATCGACGGAACTTTTGCTTTCCGATGCTTCTGTAACTTTCGAGAATATCCTGTGGGAAAAAATTTCAGGAGCAGAATATAACGAAGGGCCTGAACATCATGACCATCTGCCTAATATGATGTTGATCCTCCACTTGCCTTCAAAACAGCTCTTACCCGCAAGGCATAGACGGTACAAGATTTCTAAAGATGTCCTGTGAAAACTGGTGCCAACATGTTAGCAACAGATCCTTTATTTCTTGTTAATTTCAAGGCTGCTCGAGGGCAGATCAGATTTGTTGTTTCAACATAAACCACAGATGTTCGATTGGATTCATGTCTGGGGAATTTGGATGCCAGGGCAATACCTGGAAGTCTTCTTCATGTCCGCGAACCATTTTCTGACAATCTGGGTAATGTGGCATGGTGCATTATTCTGCTGAAGAAAAGCCCTACTAGAGGGGAACACCGTTGCTATGAAAGGATATACCTGGTCTGTATGATGTTTAGGTAGGTTGTAGAAGTCACAATTTCCTGCACATGAATGACTGGAACAGGAGTTTCCCAGAACATTACCCAAAACATTACACTTCATCCACCGGCTTGTTTCCATCCCACGGCACATCCTAATGCCAAGAATTCCCCAGGTAAACGACGCACACGCATCCGGCCATCCACGTGATTCAACATTAAACGAGATCCATCAGATCAGAGATAACGAGATATTCCAGATCAGAGGAAACGAGATACTTCAGATCAGATGACCTTCTTCAAATTATTGGGTTGGTGCGAATGAAATGTCCGGTAAAGGACCAGCACACGTGGACGGCGAGAACGGAAAAGTAGGACAAACTTACCTAAGCAAAAAAATCCCCTCGTCATCGACACATAATTGCCATCAGTCCGGCAAGGCCATGATCCCGGAACGAAAAAGTCTTGTGGCTGTTACCCAAAGAAGTCATCAGCTGCACTTTCAACTTCGTTGTTTGTCGTGAACTGTTTCCCGGACAGGAAGTGATCCCGGCGACGAAACAGACGATACTCTGTCAGAGACAAGTGACAAGTCCGGAAAATAGGCAGGATCAGGCAGTGCTTCATAGCCCAAGGCACTTAGTGTCAGCATCGTTCGTTGTGCGACATGAGGTCGAGCGTCGTCCTGGAGCAGAAGAACATCATGTCTGTTGGCCAAAGCTGGTTGTTTCTGCAGCAATTTCCGATGAATTATCCCGGCTGTGGACCACCAGAGAAGGAGCATCGTCTTTTCGGTGTGTAAGGGTGGCTTAGGATGCCGTCCAGCAGGCTGTGCCTTGCTTAACAATTGTGCAGAACATTTCCGATTATCATAAGGGACCCACTTCTCGTCACAGGTGACGATTCTATGCAGTAGAGGTTCCTGTTTATTCCTGGCAAGCATTGACGTGCAGACTTCCAAACGTCTAGCCTTGTTGGCAGTTGTCAACTCATGCGACAGCTACAAGTCTAGCTTTTTGACCTTACCCAGCGCAGCCACACGCCGACCAATTATCGTGTGACGGACTTTAACCTCTGTCGCTATCTCACGACACATTTTTCGGGGGTTCGTTTCAACCACACGTAACTGGACATCCTCAGAAACAGCAACGGTGTCTGTAACCACGTGCTTTGTTCTGCAGGCCCGTATCTCCGCTTCGAAACTTCACAAACCTTCGCCGAATGGTTCGTTCGTTGGCTGCTTTCTCCCCAAATACTTTGTGAACGTTTCGAGCGGCAATTCCTGCAAAATGGCCCAGTTTAAATTCATACAGGAAGATGACTCTCAAATCCGGCGTCTGCATGTTTCCTTTGCAAGCCACGTTACGTCCAAACAAACCATGCCTGAACCTTGTTCTTCACCCACGTGCTAGCTATTTATAGTTACTCTGTCACGTAATACTTGCAACGTCTGTGGGTGCTTCCATTCCGCTGTGGTGGAGCCTGTCTCTTCAACACTACAGCATCCCTTTCTTTGGCTCCTACCAAACGGAATAGCTTTCGCTCACTTCTAGAATCGATAAGCGGGTGTCGACCCTCACTTTGCAGATGGTTCGCGGTTTTTATCTCCTCGGACCACTTTGTAAAGGTACTAATTGCGGCTGACAGTGAGCACCCCACAATCCTTGCCATCTCGGCAATGCTCTGACTAAGTCATATGGCCGTAACAATTTGGCTTTTGTCAAACTCGCTTTAGGTATCCTACTACCTTGAAAAAGTCGTTCTGGGCCAAATTTCACATTTTGTAAAAAATGCGTTCATTTTAAAGCCCCATTCTTCAGTAATCCAAAACTGTTTTTGTTTCTTGCCTACGATGAATAGATACAGAGTTATAGCAATCGGAATATCTAAACCTAGGTGTCAAACGAACGTTAAGTGACACTTGAAAGTCTGGGGTGGCCTAGTGGTCAATGTTCGGGACTGCCACGGAGAAGACCTCTGGTTTGATCCCACAGGTACGAACTCTCGAACCACTAAAATATCCGCCGTTCGTCGGATGGGCACGTTAAGCCGTCGGGCACAGAGTACTGGCCCCCGGTAATAAATAAGGGCGTCTTCCTAACCCTTTGTATCTTGCTTCCGTGTCACTTTCCTATCGGACACTATAGCCCAAATCTCCTAGCTTTCTATTTCTAAGGATTGTTTAAGACCGGCGGTCAGACCAGTAACGTCGCTATACTTAGAAATCAGGATGGGTGACATGTGGGCGAGCAGTATTTTTAGTGGGGCAAGCTGGATAGAAACTTTTGTTTTTTTACGAAACACTGAAAGAACAAAATTTTTAATGTTTTTTTTTCTTTTATTTGAAGGTTAAACGACCGCCGCGAGCAATTCAATGGGCTATAAGTTGTCGCCTGTCCCTAATTCATGGTCACTGGTTCCAGGAAAGGAAAAGAGCCCCTGTCGTAAGACAAACATAACTTCCACGCCTCAACGGAATTCGAATCCAGACTCTTCTCTGAAGAATGGTCATAAGCCAGCGCTTAGGCCACTGCGCCACCGGGGCGGTTTCAGTGCTTTTCAGTATCGGGTACAAAAAATTCGTGCAATTCCGATTCCCTCCATCTGCACACATATACTAGTTACGCCACGGTGTAAGATACAAGTGTTGGTGGAATGTCGCCTTCAACTTTTTGCTTGCTCTGGATGCAATGTCTTAAATTTCTTTTCAAAAGTTTGCATTTTTGTTGACAAAAATAGTACTATACTCGAACAATTTAAAAAAAAATGGCGTTTTCACTTATCTAAAACAAATTTTAACGGTGTGCCACCCAGACACAATTCCTCACCCCTCCTTAACTTACTTCCTTCAAGTCAGCGACTTGGCTTTGCACTCATTTCATACAAAGCAGTCGTCCGCCACTTTCTGCACTTTCACTGGCAGTCTTAAGGACGCTTTAGACTCCACTTTTCGCGTTGGAATCTCCTATTTTGTACAGAAAACAAACAGAACAGTTAGTAGTGACCCCTCAGTGAATTTCTATCCACCCTCTTCGTTAGCCCCCTGGCCATACATACATGAAGAAGAGGCTTAAACTAAAGAATTGGAAGAGTGGAGAACACCTGAATTTTCATGGCCCTGCGGTGCTGTTTTGATAACCTTTTTTGGAGACGTAAACAACGCACTTCCTAGGGGAAAATACGTAGGGTTATATGAAATAAAACACAAGACTTGTTACTTGGTAAAGTGCAGATTATATTTTGAAGTTAAATATATTGAAAAATGTCCGATTTTGAACTGGGTGGGTGCCAGGGTCAAGGAGTATAGAATAAGGGGAGAGAGCATGTGCTCTCACCATTGAAGCCAGCTAAGTTGGGTGGCCGCCATGTTACATTACCCTCAGTTGCTCATTTTTGCTTTGTAAGTTAAGGAAGATTTCAGTTTTTTATTTCGTGTGAGAAGGGCGTTTGCTTATGACTGATTTATGGAATTGTTCATTTGAAGTTCAACTAACATTAAAAGCTGAAGAGAGATCTACTGTATCTGCGGATCAAACACTTATGATGAAATAGCTAAACATTTCAAGTTCGAATTAGAAATGTGTCGAGTTTTCAATAACTCCTGGTCGAAGATCACATTCCCGAAAACGTTTTATTAAAATTTTGTTAAAAGCATTCCTTTCTCGCGCACAAAAAAATCCGTGTTTTTTTGTTTTTGTTTTTCTGTTATTTTAAATTCGTAAATTATCACATTTCTTATTAGTACATAGTAATCTATCAACGCTAACGGATTTTATTGTGCGCTACAAACGTTTTTCAATTTGCATATTCCGTGTACTCTTCGTTAAAATTCTGTAAATTATCAAAGTTTAGCACGAACTATTGTTTCTAAGGTAACATTTCGTTGCGTTTCTGTCTTCAGAAACATTCACTCGAACACATGAAATAAATCAGGGTTTTCTTCTTCACTTTAGAGTTTGGGAACGGCTTCATGCATTACTTTAAACAGCATGTACTTTTCGTGTGCCGAGTTAAAGGGATTTTTGTCGTACGCAGCAGTAAAACGTGACTTAGCAGTGCTTTGAAAGGAAAGAATAGAAAACAGCGGTGATATTATAGACTACATTCATAAATGTACATGATATTTTTTCTTTTCGCAAGAAGGCTTTAAAAGTGTTAGCCTGCCTATACTGTTAGGTACGTAATTCGATGGGAACGCAATCAAAAGGGTAACATAAGATGTCTACCGCTCAGAGGGTCGGCTTCAGAGCTTTACGTAGGGCTTGCTTGTTATGCTCCCTCCCCTCATTCTATCCTCCTTGGGCAGAGTGGGCAAAACAAATTTCAGGGTGGGCTTGCACCCCCTTGGCGACGTCCCTGGGTCAGACACTCCCTTCCTAAAATCTTCTACATATGACCTAATCTGATAATTAGGTTATTTATGCATAAAATTGTAGTATAAAATATTTTGTACAAGGTGTTACGGATCTGGCAATACTTTGGACACAATTATGTGATACAAATTATGTTTGCGAGGGTGTTAAACATAAGCATACTTTTCATCCCATCAAAACTGTGTCTTTTAAACTTTAATCGCGTTTCTAGCAGAATGAGATTTTCGTCCCGAACTCTTTACGGAAAACCTGGTAACTGCAAAATGTATATAAATAAACTGATGAAACTTAGAATACATCTTTCTCACAACGTTGTGCATGCAATGAACTAAAAGTTTTGCTGTTTGTCAGTTCAAAGTTAGGTTATAGCTATTTACATTCAACATAGTGAAGAAAATTGTCGAAAATTCACACTAATGCATGTGGGAATAAGTGTATATCAGCAGTGTTTAGGAACATTACTTACCTTTTAGTTCGCTGCATAGATAATAGTCATGCGCATATACTGATGCAAAAAATGTCATCATATATCTGTGACGTTTTTATTTAGAGTGTTTACCGTAAACGACATATTTCCTTAAATTATTTCACAAATTTTCCAATTTCTTGAAAATTTATATTGATATAATTTTTTTTCAACGTTTGTGTTAGCCTTCCGGAAAAAAAATTACCCATTCTTGCATTTTTCAAAAAAAAAGTGCCCCCAACGTAGTGCGATACCTTAAGTCCGCTGCCTTTCCCATCAGAAGAAGAAAACTAACACTTCTTGACAGAACTCATTATCAGGTGTTATTTATATCATTTCATGACCTTCACGCGCGGCGTCGTTTGCCTGCAGTTATTCCGATTTGCACAAAGACTGGCTGGTCCAAATATTCTGGCTCCTCGGTGTATATGTAATGTCTGTTAATGCCTTTTAGAGTATGATATACCTGATCCTAATAGTGCCCATAATTTGCTGCGCTTTCGAACAAGTATCTCTACATAGTTGCTAGGTCTTACAAATGCTACGGCAAAGCATTTCTTTTCACCCTCTCATCTCAGCAGGACCAACCATAACCCTGTAATGGGTGATACGCGCTCGCTTCTAGTCCTGTATTCTCGTATCCATGAAGGGGAAGGTGTAATCCCCCTGACACGGACACCATTGTTCTGGATAGAAACAAAAGACTCAAACGCCTCATTTTGCCTTTCTTAGGTTTGTCGCTGTAATATTAGTACCTATAGAAGATAGACAGACAGAAAACATTAGTATTAATCATTTCCTTATATAACCACTTTGTACAACAAAGCTAAAGTTAAATTAACGCTTTCTGATGTTCAGGTTCATTCGATTAAGGCCGCGATCTGCCTACTTCTTAACGACGCATATATTCGTTCGAAATGACTTTGATAACCCCGGGTTAATTCGTTCTAGCCGGTGAAAGGGTTGAAGGATTCATTTGGCCAGAAACGTTTGTACACTGCATGCGGAGGGACCAAGAATGTCATAATGATTAAACGTGCTCCAGTTATACAAGGCATTACATCGCAGATACATCATAGCATTTGTAGATGTTGATTCACTTCAGAACCTTTATAGTGTATTACACAAGCGCTGTGATTGTGTTTCATTAAGTTTTCAACCACTATGACTGAGACTTATCTGAGACAACACATTAGATAAAGTGCAACTTATGTCTACAGTGAAACTGATGTGTAGGTAAAGTCAATATAATGTTTACAGAAATTTTACTGAAACATTATTTTTACAAATTTAGCTGAAACATCCAAATGAAACGTTATTTTCACAAATTTAATTTGATCGTTTAACTGAAACGTTATACACTGTTCATTATAATGGTTGAAACTTGCTTAAGACTGAATTATTGGCCTATATTGTATAACTGGAAATACAACTCATGAAGTATCATCACCCGTCTCTCAAAGTATTTCCAAATATTGTTGTAAAGCGTCTTTGTATGGTAACAAGGCAGATGACCCCAAATTTCTGGGTGAAATAAGCTCGATTTTGAATCCTTTTCAATGCGAAAAGAATTTCTGAAACTAGAGTTTTGAAAAAAAAAAATCAGCAAAAAGTAGAATACATTTACGCTCTCACACTTCCCCCACTAGCAACAGAAATATGTGTTACGGAAAATCACAAATTGAATTCCAAATGTTTCTCATTGCGGAAGGTATCAGAGGCTAAGGAATTTCTTTTAACTTGAACAATTCAAGAAAAAGATGGGGAGAAAAACATGATAATACTTTACCCCCTCAAGCGAGAAACCTGTGTGTTATTTGTAGAAGAAAATGGATGTAAAATATCCTAGTATGAAAGAATTTTCCAAGAGATTTTTACATTCGGATATATTGTTGTAAAAAGAAATATACGCTGCCGCCATGCGGCGGAAAGTTTTTGAGTTATTTCAAAGTACAAAACTAACGTTAATGCTTTTACAAGATAAAACTGACGTACAATGCTTTACAAGAAATCGAGATTTATCAATTGATGGCGAAAAGCTGGAGATAACCAATTCCTACATTTACGTTGGACAGCAGATATCAAGCAAGAGTATAACGAAGTAAATTTCTCCGTCACTTTTTGTCCGCGCCGGGCATCGAACCCGGGTCCCCTCATTCAGGAATAAGTCGCTATCCCAACTGAACTACGCGGACGTATGCTACCGCTTCTATCTGCCTTTATCTCATGTGCGCCTTGCGGTGCAGGCACGTCACAAGGTTCACATTGATTAAGCAATTAATTGGCGTATAAAACTTGATTGGAGAGCTTTTTGAAGAAACAGTACAATTTTTAAGAGCAATATGCTGTTATGTCTTAAAAGAAAAGTGTTTAATTAATGCAACCTTCCAGGGTTTATGTATGCAGCAGAGACGTGGACCTTTACTAAAAAAGACATATAAAGACTGCAGACAACTAAAAGAAACATGGAGAGACGCATGCTTTGTGTAAGTAGGTTTGAAGACCATTACAGCGTTAAAGACTTTAAACACTCTAATGGTCTTCAAACTTAACCATGCGGGTGGGATGGGGGTATGATTCAAACCAAAGGAAGTGGGGCATTTTGGGGTGCGGGGTGTGCTAATAGTGTAAAATGATTTCATTGGCGTGATGTACCTTCATGAGAAGCCATTCTATTATTGGTTTCTTTGCATTGTAATTTCTGATTCACTCATATTTGTACATAATTAATGTATTCACCCTATGTACAATGATTCGCACAGTGACCTGGAACATGCGCAGACCTAACCAACGCTAGCTACTTAAGACCTGGAGTATTCACGGCACGATTTGCAGTGTACATACCACCTGATGAAGGAACCATGGGGTCCCGAAGGTTCTTGTGGGGATTTTAATGTTGCTTTTAAATATAAAGTACTTTTAAACTTCTCATTAAAGGAAATTATACCGTGCTGAGACGGCTGATACTGACTAAGTGTATACTTCGGCACGAAACTATGATCTAATGACTCCGCTGTTAAAGGAATATTAAAAATCTATCATTTCTTCTTCTTCTTAATGGGCCATCTCCTAACGGAGGTTAGCCTGGCAAAAGCTGCACGATCAGCTGCAACTCTAAAAAGACATTCGATGTTCATTTTAGTCCACCATTTAATATTTTCTAGCCAGGTTCTTGTTCTTCTTTATTTCCCTTTCTTCTTTTTCCTTTTATTCTTCCTTCGGCAATCACCTGGTTGATTTTATATTTGTTGTTTCTGAGTAAATACCCAAGGTATGCGATTTTAATTATCTTGATGCTTATTAACAATTCGCGGCTTCCCATTATTTTCTTCAGAACATTTTCATTTGTCACTTCATCAGTCCAATGGATCGTCAGCATCTTTCTGTAAACCCACATTTCAAATTTTTCTCTCTTTTAATGGATGGTAAACTTAGCGTCCATGTTTCAACGCCATACAGCATCGCAGCCCAAATATAGCACTTCATCATGCGAATACGAAGATCCAGGTTTAAGTTTCCAATACATAGCAAGGATTTCATTTTAAGAAAGCTTTTTCTGGCCATTTCTATCCTTTATTTTATTTCGATTTCTGAGCGTCATTTATCCAGCACCCCAGGTATTTAAACTTACTGACTTTCTCTATTTGTTTTTCATTTCGTACTAGGTTTGTTCTTGGAATGGGATCACTGTTGAGAATCGTCAGTTTAGTTTAGTTGGTATTTATTTTAAGACCCATTCTTTCACTTTCCTCATTTACTCGATGCAGTAAGGTCTGTAGGTCTTGCATGTTAGATGCAAACAACGCCGTGTCATCAGCATACCTTACATTATTTATCTTTTTTCGATTAATAGATATTCTTCCTTCTCTGGTGTCAAAAGCTCTTTTGAATATGATGTCAAAGTATAGATTAAACTGGAAAGGCGATAGTACACATCTTTGCTTTACTCCCCTCTTGATGCTGGTACTGTCTGTTTTCATATAATCAACCAAAACTATTGCGGCTTGCTTCCAATATAAGTTCTTTATAAATATAATGTTTTTTTCATCGTGGTTGATGCTTTCAAGTAATTTTACGAGTTTTCAATGTTGGACTCTATCGAGGGTCTTCTATTATTTATGTGGAAAGATACAGAGACAAATAGACACTTCTATTTGCCAAACAGACAAGATCTGTAGTGTTTCAAATCTCCAACGCTGTTTTATTAGCCGTGGTAATTATTTTGTAATGAAACTCTTAGAGACTGTTTACCGTTTTCTAAAGGAAAAATGTAAAACTCAAAAATTGTCAAAATTCAGATTTAAAGCAATGAAATAGTAATCCGAATTTATTGTCGTAAAACAAAAAAACAAAAGTTCCAAGCTTTCCCCATCAACCAGATGAGTTTTTCTGAAGATAGACCCCAAAGGATAAAGTATTTCCGCCTGGTAGTTTCCAAATCATAGCCATCCCCCATAACTATCCTATATGGAAAGCTTATGAGCTTAAATAATGGTCATACAAAAAGCATCGATTTCCCCAAAGAGAGTCTTCACTCAAAGAAACATCTCACACACTTGCTTTGATTTCGTTATGTTAAAAAGTGAATTAAGTTTGTTCTACTCTTCTCTCCTGGATTAAGCAGAAACAAAGTTTAGAAATTGTTCAAAGCTTCGCACGAACTTGGATTGGATAAATGCTTGTGGGAACTGATTTATTGTGTCATTAAATTGTGTGAATAAAACCTATTCACGCTATATGTGAAAAGACATGATATATTATTAAAATATTTTTTTAATAACAATTGAAAAATTTCTACTGAACATTCTTGATGCCGGAGCCAAAGTAACAGAAGGACAAAAAAAGTTGTAGAATAGAATTCCGCTATGAATTACGTATGTTTTTTGTTTTTTTCATGCCTACACATAACGTTCACCGCACGCCATTCGTTCAGTTCATTTCGTCAGCTGTTCATACCAGAGATGGAAACGGGTCAACGAGTCGACAATTTCTTGCGGGTCAAACGGGTCGATTCAAAGTGTTCCTGACCCGATTTCTACACGGTTTTATTTCTATTTTGTTTTTAAATAGAAAAAAATATTTCAAACCCTTCAGAAGTCTTTGAAATAATACTTCAGAGCTGCAAAGTATTATACAGAAACTTGCTGAAAAGGGTAAAGAAATGGGGATTGAAAATGAACTTTCAGAAGACAAAACTGATGTACAATGCTTTTACAAGAAATCAAGATTTATCAATTGATGAGGAAAAGCTGGAGAGTCGCCCCGCTGGGGCAGTGGTCTAAGCCATGGCTTCTGATCATTCGTCTGATCATTCGTCCGACATGGGTCCGGGCTCGAATCCCGGTGAGGCATGGATGTTGTGTTTGTCTTACGGTGCTGACTCTCTCCCTTTCCTGGAGTCAGTGACCCTAAATTAGGGACGGGTGACTGCTTATAGCCCGTTGAATTGCTCACGGTGGTCGTTAAATCTTCATTAAAAAAAGTAAAAAAAATGCCAGCACTGTGCTAGTGTTAATCACTGTCAAACTTTTGGATACCGCAAATGTATTTTAAATTACTGTATTTAATGTTAATTACAATGGATTGTAGTCATTGGAAACAGAACATCAGTTATTCCCCAAAAGCACAGCTTGATTCAGTATTAACGTGCTGCCGTCACATTACAAACTGAGGTCCTGACAGTTTAAAAGTCCTTCTAAATTCCCCTTATCGACCATTATCTATGTGATCATTCAAAGGTCGTAAATATCTTAAAACGAATTATTAGCCTGTTTAATTTTTAGATAAGTCTGGTGACAGCAGAAACATTGAACGCGTCGCGAATGAAAGACAAAAGGTCTACATCGTAATTGGTTATCGTCGCGTTTTCCGAGATGTCACTGCGCAGCTGTTATCATACAAATCTCTTCTGTGTCACCGCTGTTTTTAACAGCTTGCTGAATTGACTCGATTGCAAGTTGTTGTTTTTTTTCGCTCCGGCTTTGCCACAATGACTAAAGAAAAAAACACTCTGTACTCCGCTCAATCATTATCTCATTCTACTTCATCAAGTTCCGTCGCATTCTTTGGCTTTTCCTTATCTCTTGAACATTTCGTCCTTTTTCACATTAATGAACTTCTGTTGCACTTTTTTTAGTTTCATTACAAATTTAGCTTACACAAAGTAGGCGGCTTCGGGAAGGGTTGTTTTACCCTGAAAGGGTTGGCATTAACCAGCGGGAAAATAAAATAAATTGCAAACCGTTCACCAAGTGTCACAAGGCCAAACGATCTGAAATGACGTCATGAACACAGCCGATAATGTTATGGGATAGTATCCAGGCGGGGACCATGTTACTATTATTACTACAAAGAATAACACAACAAACCAATCGACTCTGGTATGTAAGACATTAGCATTGTAAGCGGTCATTTGCAGCGGCTGAACAGACGTAATTAAGGTTTTAGTAGGTTAACTAAATCATTTCATAAGAAGTAATTCAGCCCAGCAGCAAAGCGTTTAATTGAGGGGTTGCGATTCAGAAAAAGATCCATCCGGGTTTCGTGCACGTGTAACTTACTTCATTGTCTTTTTTATTAGTCACAAGGGGATAAATTCTTAAAGAGGAGTGAAACGCCTTGGGAAACGTTCTTTTAAAGAAAACACCGGGGGTTTCCTACTTGCTTTAAAAGCAAAGATCATCTTAATATCAATAGATATTTTCCTTCTGTGCAGTATTTAAAACATTGCAGCTTTTTCTGAATTCTTTCGAAACTAAAACAATATGAATGCTGGTCTTTCCTCAAACAATTCCGGAATGCATCAGACATCATTTTAAATGAAGTAATCTCACGTGATAACCAATCGTTTGAAATTTATTATAATGAATTATTAGAGATTTTACAAATTTAGAGCTTTTTTGCATATCATCATCATCATCAACAACAACAACCATTATCAACCCACTGCCGGATGAAGGTATCCCCAAGTTACTTCCACAACAGTCTATCCTGGGCCAGTCTCGTCCACGTCACTCCTGCATGTTTTGAATTTCATTCACACATCTCCCACGTGACCTTCTTCTGGGTTTTTTAATGTCCCTTGTAATCCAGTCTAGAATTTTGGTTGTCCATCAGTAGTCCATTCTTCTGGCAACATGCCCAGCCCATTGCCATTTCAGGGATTTTACACTGGTCATGATGTCTTCCACTCTTGTCATTTTCCTCATCCATGAGTTCCTCTTCTTATCTCTTCTGGTTACACCAAGCATGCATCTCTCTATACTACTTTCAGTTGTCTGCAGTCTTTGTATGTATTTTTAAGGTAAGGTTCGCGTCTCTGCTCCATACGAAAGCACTGGAAGGATACACTGATCAAACACTTTTCTTTTAAGACATAATGGCATATGGTTCTTTAAAAGTGCACTGTTTCTTCCAAAAGTTATCCAACCAGGTTTTATACGGCGACTAATTTCTTCATCACTGTGACCTTTGCTTGATATCTGCTGTCCAAGGTAAATGGAGGTATGGGTTATCTCTAGCTTTACCTGATCAATCGATAAATCTTCATTACTTGTAAAAGCATTGTACATCAGTTTTTCCTCCTGAAAGTTCATTTTTAATCCCACTTCTTTACTCTTGTCAGCAAGTTCCTGGATCATACTCTGCAGCTCTGAAAGGGTAGTTGCGAAAATTACTACGTCATCAGAAAACTGAAGGTGAGTCAAATAATCTCCATTAATCTTTTTTCCTTTGTTTTTTCAGTTCAATGACTGAAGTTTCCTTTGTATATCATCATCATCATCATCATTGTCAACCATTATCAATCCACTGCTGGACGAAGGTCTCCCCAAGTTTTCTCCACAACGGTCTGTCTTGTGCCAGTCTCCTCCATGTCACTCCCGCATACTTTCGAATTTCATCCACCCATCTTCCATGTGGTCTTCTTCTGGGTCTTTTCCTGTCCCTTGGAATCCAATCTAAAATTTCGGCTGTCCATCGATGGTCTGTTCTTCTGGCAGTATGTCCAGCCCATTGCCATTTCAGGGATTTAACTCTGATCATGATGTCTTCCACTCTTGTCATTTTTCGGATCCACGTGTTCCTCTTCTTATCTCTCCTGGTTACACCAAGCATGCACCTCTCCATGCAGCTTTGAGTTGTCTGCAGCCTTTGTATGTCTCTTTTAGCTAAGGTCCACGTCTCTGCACCATACGTAAGCACTGGAAGGATGCATTGATCAAACACTTTTCTTTTAAGACATAATGGCATATTGCTCTTGAAAATTATGCTGTTTCTTCCAAAAGCTCTCCAGGCAAGTTTTGTACGCCGATTAATTTCTTCATCAATGTGACCCTCACTTGATATCTGCTGTCCAAGATAAACGTACGTGTCTGTTATCTCCAGCTTCTCTCCATCAATCGATAAATCTTCATTTCTTGTAAAAGCATTGAACATCACTTTTGTCTTCTGAAAGTTCATTTTTAATCCCACTTCTTTACTCTTGTCAGCAAGTTCCTGGATCATACTCTGTAGCTCTGATGGGGCAGTTGCAAAAATGACTATGTCATCAGCAAAACGAAGGTAGGTTAGATAATCTCCATTAATCTTTATCCCTTTGTTTTCCCAGTTCAGTGATTGAAAGACATTTTCCAATGTGGCATTAAAGAGCTTCGGAGATATGGTGTCACCTTGTCTCACTCCTTTTATACAATGGTATATATCTTCCATATTTAATAAGAAATACCATTATCCCTTGTTTTATAAGAATCATGCAAAAAATATTAGAAGGAAGGAATGTTTGAAATATTTAAAAGTGGTAAACACGTCCCCAGCATTACACAGGCAAAAGTTGTAGTAGCGTGTTAAACTGATATAATGACTTGAATTATAAATATTATAATTGCTTAATAAGCGCCGTAGTTAGCAGAGGGGTAGGCGGATTCAACCCCCTGCAAGGAAGGAAGTCTTACCCCTGGAAAAAGGCGTTGTCGCAAATTTTCTGAATTTTTATCTGGTTCATAAACATTACTTTTGTATTTTGTTATAAGCATAAGTAATTGATCTTATTTATTCGTGTATTGTATTTTTTTAAAGCAAAATTGAAATGATGCAGCCCAAACAATGGATAACTCAAAAGAAATTACTTCTCGAGATGAATCAGTAGGAACAACTGCACCAATAATTCTCAACAAAATGGGCACAGGGATTTTGTAGTGCTAAGCGTCAGATAGGGAGAAATGCTCTGTTTTGTGTTTTACTTTTTTTTTCCAGAAACGTAAAATTTGAGAGAACATTTTCAGAAATAGTGTGGCTGATTAATATGGTTTTCTGAGCTAAAGATGAAAATTACGAGCTTCTCCTTTTTGAGAATGACCCAATGCACTGATTATTCGGATAAGAGTGATTAATAATGTAAATTGAATTCCTATGAAGGTTGATCGATAAGAAATGACAAAAGTAAAACTAATACATCTTAAACTACGTACACCCCATTTTGTAAAATTAACATAATATAAACGATATAGGTCAGCGATACCGGTCAGCCAGAGTTTTTCAAGTTCTGTTAAGCATTTGTGGTGTGATTATTTCTAATGAAACATTGATGTGGTGTTTCAGGTGGTCAATGTTTATTGGTGGTTCACCGTATAGACGTTGTCTTTGACGTAACGTTACACAGAAACGTCAGGCGGGGTCAGATCAAGTTAATACGGAGGCCATATGAGGTCCTCCACGATAAGAACAGTCATCTTGAATTTTTTCAAGAAAGTCACATACGTCAAGAAACCAGTGAGAGGGAATGCACCGTCCTGCTGGAATATCATTCCGTTGATGTTATTATTGTCGTCATAACTACGGAACGAAAAACATTTGTAATAGAAATACCGGGGCCATTAAATTGTCTGGCCTCAAAAAAGAAAGATCCACACACTCAAAGGTCCACGCATGTGTCTTAAGACATGAAGGAAACAGCAATAAACTTTAATTGTCCCTTATGACTCTGTGAAGGCAATTTCTTTCCCAAGTGGTAAGAAACATGAGAATTTTCCATGTCTCAAATGTTTGCGTTATGTGCGTTTACTCTGCCGGACATACGAAGAAACATAGCATCATCACTGAAAAGCCATCTACTGAGCTAGGTTCCAGCTCCTTCTAACATTCCACTGACCAGAATTGTAAAATTTAAACAGTAATATATGATCCCTCTGTCGCAAATCTTGTTGTACGTGCCAGATGTGGAAATCTAAACTCATTCCCAGATGTGGAAATACATTTTAGGTGCCTTCGCAATGTGCAGTAGGTGGTATGAGGTAATGATCTTTCTCCGAAGAAACGCCTTAAACTTACAAGGGGACCTTACAGCTGACCACCCGCGGATTTCGGTGGGTTTTTTTTAATGAAAGCAGAGGCAAAATGAGGAAGTACAGGCAAAATGAGGATATATATGTCCCAGCATTTCATCTAATGCCTCTTATTTTCGGAATAAAAAATCATAACGATCCGAGGACGGAAAAATGAACGAAATTCGGGATTGCCTGTAAATGATACTTTACTATAATGTCAGGAGGCCCTGCAACAGTGTGTTATAGCATACATTTCCTATCCTGGTGGCTAATGTCGAAAAGCCAAGAATAAACAGTTAACTATCAGTAGCAGCAAAGAACGTAAAGACTGAATTTTCCCATCTTCCCTTAAAGCTCTCTCGTTCCCACTTTTCAAAATTCAGTAAAAAATTACAAAAGCATTGTGTGATATAGGTAGATATTTAATGAAACATATATATTTCTGTGCGTCACATTTTAGCTTATAAAGTAAAATCACGTACTTTTATTTGAAGACCTAACATATATGTTGTTAGGAATCACTATCGGAGGTTTCGCTATCGTTTATTGGTACACGAAGTTGCGGACGATAATTATCATAAAAACAATGAAAACATAACACTTCTCTATAACGCGAGCATTTCATAAAAGGACTGTTTGAGCACTTACATTTCCTTTGTCGAACGTCGTCCGGAAAACACATTTCGTTTACATTTCCAAAAACCTTTCTTTCATTTATTAACTTCGCAGCAAACCAAGCGTATTGCAACATATTCTTGAAAATCGGCGCAGAAAGTTGTTGATGTATAAGTGAATGGATCTTTATGGCATCTTCTCGCTTCTTTAAATGCCTATTTCCTTTAAAAATTTTAACAGAGTTTTTTAACTTTATAATAACATTTTTACTTGACGAAAAAGGTACACATCACAAGGTTGACAATATGTGGTACAATGAGGTGGAAGGATTTCAACAGTAGAAGAACAGGTGCCGTTATCCTTTGTGAAGACCCTATTAAAGTGTGCTGGATCTGCTTGACCTCCCCATGAATCCAAGGTCAATAGAAACTTCTCTTCTTTCCACAATGGTCGGATAATATCTTTCACGAAACTGTGAAATGCTCTTTCGTTAACTTCTCTGATTTCGACAATGTTACGAATACATTTCCGTATTCCGCCGTTAGTGCTTACACAATCTTGGAAACAAGAGGTCCAAATTGTCCCTGAGGCTCTTGCATACATAGAAAAACTTTTGGAAGTAATGCTCCAGAAGCGGTCAATGCATACTGCGTGGTGTAACTATGTGTTACTTTGTTAAACACCTCCCAAGAATACCTCTGTTGTTTTTTCTCCACGCACAGAAAGTGTTCTCTGCACATCGATTCTATACTCACATCCTGTTTGATCAGTGTTAATAAGGTAATCCAATGGAAATTCTTTGATCAGTCGTAAAACACGTTTTTGGAATTTCTCTGCTTCCGCGATAATAGTTGGCAAATTCAATTCATTTTGTGACCTGATGTAGCCTGTCACTTTTCGCTGGCGGATGCCATGACCAGTTTGAATTTTTCAACCCACCTTTGTGATGCTGTAAAACGAAAATCGTCCGATTGATGTTGCACCGCTGCAGCAAAAGCCCATTGTTGTATCATTCGGGTTGTTACCGACTGCTTTTTCTCTCTGGCTTCGCGAAATCGATCGACGGTCCATTTTTTGATCATGTGATATTTTTCCTTTAATCCACCTTCCCGTTCAATTTCTTGCTCCCATTTTTTTAGGTCTGTCTTCCGTTGTAAAGCAGTACATCGTCTTTTTAGTAGAGCCTTTAAACTCCATTTTGGATGCTGTTTAGAAAGCTGTACGATTTTAATTTTCGGGTCGAGTGAAATGTATTCTTTCTTTGGTCTTTTATCCTGGGGATCATATTCGTCCACACTCTCTGGAGTCGAAGAAGAAGTGGAAGAGAAACTGCCTTCTTGTATGACGTGTGATGTTGACGCGCCAGAATATATTTTCGGTGTCTCTGGAAAAGGCAGCTCCTCGCTATGCACCACTTCAAAGTTCTTCAACGCGTAAATGATGGCTTCAGCCATGGATTTGCCCATCAACACTGCTTTTTCGGACACATGCTCCGTTTTGTTCGTTTGCAGAACGTTTATGTCATTTAAAATTTGCCAGATCATTTGCAATGTCTTGCGGCGCATATTAAACTACGAAGTTCGGAATGTCTACGTCAGGATTTATTCTACATTGTTGACGCCACCGAAGCGCTGCTACTCTCCATACTTATTTCACAAAATACATCTGAACGATTTAGTGATGTTTCTAAAGGTTTTTTTTTTTTTTGCCCAGATATTTTTCAAAGCACAACCACGTAGTTGTACACTGGAAGGATACTGACGCGTTATTCCACAAATATTTACAACTTCTTCAACCTTCGACAACGTACGTTATTGTGTCACATTCGTTTATTACACTGATATTCGTTGAGGGGGAGCGAGTAAAAGAGCACACTCATAGGGCCAGGTATTTGTCCTTTATTTTTTTTTTCTTTTACAGCTGCCACGTGCACCATTCGCATACCTGTGCGGGACCTTACAGCTGACCATCCGCGGATTTCGCAAATTTTTTTTAAATGAAAGTACAGGCAAAATGAGGCAATATGTGTCCTGGCATTTGATCTAGCACGCTAAAAAATTTAATTGCGATTCGTATTAAAATAATAGGAATGGCAATTCAAATCTTTTTAGCGGGAAGTACATGCATTAATCAATGATTTGCTGCCAGCACAAAATCTTATTTTTAACCGGGCGGTAGCCAAAGAAAGCTCATGTTCACCGATCGGTCTTAAAAAAATTGTATTAATAACTGAAGTCATGCTGCCCGGTCTTTCGTGCTACTTGTCGGTCAGCACGCTCATACAATGTGGTTGCTTCAGCAGCTTACGTCACAACCGCCCTTAGGTCTTCTCAAGCGGTCCAAAAAGGCTTGCAGCGTGCTGAACTTCTCTCAGCAAGCTCCATTCTCTTTCTCCTATTGGAACCAGGGGAAGGGCAAACTTTTACCCACAATTCCTACAGGATGCGGTAGTTGACCAAAACAGAAGGAAAGCTGACTGTTACCGTGCTCTCAAGACATTTGCGCTATCAATCAGTTAAATTATTTTGATGCGTTTCTATTTTTTGTTCTTTCTAATGAAATTTTCGTAATCTTTTAACTTCCTAATTAATTCACTAGATTCGTTCTTGAAAGGATCATTTTCTTTAAGAACTTTAGAGGAGAAAATTGAATTAAAATCCTTACGATCCAATGTAAAAGTAAAATAAATCCTAAGTAAAATCCTTAAAATTCATGATTCTTGGGGAGGGCCTAAATTGAAGCTTGATCCCTGTGAAAATACTCATATTTTTTTGCCTCTCATAAACTCAGTTTAGTGTAATACGTGGAGTTATTTACTTCATTCATGCATAATTATTTCATATTTAAGGTAAACGTCAAGTAATTTTGCTTCCTATGTTTCCAATGGAAAAACTTTTGTACACATTTCCTTCACAGTTAGTGTGTTCCTAATGATGAAAATTTGAACATCGATTAAAATAACTTCATGTTGCAACTTGGAATACTTAATATTTTCTAAAACATAACCATAATTATATTAAAAATCAATAACTTTTGCCTTATTGGTGTTGATACCAGAAAAAAGATGGCGCGACCCGTACTTTGATGCCGTGAGTAGGCAAAAAAATGTTGGATTGCGTAATTATGGTTATGTTTTAGAAAATACTAAGTATTTCAAGTTATAATATGAAGTTATTTTAATCGATGTTCAAATTTTCATCCTTGGGAACGCATTAATTGTGAAGAAAATGTGTGCAGAAGTTTTTCCATTGAAAGTATAGGAAGCATAATTACTTGACGTCCAGCTTAGCTCTCCACAAGTACATTGAAAATCCCTAACAATAAGATCACAAGGTTGATTGTACATTGAACAAAGACACCGCAAAAGTGTTTTCCATTAAAAACACGGAAGTAAATAAAAACGTATTTTTCAAAAAACCTTAGTAAATAAATAACTTTTTCAGATGATCCACAGTTGAATATGTTTTCCCCACAACTGAGGTCGTAGCAGATTAATAAATCCGTATATTCTGCAAAATATTAGGCTTAATATTTTATCGAAAATATGATTATAAATTGAACCATTAAAGCTAAAAAGACGATTGATGTAATTACTGATGTTAAAAAGGTGAAGAAAATTGTTGACGATGTACGTATATAAATTATACATTATTTCGGACAGCCACTTGTATTTAAATGAATACATAATTACGGAAAACATCTGGAGTCGCATGTAGCTTTTAATTTTCTTCTTTTGATCTTTTTTTACGCTTTCCAACCGTAGGTTGAAAAAGCGTATTTGATCCAGCTTTGTTCGTCCGTCCGCCTGTCCGCACGATAACTAGCGTAAAAATGGGTCGATTTCGATAAAATTTTGGTATGTGGTAGGGGATCACCCGGGGACAAAACCTATTGAAAATGGGACAAATGGGGTCAAAGGTTACGACGTAGGAGCGGGATCATTCCATTACCCTTATGCGTCATAACTTGCGTAAATATGGTTCGATTTCAATGAAAGCTTATTATGTGGTAGGAGACCGTCTGGGGACGAACAATATTCAAAATGGATGAAGTGGGGTCAAAGGTCAAGACATAAGATCGGGATGCCTTCCATTGGCCTCATGCGTCATAACGTGCGTAAAAATGGTTCGATTTCGATGAAATTTCAGTATGTAGTAGGGGACCAGCTGGGGACGAACCCTATTGAAAATGGACGAAATGTGGTCAAAGGTCAGGACATAGGATTGCGATCCATTCCATTGTCCTTATCCCATATTATTAACGCGGACGTCAAGTAATTTTGCTTCCTATACTTCCAATGGAAAAATTTTTGTACACATTTCCTTCACAATTAATGTGTTCCCAAGGATGAAAATTTGAACATCGATTAAAAGAACTTCATATTATAACTTGGAAAACTTAATATTTTCTAAAACATAACCATAATTATATTAAAAATCAATCACTTTTCCATTGGTGGTGTTGAAACCAGAAAAAAGATGGCGCGACCTGTATTTTCATGACGTCAGTAGACAAACAAATGTTGAATTGCATAATTATGGTTATGTTTTAGAAAATATTAAGTATTGCAAGTTATAAAATGAAGATATTTTAATCGATGTTCAAATTTTCATCCATGGGAACGCATTAATTGTGAAGAAAATGTGTACAAAAGTTTTTCCATTGGAAGTATAGGAAGCAAAGTTACTTGACGTCCACCTTAAAGTAGCAATTCTTGTATGTATGTATGTACATTTTATTTTGAAAACGGCTCTAAGAATTTTGATGACAGTCGTTAACCTACCGTTTTCTGGTACTAGAAATCGATTTAGCTTGATTTCGACTTTAGAAGAATTCGTTTAGTGGGTTAAATAACCACCCCGAATTATAACGTTTTTAGTGATGGCGTTGTTCCATTAATGTTACCAATGTTTAGAAATCTTATGACGTCACAACTCGCGTTTGAGAATGTTGTCGTACGGTCACGCCATCTCTCTCTTTACGTCACGCGTTGTGTGTGGATCCTATTAAAGATTTATGACGTCACACTCTTGCGGCGGGCAGATGATCGCGATTCCCAACTGCCTCATTACGTCACGCGTTGTGTGCGTATGTCCGTCAGCACGATAACTCGCGTAACAACCGTTGGATTTCGATGAAATTTTAGTATCTGGTAGGGGATCACCTGGGAAGGAACCCTATTTAAAGTGAACGAAATAGGGTCAAAGGTCAGTACATAGGAGAGGGATCCATTCCACTGCTATTATGTGCCATAACTAACGTAAAAAAGGTTCGATTTCGATGAAATTTTAGTATGTGGTAGGGGACCACCTGGCGACAAACCTTATTGAAAATGGGCGAAATGAGGTTAAAGGTTAGGACACAGGAGCGGGATCTCTTCCATAGCCGTTATGCATCATAACGTAAGTAAAAATGCTTCGATTGCGACAAAACTTTATCATGTTATTTCGGAGGTATACCAAGCCGGTTCTGTTGAATATCATCGAAATGGGATCAAAGGTCAGGGCACAGGACCGAGATTTATTTCACAGACATTATTCTCATAACTTGAGTAATGATCATGAAAGATATTATAATGATTTTACTAACTTGTTTATTTTACTGCGAATGGTGAGACTAAGCCCGTTGATTCCCTATTTCAAAGACTTCGCTGGAAGGGGGGGGGGTCCTGGCACGCACATTTTCAGCGGTACGAGCCGCCACTGTGGTACACCTAAAATCACCATTCGGTCTGTTTGCAAGAGTCGTTCCAAAAAGAGAGAGTATTTTTTTTTTTTAAATTACTCTCTGAGAATAATTAAAAAAACACAGAGATATTTTGAGTTGGCAACCGTGCGAAGGGGAAAAATAACCACGCAGACGACTAACTGAATTTAGGAAGTATCTATGGCAACAGTTATGAGCCGCGGCACATGATTCTGGTTTTGTTATTGTGCAGTTGTTTAAGGTACGTCTGCATTTTGCCATACGGCTGTGGAGGTGAGTGATTCAGCGCTAAGAAGTAAAATTCGTTGTGCGATAAAACTTTGCTATCGTTTGCGCAAAACGGCTCCATAAACAGTTGATTTAATGAAAAAAGCTTTCAAAGATAAATATCTGGGTGATTCAACGATTGGTAGACGTCACCATGATTTCAAAAAAGGGCGTTTTTCGGCAGAACTCGCTCCTATGCCAGGTCGACCTGAAACTTTAGTTATGGAGCGTATTGTTAACACAGTTTGGGTAATCCTGCAAGAAGATCGACGAATGACGTATGAAGATATAGCGTCGTCAACTAATATTTCAGAAACATCGTCATTCCGCATTCTACGTGACAAATTACTGCTGCATCGTGTGTGTTCTAGATGCGTACCTTATCACCTGACGACAGAACAATTGTTAGCCAGAGTTCAGATATGTCACTAGTGGAAACAAATGAATGCAAAGGATCTAAACTTTCTAAACACAGTAATATCTGCCAATGAAACATGGGTCCACTATTTCGACCCCCTCACGAAGCGCGCAACGAGTTTCTGGAAACACACAAGCTCGCCTCCTCCGAAAAACGTCCGCCAAACCAAATTAGCTGGGAAAGTGATGATGATAATTATCTTTGATTATAAAGGTGTAGTCTACCAGCAAGCCGTTCCTCCGCAAATTACTGTCAATGCTATGTATTACACTTTAGTCTTGAAGCGTCTGCGACGACACATATCGATTAAACGACCGGAACGGGTGGCCAAGTGGACCCTACACCATGATAACGCCCGCCCATATGTAGCTGCTTGTGTTCAAACGTTTCTTACGAAATGTGTATTGAAATCATGCTTATAGCCTGTCTACAGTCCTGACCTCACACCGTGCGATTTCTGGTTGTTTCCAACAATGAAGGAGAAGTTCCGTGGCGCATCATTCAACACAGATGCTGACGTTTTTCAAGCTGTACAGGGTTCGCTAAAGCATCTTCTCCAAAATACCTTCGTCACGTGCTTTAAAAAGTGGACTGAACAATGGGACCTTTGCATATCATCCGAGGGAAGAGACTTTGGGAAAGAATAACATATATTTTGCTTTACCTATATTTCTTCATTTTGTATTTTGTGTGATTTTACTCTGTTTTGGGGAGGGGGGTTGAACGGCCGTTTTACAAAATCCCTGAAAACTCCACCAATATGCAAAGGTTAGAGAATGACATTGCAAAGAACATTTAGTATCAACTACAGAATTGAAGCATTATCGCACTTTCCCTGATTTCCCTGCTTTTTCCGATTTGCGAATCTCTGCTCTTGGAAGTCAAAGAAAACAGAATTTCACGCATGCGCTCTAATACCTATGGAAGATGTAAAAAATAAAACCAGTCTTTTTTTGTGGAATGAAGAAGTTTTACGTACGACTAATTTAGTTTAGTTTTCGAATAACCCGGATGGTTTGCTTTCTGCTTGGCTTTGGAGTGTTCCCCTTTAACCGTCTGTCGCTTGCAAACTTATCTTGTTCCTTTTTCGCATACTTTTTGACCAAGTGTCTGGCGATGTATTCAACGATAAGTTCGACTTGGCAGATTTATCAGCTGAAGCGCAAAAATCAATTAAAGAAGTTACTTAGCATAAAAATGTGTGCTCCGGAACAACGAGGAAAGCCGAAAACCTCATTCCACAAATGCAGGAACTTGCCGTTTTTTAACGCCCCAAAACGTCCTCTTAAGCAAGCAAAGATAAGAGACGATATTTCATCAAGACTTTGGCTGTGAGTGCCTCTTTCTGCAGGAAGTTCAAGTTAGATCTCCTTCGCTCCTTCGGGAGCTCTAAATTAAAACAACGAGTCACAAATTAGGACAGCCTTTAGCACCAATGAACAAATTATGCGAAATTATGCAGTCTGCAAACTCCATAAATCTGCAACAATGTGCAGTTCGAAATTTATGAGTGCTCCAGTGCTAAATTAAGGGCGGTTTTAAGAAGTTGTCTCTCAAGACTGGTAATTAATTTAATAAGTACTTAATGTTTTTGAACACTGTTTGGAAGAAAATGCGGATATTAATTTCAAGTCATAATTTATCTTTGCTGTTTAAAATATATTACCCTGATTTCTGACCACAAATAGTAACAAGAAAGATGACACCGAATTTTTGGTTGTAATGAGCACTTCTTTTGAATCCGTCGTGACGCGAATTGGACTTATCAAAGTTATTCATACTCAATGAAACCGGTATGGAAAAGAATAGTGTCTGACCGAAAAAAGAAGTTTTTGCATCGAGTTTTTAGTCCCGCTGATATTGCTCTAAACGGAAACATGAACTTACGTCTTCTGGCGGTAAACTTGTGTGTTAAGAAAAATTTGAAATTATATGAGAAACATTTCGCAGCGAAAACGCTCTCCAGCAAAGAAAGATTTTTTCAAATCGGAGTTTTAGAGGCAGAGATATCGAGGAAAACACAATTAATTTACTTTTACGCCCCCTAGTGGAAAAACTATGCTTAACTTGAAAAAGTGACTATACCTAAAATAGTCTTCGACATAAATGGGTTAGGAAGGTAAAAAATAATTTCAATCGGGTGTTTAAGAGCAAATATATGGAATGAAATGTATTTTGAATTCAATATCATCTGCATTTACGCCCTGTAGCGGCGAAATTGTGCATCGTAAAAAAAGAAAAAAAAGAAATTGGGAATCGTCATTCTCACATTTCAAGCTTCTCGGTGCAAAAAGAATTCTTCAAATCGGATTATTAGTGGCAGAGATATGGTGTCCACAAGCGGACGGACAGACAGAGGAACAAACTGGTGACATCATGACGATCCTTTTTACAAAGGATGTGCTAAAAATGTGAAGCTAACAAATATCTGATTCCAAATTTGGATTTCCTTCTATTTTAGTAAATTGCTCTAACAGATATATATAAAAAAGTAAACGTGTATTTAAACAAAGAAAAAATATAATAGAAGTTTGACGGAATTATTTTAATAATGCATTTTAGATACAAAAAAATAAAAAATGTTCTGACAAAAGAAATTTTAAAGAAGCCTTGACGTCTTTGTTTAATAATTAACAGTAAAACATAAAAAAGTGAGAGAATAATTTGTGTATAGAAAAATTTTAACTTGTCAGAAAAATTTCAGGCAGTTATTTAATGAATTTTTGTAAAAAGAAAGAAAAGTAAAATAAATGCTTCCAAGAAAAATGAAAAAAAAAAAAAATCCCGCAGAATATTTTTCAGGAGATTATTGTCCTGTTAATCGAAGTACTAAGCCCACAGCTTATTGCAACTTTTCTTTTCTGAGTAATTGGCCATTAAATTTTCAGTAGAATGTAAAATGGGGATCACGAAAGGGAAAAAGTGTTATTAAAAGGAAACCAAAATATGTAATTGGCATTGTCAGTTTTGACAGACATCGCTGAAGTCACTGAAATTTGACAGGTTTATGGGAAATGATTGATAGAGATCAGTTAATGATTAGCTGTTAATATAAAATGTCATTTCATTATGCCAATATATGACGGGTTTTTTTTCTGTTGTTGTTGCTTTTCAATTCACATTCAATGCCAAATAATGAAATTCAAATCATCTGTTCTTGTCGATCTTTCGGTAAAACCCACCAGGGTTTAATTGTAAACGATAGCTCCTGTTAACTATTAGGGATAGCAAATGTTTCCGCCGTTTTAAAGAGGAAGGAGACAGAAACAATGAAGAAACCAGGACACATTTATTCAACGAAATATTGGCCGTTAGCATCAACGACCTTTTGCCATTTTTTAGGCAACAAATGAATGCCCCTGTGATAGAAGGACTCGGGTTTTGAGCTGAAGAACGCAGTAACGAAATTTTCCACCTCTGGAACTGTGGTGAACCCCTGTTGGGCTAGGGCATATTGCATAGAGTGAAACAGATGAAAGTCTGAGGGTTCAATGTCCGGGGAGTAAGCCAGGTTCGGAAAAACCTCCCAGTGTAACTGTTCAAGGGTTGATTTCGTGGTGGCACCGACATGTGGTCTCGCATTATCGTGCAACAGAATGACTGGGCGGCTTCCTTTACCTGTCCATGAGCGTTTTTGCTCGATTGCGGCGTTCAGCTTCATCAACTGATCGCTATATCGTTGTGCAGTGATTGTTTCGCCCGGTTTCAACAGTTCGAAGTACAGCACTCCATGCATATCCCACCACACACACAACAGCAAAATTTTTCCCGTGGATATCCTGTTTTGCAGGGGATGTTGATGGTTGGTCTGGGGCGACCTAGGATTGCTTGTGTACGGGGTTGTCGCAATAGACCCATTTTTCATCCCCGGTAACATGCGTCATTCAACTTTTGACCTGAAGTCAGTTCAGCGAGGCAGAGAACGTAGCATCGAGTTTAGAAAATGCTTAAGGAGAATGAATCCCCCCTCTCCCCCGGTGGAGCAGTGGTCTAAGCGATGGCTTCTGATGATTTTTTCGAGATGGGTCCGGGTTCGAATCCCGGTGTGGCATGGATGTTGTGTTTGTCTTAAGGCGATGGTTCTCTCCCTTCTCTGGAATCAGTGACCCTAAATTAGGTACGGGCGACTGCTTATAGCTCAATGAGTTGCTCACGGTGGTCGTTAAACCTCCAATTCAAAAAAAAAAAAAAATCAAAATTTGCATAAGGTAACAGAAACCAAAAAGGAAATTTAATTAGAGCATGTTACAAACTTTCTACAACAGAACACAGATGACTAATTATCTCTTACTTACTGAATATTTGGTTTGGAATGGTCACGGAGGTTAGTATATCTCCGCTGGTTCCTGCAATTCCTTTCATGTATACGAGTGGTCCGCACCTTGAAGAACAGGCAACCCTGTACTCTGGTAAGCTACATTGAATGCTATATGCAGCTGAGTGAAGTATTTACAAAATAAAATACTGAAGTTTTGATTTACAATTTTCAGCAAATTTATTCAAGCATTCAGCTTTTCTATTTTTTACGCCCGTCAGATTAAGAATTCGTGCCCCTGGTATGACCATTCTGAGAGGGCAACTGCCCCTCCTACTGCCCCCTCACAAAGGCCCTAGTTCTGCGTTTGGAACTGAATAAACTCACGTTTAAAATGAGCTTTACGTTAATAAAATCACACAGCCGTTGGATGTCTGGGTCAAAAATATCCTAGGCACTCTGGTTCAAGAGAATTGATTTTCTCGAAATTCTGTGAATCTTCTCGAATATTTGATTTTCGAAATTCTGTGAATCGTTTCGAAATTCTGTGAATCGTCCCGAAATATCACTGTGAATCGTTTCGAAATTCTGTGAATTTTTCGAATTCTGTGAATCGTCTCGAAATTCTGATTTTCGAAATTCTGTGAATCGTCTCGAAATTCTGATTTTCGAAATTCTGTGAATCGTCTCGAAATTCTGATTTTCGAAATTCTGTGAATCGTCTCGAAAAATGATTTTCTCAAAATTCTGTGAATCATTCATCAGATCAGATCGGATCATATGTATAGGATTTTAGGAAGGGAGTGTCTGACCCCAGGTCTTATACAACCCTTAGAAAGTAGGAAGCTATAGGAGACTTGGGCCGATAGGAAAGTGACACGAAAGCGAAGTAGAAAGGAGGAAGAAGACGCCCTTATTTATTACCGGGGGACAGTACCCGGGGTCCGACGGTTTAACGTGCCCATCCGACGCACCTCGGATATTTAGTGGATCGAGCGTTCGTACCTGCCTGGGGGCCGCGGGTTCCCTAGTGGGTAACGTTCGTGACTGCCGCGGAAAGGACCTCAGGTTCGATCCCAGTCAGGTACGAACCCTCGATCCACCAAATATCCGCCGATCGTCGTATGGGCACGTTAAGCCTTTGGACCCCGGGTACTGGCCCAACGGTAATAAATAAGGGTGTCTTCCTCCCCTTTCTACTACGCTTCCGTGTCACTTTCCTGTCGGGCACTGTAGCCCAAATCTCCTAGCTTCCTATTTCTAAGGGTTGTTTAAGACCTGGAGTCAGACACTCCCTTCCTAAAATCCTCTACATATGATCATTTGATCATGATCGTAACTGCCTGAGATCGAACCCGAGGTCCTTTCCCAGACAGTCACGAACGTTGCCCACTAGGCCATCTGCGGCCCCCTTGCTTCATCAGTGACTTTGTGTAGGCTGTTAAGTGTAGCTTTTCCATGAAATTATTGAAAGTTTCCATTTTTTTCTTAGTTTTAATAACAAAAAGTGGCGCTAGGACTATGTTGTCAATGTTTATTCAGTTTCTGTCATACTGTATACAGTAGCGAACAAAAGTATTTGGCGAAACACTTTTTCGACCAAAATTGTTTTTCTGCTAGACCAAATCGGGTCATTTTGGGATGTGATATGTGTTGATTCGTGGGTTACAATACCGCGTAGTCTGTATTTCGCTCAGAGCGAATTTGTTGTTCGAAATGGGCCATATTCAAGAGTCGCCAATTATTACCCATTTGTTTGCTGCATGTACTAATGTTTTTCTTATGATTTTGTGGGTTTTGTGATGTGTAGTATGATAATAAGTCAATCTTAGGTTTTCAAAAATGCGTAGAAAGGCGGAGATCCCTGTTGGAGCTCGCCAGGCGGCAGTGAACATGATGGAATCCGGAATGCGCGTCACCGACATTGCGAGGGCCCTGAAGATCCGACACCAATTCATTTCAGCTATCCTGCAACGTTATAAGAAGACAGGGGCCGTCGAGAACAGTCCGCGATGTGGTAGGACTCGTTCCACTACGTTGCGTCAGGATAGACGCATCCTCCGTCGATCTCGTGCTGATCCCACCTTGACTGCTGTGGACATCGCCACCAAATTCCGCGACAGCGACGACCTGAAAGTCAGCCGAATGACCATCTCCCGTCGTCTCATTGCTGGTGGATTGAATGGAAGACGCCGTGCGAAGAAACCACTCATCGGAGTCAAGAATCGACGAGTCAGAGTCGCGTTCGCGCGCCGTCATCGGCACTGGACCGCGGCGGACTGGAGTAAGGTGCTTTTCACCGACGAGAGCAAGTTCAACTTTTTCGGAAGTAATGGCATCCGATACGTACGACGTCCGTGTGGCCAGAGACTCAACCTCCAGTTCATTCAGCCGACTGTCAAGCACGGAGGAGGATCGCTCATGGTTTACGACGCCTTCTCTCGCAATGGAATGGGCCCCATCATCAAGATTGACGGAATAATGATCGGGCAGAGCTACACAAATATGCTCATCAACGATGTCTTCTAATGGGCAAACCAAAACATGCCACCCAGATGGATCATACAGCAATACAACGACCCGAAGCACACTTCCAGAGTAGCGAATGCAGCCTTCTAGTAACAACAGGTCACACTTCTAGACTGGCCAAGCCGATCTCCAGACTTCAACCCCATCGAGCACATGTGGGAGGAACTGGAGAGACGATGTACGAAGAAAACCTGCGGGAATAGGGCTCAGAAGTTCGACTAGCTGTCTGCACAATGGGCGCGAATTCCGCAGGTCAGCGTCGAGAAGCTAGTGGACTCGATGCCGGCCCGCTGTGCAGCTGTTATTAAGTATCGTGGTTATCCCACTAAGTATTAGTTATTGTTTTGTCGTTTTCTCGTACTTGTTTTCTGTTATCGTTGCATTAAATGAATGCGATACGCACCTACTTTGTTGGTCAATATGTATGATCTTTGCGATTAAGCTCGGTACCTGATCTGTGTTAAGGTTTCCGATCCATCTGCATATGGGTCATGTTTACAACTGAATAACACATATCATATCCCAAAATGTCCCGATTTGGTCCAGCAGAAAAAAATTAGGGTCGAAAAAGTGTTTCGCCAAATACTTTTGTTCGCTACTGTATAAGGGTAGTTCAATAAGTAGTGAGCCACTTCGGCTGGAGTGCGTTTGCGCTACCTAATCTTATCAATGGGTGGCGCTAGTGTACGGGCGATATAAAGGCTATGCAACTGCATTGCAGCTTCTTTGTTACGGAAGCCGTGTAACGCATTTTACTAACTTTATTGTTCTCTCGTAGGAGATGGATACGTCCAAAGTTGCTCAACGTGCTGTAATTCAGTTTTTGAAAGCAAAAAAAACTCCACCAAGCGAAATTCACAGACGAATGAAGGCGGTGTATGGGCCTGCTTGTCTTCCACGCAGCACTGTAATGCGGTGGTGCCAGCTCTGTAGTGGTGGACGAACGAGCACTGCAGACCAGCTAAGATCCGGGGCACCACGTGGTGCTGTTTCAGTGACGACAATTGAACGTGTGGATGCTTCAGTAAAGGCCAACCGAAGAATCGTGATCCGAGTACTGGCAAACAGTACAGGTGTGAGCATCGGAACTGTCAATACGATCATACATTAGCACCTTGAATATCGTACTGTCTTCATCACGTGAGCACTGAAATATCTGTCCGATGAACAGATGAGTCAACGAATGCGACTATCGTTACAGCATCTGCTTCGCTACCATGAAGAAGATGAAGATTTCCTGTTACGTATTATTGCTGGGGACGAAAGCTGGTGTCATCATTTCCAGCCAGAGTCGAAATGCCAGAGCATGCAGTCGAAACATGCATCATCGCCACTGCAGAAGAAATCACGGGCCACCATTTCCGCAGGCAAGGTGGTGTTAACCTTGTTATTTGACCATTGTGGACCGTTGCTTCTGAAGTGGCTACCAAAAGATCAACTATCAATGCCGAACGATATTGTCAAACTTTTATGAAGCTTCGACAAGCCATCAAAAACAAGAGACCTGGGAACTCTCAAGGTATTTTGCTTCTGCATAATAACGCCCGGCAGCATATAGTAGATACCGCACAAATACATTGCAGTGCTTTCTCTGGGAAGTTCTTCAACATGCGGCGTATAGTCCTGACCTATCGCCTGCGATTTTCACATTTTTGGACCTACTTAAAAATTCTCTGGGAAGTTCTTCAACATGCGGCGTATAGTCCTGACCTATCGCCTGCAATTTTCACATTTTTGGACCTACTCAAAAATCCTCTGGGAAGTTCTTCAACATGTGGCGTATAATCCTGACCTATCGCCTGCGATTTTCACATTTTTGGACCTACTCAAAAATTCTCTGGGAAGTTCTTCAACATGTGGCGTATAGTCCTGACCTATCGCCTGCGATTTTCACATTTTTAGACCTACTTAAAAATTCTCTGGGAAGTTCTTCAACATGCGGCGTATAGTCCTGACCTATCGCCTGCAATTTTCACATTTTTGGACCTACTCAAAAATCCCCTGGGAAGTTCTTCAATATGTGGCATATAGTCCTGACCTATCGCCTGAGATTTTCACATTTCTGGACCTACTCAAAAATTCTCTGGGAAGTTCTTCAACATGTGGCGTATAGTCCTGACCCATCGCCTGCGATTTTCACATCTTTGGACCTACTCAAAAATTCTCTGGGAAGTTCTTCAACATGTGGCGTATAGTCCTGACCTATCGCCTGCAATTTTCACATTTTTGGACCTACTCAAAAATTCTCTGGGAAGTTCTTCAACATGTGGCGTATAATCCTGACCTATCGCCTGCGATTTTCACATTTTTGGACCTACTCAAAAATTCTCTGGGAAGTTCTTCAACATGTGGCGTATAGTCCTGACCTATCGCCTGCGATTTTCACATTTTTGGACCTACTCAAAAATTCTCTGGGAAGTTCTTCAACATGTGGCGTATAGTCCTGACCTATCGCCTGCGATTTTCACATTTTTGGACCTACTCAAAAATTCTCTGGGAAGTTCTTCAACATGTGGCGTATAATCCTGACCTATCGCCTGAGATTTTCACATTTTTGGACCTACTCAAAAATTCTCTGGGAAGTTCTTCAACATGTGGCGTATAGTCCTGACCTATCGCCTGCGATTTTCACATTTTTGGACCTACTCAAAAATTCTCTGGGAAGTTCTTCAACATGTGGCGTATAGTCCTGACCTATCGCCTGTGATTTTCACATTTTTGGACCTACTCAAAAATTTCTCAAAGACAAACGCTTCACTTCGGATGATCAGGTGCGTGAAGCTGTAGATAACTGGTTGTAGCAGCAGCCTTGCCTCCTTCTATGCCGCGGGAATACAATGGCTTGTGCAACGATGGGACCACTGCCTAAATGCTGATGGCGATTATTTTTAGGTATGTCATAGTTTGAGTCTTTCAGGCAGAAAGTCTTACTACTTCTTGAGCACCCCTATAAATAACTTTTGCAAGATCCGACAAGGACGAACTTTCCGAAAGAGCCATGATGACAGTTGGTGCCAAAATTTCCTCGCTCTCCAAACATAAAGGTTCTCATAGCGACCGAGTTTCTCGAAAGCTACGGCAAAAGTAATTTCTTTTCCCTTCTCATCTCAGCAGCACTGACCATAAACCTGTCACTGGTGATAAGCGCTCCCTTTTAATCCCTGTTCCATATCCCTAAGCAATATGCGAAGAGCTAGTTACCCTGACACGGACGTCATGCCACTGGGTACAAACAAGTGACTCAAACATCTGTGGCTTTTTCTTTAGTTAGCCTTCATTGTTAATACTGGGTATTCAGTCAGAAAGGACTAGTGTCAATCATCCCCCTAAATGAGCACTTTGAATACCAAACCTAAGGGGAAAGCAACGCTTTCTGATTCACTCGTTCTAACCGCGTTTGGTCTATTTCTTAGATAGCGGATATATTCACTCAAACTGATTTCAACCCATTTTGCTAACACCCAGTTAATTTCTCCCAGACCGGTTAAATGGAAACGACGATTTCAACCCAAGGAAGAATGATTCTTGCAATTAAAAATTGAGAAATTTTCTGAATTCGTTGTTAACGTGCACACATTCTCCGCAGCAGCTATGATGAAGCACATAACAATTTTGTAAAAAGAACTGCGTCTCTTCTGTTCACAGGAAATGCAAAGACGATAGAAACCTGCAGAACTCGGTTGATTTTTTTTCTCTTGCAAGTTTTTGATGTTGCGGTTTTTACATAGAAATCATATAAAGTAAGAGGTAACCCAGCTAAACATGATTTAGAATTCATAGGTAACAGAAGGCGAGAACTGGTGACGGACTCTAATTACTTGCGTGGGATTATTAATGAAACAAGACAGCTGTGAAAAAAAGAGACAAAGCCTCAGAAACAGCAAACAAATGAAGTCACTTATTATATAAATAAAGACGACTCCACTCACAAAGAAGCTGGTCAAGGAACCAAACACTTGATATTCAATGTAGTATTTGTATTTACCAATTTTATGGCAGAAAGACTTTAAGTAAAGGACCGTTTAGGACGTCTGAAGCTTGTGACACATGAGAATGGTAAGAAGAATTTCGAGGAAATATAAACAGATGCAACATTTAATAAATGGCAAATTTCTCATTTTTAGCAAATCATCTTAGTCAACAACTGCTACAACCATTCCGAATCCACTACTGGAAGAAGGTCTCCCCAGTCTTTTCCATAACTCTCTGCCACGAACAACTCTCCTCCATGTCTCTCCGGTATGCCTTCGAATTTCATCCACATATCTCCCAAGCGGTCTTTTTCTGGGACTTTTCTTGTCCTTTGATATCCAGTTGTTTCAGTTCTCCAACGCTGGTCAATAGCAATATGTTCAACCCATTGCCACTTGATGGTCTTTAATTTAATCCTGATCTCATCAGTTCTTTCCGTTTTTCTGATCCATTACTGCCTTTTCCTATCTTTCTTGGTTAACAAAGCAAGCATCTCTCCGAGTTTCTTTCAGCTGATCACATCGTCTGGATATCGTTTTTAATTAAGGTTCATGTCTCTGATATGTATAAGTAAGAACTGGAAAATACAAAGATTAAACACCTATTTTATTTTAAGACATCAATAAATTCCCCTTGAATATTGTGCTATTTCTTCCAAATTTACTCCAATCAAGTTTTATAGTTAAGCTGCAGAGGAGCTTAAAGCATGACTCATATTCATCAAATTCTGAGTACCTATTCTGAAACTCTGATTTTATTTCCACCAGATGGGTTTGTAATTCTTCAAGGTCTGTGATCCCAATGATTTCAGGGTAGTTCATCAATGGGAACTATGTACAGTTTGCAATTACCAACCGCTCAATTCACATACCAGTTTAAGCCTTATTATCTGCACTTTCTTGAAAAAATCAGAAACGCTGTTGTTTTCCCCCGTAGTTGAAAGTTCAGTGGATTCAGATGACTTTTCCATCAATAAGAAAGTATAATCTTGTGCACACCTGAGTGGGTTCCTCTTGTTGTGTCTTTTCAAGCCTTTTAATTCCAAAAAGAAGCCCCTAAGTAAATATTTTCAAAACTGAAACTTCTTTCAAATGTCCCATTAGAGGGAGATGGTTTCGTTTGCGAAAAATATCGATTAGCAATTTTATTTAAAATAGCAATACAACCCCCGTGATGGCTCAATTAAAATCTTTACGGAACGTTTTAATCCAGTGAACTCTGTTCACATTTCATCTGTTCTGTCATTTTTGACAGAGGTAAATTCCCACTGTCTTTTAATTTCTTATAATTACACTGAAGAGCAATTGAATTAGAGACAGCTGGCGTTATGCAAATGTGGCGCTGTGGGCGGCCCTGTAAACGAAAACGATATGACGTATGCAGCGATCCGACAATATAAGGAGTGATGCGACGGGAATCAGTAAGAGTCGGACGCAGTATGGGTAAGACGAAGGATCTAAGCGCTTTTGATCGTGGGAGAATTGTCGGGGCCCGACGAATGGGTCACTCCATCTCGGAAGTCGTGCAGGCACTGGGATTTTCACAAGCCACTGTGTCACGGGTGCACCGTACGTACATCGAATCCGGTAAAACCATCCCTGCAAGGGCCAACTGCTGTGGACAACAGCGTGTGGATGAGCGGGATCATTGTCTGCTAGCTCGCATTGTAACAGCGGATAGACGAACCACAGCGCAAGAAATATGTGGACAATTTAACGCTGTTGCACAAAAACGTGTAAGCAGCCACGCCATCTAGAACCATCTCCTCGCTATGGGGTACAGAAGCCATCGTCCCTCGAGGGTACCGCTGCTGACCGCACATCACAGGGTACAAAGATTAGCATGGGTTCGGGAACATCGCCACTGGACCCTAATGTTGCCTGGACTGATGAGTCGAGATTTACGTTGGCACATGCGGATGGCAGGATACCAGTACGGCGCAAACCACTTGAAGCGATGGATCCTTCTTGCCAGCAGGGTACTCTTCAAGCTGGTGGGGATGGCGTTCTCGTCTGAGGACTGTTTACGTGGACTGAAATGGGACCCCTGGTACGTGTGACATCGTCCTTTACAGGTCAACGTTACCGGGATATCCTGGACGACCATTTTCTCCCGTTTGTGCGTCTTCAACATCCCACTGGGGACCTCATCCTGCAGCAAGACAATGCACCTTGCCATCGCTCCTGAATTGTATCCGAATGGTTGGATGAACACTCCACCGACGTGACCTTGCTTCCTTGGCCAGTTAGGTCACCTGGCCTTAATCGCATCGAGCACATCTGGGATGCCATCGAGAGAGATGTTCGAGGCTCTGGTCCGTATGGCTTTCCAACGCTTCCGGTGTCTTGTCGTGTCCATGCCGAGACGAATCGTCGCCGTCATCAGGGCGAAAGGTGGTGCTACACGTTACTAGACAGGTATCTCTAATTCAATTGCTCTTCAGTGTATAACACCTGTTATGCTCTTTCACGAAGAACTTCAAACTCTTTTTATTCCTGTGGGTTATCTAGTGCTCTGTTCCGGTATTCATCATGACGGCCGTTAAATTTGAAAAAACGACAAATTTTTATTTATGCTAGTGTGTAGGCTGTACTAGAAACACATGTAAGAAGTTCCACTTTTCTCCATTTCCTTGCGCGTTTAGTGTTTTTAAGTCACTTAAGGGGTGACTTCTACAGCATAAATAAATAAATAAAAGTGTCCTGCCTGAATATTCCAAAAAGAGCCGTTTTTTTTAAGGGGCCTCCCTTGGACTCTGCGCAAAGGGTTTCTTTTAACGAATAATAGCAAAGATCTAAACACTAATACTTTTCCTGGTTTGCTTTTTGGATTTATTATAAGCAAAGATTTGTGTTTCCACTCAAACACACAATTTATTAAAGCAAGTTTTTCTAATTTCTGCAATCTTTTTAAGAAACATTTATGAGAGAATTACACCAAAACAAGAGAGTAGCAGTAAAAGTTTAAAAGAGTAAATTAGAACACTTTTTCTTCTTCTGAAAAATATGTAACGTATGTTCTGTGCTAACAGTTGGGAGCATTTTTTGCATGACAATATCTTTTGCGGTAAATTTTTTTTTTTTTTTTTTGTCGCCTAAGTTCAAAGTCCTGATGGGGCTTTACCACCGAAACCATAATATAATGCGTCGTCTGCAGCTTTGACAGGAACCCAAATGGAGACTGAGACGTCGGAAATGCGGGGCATGTAAATGGGTTAAGAAGTAACCTTCTGTAGGTGGAGTCGTCTGCATCGGTTAGAACAAAAGAAATTCAAAACTTGGTTTTCCGCGAGTGTCGATAATCAGCCACGCCCGAACATAAAAGATTGGAACGCGACGCTCACTTTCCGAACTGCAGGGAAAACATCCTTTTAATGGCATCGAGTGGTGTTGAATTTCATCGTTTACGGGTGAATGAACCAGCAGAGCACTCCTTCCATTATTGATTGTTTCTTGTAATAATTAAAAGCTCGCTTTGTTGACTTTATTAATTGCATTCCTCTTCGGCTTACTCGAGGGCACTAAACAAACAGTTACAGGCATGATTCTTTTCCTCGTGGTAATTGATTATTCTCGTTGGCTTGCACAGAAGATGAGTCTTTGGAACAAGAATGGTAAAATACTATACAATCGTCTTCTGTTGAATTAGCATACTTTCTCATTCTCAACTTTCTTTTTTAACTGAATTCCGTTTTTTTTTTTTTACCTTAGAAAATATGGTGTTTGGTACGCTTATCACGTTTTAAAGAAATTTGCTGCCTGAGAGAATAACTAAGCTGAAGTCTGCCTCTCGTCTTAAAGCCCCTCCCATCTAGCTCTCTAAAGAAAAATGCAGTAATTCAGTATTTTTATGTTAAGTTTACCCCTATTAATTTTCTTTTGTAAGAGTATTTCCAAATTCCAATAAAACTAGTCGAAAACAAAAGTAAAAATCCAAATCACTCAAACATCAGTCTCAATTTCTGCAGACGTAAAAAAAAGTTAACTTTTTTTTCTTGTTTTTAGGTTAAAAGACTTGAGAGCAATTCTGTCGGCTATAAGCAGTCGCCCGTCTCGAATTTAGGGGCGCTAATTCCAAGAAAGGGAGAGTCAGTCTCGAAAGACAACCAAACCCCCACCCCATATCTCATCCGGGACTCCAGCTAGGGTCCATTCGGCCGAACTGTCAGAAGGCAGGGCTTAGACCACAATGCTAGCGAGCAGTCATCAGATTTTTTGAACAGTCATTTTCAGAATTTATGTTACGTAATATACACCAAGTGATCACTGAATTATGACCACCCTATCAAAAGTGGTTTAAAAAAAAATCCGAGAGGGCACGATAAGTCGACCGACGTAAGCATATATAAGGTGTGAGTGGGGCAGTGAGTAGTAAAATTCGGAGCGTGATGGGTTAACGGAAGGAATTATCGGAATTTGAGGATGGACAAATTGTGGGAGCTCGGAGAGCGGGTGCCTCGTTTTCCCAAACCGCTGAACTGGCGGGTTGACTACTGAACTGGCGGGTTAACTGCTGAACTGGCGGGTTGACTACTGAACTGGCGGGTTAACTGCTGAACTGGCGGGTTGATCGCTGAACTGGTGCATTAACTGCTGAACTGGCAGGTTGATCGCTGAACTGGCGTGTTGATCGCTGAACTGGCGGGTTGACTGCTGAACTGGTGGGTTAACTGCTGAACTGGCGGATTGACTGCTGAACTGGCGTGTTGATCGCTGAACTGGCGGGTTGACTGCTGAACTGGTGGGTTAACTGCTGAACTGGCGGGTTGACTGCTGAACTGGTGGGTTGATCGCTGAACTGGCGGGTTGACTGCTGAACTGGTGGGTTAACTGCTGAACTGGCGTGTTGATCGCTGAACTGGCGGGTTGATAGCTGAACTGGCGGGTTGACTGCTGAACTGGTGGGTTAACTGCTGAACTGGCGGATTGACTGCTGAAATGGCGGGTTGATCGCTGAACTGGCGGGTTAACTGCTGAACTGGTTGGTTAACTGCTGAACTGGTGGGTTAACTGCTGAACTGGCAGATTGACTGCTGAACTGGCGGTTTGATCGCTGAACTGGCGGGTTGACTGCTGAACTGGTGGGTTAACTGCTAAACTGGCGGGTCGATCGCTGAACTGGCGGGTTGACTGCTGAACTGGCGGGTTAATCGCTGAAATGGCGGGTTGATCGCTGAACTGGCGTGTTGACTGATGAACTGGTGGGTTAACTGCTGAACTGGCGTGTTGATCGCTGAACTGGCGGGTTGATAGCTGAACTGGCGGGTTGACTGCTGAACTGGCGGGTTAACTGCTGAACTGGCGGATTAACTGCTGAACTGGCGGGTTGGTCGCTGAACTGGCGGGTTAACTGCTGAACTGCCGGATTGACTGCTGAAATGGCGGGTTAATCGCTGAAATGGCGGGTTGACTGATGAACTGGCGGGTTGATCGCTGAACTGGCGGGTTAACTGCTGAACTGCCGGATTGACTGCTGAAATGGCGGGTTAATCGCTGAAATGGCGGGTTGACTGATGAACTGGCGGGTTGACTGATGAACTCGCGGTTTGATCACTGAACTGGTGGGTTGACTGCTGAACTGGCGGGTCGATCGCTGAACTGGCGGGTTGATAGCTGAACTGGCGGGTTGACTGCTGAACTGGTGGGTTAACTGCTGAACTGGCGGATTGACTGCTGAAATGGCGGGTTGATCGCTGAACTGGCGGGTTAACTGCTGAACTGGTTGGTTAACTGCTGAACTGGTGGGTTAACTGCTGAACTGGCAGATTGACTGCTGAACTGGCGGTTTGATCGCTGAAATGGCGGGTTGACTGATGAACTGGCGGGTTGACTGATGAACTCGCGGTTTGATCACTGAACTGGTGGGTTGACTGCTGAACTGGCGGGTCGATCGCTGAACTGGCGGGTCGATCGCCGAACTGGCGGGTTGACTGCTGAACTGGCGGGTTACTCACGAACCGACGTAGTTAAAGTGTATCAGGACTGGCGTAAACATGGTCAAACAACATCCCGGAGACAAAACTACACAGAACAGAGAAAAGTTGATGTGAGAGGTGTGCGCCGGTTCTCAGGACTCGTACAGGACAGCAGACGCAGTACTGTTCAACAGTTGACTACCCAAAACAACAGAGGTCAACCCGGAACAGTATCTCTCGTGATCATGCATCGCGCGTATGGGCAATAACAGCAAATGACCTAGTGATATCCTCTCATAAAAGAGATCAACTCGGAAGAGTGGGCTACAACAGCAGACGAACCCGACGACATTTTGCCCTAACCACGGTTCATCGGCGCAAAAGATTCGCCTGGTGCAAAGATCATGCAAACTCGACCTCGGATGACTGGAAAAAAGTGAGTTGGTCTGATGATTAACGTTTTTTATTCCACTCCGTTGATTGTCATGTGCGTATTTGGCGCAAACAACATGAGGCACTCGATCTATCCTGCATGGTCACCACAGTGCAAACCGGAGGAGGCGGTTGTATAGTGTGGGATATGTTTACCTGGCAGGAACTTGGACACCTGGTGCATGTGGAACAACGTATGACTGGTGCCCACTATCGCGAATTGCTTGCTACTCTCTACATCCAGTAGTGTTGCACTCTTTTCAAAATGGCGACGGTGTCCTCTAAGATGACATCTTGCCGAGCCACAGATCCAATGTTATGCAGGAATGGTTTGAGGAACACAGTTCAGACTTCCAGTGTATTGATTGGCCTCCGAACTCCACCGATATCAATCCCGTACAGCACTTGTGGGACACTGTAGAACGCAATGTCAGGAGTCTGCATACACCAATCACCTCCATACGCGCATTGAAGGCCGCATTACATGCAATTTGGTTAGCCATACCTGCCAACTGCTTCCGGTGAATCGATGCCACGTCGGATAGATGCTGGACTGAGGTCGAAAGGAGGACCTACGCAGCATTAGATAGGTGGCCATACTTCAGTGATCACTCAGTATAGTAAAACATGTTTCGAGACACATAAAATTCAGAAACAGCACGGCCTTAAATGAGGAAACTCCAGTAGGCCTAAGCTCGAACGTTTAAGTCTGTTCCAGATGTGAAATTTCTGAACCTTCGAAGTTCTGCCCGAACACGAACTTTCAAACTCAAACCATATCCCGAACTCGAAACCGGGCTTAGCTCACACTTACGAATTCTGCTTTCCTGTTTGTTCCTATTGCATTATTGCATAAAGTGTTAAACATTATCAGTAGCGGAGTGCTTTGCAGTGCGAATGTTAATAAAATACACTCTCGAAAGTCGAGTACAAGTCGGACAAAGTTTTCGGAATGTAGAACGCAGAGCCGTCCCGGTAGCGCAGATGTCTAAGCGATGGCTTCTGATTATTCGTCCGAGATGGGTCCGGGTTCGAATCTCGGTGAGGCATAGATATTGTCTTTTCCTTACGGCATTGGCTCTCTCCCTTCCCTGGAGTCAGTGTACCTAAATTAGGAACGGGCGACTGCTTATAGCCCATTGAAATTCGCACGGTGGTTGTTAAACCCTCGATAAGAGAAGGAAGAAGGAGAATGCAGAAACAAAAGAGAAATTTCGGGATACAGAAGATACTTCCTTTTAGAATATTTTTTATTCGAGAGATCACAATCACCATTCCCAAATTTTGTATATTTTGTTCCGATTCGCTCCAGCCATAATGGCATTTGCATTCAAGAATTAAGAACTTATTTTTTATAATGATTTCCGACTGTAGTGCAATAATGCATGTGTTACGGTTATTCATAAATTTGTGCGTTTTTCGCTACGCATATTTGGAAGGCTAATGTGTCACCATGTTGAATTTGTATATATTTGTATGAACTACTGATAGGAAGTATGATATCCACTGTGTTCGTACAAGTATGTGAGTCGTGTTTCAAAATGTTGGAACGTTTCACAATGTGTAAGTTTTTTTTATATGGGGTTCAACGACCACCGTGAGCAACTCAATGGGTTATAAGCAGTCGTCCGTCCCTAATTTAGGGTCACTGGCTCCAGGGAAGGAAGAGAGCCAGCGCCAGTAAGACAAACGCAACATCCATGCCTCACCGGCATTCGAACCTAGACCCATCTCGAACGAATCGTAATAAGCCAGCGCTTAGGCCACTGTGCCACCGGTGCGGGCCTTTTCAGAAGTTCCAACACGGTGACATGAGTCCCGAAAGTAAGCAACGATCTGGTTTCAGATATATGTTGATAGCAAACGTCTGTGGCAGGCTGTGAAAACTGTTCCATAGACAAGCAATCGCAGTCTTGCGCTCATCGGCCAATAGTTTGGCACGTTCAACGCATCGGTAAAATCGTCTGTAGATTGCGTAGTGTTCTGCATGAACTACTAACTGAGCAATCCAATCGTTTTCAGGAAAAGTGTGGGAAACTTCTCGTGAATCCAGTGAACCACTGTTTCGTCGAACGAATTGTCTCGTAGTGAGAGCAAAAACGCGTCTATTTCAACAAGCCGAACACCCGAAGAAGTAGCTTTGCCGAAGACAAAACTTCCTGTCCTAAAGAGTGGACGATTAGAAACGAAGCAATATCTTGCATTTTGTGTGTTTTGAGTGGTGTGGCATTAACGCCGATCTCTACCCAACATAAGTGGAGAGAGAGCTCTCTGATGGGTGATATTTCCAAGATTAATGAAGACTGGTAAACAGACAGAATGTTCCACCAAGACAAGGTAAAACTTGATACCGTTGTTCGATCCGGAGAAATGCCATGCTACTAGGCATACCTACGTGCTTCATTCACGCTCACAGTCGAATCCGAACCTAACAGCTTTAGAATAATTTTCATGGAGTAAGAAGTTTAGAACATTAGAGGAAATCGAAGCAAATGTACGGATATTTCTCCTCTAAGAGGACTAAGAACATTATTCATGAATTTGTCGGCAGACAGCGACAAACCGTTGAAAATAGTGGTTTGTGTTTCACCGAAGAACGTTCGTTATTTGTAATAATCGTTTCTCAAATGTTCACTAAAACGCGCAGGCTAAAGAGAATCTTGATAGTTGCTAAAAAATTAAAATGTAAGGATGTAATGCTTACAACAGAACTATATAGTTTTTGTACGCTAGCTAACTCGGGCAAATACACTGAGTTGGCTTTGAATTAGGAGCACCCACAGTTTTACATATTCCGAATGATAACAAAGTACCACGTGATGTCAACGTCACGCCCGGCCGTTATAAATTGTTCACACCTATTTTCTGCACGTAATCCATTTTCATTATGTTCTTTGCATTGCACTGAAGTCTTCGTGCGAGCTCCGGGTCTTGCAGTTATTTTTAAACAGGTTGCCCTATCGTACTCAACGTTTTCTTTTCAGAACACACTGCAAGTGATATTTGATCTAGCCAAGACTCTTCTGGGATTTCTACTTGTTGCTTTGCAAAGGACAGCTCTCAAGAGTAAGATACCCAAGACAAAAGCAGTACCAGTCAAGTCTATACAGGGATTTCCACTTGTTGCTTTGCAAAGGTCAGTTCTCAAGCGTAAGATACCCAAGTCTAAAACAGTGCTAGCCAAGTCTATGCAGGGATTTTTACCTGTTTCTTTGCAAAGTGCAGCTCTCAAGCGAAAGATACTCAAGGCAGTGTTAGTCACGTCTATTCAGGGACTTGTTGCTTTGCAAAGGGCAGCTCTCAAGAGTAAGATACCCAAGACAAAAGCAGTACCAGTCAAGTCTATACAGGGATTTCCACTTGTTGCTTTGCAAAGGTCAGTTCTCAAGCGTAAGATACCCAAGTCTAAAACAGTGCTAGCCAAGTCTATGCAGGGATTTCTACCTGTTTCTTTGCAAAGTGCAGCTCTCAAGCGAAAGATACTCAAGGCAGTGTTAGTCACGTCTATTCAGGGACTTGTTGCTTTGCAAAGGGCAGCTCTCAAGAGTAAGATACCCAAGACAAAAGCAGTACCAGTCAAGTCTATACAGGGATTTCCACTTGTTGCTTTGCAAAGGACAGCTCTCAAGAGTAAGATACCCAAGACAAAAGCAGTACCAGTCAAGTCTATACAGGGATTTCCACTTGTTGCTGTGCAAAGGTCAGTTCTCAAGCGTAAGATACCCAAGTCTAAAACAGTGCTAGCCAAGTCTATGGAGGGATTTCTACCTGTTTCTTTGCAAAGTGCAGCTCTCAAGCGAAAGATACTCAAGGCAGTGTTAGTCACGTCTATTCAGGGACTTGTTGCTTTGCAAAAGGGCAGCTCTCAAGCGTACGATACCCAAGGCAAAAGCAGTGCTTCTGTTTTTACCTCGACATTACAGTTGTTTATCACAGATTATTCTTAGCTTATTTATCAACTGCTATGGTACTATTCTTAGCTTATTTATCTACTGCTATGCAGAGACGTGGACTTTAACTAAAAGAGACATACAAAGGCTGCAGACAACTCAAAGCAGCATGGAGAAGTGCATGCTTGGTGTAACCAGGAGAGATAAGAAGAGGAACTCGTGGATCCTAAAAATGACAAGAGTGGAAGACATCATGATCAGAGTTAAATCCCTGAATTGGCAATGGGCTGGACATACTGCCCGAAGGACAGACCATCGATGGACAGCCGAAATTTTAGATTGGATACCAAAGGACAGGAAAAGACCCAGAAGAAGACCACATGGGAGATGGGTGGATGAAATTCGAAAGTATGCAGGAGTGACACGGAGGAGACTGGCACAAGACAGACCGTTGTGGAGGAAACTTGGGAAGACCTTCGTCCATCAGTGGATTGATAATGGTTGACAATGATGATGATGATGATGATGGTACGTATACTGTGGCTTTTCTGGAGTGTAACTTCATCGTAGTAATACAAATAAATGTTCTTTTCAGAACACTCCCAAGCTCATTAAGAAGGATTTTTTAAAGCTACGTTATTTAAGAGATTTATTATATATTTCACTAAACAATAATACAAAATGAAAACGGCCACTTCTCAGAGCATAGCATTGCAATCAAGAAAAATAAAAAATGGCCCTTTTCTTGGATCAAGTACTTACAGCCATAGAATAAACAACCCTTTTAAGAGAATTTTTATAAATTACTACTCACTAACATATATAGACAACTCTTGTAAATATTAAATAACTTTACAGACTACATACATCTCATGCAAGAGAATTTATTTCGCTGAATAAAAATGCAATATGAAAACGGCCCTTTCAGGGCTTTTTCATTGCAACCAAGAGGAAATAAAAAAGGTTACCCTTTTCAGGACATAAGCATTGTGTTAAAATAAAATAAAATGAACCGTTTTGGGGAACATGCATTTAAAATTTAATTAACAACTTAAATAAATCAATGTTTTGGCTCCTATGACTAACCACACAAGAAAGCCTCCATAACTAACTCAACTAAATAAATAAATAATGATTAATTTAAGCACTTACAGCCAAGGTAAAAATACCATATTAAGAACATTTTTATAAATACTTTAAATGAAGACAGCTAGATTCAATAGTTATATAACTTCAATCGTAATACAGTAAATAAAATTCAATAGTTATATAACTTGAATCCTAATAAATCAAACTGGATTTCTTCTGCCACAGTATTTGTACATCGCCTTTCTAGAAATATTACAAAATAATTCAATCTCATTTCATTAAAAATGTAATATAAAAACAGCCCTTTTCAGGGCATATACGCTGCAATCAAGAGAAAATGAAAAATGGCTATTGCAGGTCATAAGCATTATTTTCAAAGAAAAAGAAAAATGGCCCATTTAAGGCCACATTTATTTAAAATTTACTAATGTCAACTGAAATCACATCAATGTACCTCAAACATAATAAAATGTATTTAACACAGTTGCTTGGACCTTAAGGTTATCTACGTGAGAAAGCCTACCTTACTAACTAAATAAATATTTGATTCATAAAAATTTTAATATGTAAGACCTTTTATAAAGTAATAAACAACAAACTAAACTGTAAGAGCAAGACGCTTCATTATATCTAATAGTGATACTCCATCTCGTATGCAAAAAATATAGAACAAGAAGTTGTATGTTGAAGAAAGCCTTTTCCTGCCTTAAGGTATTTAATCTATAAAAATTTAGGGTGAGTGTAACTAACAAGAAAACTGACGTTGTAAGCAATAATCTGATAGCGCATTAAAAATAAAGAATAAAATAAAAACTTTTCGGGGAAGTGTAAGGAAAACAGAAACGACCTTTTCAGGGCATTTTTATATAAATGTATTCGCAACTAAATACAGAATAAACTAAATCTATTGCTTGGCCATTACATATTAACCAAAAAAAAACCTGCAAATACAAAATCCTAAAATCAAATACAACATATATTCATTATGAACTCCTCGGAATTCATTAATTAATTTACTAAATCTTAAAAAAGAGCGAGGCGCCGTAAAGAAATTTAATTTAAATAAGTGATACCCTGACTGACTGAATTGAACAAGTCAAACGCCACACTAAATAGGTAAATAAAATAATGTCTCCCATGCATTAATACATTAAGACAATCCAACCTAATTACCAGCCTGCCATCGATCATATAAATTCAATCAAGTCAGATCAATTAAAAGCCATGTTTTCTTGGTGTCAGATCAGAGCTGCTTCACATTCTTAGCATTTACCCTAAGGCAACGTATTTACTCTCCAAACTCTAATATTTCATAACTTTTAAGTGTCCATCTTTCCTGCGTGTATCTCAACATCTGGTCATTCTTCCTTTCAAGGGTGGTTGGACCTATGGCGTCACGCCTTTCCCGTCCGTCAAGACACGGCGGAGTTTGCATCATCATCATCATCATTGTCAACCATTATCAATCCACTGCTGGACGAAGGTCTCCCCAAGTTTCCTCCACAACGGTCTGTCTTGTGCCAGTCTCCTCCATGTCACTCCCGCATACTTTCGAATTTCATCCACCCATCTTCCATCTTTTGAGGAAACCAGTAATCGAAGACGTCTATCGATATTACTGAAGCTTCGCTTCAGAATATTGAATCTTCGATTCTCGATCCGTGATCTGTACGTAATCAGTAAACGTTTGCTTGTAATGCGAAAACGTGGCGACACACGCCGATTTGACAGCGACCAGATAATTGGGGCTCAGAGGGAAGGTGCCATTATTTCGGGAACAGCTAAGCATGCACAGACATCCAGTAGAAGGGCTCACATTGCTTAGACACGCGCTGCTGATCCTAGTGGTGAGCGCCGGTTGTCACAATTGAATCTCAGTAACGACGTGCAATAGTTACCCAGCTCATCCACCAGTATAACAGTGGCTGTGCAGTTCGACCTGTTTCTACATGCACCGTGCGCCGCACCTTGCTTCACCTGGGGTTCCACAACCGCAGACTACCGGTACCAATGATGTTCTCAGTCATCGCAAACAACGGTTCGCATGAACCAAATAACGTCTGCAGTATACTCTCGACAAATGGAAGAATGGCAGCTGGAGTGATGAGTTCCGCTTCCTGTTGAACCATGGTGATGGCCAGGTTCGCATATCGCGTAAACAGGATGAAGCCCTATTCCCTGTTTGCACAATTGGTGTTCAACAGACCAGTGAAGGTGGTGTTCTGGCCTGGGATGCTTTTTCCTGGCAAGCCGTAGGTCCGTTGGTTATCATCCCACAAATACTGAATGGTTGGCCCTACGGTGACCTTTAGCTGTTCATCTCCATCCATATCTGCAGGAGGTTTACCCTAAACACAGTGTCGTCTTTCAAAAGGACAGCGCACTGTGTCATAGGGCTCGAACAACTACTGTGTGTTTGGAGGAACACGACAACGAATTCGGCACATTGTCTTGGCCCCCTAACTTCCGTGACTGTAACCCAATTGATCATTTATGGGATATGCGAGAATGAGTGTGAGAACTGCTAATCCTCCTTCAGGGAATGAGCGAGGACTGACGGAGCTGCTGCAGCGGACATGGATCAAGTTGCGCGTGGAAGACGTTAGGCACCTTCTAGAATCCGCTCTTACGCGTCTGCGAGCCATGATGGCACAGAAAGGTGGACCAAGCGTTATTACGTAGAAGTTCCTAATGAAAAGTTAACTCGTAGGTAATTTGGCGTAATCGTTTGGCAGTACGAACCAACCAGTCTCAGCCCACGAAAGGCATAAGGAGAGGTTAGTGAGATGAATCGCGATGACTCTCTTAATAACTAAGAACATGTTATTTTTGCCCCCTTAATATCCAAAAATTATTTTTAAAGTTATTTTTATAATTTTTTCCGTATCTTAGAGGAGCTCGTAGTCTTTTGGTTTTGAAAACGTAAAATTTCTCAACCCGTTGGCATGGCATGGTTGCATAAAGCGCGTTGTGAAAACATAAGTTTGTCCGTGACTGGCATCGAACCCATGTCCCCTCACTCCGAAGTAAGTCGCTCTTCCAACTGAACTACGCCGACAGAATGTCTTACAGCAGATTTGTCGTCTTGGCACATGTTTTCACCTCTGTTATGCGTCACAACGTAGCTGTGCGGTAAGCAGCGTGCTTGTTGTTCAAATACTGCAGCAGATCATCCATTTCGCTGTTATCCTGATTTTCCGCGAATGCGACATGAATGCTTGGACCGATCTGTGGAGGTGTTGGACCATTTCCGGCAATTGCGCTGTGGACCATGGAAGGCATAGCTGGATCAACGTAAGTGAATGGCAATGATACTAAGACGGGGAAAACAAGGGGAAACCAGCTTATATTAATCCCTAAGAAACACAGCTGGTGAGTATGATGTCCAACTTTCGTCACAGATTTATTGATTTTTAAATCTACGGTAGAAATTTGTTTAGTGCAGACTGAACGTTTTCAAAGGAAAAATTACGAAACAGTTGTAATGTCGAAAACAAAATTATGAAATCCTATTTTTTTCCCCTTAACTTCAGCAGCACTTCTGAAATCAAACTTCCAGCGACCTTGGTGATGAATGGCTATCGATGTTTTAGTATTCACCTGGCACTTCGCCATTCTGTCCCTCCCCCTTCCTTTCTTGCTGCAATTCACGCATTACATCATTACTGTATCGATGCTGGTATGGGTTGTCGAATTATTCCTCTTCACTTCACCATTTTTTTATTGTTTTGCTCTGGATATAAGACGCTTGCAGTGTTATTTCTCTTTATTTTGTACTGCGACCTTGCCCAGAGCGGCAGCACGCCCCAAAACATACGACTATCACGCGAAAGGAGACATTTCTTGGCTGACGACGTTGTCCATCCTCAGGGCATCTTGTCGCCTTATCATGACCTTTCTCCGGAGCGTTCCATGCCTCAAATGTAACGTACTTGTTTTTCAGTGGCACATTTTGCTGCAAGCACGCTATGACTTTATTTCTTAACTTTCGAAACGTTCTCAAAGTCACTTATCAATGACAAAAATCGCAAGATATAATGGGATCTTCAATTTACATCGTACTTTAGTGACCGTCTGCCTCTTCGTTATCGATTTATCCTGTAATCCATCGATGGCACAAGGAGTTATGAGTTGGAGTTAACCCACCGAAGAACTGAATTCTGATGCGCATGTCTGTCACCATCTCCATTAAAGACATGTGGGACCACTCATATACCTCCCCCCCCCAGTAGCAGTTTTTGCAAATGGCTGAAGAAGAGAGATTGAATAAGGGCAGGCGCGTAACAGGAAATTATTTCTGGAGGGGGTTATGATATCGATAAAAGATACACAGAAGAGCCAAAATATTACGACCACCTGCTAAATATGATTTTGGTCTTTCATGTGCCGCTAAAACAACTGTTCAGCGGTGAGGCATGAACGCTACACTTCAAAAGGTTTCGTGTGGTATCTGGTACCATCACGTTGCCAGCAGATCCTTTAACTCTTGTAAATTACGTGATTGAGCCGCAGTAAATCAGATTTGATGTTCCAATCCAAACCATAGATACGCAATCGGATTGATGTCTTGCGAAGTTGGAGGTCAGGACAATAGCTGGAAGTCTTCCTCATGTTCCGTGAACCATTCTCGAATAGTCACGGCTGTGTGGCATGGCGCATAATCTTGATGAAAGAAGGCACTACTAAAAGGGGAATATTGTTGCCAGGAAATGATGTACCTGGTAAGCAATGATGTTTAGGTAAGTGGTAGACGTCATAGTTTCCTGCACATCAATGACTGGACCCAAGGTTTTCCAGCAGAACATTGCCCACACTTCTTTCACCAGCGTTTTTTCGTCCCACGGTGCATTCACGTACCGACACTTTCCCAGGTAAAAGACGCAAATGTATACATACTGCAACAGGAAACGATATTCGTCCGACCAGACAGCCTTCTTCCAATCATTCGAGGTCCAGTTTTGATGCTGGAGTTAATTCTTTCTCCAAACTATATCATACAATAAATTTAATAAGATAAAGCACAGATCGAAGTAATTACAAACAATTTCAAAGACGTGGAGACAATGCAAATAGACGATGACATCGCTCTGTCCACGTTATTTTTTATAAACAACGCATAGCAACTGTAAAATTGTTCATCCGACTCCGCTGGGATCGAACCGCAGAACTCTCGATAACTCGGCTGGTTATACATTTGCGTATAACTAGCCGAGTTACCGAGAGTTCTGCGGTTCGATCCCAGCGGAGTCGGATGAACAATTTTACAGTTGCTATGCGTTGTTTATTAAAATAACGTGGGCAGGGCGATGTCATCGTCCATTTAATTACAATCAACTGAAGTTTTGCTGAGAGCGCTACTGTTTAAAAGTACATGAGGTTTAGAAATAATTTCATAGTACATCCTAATGGACCAGGTAAATGAAAATGACATGGTGTTTGAAACTAATATTATTTAAACAAAATGTTACTTCTGTGAGACTTCAACCATAAGGAGTAAATATGAAAGACAAGTTTTCAAATTAAAAAAAAAAAGCATATTTAATGCCTCAATTTGTAACACATTCATTTTAACTGAAACTAGTCAACCATTCCGTATTCTTTTCTTCTCACTTTTGCAGTAATCTTTGGTCTGAAGCAAGCCTTCCCAGTTTTTTTTTTATTTCGGGTTTCTGCTCCGACGAATGAGAGGAGGGAAATGTTTGGGGAAATTACATATAGTATTCATAACTGTAGCACTTGATATAAACTAAATGAAGTCACAAGCAGCAAGAGAGCACGCTTTTCCTTGCAACGAAGTGACAGAAAACTAAGCCAAGGGATTGCCCTCGCGTAGCCAAACGGCACACTTTTGACCTTTAAGAACGACGCTAAGTTACCCATGCTCATTTACGTCTCAGAAAGGACACAGTGATGCTAAATTTGTTCGAAAGTGCTCCTCCTGCTTCGAAAATGCTTGAATGTTGATAAATGCAAGGAAGTAAGAGAAGTAAGAAAGTAAGTTTCCTTAACTATGCGATCAATCAAATTTTGATCGCATAGTTAAGGACTCTAACAAAAGAAACTTGAAAAGTAAAGGCAATTTTTGAATTAAAGTGACACTTCAGTTATCAGTAGCTAACATTAACGCATCAAAACGGTAGTTGGAAGTGATGCGACCTGCATCGCGCTTGCTACACGTCAGTATGTCTCCAGTGAGAGTGCAAACGTGGAAGCTTCCAATTCACCTTGCATGGCTGTTGAAGACAGTGTTGTAATAAATTTTGTCTAGGGAGAAGGTGTCAAGACCTCTAAAATTTTCAGAATGGTGCCATAGTACAGAAATAAGTGTAAGAATAAGAGAAAGGTCTACGAATGTATAAAAGGAATTAAATCTTGCAAAACAAGTATGACTGACGAAGATCGATTAGGGCGCCGATCATCGTCGTGTGCTCGTGACCACGTCGATGGTGTGGATTCTCTCAATGAAGAAGACAGACGGATTCCTTGACAGATTTCTGTCTAGTGTGGCTGATGCGTTACATATCAGTCATGGCTCTGTCTATGGAATAGTGTATGGCGACGTAAGAAACCGGAAACTCATTCTAAAAAAACATGTATGCAAACATAAAACATGAAAACATGAATGAAAACATAAGACTCGTGAAAACACAAAGCATGAAAACTCATGAAAACATGAAACATAAAACGTGAAAACACAAAGCATGAAAACTCATGAAAACATGAAACATAAAACGTGAAAACACAAAGCATGAAAACTCATGAAAACATGAAACATAAAACATGAAAACATGAATGAAAACAAAAACATAAAGAACATGAAAATATGAAACATAGGACATGAAAACATAAAACATGAAAACATGAAATTCATTATAAAAAACATTTACTCATTCACATGAATGAAAGAGTTCTTATTCTGGAACCTCATTTCTCATTCTCTCTCATTCATGAAGATAAACGGATTCACGAAAGACGTCTAGTGTGACTGATGCGTTAGACATCAGTCATGGCTCTGTCTATGGAATAGTGTATGGCGACGTAAGAAACCGGAAACTCATTCTAAAAAAGCATGTATGCAAACATAAAACATGAAAACATGAATGAAAACATAAGACTCATGAAAACACAAAGCATGGAAACTCATGAAAACATGAAACATAAAACATGAAAACAAAACATGAATGAAAACATAAAAACAAAAAAAAACATGAAACATAAGACATGAAAACATGAAAGAAAACATAAAACATGAAAAGATAAAACATGAAAACATGAAACTCATTCTAAGAAACATTTACTCATTCTAAAGAATGAATGAGTTCTCATTCTGGAAACTCATTTCTCATTCTTTCTCATTCAAGAAGATAGACGGATTCCTCGACAAATTTCTGTGTAGTGTGACTGATGCGTTAGACATCAGTCATGGCTCTGCCTATGGAATGGTGTATGACGACGTAAGAGGCCGGAAACAGTGTACCAGGTGAGTCACGACGTAAGAGGCCGGAAACAGTGTACCAGGTGAGTCACGAAACAGCTGACCGATCAGCAAAAACTACAATGTGAGTAGATTTCGAGCTAGTTTTTGTAGCATTATGAAGAAGATTCAGGGTTTGTGGAAAGGATTCCCATTGTAGACGAGACCTGAAAGCAGATCGGATTCACGCCCTCTCACTCCGGAGTAAGTTGCTCACCCAACTAAGCTACACGGACGGAATGTATCGCTGCAGATTTGCCATTTTGACACGTGCTCTGTAGGATGTTACAAGTCTTGCTAACCTGTTTTGGAGTACCCATTAAATTATTTTGGAGCAAACTGGCTACAGTGCAACATATTCAGCAATGCTTCAACACAAACTGAAGCTTATAATTCGCAACCAAAAAAGAGGATTGTTATCATAAACTATTATTTTGCCTTATGACAATGTTGCACATTTACATTCAAAACCTCAAGTTTGAGACTCTTCCACATTCACCTTACAGCTCGAACTTCGTACCACGTGATTTTCATCTGTTCGGTCCGCTTAAAAGGAATCACTACGTGTTCGATGATTCAGCAGTGGTGAAGAGGTGAATGAGCGAGTTATACTTAGCTACCGGGACAGCCAAAAACCTTCTTCTCCAATACGATCAGGAAGCTTGTAGAAAATTACCAAAAAACGTTGTGGAGCTAGAGAGGAACTACGTTGACGAATAATGCTACAGTTATGTAGGCTCCAGTTTGTTTTTTGGATAAATAGAACGAAATTGGCTTTTCCTTTTTGATGCACCCTTGTTTCTTATAATTTTCAAAGATTTTTTTACTTTCGTTTGATTTTTCTTAGTTTATTAAAATATTTTGGGATATATCAGGTATAGCACCTACTCCTTTACACGAACCGTCCCTGATACCTCTTTCACATACGAAAAAAATTGGGGTATATAAGTAGTCACTTAAAGGGGGCTCTGCAGCAGGTCCTCATTTATGCCACCACTTGTATGTCACCACGAACTCCTACTATGAAGAACACGAGGCAATTAGCCTAAGAGTATCATAAAATTATAAAGTGACTGTTAACTCGGCGTTGGTCGCGCTATGAGCATTTGTCTCACTCTTTGCATATGAGGAGCACCTTTTATTTGGAAGTGACTCTGGTGGCACAACCCGTGCTCAAACTGACTTTTAAAATCTTCTCAACAATCTGCTATCAGTTCCGATAAGGATTGGTGCGTCTTTGACCTTCACACAGTGTGATCTTTGTCTCCGTGTACTGCGTGTGAACATTTCTCTCATTAAGCAACGGCTGGCACTTGCGTCACGAGAGAGCTTTTCTCATCAATCGACCATTGGCGCTTGTGTTCCGCATTTTTATAGATAACGCGATGATACGAGTTCGTTTTTCTCCTGATCTGATTTGTAACCTACATATTAACTATATTTCAAACAGAGGGAGAATTCTGAAGTGTTATTATTAAGTACACTACTTAAAATAGCTGAAAAAGGTAGTGAGAAAAAAAAACTCTCACGCGCTACCACTGGCGTTGTTTAACGTATACCGACCAACGACGTGTTAAGGTAGACTGACCCAAACACAATAAGTCTTAGCATAAAAAAGATGTGAGCATTTATAAACGAAGAGAAGTCACGATGTCTTAGCAGCAATCAGTAGGGCTTTTGTTTAGCAAGCAGTTATAATAATGGTAACACGATACTGAGTTTTCGGTAGAATAACACTTCCCTCGACAATTCTTAAATCTATACGAATAGGTATCACTAAGCTGTTTTCTGAAATTAAGAGATGTGCTCAAACCAAGATCTTCCAAATCAGATTTAGTGAGTATGTTGGATTTCACTTATTTTTGATAATATTTAAGCCTTGTGGCTTCCTCACAAAGGTACCATGAAGATTATATCCACTTAATACAACGGCTGTTCCATAAAAACTAAGAGTAAAATCACACAAAATGAAGAAATTCAGGTACAGCAAAACATTTGTTATTTTTTTCTCAAAGTATCTTCCCTCGAATGATATGCAACGGTCGCATAGTTCAGTTCACTTTTCAAAGCATGTGGCGAAAGCATTTTGTGGAAGCTGCATTAGCGTCCCCTGTACAGCTTGAATAACGTCAGCATGCGTGTTGAATGTTGCGCCACGGAAATTCTTCAGTGATGGAGACAACCAGAAATCTCACGGGGCGAGATCAGGACTGCAGGCAGACTGTCGCATGATTTCAATACTGCATTTCGTAAGAAATTGTTGAACACAAGCAGCCACATGTGGGCGGGTGTTATCATGGTGTAGGGTCCATTTGCCCACCAGTTCCGGTCGCTTAATCGATATGTGTCGTCGCAGACGCTTCAAGACTGAAATGTAATACTCAGCATTGACAGTAATTTGTGGAGGAACGGCATGTTGATAGACTACACCTTAATGATCAAAGAAGATTATCATCATGACCTTCGCAGCTGATTTGGTTTGGCGAACTTCATTTAGGAGGAAGCGAGCCTGTGTATTTCCAGACACTCGTTGCGTGCTTCACGAGGGGGTTAAAATTGTGGACCCACGTTTCATCAGCAGTTATTACTGTGCTTAGAAAGTTTGGATACTTTGCAATCATTTGCTTCCACTCACGACACATCTGAACTCTGGCTAACAATTGTTCTCTCGTCAGATGATAAGGAACCCATCTGAAACACACACGATGCAGCAGTAATTTGTCGCGTAGAATGCGGAATGGCAAACGCCCTTTTTTGAAATCACGGTGCCATCTAAAAATCGTTGACATACCCAAACATTTTATCTTTGTAAGATGTTGTCTGTGTGTAGGCCTATCTTTGTAAGATGCCCACCTGTGTGTAGGCCTACTGGCTTTTCCTGAAACTATTTTTAACTTCGTTTAAATATAATTCGCATTTGCCCAGTATATGTGGGAAGTTTGTAAAAAATGCAACACTGTTGTGTTTAAAAATAAACATTATGCATGCCTTAATAATTTCCATTACGGGATTTTGCGCAGCTATTCGTTACATCTGAATGTGGGAAGGGTAGTTCGCCACGTTTGAAAAGTCTCCTGTTAATGGGTAATCTGTGCAAACTTTTAATAAAAAAAACATCACTCTGACGTTACCAACAAGAAAGAAGTTTCCAGATATTCAGATACATAAATAAAGGGAACGCCGCCCTGATGGCGCAGTGGTCTAAGCGATAGCTCCTGATCATTCGGCTGAGATGGGTCTGGGTTCGAATCCTGGTGAGGCATGGATGTTGTGTTTGCCTTACGGCACTGGCTCTCATCCCTGGAACCGGTAGTCCTAAATTAGCGACGGGAGATTGCTTATAGCCCACTGAGTTGCTCCCGGTGGTCGTTAAACCTTAAAAAAAGAACATGAAATTGGTGCTAAATTGAACCCATTGCACCATGTTTTTGTTTCTCATTTGTTTGTTTCGTGCACCTCACTCGGTCAACATTTAGCCCCAAAAGGTTGTACAGTTAGTGTAGCACCACTTTTGGTTGCAACCCGCTACAACATTTTCAACAGTATTTGCACCTGCTTATAACCTCACATAAATGAATCAAACAGGAATGAACTCAGAGGAAACCCCTTTCCCTGAAGACTTTAGGGTAATCACGTTTCCCAATTTCAATGTTTTATTTATTAGAGACTTGAAAGAGGCGTTCTGCATTTACTTTAATACAGTTTTTTCCGTTTAACTGCGACACCTTTAAGTTAGTATGCCATCTTGTGAGTGACAGAATTGATAACTTCCTTGACATATGCAGGCCACGCGAAGAGCATACAAATTTGCCGATAAGATGAGGAGTTTGCGAACTTGTAACTTTCTTATCAAAGATGGCCTTCTTTGAACTTTACGGAACTAATAAAAATGAAACATTTTTGTTTGACTTCTCTGCGAGAATACTTCCTGGCATTCTCTCGCACGCACTAATAATGTTACATGTTCAAATCCTAGCTTTCTTAACGATGTTACACGTTGAGATGTGATTTCATTAGGTAACTCTCCTTTAATATTTATGGGAAGGAATGCTAAGAGGTTGAGTACTTAATGAAGAAATAATTCACTGGTTGTTTGTGTGTAGAGCTGTAAATAAACAACAACTTTAAAAGCAGTATGAACAATTGTCAGAAAACCAGAAAATAACACTCCAAAGATTTGAATATCGCAAAAAGGGCGATATATCCTGAAATTGCTGAACAACTCTCACTCTACAAATAAGAGGTTTTCACACTTCACCAACTATGCAAAGGAACTTTTCTCAATTTTTGTTCTAAGGAGTGCAACCCTTCAGAGCTTTTGGTGATGTCAAGCTGTTGTATTGAGAGTCTGTACAGCGCGGCAATTAAGAAATGAGCCTAAATTTTTAAAAATAAATGGGAAACCAAGAAAATTTTCATGAATATATTTTATTTGAAGTGCATTCCCCCTGCGTTAATACAAAAAGTGACACGATCAGCTAACGAAAGGAAGGACTTGCTGAGGTCATCTTTTGGTATGGAGTGAAGAGCTGAGGTCACAGTTCTTTGTATGTTTTCATATTTATTCGAAGTACATTCCTCCTGTGTTAATACAAGAAGTTTCGTGATCAGCCAACGAAAGGAAGGACTTGCAGAGGTCATCTTTTGGTATGGAGTGAAGAGCTGATGTCACAGTTCTTTGTATGTCTTCATATTTATTCGAAGTACATTCCTCCTGTGTTAATACAAGAAGTTTCGTGATCAGCCAACGAAAGGAAGGACTTGCAGAGGTCATCTTTTGGTATGGAGTGAAGAGCTGATGTCACAGTTCTTTGTATGTCTTCATATTTATTCGAAGTACATTCCTCCTGTGTTAATACAAGAAGTTTCGTGATCAGCCAACGAAAGGAAGGACTTGCAGAGGTCATCTTTTGGTGTGGAGTGAAGAGCTGATGTCACAGTTCTTTGTATGTCTTCATATTTATTCGAAGTACATTCCTCCTGTGTTAATACAAGAAGTTTCGTGATCAGCCAACGAAAGGAAGGACTTGCAAAGGTCATCTTTTGGTATGGAGTGAAGAGCTGATGTCACAGTTCTTTGTATGTCTTCATATTTATTCGAAGTACATTCCTCCTGTGTTAATACAAGAAGTTGCATGATCAGCCAACGAAAGGAAGGACTTGCAGAGGTCATCTTTTGGTATGGAGTGAAGAGCTGATGTCACAGTTCTTTGTATGTCTTCATATTTATTCGAAGTACATTCCTCCTGTGTTAATACAAGAAGTTTCGTGATCAGCCAACGAAAGGAAGGACTTGCAGAGGTCATCTTTTGGTATGGAGTGAAGAGCTGATGTCACAGTTCTTTGTATGTCTTCATATTTATTCGAAGTACATTCCTCCTGTGTTAATACAAGAAGTTTCGTGATCAGCCAACGAAAGGAAGGACTTGCAGAGGTCATCTTTTGGTGTGGAGTGAAGAGCTGATGTCACAGTTCTTTGTATGTCTTCATATTTATTCGAAGTACATTCCTCCTGTGTTAATACAAGAAGTTTCGTGATCAGCCAACGAAAGGAAGGACTTGCAAAGGTCATCTTTTGGTATGGAGTGAAGAGCTGATGTCACAGTTCTTTGTATGTCTTCATATTTATTCGAAGTACATTCCTCCTGTGTTAATACAAGAAGTTTGCGTGATCAGCCAACGAAAGGAAGGACTTGCAGAGGTCATCTTTTGGTATGGAGTGAAGAGCTGATGTCACAGTTCTTTGTATGTCTTCATATTTATTCGAAGTACATTCCTCCTGTGTTAATACAAGAAGTTTCGTGATCAGCCAACGAAAGGAAGGACTTGCAGAGGTCATCTTTTGGTGTGGAGTGAAGAGCTGATGTCACAGTTCTTTGTATGTCTTCATATTTATTCGAAGTACATTCCTCCTGTGTTAATACAAGAAGTTTCGTGATCAGCCAACGAAAGGAAGGACTTGCAAAGGTCATCTTTTGGTATGGAGTGAAGAGCTGATGTCACAGTTCTTTGTATGTCTTCATATTTATTCGAAGTACATTCCTCCTGTGTTAATACAAGAAGTTGCATGATCAGCCAACGAAAGGAAGGACTTGCAGAGGTCATCTTTTGGTATGGAGTGAAGAGCTGATGTCACAGTTCTTTGTATGTCTTCATATTTATTCGAAGTACATTCCTCCTGTGTTAATACAAGAAGTTTCGTGATCAGCCAACGAAAGGAAGGACTTGCAGAGGTCTGCTTTTGGTATGGAGTGAAGAGCTGATGTCACAGTTCTTTGTATGTCTTCATATTTATTCGAAGTACATTCCTCCTGTGTTAATACAAGAAGTTTCGTGATCAGCCAACGAAAGGAAGGACTTGCAGAGGTCATCTTTTGGTGTGGAGTGAAGAGCTGATGTCACAGTTCTTTGTATGTCTTCATATTTATTCGAAGTACATTCCTCCTGTGTTAATACAAGAAGTTTCGTGATCAGCCAACGAAAGGAAGGACTTGCAAAGGTCATCTTTTGGTATGGAGTGAAGAGCTGATGTCACAGTTCTTTGTATGTCTTCATATTTATTCGAAGTACATTCCTCCTGTGTTAATACAAGAAGTTGCATGATCAGCCAACGAAAGGAAGGACTTGCAGAGGTCATCTTTTGGTATGGAGTGAAGAGCTGATGTCACAGTTCTTTGTATGTCTTCATATTTATTCGAAGTACATTCCTCCTGTGTTAATACAAGAAGTTTCGTGATCAGCCAACGAAAGGAAGGACTTGCAGAGGTCATCTTTTGGTATGGAGTGAAGAGCTGATGTCACAGTTCTTTGTATGTCTTCATATTTATTCGAAGTACATTCCTCCTGTGTTAATACAAGAAGTTGAATGATCAGCCAACGAAAGGAAGGACTTGCAGAGGTCATCTTTTGGTATGGAGTGAAGAGCTGATGTCACAGTTCTTTGTATGTCTTCATATTTATTCGAAGTACATTCCTCCTGTGTTAATACAAGAAGTCGCATGATCAGCCAACGAAAGGAAGGACTTGCAAAGGTCATCTTTTGGTATGGAGTGAAGAGCTGAGGTCACAGTTCTTTGTATGTTTTCATATTTATTCGAAGTACATTCCTCCTGTGTTAATACAAGAAGTCGCATGATCAGCCAACGAAAGGAAGGACTTGCAGAGGTCATCTTTTGGTATGGAGTGAAGAGCTGATGTCACAGTTCTTTGTATGTCTTCATATTTATTCGAAGTACATTCCTCCTGTGTTAATACAAGAAGTTTCGTGATCAGCCAACGAAAGGAAGGACTTGCAGAGGTCTGCTTTTGGTATGGAGTGAAGAGCTGATGTCACAGTTCTTTGTATGTCTTCATATTTATTCGAAGTACATTCCTCCTGTGTTAATACAAGAAGTTTCGTGATCAGCCAACGAAAGGAAGGACTTGCAGAGGTCATCTTTTGGTGTGGAGTGAAGAGCTGATGTCACAGTTCTTTGTATGTCTTCATATTTATTCGAAGTACATTCCTCCTGTGTTAATACAAGAAGTTTCGTGATCAGCCAACGAAAGGAAGGACTTGCAAAGGTCATCTTTTGGTATGGAGTGAAGAGCTGATGTCACAGTTCTTTGTATGTCTTCATATTTATTCGAAGTACATTCCTCCTGTGTTAATACAAGAAGTTGCATGATCAGCCAACGAAAGGAAGGACTTGCAGAGGTCATCTTTTGGTATGGAGTGAAGAGCTGATGTCACAGTTCTTTGTATGTCTTCATATTTATTCGAAGTACATTCCTCCTGTGTTAATACAAGAAGTTTCGTGATCAGCCAACGAAAGGAAGGACTTGCAGAGGTCATCTTTTGGTATGGAGTGAAGAGCTGATGTCACAGTTCTTTGTATGTCTTCATATTTATTCGAAGTACATTCCTCCTGTGTTAATACAAGAAGTTGAATGATCAGCCAACGAAAGGAAGGACTTGCAGAGGTCATCTTTTGGTATGGAGTGAAGAGCTGATGTCACAGTTCTTTGTATGTCTTCATATTTATTCGAAGTACATTCCTCCTGTGTTAATACAAGAAGTCGCATGATCAGCCAACGAAAGGAAGGACTTGCAAAGGTCATCTTTTGGTATGGAGTGAAGAGCTGAGGTCACAGTTCTTTGTATGTTTTCATATTTATTCGAAGTACATTCCTCCTGTGTTAATACAAGAAGTCGCATGATCAGCCAACGAAAGGAAGGACTTGCAGAGGTCATCTTTTGGTATGGAGTGAAGAGCTGATGTCACAGTTCTTTGTATGTCTTCATATTTATTCGAAGTACATTCCTCCTGTGTTAATACAAGAAGTCGCATGATCAGCCAACGAAAGGAAGGACTTGCAGAGGTCATCTTTTGGTATGGAGTGAAGAGCTGAGGTCACAGTTCTTTGTATGTTTTCATATTTATTCGAAGTACATTCCTCCTGTGTTAATACAAGAAGTTGCATGATCAGCCAACGAAAGGAAGGACTTGCAGAGGTCATCTTTTGGTATGGAGTGAAGAGCTGAGGTCACAGTTCTTTGTATGTTTTCATATTTATTCGAAGTACATTCCTCCTGTGTTAATACAAGAAGTTGCATGATCAGCCAACGAAAGGAAGGACTTGCAGAGGTCATCTTTTGGTATGGAGTGAAGAGCTGAGGTCACAGTTCTTTGTATGTTTTCATATTTATTCGAAGTACATTCCTCCTGTGTTAATACAAGAAGTTGCATGATCAGCCAACGAAAGGAAGGACTTGCAGAGGTCATCTTTTGGTATGGAGTGAAGAGCTGATGTCACAGTTCTTTGTATGTCTTCATATTTATTCGAAGTACATTCCTCCTGTGTTAATACAAGAAGTTGCATGATCAGCCAACGAAAGGAAGGACTTGCAGAGGTCATCTTTTGGTATGGAGTGAAGAGCTGAGGTCACAGTTCTTTGTATGTTTTCATATTTATTCGAAGTACATTCCTCCTGTGTTAATACAAGAAGTTGCATGATCAGCCAACGAAAGGAAGGACTTGCAGAGGTCATCTTTTGGTATGGAGTGAAGAGCTGATGTCACAGTTCTTTGTATGTCTTCATATTTATTCGAAGTACATTCCTCCTGTGTTAATACAAGAAGTCGCATGATCAGCCAACGAAAGGAAGGACTTGCAGAGGTCATCTTTTGGTATGGAGTGAAGAGCTGATGTCACAGTTCTTTGTATGTCTTCATATTTATTCGAAGTACATTCCTCCTGTGTTAATACAAGAAGTTGCATGATCAGCCAACGAAAGGAAGGACTTGCAGAGGTCATCTTTTGGTATGGAGTGAAGAGCTGAGGTCACAGTTCTTTGTATGTTTTCATATTTATTCGAAGTACATTCCTCCTGTGTTAATACAAGAAGTTGCATGATCAGCCAACGAAAGGAAGGACTTGCAGAGGTCATCTTTTGGTATGGAGTGAAGAGCTGATGTCACAGTTCTTTGTATGTCTTCATATTTATTCGAAGTACATTCCTCCTGTGTTAATACAAGAAGTTGCATGATCAGCCAACGAAAGGAAGGACTTGCAGAGGTCATCTTTTGGTATGGAGTGAAGAGCTGATGTCACAGTTCTTTGTATGTCATCATATTTATTCGAAGTACATTCCTCCTGTGTTAATACAAGAAGTTGCATGATCAGCCAACGAAAGGAAGGACTTGCAGAGGTCATCTTTTGGTATGGAGTGAAGAGCTGATGTCACAGTTCTTTGTATGTCTTCATATTTATTCGAAGTACATTCCTCCTGTGTTAATACAAGAAGTTGCATGATCAGCCAGCGAAAGGAAGGACTTGCAGAGGTCATCTTTTGGTATGGAGTGAAGAGCTGATGTCACAGTTCTTTGTATGTCTTCATATTTATTCGAAGTACATTCCTCCTGTGTTAATACAAGAAGTTTCGTGATCAGCCAACGAAAGGAAGGACTTGCAGAGGTCATCTTTTGGTATGGAGTGAAGAGCTGATGTCACAGTTCTTTGTATGTTTCGATTCCTCCTGTCAGCCAGCGAAGGAAGGACTTGCAGAGGTCATCTTTTGGTATGGAGTGAAGAGCTGATGTCCCAGTTCTTTGTATGTCTTCATATTTATTCGAAGTACATTCCTCCTGTGTTAATACAAGAAGTTTCGTGATCAGCCAACGAAAGGAAGGACTTGCAGAGGTCATCTTTTGGTATGGAGTGAAGAGCTGAGGTCACAGTTCTTTGTATGTTTTCATATTTATTCGAAGTACATTCCTCCTGTGTTAATACAAGAAGTTGCATGATCAGCCAACGAAAGGAAGGACTTGCAGAGGTCATCTTTTGGTATGGAGTGAAGAGCTGATGTCACAGTTCTTTGTATGTCTTCATATTTATTCGAAGTACATTCCTCCTGTGTTAATACAAGAAGTTTCGTGATCAGCCAACGAAAGGAAGGACTTGCAGAGGTCATCTTTTGGTGTGGAGTGAAGAGCTGATGTCACAGTTCTTTGTATGTCTTCATATTTATTCGAAGTACATTCCTCCTGTGTTAATACAAGAAGTTTCGTGATCAGCCAACGAAAGGAAGGACTTGCAAAGGTCATCTTTTGGTATGGAGTGAAGAGCTGATGTCACAGTTCTTTGTATGTCTTCATATTTATTCGAAGTACATTCCTCCTGTGTTGATACAAGAAGTTGCATGATCAGCCAACGAAAGGAAGGACTTGCAGAGGTCATCTTTTGGTATGGAGTGAAGAGCTGATGTCACAGTTCTTTGTATGTCTTCATATTTATTCGAAGTACATTCCTCCTGTGTTAATACAAGAAGTTTCGTGATCAGCCAACGAAAGGAAGGACTTGCAGAGGTCATCTTTTGGTATGGAGTGAAGAGCTGATGTCACAGTTCTTTGTATGTCTTCATATTTATTCGAAGTACATTCCTCCTGTGTTAATACAAGAAGTTTCGTGATCAGCCAACGAAAGGAAGGACTTGCAGAGGTCATCTTTTGGTATGGAGTGAAGAGCTGATGTGACAGTTCTTTGTATGTCTTTATATTTATTCGAAGTACATTCCTCCTGTGTTAATACAAGAAGTTTCGTGATCAGCCAACGAAAGGAAGGACTTGCAAAGGTCATCTTTTGGTATGGAGTGAAGAGCTGATGTCACAGTTCTTTGTATGTCTTCATATTTATTCGAAGTACATTCCTCCTGCGTTAAAACAAAAAGTTTCACGATCAGCCAACGAAAGGAAGGATTTGCAGAGGTCATCTTTTGGTATGGAGTGAAGAGCTGATGTCACAGTTATTTGTATGTCTTCATATTTATTCGAAGTACATTCCTCCTGTGTTAATACAAGAAGTTGCACGATCAGCCAACGAAAGGAAGGACTTGCGGAGGTCATCCTTTGGTATGGAGTGCAGAGCTGATGTCACAGTTCTTTGTATGTCTTCATATTTATTCGAAGTACATTCCTCCTGTGTTAATACAAGAAGTTGCACGATCAGCCAACGAAAGGAAGGACTTGCGGAGGTCATCTTTTGGTATGGAGTGCAGAGCTGATGTCACAGTTCTTTGTATGTCTTCATATTTATTCGAAGTACATTCCTGCTGTGTTAATACAAGAAGTTGCATGATCAGCCAACGAAAGGAAGGACTTGCAGAGGTCATCTTTTGGTATGGAGTGAAGAGCTGATGTCACAGTTCTTTGTATGTCATCATATTTATTCGAAGTACATTCCTCCTGAGTTAATACAAGAAGTTGCACGATCAGCCAACGAAAGGAATAACTTCCAGAGATAATATTTTGGTATGGAGTGCAGAGCTGATGTCACCGTTCTTTGTATGTCTTGATATTTATTTGAAACATTCCTCCTGTGCTAATTCAAGAAGTGGCACGATCTGCCAACGAAAAGAAGGACTTGCAGAGGTTATCTTTTGGTATTTAGTGAAGAGCTCATGTGACAGTTCTTTGTATGTCTTCATATTTATTCGAAGTACATTCCTCTTGCGTTAATACAAGAAGTGGAACGATCATCTAACGAAAGGAAGGACTTGCAGAGGTCATCTTTTGGTATTGAGTGAAAAGCTGATGTCACAGTTCTTTGCATGTCTTTAATGTTTTGAAAAACATTTCATTTTAAAGGGAGCTTTAATTTAGGGAACTGAAAGTAGTTACATGGGGACAAATCTGAAGAACAGGGGGGGGGGGGGGTGATTACACACACACTTGTTTTCGTACCAGAAATTGCTCTACATTGACTACTGTGCGTTACCATGAAAAAGGTACAATTTCCCGGGGTTTTTTTTTAACTCAGGCCTGACACGAACAATCCTTTTCCTCAATCGTTCCAAAATGGATGTGTAAGAACTGCCAGTGACAGTTGTACCTTCAGGAATGTACTAGTGATGCAGAATTTTCTTGCTATCGTAAATGCACACTAGCGTTGTCTTGATTTTGAACTTCTGTAACCTGATTTTTTTCCTTTGGGTGACTGTGGCGACTTCCACTGAACACTTTGACTCTTCGTTTCAGGATCATAACAAAAACAGTTCAAGCTTTCGCAATCTCGTTGATGCCGCCCCGGTGGGGCAGTGATCAAAGCGATAGCGTCTGATCATTCGTCCGGAAGGGTCCAGGTTCGAAACCCGTGAGGCCTAGATGTTGTGTTTGTCTTACGGCACTGGCTCTCTCACTTCCCTGGAACCGGTGACTCTAAATTAGGGACGAGCGACTGCTTATAGCCCATTGAGTAGCTCAATGTGGTCGTTAAACCTCCAATAAAAAAAAATCTGGTTGATGTGCGAAAGCTTTGAAGCTTCGGACCATTGCACTGTTTATGCAGCCTTCAGGATGTTTTTGCGTGCTCTCCTGGTACATGTTTCTGGTCGTCTGTCAAAGCATGCAGAACAAAACGAGCACAGAAGTTTCCTCTCCCCAAGTTTTGCGCTGAAATTTGACGAGTCGTCTCTCTATTAACACCGAGTTTACACTCCAGCATCCTCAAGGCTACACAACGATCACTTTTTGTCCTTTAGCCAACTTTCTCAATGAGTTCAGACGTGAGCACTGAAACTGGGGTCCCGGACTTTCGTCATTTTCCAAATCTTCCCTCCCATGTTTGAAACGTGCATATCACCGGAGTTTGTGCACGAGATAGGCAATTAGCCTCATACGCATCGCGCAACAATTCAACTGTCTCAGATGCAGTTTTACCGATTTTGAAACAGAACCGGATATTAGCCTTCTGCTCCATGACAGAGCTGTGACAATGTTCTCATACCCAATGACAACATTCACAGCGTAAATAATCATCTGCGCTATTCTCAGCAAATGTTCTTACCACCGCATAGCTGATAAATGGCTTATCAAAAAATAAATACCTTTGTAATGAAATGGTTGCGAAGTGTTTCTGCAGGTTGGCGGAAATCTGCTGAGCGATTTCGTGTCCCCGCCTTTTCAAGGGGAGGATGATGTGACGTATAAGTCAATATGACAAGGAAGTAGCGATAAACCAACCGGCGTAATTCAGTGGGGAGAACAATCGCACCAGAGTAGGAAGATATGGTTTCAAATGCCACTGTCGGAAAAAAACGTTATAAGCTGCAATTGCAATTACCGAAAACAGGTGAAATACAGGAAATAAGCCGCACATTTTCTACCAAAATGTTTCTTTTCACTTTATCGAAGCTCTCATATATATATACATATATATTGACAAAAATCACCGAACACCTTTTCAAAACCAAATGAACGGATCCCCTGCGTTGTTAAAATGCGCGATACAGCTGCAAACGGTATGAAAATAAGCCTGCAGCTGACCGCGATCATATCACACTGTGAGGTAGAGTGAAAATGTCGCGGCGGAAGAGAACTGACTTTGAGAAAGGAAAGATTGTTTGGTGTTATATTAGTGGGTTGTCCATAAGAGAAACCGAGAGGCGTTTAAACATACTCAAGTCAACTGTTGTGCATGTACTGAATAGGTGGAAGACACATGGCGTGCCTGAAGCAGCAAAACGTACCGGCAGATCAAAGAAAATCCCTGATAGAGGACGTCGAAGGCTCAGGAGAGTCGTTATAGCTAATCGACCTGTACCCTGAGGTCCGCACAAGACCTCAGTGTACAGGTGAGTAAAAATGCTGGAACCTCGGTACGTACACGTACCATTCGCAGAGAACTTCATTCCATGGGTTACAGTGGTCGTGGGGCTGCTCAAAAGCATTTCATCTCCACTCGGAATGCTACTCGTCGTTTATTATAGTGTAAAGAACATTTATCGTGTGCCGGAGATCAATGGAAACGGATCCTATGGACTGATGAGTGCAGATACACGATCCATCAGTCTGATGGTCGTGTGTGGGTATGGCGGCATCCTGGGGAACGCTATTTACCACAGTGTACTGTTCCTACCGTCAAGTTTGGAGCTGGCAGGTGTTTTCCGTGGTGGTTCCTGGATGTGTTTTCCGCGGTATGGTCCCGGGCCATTGGTTATCGTGTACAAACCTGTTAACCAGCACGTCTACCTCGATATTCTGGTCAATTATAATCTACCAACTCGGTGGCAATACTATGGAACCGAGACATGTTGGTACCAGCAAGATAATGCACCGAGCCATAAAGCAAGCAATGTTACAGCACGGTTTGACGATAATTCTGTATCGTGTGTGGACTGGCCAGCACAGAGACCTGATCTTAGTCCCATAGAGCACCTATGGGATGAATTAGAGCACCGCATAAGAAGTTTGGAACCAAGGCCTACTACAAAGCAACAGTTAGCGGCAGCATTATGTACTGAATGGAAGCGCAAACCTATCGGTGTGTTCCAAAACCATGTCGAAAGCATGAAGGGTCAGTGCATGCATTAAGGCCAAAGGTGGACCAACACCGTACTATTGTATGTCAATAAATATTATGTTGTGTTTCTCTTCTAGCTGTCCGGTGACTTTTATCAATATAGTGTATATGCAGCTTTTTTTTACGTTTGATTTTTGAGTTAGCATCAGAAATGGAAACGAGTTACGGATCAGCAGGTTAACGGGTCAACAATTTATTGCGGGTGAAACGGGTCGCATCAAGGTGTTCTTGACCCAATTTTGACCCAGTTTTATTTCCGTTTTCTTTTTGAAAAGAAAAAAAAATATTCCAAGAAAAGTGCAATGCAGTCGGGTTGGAATTAATGCCTGATTTCTTAATATGGATGAATTTAATATTAAGGAGATTGAAAAAGGCGTCGAAGGCAACAAATACGTGCTTGTTGAAAGCAAAAAGAGGAAGAGAGAATGCTGGAAGTTGTTTCGCGTAATTCAGAAATCATAACATGTTTCACAGCAACAGCGATGTTCACAAGCTTGCAATGAGTTGAATGCTTCCAAAATGTGTATGTTGATTTCATCAATGTTCCTTCCTTCTGAGGGGCAATGATGAAATCAACATCACATTTTGGAGACTTTCAACTCACCAGAAGCTGGTGAAAATTGGTGTTGCTCTAAAACATATTCTGAAGCTTGATTTGTTATACACTGCTGGCCACCCAAAATGCAACACCAAGAAGGAAGCATCCGATTGGCCTGAAATTCGCAGCATGCGTCGCCCGCGAGAGGACATGCAAACATTAGCATTGCAAGGCATATGCAAATCACATGCGCCCGGAACGCCACAGAGAAGCACTATAAGAAGGGTGTACAGAAGGCGGGATGTAAGTAGTGGAAGTGTGTTGTGCTGCCGGACCTGTGCGTGGGAAGCTTCCTGATGCCTCGTCGCAGAATACGGCAGTCATTCCAGCACGTTTCGAAGTTCGACAGAGGACGAATAGTGGCCTATCGCGACAGCGGTTTATCGTACCGAGACATCGGCGCCCGTGTGGGACGACATCCAGCCACAGTGAGGCGGCTATGGATTCGTTGGGTGCAGGAGGGACGGACGAACCGACGTGAGCGATTGCCGCAGCCGCGGCACACCACCGAACGACAGAACCGGCATGTTGTGCGGCGGGCATTGACGGCTCACACCGCCACATTACGAACGTTGGCGCAGGAATTATGGTGTGTTGCGCAACAACCTGTGTCAGCACGTACCGTTCGACGTCGTCTGCAGGAACGGGGAACTTGTCGCACGGCGCCCATTGCTCCGATTACCATTGACGTTACACCACCGGCGAGTGCGGTAGCAGTGGGCCGTTGAACGCCACACCTGGACTACGGAATGGCACGACATTGTCTTCTCCGATGAATCCCGCTTCTGCCTGCAACACTACGATGGTCAGCTCCGCGTGTGGCGGCACCGCGACGAGAGATTGTATGACGCCTGCATTACGCATCGCCATACCGGTCCGTCACCTGGCGTTATGGTTTGGGGTGCAATTGGATATGACACGCGCACCTCTCTGGTACGCATCGCCGGTACACTCAACAGCCACCGCTGCATCTCCGACGTTTTGCAGCCTGTAGTCCTCCCTTACCTGCAGGACCTGCCAGCGGCCATGTTTCAACAGAACAATGCGCGCCCGCACGTGTCACGCATCGTGCAACAATTCTTCACGGCCCACCAGGTGTCACTGCTTCCGTGGCCCGCCCGTTCTCCCGATATGTCGCCCATCGAACACGTCTGGTCGCTGATCGGCAAACGAGTGGCCCGGCAAGCACCACCCGCGGCTACGCCTGATGAACTGTGGCAACGTGTGGAAGCAGCCTGGACCGACATACTCCAAGCCCACATCCAAAGCCTCTTTCGTTCGATGCCGCGGCGTGTGGCGGCCGTTATTGCCAGCCATGGGGGTCACACGAACTATGGATGTCGGCGTGTTCCGCAAGTCGCACGGGCTTGTAAGCTTAATCGTTTCATCTTTGTATCTGTTTTTATGTGTCCAGTAAATCTGGCTTTGTTATCTCGTGTCCTTCTTGGTGTTGCATTTTGGGTGGCCAGCAGTGTAAAAAGAAAACCCAGCAAAAACAGAAATGAAACATACAACAGGTTACTTAATTCAAAATTTTTGACTGTAGCAACATCAAAATTAAGTGGAACTGCCTTATTTAGGCATTGAGGAGGGACTTTTTGACCCTCATAGATGTGTTTGTAAAAATGTGTAAAATATTTAGGTTATGTGAAGGACGCAGTTCAACACTTTCTGTAAGTAAGAGAGTAAATTATACATCCTGTAATATACACTGCTGGACAATTGCTAAGGACGAATCATAAACGGCTACACAGCGCATAAAAAAGTAAGTGTGGTTGGATGCCAAGTGAAATAAAATAATGTCAGAATGCCAGGACATTATAAGAAAGACAATTTATTGTGCTTTAAAATCCAGAAGGCTTTGGAACGTGTTCAAGGGACAAACAGGCCATTTTGTGCAGAATACGTAAACGTGAAAAAAATGCAATTACCGTCCGCAGGCGTTCCGGCGTAAGATGTCAATACGGGATATGGCCACCATGGAGGGCGATGCAAGATTCCACACGTCGTGTCATGCTTTGCACAACATTATCAAGCAGCTGTTGGGGTAATTCATCCCATTCCTCGGTCAGTGCACGGATGAGGGTGTCCTTGCTTATTGGAGGGCATTGGCGACCAGCAAGACTCCTCCCCAAAGCATCCCACACATTTTCAATGGGATTCAGATTTGGAGAACGTGCTGGTCATACGAGGCGTTCAATATCCTCGCTCTCAAGACACTCCTGGACAGCGACTGTTCGATGACATGTTGCGTTGTCGTCCATGAAAATGAATCTATCAGGGACAGCACCACGGAACATGCGAACATGAGGTAGCAGAACATCATTAATGTATCGTTGGCCAGTCATAGTCCCAGTTGAAAGCACATAGTGGGACTTACGGCCATTGATCATGATGCCAGCCCATACCATGACACTACATGTCGGATATCGATCCCTTTCCTGTATGTTTGCTGGACAATATGCAGTACCACTATCACGCCAGATCAGTTGTCGTCGACAACTAGACGATAGACTGTATCTACTCTCATCTGAGAAGAGGACAGCAGACCAGTCGTTATCAGTCCAATTGCGATGTTAATGGAACCATTGCAAACGGGCGGTACGGTGACGTCTGGACAATGGGATGCACACAACAGGACGGCGGGCGTATAGTCCTCTTTAATGCAAACGTCTGGCGACAGTTTTTCGGGAGATCCGCTTGCCAGTAGCAGCCATAAACTGATTTGCTACCTCACTAGCTGTGCTGCGCCGGTGTCTTTTTGTTGATAGCACTATGTACCGATCTTCTGCAGGTGTCGTACTGCAAACACGACCCCCCCGTGACGTTTGCTACACTCTCCATTTGTTTGAAATGATTTCCAAAGCCTTGAAACAACACTGTGGCTGACGTCGAACTCCCTGGCAACATCTGTTATTTTTCGCCCTTCTTCAATCTTGCCAATAATACGGCCACGCGTAAAATCATCTAGGTCATGTCGGGAAGACATACTGAAAATTGCAAGTTCGTCAATTGATTCTTTCCCTTTCAACTTTGCGTTTGAACAACAACGGTCAATACGCGTCAAATCCTTTATATCCTCTTATCAGCGCTATGACGTCACGAACAAGTTCGGCAATCCAAAATTTGCATACGCACAACACTTCTTACTGTATCCCGCACTTATGCTAATTTCCACATTTTCCTGCCTTCCATTTTATGGTTGCTATCGTTGCTATTGTCATCCGTCCTTAGCAATTGTCCGGCAGTGTATTTGTATGATTTTTTATACCCTACGATGGCCACTGCGGTGAGACTTTTTGAACGCCCGGTGTATATATACATATACACCAATGAGCCATCTATGTGCTTGTTTGCGCTGTGAGCACATATTAACTCGATAATATGCCACGTATGTACACGCACAAGCTCGCGCGTGTATACTGTATATACACCGATGAGACATTGCATTATGACCACCTGCCTAATGAGCTGTAAGACTCCATTTAGGCCGTATACATCTGCCACTCGGCGAGGCATCGATTCGATGAAGTAGCGATAGGTATCCTGGGGTATCTGGTACCATAATGTCAACAGCAGGTCTTCCAGTTCGCGCACATTTCGAGGTGGTGGTGATTTAGTGCTAATCCGCTTTTCCAAGTCGAACCACAAATGTACGATTGGGTTTATGTCAGGTGAATTTGGAGGCAAGGACATTAATAGAAAGTCACACCAGCATGTTCCTCGAACCACTCCTTGACGATTCTGGCATTGTGGCATATCCTGTTGGTAATTGCCATCTTCAGGAGAGAACACAGTTACCATGAATAGGTGAACTTGGTCTGCAACGATGTTCAGATACCTGACAGTGGTCAGGGATTGTGCTATTGGGATAATAAGGCCTAAAGTGTCCAAAGAAAACGTCGCCCACAGCATATCACCACCGGCCTGTTTCTGCCCAACAGTGCATCCAGGTGCCATAGCCTTTGTTAGGAATTGGCGTATCCACGCTCGACCGTCTACGTGATGCACAGAGAATCTTGATTTGTCCGACTAGGACACTTTCTTCCAATCATCAAAGGTCCAATCTCGATGATCTTAGGCCCACTGAGGCAATGACGCGCAGTGAGCATGGCCCCCGGTTAGGTCTTGGACTACGCAGGCCCATGCGCAGAAGGTTGCAGTGAACCGTGTAGTGTGACACATTACCCTGATCACCACTGTTGTAGCTGCGGGTGATTTGTCGCACTGTGGCTGTGCGGTCGCTGGAAACGTTGCGCGACAGTCTCCGCTCCTCTCTGGCACCAATGAGCTGCGGATGACACACCACTGGAGGACGGCTTGTCGTTTGGCCATCTGTGCACCACTTTTGATACGTAACCATTACAGCGGCACGAGAACAACCCACAAGCCTCGCCGTTTCATAGATCATAGTTCCGAAGCGCCGTGCTGTCACAATTTCTTCTTTCTCAAACTCCGATAAATCGGCAGCTTTTCTCATTCTGACTGCAAACACTCTACTAGCCAAAAGCTGGTCCTCTGTTTGTATATACACTGTTCTGTGAACTTCCCCTGCGCCCCCGTTCGGTCTCCAGACGCGCTCACTTCTCTAGACTGGGGGGTGGTCATAATGCAATGGCTTATTGGTGTATGTCTTTTCGTTTTATTTCGCAATTAGTATCAGAGATGGAATCGAGTTACGGATCAGGGTGTCAATCGGTTGACAATTTCTTACGGGTCAAACGGGTCGGATGAAGGTCGACCTGGTTTTATTTCCGGCTTATTTTTGAAAAGAAAAAAATATTTGAAGAAAAATTGAATACATTTTGTGCTCGATACTGGTGCCCGCGGAGTGAAACATGATTTGTCATGCAAAAATATTGCCGTCTCTTTCTTAAAGAAGATTTCCACGCACCGACGATACGACCCCGATACTAGCCTCACCGATACCATATCGTAAAACAATATTTGCTTTGCTTTTATTATCAGTGCGATTGTCCGCAGCAAGATGCAGGAAAAAGCATGTCGCTTGCTTCTCTGGTGATTCACTCTCTTACATCCTGCTTGTCACATTGTAAGACTGAGAGTTACTTTTCGCATCGCATCTTTTGCATTGAGCATTCAGAAGTTATCGTTTGAAGTGCTAACTTCCCGTTCCATTGCATGTCGTGTCGGAATTAATGCCTTATTTGTTGACGTGAATGAATTTAATATTAAGGAGACTGAAAACGTCGTCGAGGCCAATAAATGCGTGCTTTTTGGAAGCAAAAAGGGGAAGAGCGAATACCGAAAGTTGTTTCGTTTAATTAAGAAATCAGAATGCGTTTCGCAGCAACACCAATGTTCACAAGCTTGCGATGAGTGGAAAGTTTCCAAAATGTGAATGTTGATTTCATGAATGTTCCTTCCTTCTGAGGGGCAATGATGAAATCAACATCGCATTTTGGAAACTTTCAATTCATCAGAAGCTGTTGAAAGTCGATGTTGCTGTGAAATATATGCTGAAGCTTGATTTGTCATCAAGAAAACACCAAAAAGCTGAAATTGAACATACAACAAATTACTTAATTAAAAAATTTTGATTGTATCCCCAACAAAATTAAGTGGAACAGCCTTAATATTACTGAAGAGGGACTTTTTGACTCTCGAGGATGTGTTTTAAAACATGTGTAAAACATTTTGGTTATGTAAAGAACGACAGTTTCAACACTTTCTGCAAGTGATTTAATTATACGTTCCCGTATTACATTTGTAAAATTTCCATATAATCTATAACCTACGATACGCACTGCGGAGAGACTTTGTGAACGCCCGGTGTATATATGTATATACAGAGGTTGGACAGAATAATGTGAACACCTAAAAATAAAAGGTTTTACGTACCTAATATGGTGTGGGACCATCTTTGGTATTCAAAACCGCCTGAATCGTCTTCGGAATGGACGCATACAAATCCTGGATGGTGGTTAGTGAGTTGTTACACCATTTTTTATGCAGAAACTGCTACAGGTCTTTGAGAGATGCAGGAGGAAGACAACGGGGTTTTCGGTTTTTCAACACAGACCACAGTGGCTCGATAATGTTTATGTCTGGTGATTGGAAAGGCCAAGAAAGGCCTGAAAGCTAGTCCTCACGTTCTTCAAACCATAACTGAACTATTCGAACTCTGTGAATTGGGGAATTATCATCTTGATAGATGGCATCTTCTACAGGAAACAATGCCTGAGCCATTAAATAGACTTGGTCGGCCAAAATGGTTTAATACGCCCTGCCAGTCGTCCGTCCTATCCAGGTGATCAGGGTACCTGCTAAAAACCATGATATGACCGCCCAGAGCATGACAGAAGCACCACCATACTGCACATTTGGAAACATACAGTCTGGATTGTATGTTTCTGAAGGTGTTTTCTACACGTAAGCCCGTCCTGTGGTGGGGAATATAGTGAATGTGGATTGATCCGACCACATTACACGCTTCCATGCATCGGCAGTCCACATTGTATGCTTCTAGCACTACTGCCGTCGCCTTTGTGCACTCACCCGGGTCACCAGAGATTTTGCAATAGCAGCTCTGCCATGAAGATCTTGTTTATGAAGTTCTCTGAGCACTGTTTTCGTTGGTACACTGGTCTGGAAATACAGATTGAGCTTTCCACTAATTTTCGGCGCCGTGGTCTTCTTATTACGGGTAACAATCCTCTTTAATGCTCCCCTGCTCTATCAGTCAGGGTCGTTTTCCCTCCGCTCTTATGTTTCACTGACGAGGTTATGCCACGAGCATTTTATTAGGGTGGAGCGAAAAACACTTTTTTTTTTCAATTTGAAACGTCACCATGTGCAATAGTTGCGATTTTATTACAGAAATGACCCCCCGAAATATAGATGACATTATTTGATATCTTAGGCTGCCCCAAGAACCTCGAAGTTTGAAAGTTATAGGGAAAAATGGTTTAAAAACACCCGCTTTCTACAGTTTGTAAATATAAAAAAATACTGTATCACTATATTATTTAATATCACCTTTGAGTGCATATACACGGGTAAAAATTCAGTAGACGTGGGTTAATTTCTTAGGCTCCCCCAAAGAGCTGAAGATTTGTCATATTTCTCCAAAAATGGCATAAGTTATGTAAATAAGATAGACACCAGCCTTACCTAGTAGCATAACTTGAGGAGTGAGTTTATTTCACTTGGAAATCAGACTTTTTTCAAAACTTGGCATCAGCTTCCTATCCAAACTTTTTACTCTGATGAATCCATCTCTTGCAAGAAGGTCGCACACAAGAGCAGAAGAATCTGTTACAATCTTAACCATCCTCTCTACTGCCTGAGAATGGCAGGGTATTTTTGCCAATTCGTGGCAAGAACTTGGATATTTATCCAACTGTATTAATTCCAGAAGCTCATTGTCTTTCCATTGCCGTGTGATGGGAGGCTTAGTCACATTACACTCTTGCCAGTCGATTAGGTCGATGTAATCATTGCTCTGGAAATTCAGCTTAGGAATCCGAAACTTCCTAATGGTAGTTGTTTGTTCGGATGATTTCCTGGCCTTCATGATACGTCGAACAGCAAGCTGACGGACATACCTTCTGTCGTCAAACAACATTGCAGCGAGAAAATTTTCTGCATTGGCAAAATACGCGTTGTCTTGGACGACTCTTTTTACAATATCCTTTAAATTATCTGGAAGATACTGAAACCTAGATATAAAAAGCTGCAAATTTCTTGGACCATCTTTACAGGTACCGTTACATTTGATCGTGAACCACGATGGTGCATATACTTTCATTACGAAGGTGGCTAATGAGACAAGTTGTGGTGTTGGATCACTAGTTCCAACAAACAAACGCAGAATGTGATTTGCGAGGGTCAGCCAACGGGAATGTGCAAGCGCTCCAGAATCCCGATTTCCCAGATCTTGTGGGCAATCACCTGCAGAGACTGCCTTACAAATTTCCCACAAATAAAGTTGATCCGAGCTAAGATCTCCATAGTTAATGTCGGACTGAAGTGAAAATTCAATTTTCTGGGAATTAATGATAGGAAGGTTTGCGCACGTCTTCAAGAGCTTTTCAATCAATCCACTAAATCCTCTTGGACCTGATGTTTTCCCATCAAGTGCTTCAGTGAGGTGGCGTAAACGCAGTTCATTAAAATGAAGTTGACATATAATCCAGTGTACGGGAGAATTGAGCTTCTCTTCAAGGCGCCTAATTACACCTGCATTTGTGCCGGTATTAGTAACTTCTCCGTCACTTCCAATAAGGACTAACTCCGACAAGTCAAATGCCTTCTGGTTCAATAAGCTGAAGATACCGTTGGAAATGTCCCTTGCACTCTTGCTCTTCGGTGCAAAATGTCCCAAATAGACAGAACCCGGTTCTTCAACAAGTGTAATATGCTCCTCCCATTCTTTTCGCTTGTGTCACTTGCCATCATCTCTCTGTGTATTCGTAAGAATTTCATCCCTTCTTCCGTCCAAAAATAAAGCTACAATCTTGCGACCAGTCAAGTTTACCTCATCGTGAATTGTTTGACGTGTCTTTTTCCTTTCTCGTCATACCTTATGCCGGTTAATAACAGATACATTACATTCTTTCGAATGAACCGGTTCACTTACATCCTGAAGCAACGCCGACGCAAGATCAGCTGCCGCTCTGTCGCTGATGCCTCGCCTATCGCACTTTCTAGAAAATACAGACAGTGTCATCTGACGCCTAGGTTTCGAAAAACGACGTAGAGTGAAATCGTAATCTTTCTCCGAGGCCAACAAATGACTAGGACCCGGCTCGTCTGGTTTTCCTGCAGAATTAGTATTTGTATCCTCTTCTGAAGGATCATCCTCGACTCGCAGGGCCGATTTTAGTGATGCAGTTCTCTGTAATTTTCTACGGATATGCTCTTCCCTATCACTCTTTCGAGCTGATCTTTTCTTCAGTACACTGGTGGCTTTTGTGTCAAGCCCACCTACTATCATTCTTCTGTTTGTTCTCTAGTCCATCAGAAAGTCTCGCTCTTCATACGCATAACTGAATCAAAGCCACAACGGGGAAGCCTAAGATTTTAACTCATGTCTGCTGAACTTTTACCCGTGTATATACACTCAAAGGTGATATTAAATAACATGGTGACACAGTTTTTTTTTATATTTACAAAATGGAGAAAGCGGGTGTTTTTAAAAGATTTTTCCCTATAACTTTCAAACTTCGAGGTTATTGGGGCAGCCTAAGATATAAAATAATGTCATCCATATTTCGGAGGGTCATTTCAGTAATAAAATTGCAACGATTGCACATGGTGACGTTTCAAATTTAAAAAAAAATGCGTTTCGCTCCACCCTAATTTTTATGCTGTCATGACCCTAGACACAGTACCTCTCAATATCCCCACTAACCTGGCGACTGTTTTCACGGAGGTACCAACTAGTAGGTCCCCGACAATTAGCCCTCTTTCAAAGTCCGTTAGGTCCTTCATTTCGTCGTCACCCTGAAAGAAATTTTTCAAAAAGACACTCTAAATGCACTTCAACAGGACCTTGTAGTTCTAAGCAAAGCAATTACAACCAAAAAGTGGGGGATACCTTTGCGTATTACAACGTACGCAGCTGCATTACAAGTCACGTCTCTGAGCGTGATGTTCACTTTATTCTGCCCCTGTTTATGTTTTCAAGAAAACAGCAAAAAAATATATATGATTATGTATAATTAAAAAATTAGTTTTGAATTTATAGTCCATAGCGGGTTTGTCCGGGTCAAGTCAGGGTCAAGTCCGGTTTGGGTCCAATTATTTGACGTTCTGGTCGGATCCAAAATTTTTGAGCCGTTTCCAACTCTGGTTAGCAACTGCTGGCCCAAAATACGGAGGCCCATCGAGAATTTTTCAGGTGTCCCGGCGACCCAGTCTGCGACTGTTATGAAGCATTATATACATTGTGTATTTAAAAGGACTCAAATTATTACCAAAGCAAATTTCTTAGGTAGAAGAATATGCACTTTGTTTCTTCTCTCACTCTTTACATTTTAAATATCTATAAAACAAATTTATTGCGCCAAGGGATTACTCTTTTTGGTGTGAAGCCATGGAGATAAACACAAACATATTTTTTTTACTGTGTTCTTAAATGGCCTAGTTTTGTGCTGAAATCAACCAGTTAAAAGAACACTTGCTCTTGAAAGAAGTACTTTATTTCGCCACTTTTAGTGCCGGTGTGAACTGTTACATGAAAGTTCACAGATAAAGTTATCTCTTCCCTTTCCGAGTGTTAATAAAACTAGCAAGAGATCGGTGGGGTGGATCAGCGAATGAGATGGATGAGCTTCTGAAATCCATTTCCTCGTGTGGCGTAATCCGTGGGAAAATATGTTCTTTTGAAACTGACCTCCACAAACTCGTAAGGGGAGATAGAAAAACAGGGAAAGTCGAAGAGACGGAATAACACTCCGAAGATGAGCCACCCAGTAGAGGCCCACGAGTGGAATTCCTCAGTTCCGTAACTCCTCTCACGCAAGCGCCATAAATTACGAGTTTATTTCCCACTCGGGCTCCACGCTGTTGTTCGACCATTCACTTTCGTAACATGATCCGCGCATTACCTTTAATTAGAGCCGCTTTCATGCCACATCCCGTACATTATTACAACATTTAAAACTCGAAACCAGTTTTTTCTGTGCCCGCTCTTATTCGATATGCAGAAACTCATCACGCTTCGAGTATTTTTAACAGAACAGCTGATGCCTTACTTGAAAGAGCACTTCATTCATTTCTTCAGTAAAAGCAAAACTGCGTAGAACTGGTTCTGTATGAATGATTCTATGTATAAAGGAGTTGACGAAAGTCAGAGTCAGGTTACATAGAGTGATCAGTTTCAAAAAGAATCCAATTTAAAATATGTTGATCTAACTGAACGTGGCATAAAAGAAATAATAAATGAGTGGACGACAGAATTTTTATTTTTAAAAACTGCATAGGAGCTTCATTTTGTTGAATCCACCAAGATTTCTCTTCCGGAAACCCTTAAGTAAAGAATTTCTTCAAAGGTCAGTCATATTTTAAACGCTCTTGGTGTGTAACGTAATAAGCAGTCATAATTTAACCGTCCTGGTATGTGACGTAGTAAGCAATCATAATTTAACCGTCTTAATATGTGACGTAGTAAGCAATCGTGTTTTAATCGCCCCTGTTGAGTGACGTAGTAAGCACTCCTGTTTTAAGCGTCCTTGGTGTCTGATGTGGTAAGCTTTCATATTTTAAGCACTCTTGGTGCATGACGTAGTAAGTAGTCATGTTTTTAGCGCCCTCGTTATGTGACCCACTACGCAATCATGTTTCAAGTAATCTTGATGTCTGACAGACTGAGAAGTCATGTTTTAGACTCCCTTGGTGTGTAACGTAGTACGAAGTCATGTTTTAAGCGTCCTTGGTGTCTGATGTGGTAAGCTTTCATATTTTAAGCACTCTTGGTGCATGACGTAGTAAGTAGTCATGTTTTAAGCGCTCTCGTTATGTGACCCACTACGCAATCATGTTTCAAGTAATCTTGATGTCTGACAGACTGAGAAGTCATGTTTTAGACTCCCTTGGTGTGTAACGTAGTACGAAGTCATGTTTTAAGCGTCCTTGGTGTCTGATGTGGTAAGCTTTCATATTTTAAGCACTCTTGGTGCATGACGTAGTAAGTAGTCATGTTTTAAGCGCCCTCGTTATGTGACACACTACGCAATCATGTTTCAAGTAATCTTGATGTCTGACAGACTGAGAAGTCATGTTTTAGACTCCCTTGGTGTGTAACGTAGTACGAAGTCATGTTTTAAGCGCCCTTGGTGTGTAATGTAGTAAGAAGACGTGTTTTAAGTGCCCTTGTCGTGAATGTAGTAAGAAGTCATGTTTTAAGCGTCCTTAGTTTGTAATGTAGTAAGAAGTCATGTTTCAAGCGCCGTTGGTGTGTTACGTAGTAAGAAGTCATGTTTCAAGCGCCCTTGATGTGTAATGTAGTAAGAAATCATGTTTCAAGCGTCCTTCGTGTGTAATGTAGTAAGTAGTAAGTCATGTTTTAAGGCCCTTGGTGTATAGTTCTGTAAGAGGTCATCTTTTAAGTGCCTAAGATGTGTGGCTTACTATGCTGGCATTGTTTAAGCGCTCTTAGTAGTAAGAAGTGCGTTACGCGACATCACAAAAGCTGCTGTGACGTATATCTCTAATGTAACCTTCCTTTTGAGTTTCTATTTCTATATAAACTGTGAAGTAGGATTTTTCCTACTGCACGGCTCATCGCTTCTGCGAATTTCCTTATACGTTTCGGCAACACTGACAGTGGGTCAAAAAGTAAATGAAAATTACGTCAAAAGCAAAAAGAATATGACGATCGTAATGATTAACGGAAAAGTCCCCCGCATTTAATTTGGTGAATTCCTCCTCATTGGAAAACTACCCCGCATTTTCCTCCTTCCGAAACACGTGTAAATTGCGATTAAAATGGGAATGGCGACCCAGAAAATTTCTCCTGCGTCCTTCTGATACTTGCGAAACTGCCGGTTATTTTAAACTGCGACAAAAACCGATATGGTGTTCCTTGAAATCCCCCCATTCGATATTTTGTGTAAATTGCAATTTGCGCACAGTCCCTCACACAAAAATTCCTGTGGGGGACTTTTCCGGTTACTGAGAGTGATAAAAGTGGTGATACTATTGTGAGAGGATTTACTAAAATTGTTCGTCATTGTTAACTTGAAGATACGATGCCGCCTCAGTAGCGCAGTGGTTATAACGTTGGCTTGTGACCATTCGTCCGAGTAGGCTTCGGGTTCGAATCCCGCTCAGTAATAGATGCTTCTTTGCCTTACGGAACTGGCTATCACCTTTCCCTAGAGCCAGCGGTCCTAAGTTACGGATGGACGACTGCTTATAATACATAGCGTTGCTCACGGTGGCCGTTAATCCCCAAACAAAAAAATACGATGGTTGAAGATTATATGTAAGAGCTGTAGTAGATAATCGCTAATTTCATGAAGTTTCTACAAACGTGTACTTCAACTGGTGAAAGAAAATAAACTATCGGATTGTTGCTCCTAACTCTGGTTGCTATGTACAAGGGTAAATCAAAAATTAACCGCCACAATTTTTTTAGGTTGGCTGCACTGCTTTCTGCGCGCGCATGCTATAATGTGATATTCTTGTGGTTATGTTACTGAAGTTTGATCGTAATTGCTACATTTTTCTTTGTTCTGTTACAGAGTAAACATGACCACTTCTCTAGCAGTGTGCACCAAGGAATAACAGAGAGCAGGAATCCGATTCCTCTGGTTTGAAGGTGTGTCAGGGGCTGAAATTCATCGCAGACTTGCAGCACAATACGGGGACAGCGCTCTACCACGTATAAGAGTGTATGAGTGGATCGAGAAGTTTAAAAATGGCCGGACAAGCGTGAAGCATGAAGAGAGTGCCGACCGCCCATCAACCTCCACCACTGACGGGAAGATTCAACAAGCTCGAGAGATGATTCTGGCGAACCGACGAGTGACCACCGATCAGGTTGCCTGTTCTCTGCAAATCAGTAATGGTTCTGCATACGAAATCATTCACCAGAAACTTGGTTTCCGTAAAGTCCCTGCAAGATGGGTGCCAAGACAGCTTACCGAAGAGCATAAGCGCAAACGTGTGGAAGTCTCTCAACGCTTACTCCACCGCTACAACGATGATGGCGAAGCTTTTTCGGAGAGAATCGTCACAGGAGATGAGATCTAGATCCATCAGTTTGAGCCGGAATTCAAACGGCATAATTTTGGAGTGGAAACACGCGAGATCGCCAGCGAAGAAGAAAGCATACTACCGCAGGAAAAGTGATGCTAACCATTTTCGGGGACTCTAAAGGGCCTATACTGGAACATTACCGGGACAAGGGGTCTACAGTCACCAGTGTACGCTACAGTGAAATGCTGGTAAAGGAACTGAAGCCAACTATTCGCACCAAACGCCGAGGCCTCTTGTCGAAGCAAGGGGTGTTGTTGCACGACAATGTACGCCCCCATTCGTCCTCAGTAGAGGAAAATGGCAGCTTCTAGCGCAGGGGCAGCCCTCCAGAGACTTAACATTGGCTGCCCACGAGGCTGCCCCTGGCTGCCCACGAGACTGTCCCAGCTGTCCCCGAGTCAGAATTTTTGTCACGTGATCGTCCCCATGATGTACTGCCCCCTAGCGGTGCTTCTTGGAACTTTCAATGGAACTTTGTTTTTGGGGGATGGCAACGACCGAGAGGGAAAGCGGGTGGATATAGGGGGATGTCTACTCGATGTGCTGCCCCCGAGTCCGTTATTATATGAGGGTAGATGAGTTCGACGAGTCCGGTACCATTATTCAAACAAGGTGCAAAAACGCTTGGAAAACAAGGTCGACCCCCGTTCGCAAGACTTGTTTTCCAAGCGTTTTTGCACCTTGTTTGAATAATGGTACCGCCGCTCTAAATAACGAGCGAAAAAGTCCCCCAAATCCATACCCTTTTTGAAGGGGTGCTCCTTGACTTGATAGTAGACTAAACCTTTTCCAGTTTGATTGACGTAATATTCCTCGAAGGATTTTGTACAACAGCGGTATGGTTCATACATGACTACAGAGCCTTAAGACGAAAATGAAGTTTCACGATCGCTCTCCCACGTTCAAATGGTACTAATTGTCCCGAGTGATTCCTTATAACGATTTCTACGGTTTGGAAATGTTTTCTTGCGATAGGTAAATAATGAGGGCGGTCATATAAGGCGCTCACCACATCTCCGTCTTCTCCGCTCACTTTCACGATGCGAAGAAGCGGAGCAACCATGTCTCCCACAGGCTGAGGATCCACAATATTGCTGTACACGTACAATAGGGAAAGCGACGTGTTCAGATCGGCTACGAAATTTCCATGAATTGTGACATCACTCCCTTCTGATGCTGAATACACTCCAGATTGAAAACCTAGAATTTCAGCTATTCCAGGAAATAACTGTAGTTGAGAACCATGAGTTAAAGCTGCTTTGACACGTCTCGTGTTTTTATTAAAAAACATCGTAATTTTTTTCGACCAGTGCTGAGACATGGCTTTTACCACATCTCCCACAGAATCATAATATCCAGCAGGGATTTTTGCTGCTTTCAGTTGATTTGGGCCGACACCGTAAGCAAAGGAATTTGAATTTACATTCACATTAAACCAGGAATGAGGGTAGATGAGTTCGACGAGCCCCACTTCCCAGTCACCATTGAGTTCGATCGGTGAGGGAAGACGCGTGATGAAATGAGAAATTTTATTGTCTGCAAAGTAGCGGAGAGAGCTGTCGCTAGGTAACGTCAGATAGAAACTCATGTTGAAGAATGATGTTTCTTCTAAAAAAAAGGTCGGTTTTATAGAGAGGTCAAGTCTTCCGCGGGGATCCAAGCATTACATTTATTAAGATACCCTTTAAATTTAACAAAGTATTCCACTTTTCCTTTTCTTTTGCGTTTCTTCAGAACACGTTCCACAGGAAAGGACACTGAGAGAGTCACTTTTTGAAGCTCTTCAGCGTAAAATGTTCCCTCCAGCTCTTCATTCAATAAGTCTTTTACTTTGTACACGGGAGGGGATCTTGGAACAAGGTCACTCACCACAAACACTTCTTCCGTCCAATTTGATTCGTATCCCTTTTCAAACTTTAATTTGGTTTTAGAAATCCTCACGTGATTACCGACTTGAAATTTATAGGTGGGTTCTTCCCTCTTGAGGCCACCAAACAGATTGTCAAACACTTGCTTTTCATTGTTTTCGTTCACTTCTACAGGCTTCATTTTTATACTTCGATGGGTAGAATTATTGTAATTGTGGACTAAATCGTTGAGTACGTCGATGAATCTGAACGTATTTTGACTTGAAAAGAATCGCCACATTCTAGTTTTCAACGTGCGATTGAATCTTTCCACAACACTTGCTTTCGTCTCGTTGTTCGTCGTAAAGAAATGCACCTCGTGCTGTTTTAAAAACTTTTGGAATTCTTTGTTCTTAAATTCAGTTCCTTTATCAGTTTGCAGTTTTAATGGTATTCTCTGTACGAAAATCTTGGAAAACGCTTGAACGATATGTGACCCCGACTTTTGTTTTAAGGGAATTACCCACGCATATTTGGAAAATATATCAATACACGTCAACAAGTAACGAAATCCATCATTATGTTGACTCAACCTGGGAAGGTCAACCAAGTCTGCTTGAAACTGTTGATCTATTTTATTCACCAACACTCTGTTTCTCGGAAAATGATGTCGCGTCGGTTTGTGGAGGGTGTACGTTTTCTCCCCCTTCAGCCATTTTTCGACGTCTTTTTTCTTGATTCCTTCTTTCTTGACAGCACGGAATAAAGCATTCACACCACCGAAGCTTCCTTCTTTTACGGCTGTAAGATAAGTCTGTTTCATTACATCCTCCATTACAACAATTCAACGAGAGATGTTCCACCGTAACAGAAAAATTCATGTTCACACCAACTCGTTCACAACTCAAATAACGCCCACTCCCCCTCACGCTCCATTTTTAAATGAAATTCCAAGAAAAGTCCCCAAAAACATTTTAACACCGTGAACAAACATCTTCCTATCTCAAACATATTTTCCCAATGGTCTGATGGTCTAGGGGAAGAATGTACGCTTTCTGAATGAAGGAATGTAAGTTCGAATCTCACCGAGACCATTAGAGCATTTTTATGTACTCTGAAATAAAAATAAAATAATGCAATGTCTATAAAAAAAACCTAACACCCCACGAAAGCTCTAAAAATATAAGATTAATAAAACAAATTCGAGGAAACAAAAAATGTTGGAAAGGACAAAAAAACTTCTTCCAAAAATTTGACAAAGTCCAAAAAAACTCCCGAGAAAAACATAAAGTTCCAAGAAGCACCGCTAGAAGCACATCGAGTTGACATCCCCTATGGCCACCCCCTTTCCCACTCGGTCGTTGCCATCTCTCAAAAACAAAGGTTCATTGAAAGTTCCAAGAAGCACCGCTAGGGAACAGCACATCATGGGGACGATCGCGTGACAAAAATTCTGACTCGGGGGCAGCACATCGAGTTGACATCCCCCTATATCCACCCCCTTTCCCTCTCGGTCGTTGCCATCCCTCAAAAACAAAGTTCCATTGAAAGTTCGAAGAAGCACCGCTGGGGGGCAGTACATCATGGGGACTATCACGTGACAAAAATTCTGACTCGGGGACAGCTGGGACAGCCTCGTGGGCAGCCTCGTGGGCAGCCTCGTGGGCAGCCAGTGGCAGCCTCGTGGGCAGCCTCGTGGGCAGCCAGTGGCAGCCTCGTGGGCAGCCTCGTGGGCAGCCAATGTTAAGTCTATGGGGGCTGCCCCTGCGCTAGAAGCTGCCATTTTCCTCTACTGTCCTCTCACATGGTTGAAACCCTTGGCAAATTGGGTTTCGAGGTGTTGGAACACCCGTCATACAGTCCAGATCTCGCCCCTTCCGACTTTTACCTCTTTGGACCCCTCAAAGATGTTTTGCGAGGTCGTCGATTTGCTTCGGACGACGAAGTGAAGGAAGTGGTGCATAAATGGCTGGTGTGACCGGCAACAAACCTTCTTCTCCAATGGCATTCGCAAGCTTGCGGACCGCTGGAATAAGTGCATCGAAAAGCAAGGAGACTATGAAGAAAAATGATGTACTTTTTCAACCCCTGTTGTTGTTGGGATATATTATTTGCCCTCGTATTTTGTTTAAGTGACTGTATTGTTTGTTCAGCACCTAAACACCAACGTTAAAATATAATATATATATATATTGAAACCCCAAATTGGTAACTGGGTAGTACATAGGTATTAATTTGACTGCTGGACATCGAAAATGTCACACTACGAAGGGATGCACGAAATGAGACGAAACTTACGAAATGTAGATAAGTAGACAGGAAAGAAGCAATTTCATTTCTGAAGGAATACGTGCATGCATGCGTTGGGCGAGTAAACAGTACTATGTCAGTAGGCCGCATGATAATCATACTCGGTAATACATTCGTCAAATCTTCGTGACGCCGCTGGAAAAGTCCCCAAATGGTACCCTGAGGGATCGCTGACCTATGAACCGCTGAGCTGTGTTCACAACTGATCGACGGAGCGAGGGGATCGTACAGAAACGTTAGCTCGTCTACCAATGACGTTCCACACGTTTTTTATTGGACCAATGACGTTCTACACGTTCCCTACTGGGGAGAAATCTGGGGACCACGCAGGCTAGGGAAGCACTTGAACGCTGCGAGATGTTAGGTCGTCTACCAATGACGTTTCACGCATTCCCTATTGAAGCGAAGTACGGAGATCACGCTCTCTAGGGCTTCACCTGGACGCTGCGAGGGGATCGTACAGAGACGTTACGTCGTCTTCCAATGACGTTCCACGCGTTCCCTATTGGGGAGAAGTCTGAGGATCACGCTGGCCAGGGAAGAACCTGGACTGCGAGAAAATAGTACAGAGACGTTAGGTCGTTTACTAATGGCGTTCTACGCGTTCCCTACTGGGGAGAAATCTGCGGATCCCTCATGCTAGAGAAGCACTTGAACGCTGCTACAGAGACTTTAGTTCGTCTACCAATGACGTTCCACGTGTTCCCTATTAAAGAGAAGTCTGGATATCACGCTCTCCACAACAGCACCTGGATGCTGTGAGGGGATCATACAGAGACGTTAGGTCGTCTACCAATTAGGTTCCACGCGTTTCCTATTGAGGCAAAGTCTGGAGATTACGCTGTCCAAGACAGCATCTCGGGCACTTTGTGGGCACTGTCTGCTGACGTTGGAAGTGTGTGAGAGAGCGTTATCTTGTTGAAACTGGGCCTCACGGATACCACGGAGATACGACAGCAAAACGGGATGCAGCACCTCACTCAAGTGTCGTCGTTTCGTCAGAGTACCTGCTATGTGTTAAAGGCCGTTGAAACTCATAGTGCCCTAAACCATAACACTTGGCTGAGGAGCCGTTTGACGTTCACAGATTGCAGGAAGATCTTCCCAGTAACCGCGTTATGTTCAGATTCTCAAGCGGCGATCGTTGGCATTAAATCTGACATGGTTCCATTCGTTCCACCACGCATATCTAGTACGGCACTACTCAAACCTTGGGCGACAATATGCTACGGCGAGTCGCAGTCGCCACAATCACTGACAATTTCGGAAAAAAAATAGATGAAAGAAGGAATAGAAATTGAAAAAATCAAAATTCCATCATCAATGACTGCAGAGGATTTTTCCTGCCTAACATCTGGCAGGATTTGAAAAATAACCGTAACCGCCAAAGTTAACCCTAACCGCGATAGTGACGGGAATAAGTGACAACAAAAAGACAGCCTGAAGAAGGAGAAGAATTTTCTCCGAAAATTTGCAATTAAAATAAAAGAATTTCCTAGCAAAAATTCCCATAATAGTAGTTTTTGATTAACAGGATTATCATTTCAATTAGGAAGTTTCATCGGCAGCGGCAATCCGATTGAAAGAGTCAACTGTTTCTACCAATGAAGTGTTTATTCGGAGATCCAATTTCAAGCCTTTTAGTCTTCTGTCAGTTGATACGAGAACTGAGGACATTTTCTCCGAGATATCATTGTCAGTTATGAACACTGGGAGTCGTCAGCTTTTGTTTCACGCGCAGCTTTTCTCCGACCTTGTAGCGCTCTTCTGCAATAAAATGATTTTGAAGAGTGCGCTAAAAACTTAAACCTATAAAGACACGTTAAAAATCTATAACTGAGAAATAATGAATGATATGTGTGGTTTGCACAATTTTTCAATTCGAAAACATGAGCCAATCAGATAAGCTCAAGGCAAGTGATACCTTTTTTTCTCCCACCATGTCCAGCTCAGTTGTGGATACCATAATGATGATCAAGATACCAGAATGATGATTAACAGTTCTTCTAATCACGTAACTTTAAAAATAAAAAGTAAAAAAGCCATTAAAAAAGTAAAAAATTAAGTAAAAGGCCATTCGTCTTGATGATGCCGAGCCAAACGTTCTGCAAAACTATAGTCGATTTTAATAAAACATTTAATTGTGAATTAACGTTGATAATTTATTCTAAATCAACATCACAAGTGTGTAGTCTTGAATTATATGTAACACCAATGGGTCATCTGTGTGGATTTGAAGTTGGTGAATTTTCTCACCAACTTCAAGTACCCGTGCTTTGTATGTCTGTGGGACAGTAGAGCTAAAGATCAACGCTGGAGGAGAAGACAGTGGCCTATGAGAGAAAACATGGTAGCTGGAGAGAAAAATATCATCACAGATCTTTTGGTGGACGGAGAAAAGATATTGCCACCATTGCCCATCAGACTTGGTTTGATGAAACAATTTGTAAAGGCACTTAAGAGAGACGGAATGTGTTTCGGCTACATATGTAGAAAATTTCCAGCGTTGAGCATGGCGAAAATAAAAGCAGGTATATTCGATGTACCACAAATCCGGGAACTCATGAAAGGCCAGCGTTTCCAAGACTCAATGGACAATATTGAGGCATGTGCGTGGTCGCCATTTTGTATGGTTGTACAGAATTTTCTTGGGAACCACAAGGCCGCTAACTACCGTGAACTCGTGGAGAATATGCTTACTGTGTTTTGTACACTTGGTTGTAACATGATCATCAAATGGCATTACCTCCACAGTCATTTGGATCGATTTCCACATTGTCTTGGTGATATCAGCGATGAACAAGGGGAGTGATTTCACCAGTAAATAAGGACCACGGAAGAACGGCACCGTGGACGATGAGATACGCATATGGTGGCGGACCATTGTTTGAGCACCCACCGCGTATGTCCAGGAACATCGCATCGCAGGAAATCACAGAAACGCGGGTTCAACAGCATGTCTCAATGACGAAACTTGTGTGTTGTTGTTCGTGTTCTAGGCTTTTGGGGATTTTTATGCATACTAATATATAATTTGCTAGAGTCCTCCTCCTCCGTGCCGCTTTTTGTCGTCATAGCAACAACCGATACACAAATGTTTGCAACGGAACGCTTTGCTTTTCGTGCTTTCGTGTAGGTGATGCCATCACCTGCACGCGCACAGTCTGCGCGTATATGACTTTGTTTTGTTGTCATAGCAACAAAGAACACAGCTGCTGCTGTGACGTCATTTAATCCAAATCATTCTCACATGACGTCAGAGATGCATCACGTCACACGGTCAATTCTTTAGAGATTCGAAAAACTTTACGTCAGAATTCTGGTTCTACTTTATATACCCTTGATTATATCTGTGTTATCCGCAACCGTTCCTGTTTAATGTTTTATTTATATCTTTGTTTCTTTCGTTCGAAGTTAGAGTTGTTGTTTTTTTTTTTTTTTTTTTTTTTTTTCGGGTGTGTGCGATTCGAAGTCATTTAATTCATATTGTGGTTCATTTGTCTCAAAACATCGACTTTGTTTTGCATGAGTTGTAACAACAACACTGCAAATATGCTTCCTAAACGGAAAAAATCTGCTGAGGAAGTAGCTTTCCAGAAGGAAGCAGCAAAAAGACGAAAGGCGGAGCAAGAAAGGGCCCGCCGGGAAAGTATGTCTGCTGTACAAAGATAAAGCGATCGGAATCGTCATCGCGTAGCAAATATGACTCCTCAGCAAATTGAACGAAGTCGGGAATGACACCGAATTGCAAACATGACGTCAGAACAAATTGCACAAGGTCGCGAACGACATCAGCTTGCAAACATGTCACAAGCGCAGATATTACTCTAGAGACGTGGTGATGCAATCCGCCAACAAAATCCACGAACTAGAAACCAAGCTGTTCTTGAGGCAGTTAACGTTGTAGAACCAAATATAGACGCTCATAACTGTGGTTCCATGGACAATATTTGCGAATTTTGTGCTGCAAAGCATTTTGTGGCAGAACAACCATCTGAGAAACTTTTTTACGCAGTGCTGTCATAAAGGCAAAGTAAAATTAGGTGTTATGAGATCAGCCCCTGTTATTCACCAGTTAATGAAAGGACAGCATCAATATTCGAAAAATTTCATGGACAGCATAAGATCAATAAATAGCGCTTTGGCGTCTGCGTCCATGGGAGCTAACATTGGTCCACCTCCTGGATACGGTCTCTTTTGTTTCCGAATTAACGGGCAAATTTACCATCGAGCGGGAGCTTTGCACCTAGCAAATGGAGACCAGAGAAAGTTTGCTCAACTGTATATATTGAACACGGAAGAGACTGGTGATCAAAGAATGGGGATTAGAGAAAACGCCCAGTGCAACCCAAGTGTAATGCAAGAGTTAAGCACTTTCATGTCTCAAAATATTTCCTTTTGCTGACGCATCCAAAATGCTTTATGAAGTTGAACAAGAAATCATTAATGATGCCGCTCTGCATGTTGTTGAGCCGGCATAAATACATTGTAGTTCACGGAAAATAACAGGGGAAATTGATACAGTGTTCACAGTCAGTGTATACGAAAAATGTTATGTACAAAAAAGTGCTGAAGAAATAGGGACTAAAGGTTTCACAAAACACATAAAAAACCGACAGCCCGTCGTATCAAATTCCATAACCGACTGCTTGGGAAATCTTCAAAAAGCTGTGAGCCAACGTAGCCATGTATTGACGTGGAACAATAAATAAATGTCAATAATTTCTGTATCATAAATTTTAGTTTTCCCCGTCATTATTGACGGGCTTTCATCTAGTATGTCATATCGTGAGAAGCAGATCTGATGGGCAAAAACTAATGCCATTTTCGGAATCTGTGACCCAAAATACTCCAAAAAGGATCTAACATCTTTGGCACCAAAATTTGTGTTCCCCAGTGTTATTTGTACATCCTTCAAAATAATTTTCGAGTTTTTCCGTTTTTCTGTTATCTTTAGTATTCACCGTAATGAGATAAACTACTTCTCGTACTGAGCTGAGTTTGGATTCAAATGAAGCCTAGATTCCATAAAAGATAGTAGCAAAGAGTTAAAAAGATATTTAAAAATTAAATGATATCCAATTGTTTAGATAAAACTGTCTTAATCGCTAAAGTGCAAAAGCTTTCCCCCTTAGCGATGCTTTAATGTTTGATTTGAATATTTGCTTTAGCCCAGAAAAAATACCTAGGTAATGTTTTCATTTCATTAATATTCATTTTTTGAAGAAGCAAAGTTCCCAACGTTTTAAAAGGAAAGGGAAAACAATTACAGCCGTGCTTATGGTGTCTTCGTAAAAAGGCACAAACAATTCATATCTTAATGTGTGTTCATCTGTACTTAATTTTCCTTCGTGAAATTAAAAAGTGGATAAAGAGAAACATTTCCTTTCGCAGAATTAAGATAATTTCTAAAGAGATTTTCAGATTTCTCGTTATTTTGTAAAAACTTGCTTAAACAAAAGCAAGATTACCCAAACATTTCGAGAGAATTTGCTTTCGTAGTTTTTGTAATAGCTATCTCAGATGTAAATAAATCGCAAGTGTTTATTCGTAGAAGTCTGAAAAATTAAAGTTATTACGATTATTCACGGTAATCGGGAAACCGTTTGCCACCAACACACACGTAGATTTCTAATGACTTAAAGGCATAAGAAAAAGATAAATTCTGTTAGAAACTATACGAAAAAATATTCATGGATAATGCAGCTTCCATGCGTTTACCTACGGCTACAGAAAACATTTGTTGTCACTGAAAGTATATTATGCACTGAGTGCTTAGTGAACAACCACTATCTAACTCATACTTCGTAGGCCGTCCTTTTGTTCAGAGAACTGCTGTTACCCGTCGTGTCATCTACTCCACGAGGGGTCTGAGCCTGTGCTGAGACGGGCCGACCCCGAGCCCAAGCCAGAATCGGGCTCGGGAAGCAGAGAGAGAATTTTCTTCGTTATGTGATTTTGTATGATTTAGCATACGAGACCTTGCTTACGCTTTCGCGAAAGTGAAGTGAATTGTTCGACAGCTGGGTCTAGGTTGTAAGTGGGGATTCAGCAGGACTATTTTTCCCGGCTTTTGAAACAAATGTCATAGGTCACGCATTAGTAGATTTCTGCAGAGAAGGAAAAGCTCCTTCAAGAACTGCAGTAGTAGATAGCACGCCGACGAAATTTTGACGCCTACATCCACGGGACAACTCTCTACTAATTCAATTGAGGAACATACGTAGATTGCGGTGCCGCCCAATTTTTCCTGTTGTCCGCCCGGCAGGAGCACTTCAGGAAGAAACGAATACAGAAACAGAGTTCCCTTCTCCATTCCCCAGTTGAAAAAGACATTGGTAGATTGAAGAGGGAAGAAAAAGTGGAATTCTGGAAGAGAAAATTTTTATTTTATTAATGCTTAAATAGGCTTTAGATTGGATTCCAAGGGACAGGAAAAGACCCAGAAGAAGACCACATGGAAGATGGGTGGATGAAATTCGAAAGTATGCGGGAGTGACATGGAGGAGACTGGCACAAGACAGACCGTTGTGGAGGAAACTTGGGGAGACCTTCGTCCAGCAGTGGATTGATAATGGTTGACAATGATGATGATGATGAAATAGGCTAGTCATAGTTTTCGGGCTCATTCGAGCCCGAACTTTGTTTTGTTGTATTAAGCTCGGGCTGACATACTTCGGGCTCGGACGGGCTCGGGCTGACATACTTTGGGTTAGGATGGGCTAAGACGGGCTCAGGCTCCTAAAATTGAGCTCGAACTCTGCCGTGGTTTGATCGGTTGTGTGAAGATTCGCAACCGAATTTTTAATGCGAGCCACAGTTCCAACCACCTGATGATCCAGAGCTTCCCACAAATGTTCAGTTGGGTTGAGATGAAGTCTCATATCAGCACTGCTCGTCGTCCAGCTATTCCTGCACGAGGCAGGGCAGATGACATGAAACCCTCTCATCATGGAAAAACTCATCCCCTTCTGCATGAAAGTAGCACATTGTGGCTTTGATCATGGTCTGCAAGCACTCTTTTTTAGAAGCCGGTGTCCATATGTTAGTCCACACGAACCAGATTTTCTAGTTCATACCAGCTAAATATGCCTTATACAATACAACCACTCCCATCGGCCTGTATATTCGATATCATGCATCATTGATCCTCAGGCTGTTGACGCCAAATATTGGCTCCATCATTGGCAGAAAGGAGTACATATCGTGATTCATCGAACCAGTACACCTACCTCCAATTTTCTATTTTCTAATCCGCATACTATTTGGCACCAGAAGAGTCTATTGCGTTGGTGGACTGTTGTTAAGAGAAAGAGTGAAATACAGGCATCTGCTCTAATAGTCCATCCGTGCCAGTGAGCGGCTCACAGTCGCGCAGGATATTGTTTCCGGTTGACCCATATTTTATTAGGCCGGTCGTCAACTGCGAAACTGTGCTGCGCAGATTGCCTTCTACAAGGTGAAGCCCCCATCGTTAATCTGTGGAATCCACCTTTCGCCACCCTTTACATTTGTGTTGCCGATTAGTTGTTTCGCCATTTTGACACCACTCCTAGTACACAGAAGTGTCGCGTTTTCCGAAATGGACACCAAGCCATCATACGCATCCATAATTCGGCTTTCGTAAACTCTGATAAATCCTTAATGTTACTTATCTTGTCCGTTACTTTCCTCTCGAGGATCTCTTATGTATCACAACGCTTTTTACTACATGCCACGCTCTCCTCCTCGTTACATTAGAATCGGGTGTAACTCACTTTGCGTATGGGGTAGTCGTAACTTAGCTAGCACTCAAAGTATAATACGTATATTCACTGTCTCTGCTGCAATAAACGCTTACCCTTGAAGTCCGAATAACTACGAAATAAGATTTTCTTCTCGTCGTCGAATTGGTTCATGCGTTTGGGAAGGAGTTCTTAAAGGTATGTTCCCAAACTTGGAAAACTTATTTTGGCCTGGAACAGTGGTTAGTATTGGGTTTGATATGAATACTACCTCCCGCTTCTTTCCTCCATTAAGTAGTTGAAATAATATTGTGGGTGGCTAATTTCCGATGGCGGTTGGGCAGTTTTGGAAGTACTAGAGGCATGCGCATCTCTGTTATCGCTATGGCATTCTACACTCTCACTATTTCCTTCTAGCTGTAATCTAAAAGGAATAGTGAGAGATTTGGTTGATTTGCGGATATTTGACATCAAGTTGAAGATGGAAGACCAAACTGTGCATTTTCGCCATGTTTTACTTCCGTAAAGGGACGAACACAGGTCAAGCTTGTGAAAAGTTGCGTAAAGTGTGCGGTGATAATGTTCTACAAGAACGTCAGTGCCAGCGGTGGTTCGCAAAATTCTGTGCTGGTGATTTTGACCTCAACGATGCTCCTCGGTCCGGGAGGCCAACCGAGGTTGATGACGACCAAATTAAGGCATTGATCGAGTCAAAGCCACGTTACACGACACGAGAGATTGCAAACACATTGCACATCCATCATTCAAGCGTTCACGTCCACCTGAAGAAACTGGGATACGTAAGCAAGCTCGATCTGTGGGTTCCTCATGAACTCAAAGAAGTTCAATTGACGGCGCATATAAACATCTGCGTATGCTCATCCTTTTTGAAGCGACTGATAACTGGTGACGAAAAGTGAATTGTGTGCACCAATGTGCTGCGCTAACGGTCTTGGTCCCGATGTGCTGCTTCGCCTCAAACGAACATCCAAAGCAGACATTCATCAGCGGAAGGTTATGGTCTCGGTGTGGTGGGATTTTAAAGGTGTCGTGTTTTTCGAACTCCTACCACGTAACCAAACAATTAATTCGAATGTGTACTGTCGGCAATGGGACAGTTTGAACGAATCCATCATCCAGAAACGTCCAGAGCTTGTTCATCGTAAAGGTGTTGTGTTCCATCACGACAACACGAGACCACACACAAGGTTGATCACCCGCCAAAAATTATTGAAGCTTGGGTGGGATGTGTTGCCCCACCTAGCATACTCGCCTGACCTTGCGCCGTCAGACTTTCACTTGTTTCGCTCTCTTCAACAGTCCTTGCGTGGTAAAACGTTCAATTCAGATGAGGCTGTAAATCAGCACCTTGTAGAGTTTTTCGCCACGAAAGACAGGTCCTTCTATGAACGAGGCATTCTGCAGCTCACTGAAAGATGGCAAAAGGTTATCAAACAAAACAGGCATTCTATCATTAATTGATTTTTGTTCTTTCTATCAATAAATGATCTTTGCAAAACATGGCTAAAATACGTCATGACTTTTCCGACAACCCAATAGAAATGATATTTTAAGTGCAAGTCTTAATTCGAAGTTCTTGTTTCAGTGAAAATAAAAGGCAGACACTGCCAGCAGTACAGTTCATTTGATTGACGTGATTTAGGTAAATATAAGTATTTTTTTATAATTAGGCCTATGCATTGGCTTCCAGTTTCTTGTACTCGTGTGGGATTCACTTTCCTCAATTTGAATCTTTCTCATGGCACGCAGTCGTCGAACCACTGTTGACTTGTTCACATCTAACTACATTGCTAGTTCTTTGGTCGACTGGGAAGTATCCTTGTTCAGAAGATCTTACAAATGTGATGCGTCTCCTTCGACTGCGCACTACGCTGCAATCACCACTTCTGAACTTTACAAACTTTTCACAACATGCACCTACAGATTTCTTTGCTGTATGCCGAATATATCTACTCTCGTACATCTACAGCAGTTTTACGGAGACCAAACGTGAACGCAAAATAGCGAATGTGCACCTTGTCTGTCCATGCCTTAACTCAATTAACTGTACGTTCAGGCTGTCCGCAAAAAGTGTCGTTTGACGCAGCATTGCCACCTTACACCCATAGCACGAAATTCTGACAAAATTTCATTTTGACAGCCACCTACGTACAGCGCCGTAAACTTATGCGTGGACCTAATGCTTTGTATTGAAACATCTAATGTTTGGTGGACTACTTCTACTCTACACCAGCCAAAGTTCATCCTCATACATCTAAACTGAGAAAGTAGTACCATTTCCGAAAGTTCATTAATATCCTTCACTTCCATTTACTTCGTACTCTTTGCTCCAAACGAAGAAAAAAATCATCTATTAAAATTAACAAAAATGCACAGGTAAAACATGTCACAGAACTAAAATAATTTGCGTAGAACAAGTGTCTTCTCGGACCGGTAAAAGGCAGCAGTTCGAATTAAGGTAGTCTAGCTCTTCCCTTATCAAAGTTTTGCCAACTCATATAGCCATGAAAACGCAGAAGTGCTTGTGCCTCACTCTCAAACAACGAAGGCACTTGCTGCAACGGTCGTGTTGGAATCCATTGTTAGCGGGTTTGCAAGGTCTCGTGGGCAAAATTAACGAGGTGAGGCCAGCTATCCAACAATACACGCCACCAGAGTGTAATTCTTAGGATCGGAATAGTTTAGACTGTTTTTGGTTAGCACCACACCCTGATCTACCTTCAACTAATCGAGGAATACGAATTTTGAAGATGACAATTCGATTTTTGGCGTAAATGTGACAAAGATGGTAAGTCAGATAATATCCGAAAACTTGGAAATTTTCATCGTCAAAAATCGGATTGTCATCTTCAAAATTTGTATTATATGGTGTAATCCCGGTTGGATGTGGGTCATTTATTATGGGTTAGTCCACATCCTGTCAGAAACCACGGATGGACATCCAGGACGTGGTTGATCTTTACAGCTTATGTCTCCGTCCCGGAATTTCCGAATCCAACGGCGACATGTGCTATCATCAACTGCATCCTTGCCGCCCCGGTGGCGCAGTGGTCTAAGGCGCTGGCCTCTGATCATTCGTCCGTAAGGGGTCCGGGTTCGAATCCCGGTGAGGCATGGATGTTGTGTTTGTCTTACGGCACTGGCTCTCTCCCTTCCCTGGAACCAGTGACCCTAAATTAGGGACGGGCGACTGCTTATAGCCCATTGAGTTGCTCACGGTGGTCGTTAAACCTCCAACCAAAAAAAAAAAAAAAAAAAAAAAAAACTGCATCCTTCCCATACACTTGAAAGATGTTGCGGAAAGCCGCGGCTGCAGTGCTGCCTTTATCGAGCTCGTACAAAGAACAATGTCTAACGTGATCCTTATCGCATGCCATGTCACACAAATAAATCCAAGGAGTTCCATTAGTCCCCATTGAGCCAAGTATATTGGCGAAACGGGACAATGAAATGAGTATATATATATTACCCTCTGTGATTCCGTTACGAATGACTTCCTCGGACAAACCTAGTGCCTCTATAGATCAGATCATATGCATAGGATTTTAGGAAGGGAGTGTCTGACCCCAGGTCTTAAACAACCCTTAGAAATATGAAGCTAGGAGATTTGGGCTAGAGTGCCCGATAGGAAAGTGATGCGGAAGCGATGTAGAAAGGGGGAGGAAGACGCTCTTATTTATTACCGGGGGCCAGTACCCGGAGTTCGACGGCTTAACGTGCCCATCCGACGCACGGCGGGTATCTAGTGGTTCGAACGTTTGCACCTGCCCAGGATCGAACCTTAGGTCATCTCCATGGAAGTCACGAACGCTGACCACTAGGCCACCCGCGACCCCTCTATATGCTCTAATGTTCCACGCTTTGTTGGCCGAAAATTCAGCATCGCAGCGTCATCTGTGACGTAACTACTCGGATCACAATTTGCATCTATTACAAAAACGGGTAGATTTTTTTTATTTTTTTTTATATTAGGTCTAACGACCACCGTGAGCAAATCAATCGGATATAAGCAGTCGCCCGTCTCTAATTTAGAGCCGCTTGTTCCAGGGAAGGGAGACAGCCAGTGCCGTAAGACAAATACAACATCCATGCCTCACCGAGATTGGAATCCGGACTCCTTTCGGACGAATTATCAGAAGCCATCGCTCAGACTACTGCGCCACCAGGGTGGCGCAGAACTTTTGCGCACACCCGATATTAATAGCAGTACAATACTCGTATGTTAAGCTTCCAGTAACAGCAAATATATGCAATAAAGATAATTCCATGTGAAATCAAAAACCAAACAGAAAATCTCAAAAGCAAACCGATTGGAGGACGCAGATTGGCTGGTAGAAATTTTCTTGTCCGGAGTCAGTTGCGAATTTAGATTCACCAATTCTATAATACATTCTTTTCTAAAATTTCCTTTGAGCCTCTAGGCTGCTAGGACGTTTTATATCTCGTGCATATATTTTGCTTATGTAAGCTGTTCCAATTTATCCATATCATTTTTCTATTTAAGAATTGTGTCAGATTTAATTTGGCCCTTAAAGAATTAATGTATCACATTGAAGGATAGGCGAATTTTCATTGGAATAAATAATAACCTGGTGTGTATTATTCCAGGTCAACAAGCTAATTCTACCAGCATTCACACTTTCAAAACAGAGCATCAATGTTACATCTCGATTTAAGCTGCAGTCTTCTCTTAGTGAGCAATATCAGTGACGTAACTAGAACAACGTGCGCCCCCCCCCCCCAAGATTTACTTCAGCACCCGTAAGCACAGACATTTTCCTAAGATTTCGAACACGAGAGAGGATGCATTTTCTGCGGTGTGTGTGTGTGTGGTGGTTAGGGAGGGATGGGGAAGGGGTGGTAAGGAAGTCATGGATAGTGTCCGAAAAAGTAATGATGGTACCTAGAACCCTGTAGTTTTAACTTTTTAAGTAATAGATTTGACAATACGTGTAATTGCTTAGTCCCAAACTAAAATAAATCACTTGAAGAAATCCCCCTCTCACACATAGCAGATCTGCGGCTGCTGTGAATAAACGATGACGCCTGTCGTGCATGTAATCGTAGGTAACTGACTGTTTTCCCACATCCTCCACGGGGAATCCCACTGTTTTCTCGCTCTTTTCTTCAGCAGCGCAGAGAGAGGGCGATTGGAGAGCGATCGTATTATTTACACCACATTGCAGAGCAATCGGTTTATAACCCGAAGTTAAAGAGCCGAACGCTTTCCATCTGTAGGACATTCAGTGTTTTAAAAGTCAAACTAGGCATTTATTTAGGCAAAGCTGAATATATCTTAAAGCAAAATATGAATCTTTGGGTTAATTTTTGTGCGCGTGCGAATTTTTTCATAAAACTGTAACTGGCAGCTGCAGTACGCCTCTTCGTTACTTCCACCCCTCCTCCCGCAGCTGCGGGGGTGGTAGTTACGCCACTGAGCAATATTTATAGCACATCAAAATATCATATAAACATCATATTTATATCATATCCACATAATATCAATATCTACGTCATATCTGTTGCGTAATCTGTAGAGAGCTCGGCAGGTACAATCTGCCAGAAGATATGTTCCATGAAAGCGATATGAAATTGATCTCCAACTGGTAGGAGTATTTTTTATTTATACGTAACAAACAATCGGAAAGACGGTACCTTTCAATAAGCATAAAACAACTTTCACTTACTTTTCGGTTTGGTTATGTAAGATGCAGTAAGCGTGAGAAATGCAGAACTGGGCGGCATTTTTCGGAAACAGAGCCTGCGGGATTTGTCTTGAAACATTTGAACATCCGCATTTCGTGTGCATTTTGGAAAATTCCTCGTTTTTTTTTTTTTTTTTTTTTTTCAAAGGTCAGTAAGGTCTGTGTGCCTTTTTATGGGTAATGGGTCTGCAGGAACATTTTGCAACCACATAATTCTTCTGAGAAAAAAAAACCAATATAACCCAAACTACTAATTTTAAGATTAAAGCGTCTTACTCGATGCAAACACCTATAGTGCTGAAGGTACAAATTAATTGTTCACTTCGGAAAAAGTGTTTCCTTCGTGTAAATAAGCTGCATTCGCCAGAAAAGGGGGAAAAAAGTTAAAACGCTCAAGTTCTGCTGGAAACGCAAATCGTTATTAATGCCATCATTTTAAGCTAGACAGAAATTACAAATCCATTAGCACCAAAACCAGGATAACATCTTGCCTCGCAAACACCACCATTCCAAAGACATATGCTTTTTTGATGATAATGTAAGCATCCCAAATTTAAAAACAATGGTTTCTTTCTTTGGGGTGAACTTTTTCTTGCTAAAACGCTCAAATTACAACTTTCCTGTGATAAAAACCGATATTCGCGCAGGAAAGATCTTTTAATGTCTTCCAATGACGAAGAGTAAGTTAAAAGACATTTAACATTTAGGCAACAGCCGTTAATGTCATTTTAATGGTTCAGTTGCGTAATAAATTCACATTAAACGAGATCAACGCGCATCATTGGAGATTATAACGAGCGATCGTTTCAGAACGGTGAACCATAAGATTTTTTATTTTATTTTCATCCTTTCGGACCCCACGCCCTTTTTTTAACGACATCGAGTAAGTTCACATGACGCAGTTACCAAAATAAAATTTAATGTATGCAGGTATTTTAGTAGCTTGATTCATCCAATTAAATTCTGCTACACAGAAATCTGGTTTTTTAAAGTAGGAAATTCTTATTTGATTTAAAGCATTAGTAACGAAACGGAATTTCCTTTTTGTTGTTGTTACTGGGGGTTCAATCAATCATGTTGTATTAAAAGGGGGAGGGGGCTTTGCAAGGAAAGGATTCAGAGAAACAAACCCAGATAGATGACCTTAAAATTTTCTAAAACAATTTAGAATTTGATTTGTTGTTTTCATCAGTTAATATTTTTATTAAAGTTTTATTTCTAGTTATCTTTATCAACTTTTATTAAAGTTGCTTAATTGGAGCAACTTTTAATAAAAGTTATGTGGGAGTCAAATATTAAGAATGTTGAGTTTTCCTTTAGATACTGTTTCGATATTCTGTACGGTTCCAAATATTCAGTGTGAATATGTGTCAGTCGCATTGAATAAAAGTAACTTACATGCCGCTCTTGTTAAGTTTATGGGGTAGGAATCAGAGTTATGGGGTAGGAATCAAATTTCGGATCCGGACCCGGACGTCCCATAACTGGACCCGACCCGGACCCGCAACTGACCCGGACAAATCTGCTTTGAACTATAAATTAGAAACTAAATTTATATATACATATGTAAACGTAATATATATATATTCATCTCAATAACTGATTGATATTTAATAACTGAAATCCTTTTTCAATAATAAAATTTGGTTACTTGCTAAATTTTAATGCCATTTTTAGTGCCACTATTTTGCGTAATCCAGAAGTAATGGCTGACTGTGAACGTGACCGTGAGTATATTATAAACCGAAATCGTTATTTACCATTACATAAATGTTTTTTTTTCCTTAATGTATTTAGATTTGTCACTCTTTCCACGTTTTGATGGAGGTGCGCATACTTTCATGTGGTCCGTTAGAATTTTGGTTCCATAATCTCTTATTACACCGTGGACATCTTTCTTTGTAATTATACACTTTCCACATTTTGAACAACAAGCAAGACCAAACAACACGGAATTATTCACCGGTTAGTTAAAGAGACGAAACAATTTCCAGCATTCACTCTTCGCCTTGTGGTTTTGAACAAGCACGTATTTGTTGGCCTTTCTCAACCTCCTCATTATTAAATCCATCCATATTAACAAATAAGGAGTTAATTTCGACATGACATGTCATGGGAACGGGATGTTAGCAAATCAATCGAAAACCTCTGAATGCTCAATGTAAAAGATGAATACTCTTAGTCATACAGTGAACTTCGCACGGAGAGAGTAAATCAGCTGAGAAGCAGGCGAATGGCGTTTGCCTGTACCTTGCCCTGGTCAATCTTACTGTAAAAAAACGCAAAGGAAGGATCTTTGAACGATATGGAGTCGGTGTGTTGTGTGACGTCATTCGATGGAAACCTTCGTTGCTTTAAGAAAGAGACAACAATATTTTTGCATGGTCAATTATTATTCACTCCGTGGGCACCAGTATCGACTACAGAATTCCACAACGTTTTGTATATATTTTTCTCTTTTCAGAAATCAAACGGTCAGGAACACCTTGACCCGACCCATTGGATCCGCAAGAAATTATCGACTCGTTGATCCGTGATCCGTTCCCATCTCTGGTAGGAATGGCGGATACTTTTTGCGTTACTTTTTGTTTCTTTCCGGATATAATGATCACCGATATCATTTTGGGCCTCATGCGCCGAACCCAGATTTGGATCCGTTGGTTGCGGGAATATTCTGCGCCGTGGAAAGAGGCAGAGCTCCTATACCTCGCCCGAAGCTCGAGCCCATCTCAAGCGAATAGCCAGAAGCCAGTGTCCGACCACTCAGAACCCGGAGCGTGCTTTTACGTTACTCATAAGGATTCACAGAATCAGCTCAGAGGATTACTTTTGTTTCAGCCGGTCGAAAGTTTAGCTGATTGGGGGTTTAAAGACCACCGTGAGCAACTCAGTGGGCTATAAGCAGTCGCCCGTCCCTTATTTAGGGTCACTGGTTCCAGGGAAGGAAGAGAGCCAGTGCCGTAAGACACACACAACATCCATGCCTCTCAGGGATTCGAACCGGGACCCATCTGGGACGAGTGATCAGAAGCCATCGCTTATACCACTGCGCCACTGGGGCTGCAAAGCTGTTTCACTGTTAAGAATTGGTACTTAGAAATAAGCAAGCTGTAATCGTTTTTTGAGTACATTCTGGGCTTATAATAGCTCTGAGTACTTGTGTCTCATTTTTGGAAAAGACACGTACTCATTTTTGAGTACATAAAGGGAATCAATTGTGAGTATATCTGGTATTTCTAATTTGAAATAGATGTACTCATTTTTTAGTACGCCGCCTCAGTGGCGCAGTGGTCTAAGCGATGGCTTCTGATCATTCGTCCGAAAGGGGTCCGGGTTCGAATCACGGTGAGGCATGGATGTTGTGTTTGTCTTACGGCACTGGATCTCTCCCTTTCCTGGAACCAGTGGCCCTAAATTAGGGATGGGCGACTGCTTATAGCCCATTGGGTTGCTCACGGTGGTCGTTAAACCTCCAATAAAAAAAATGTTTTGAGTACGTATATTCCAAATACATGTGCTCTAACTTCATTCAGTTTCTGTGCTCTTTCGGGCAGAGCACAGAAACTGAAGGAAGTTAGAACGAATCTAGCGATTCTGACATGATAGTTTGAAAGTGAGGGAGAGCACACTAGATGGCGCCACCGTACGACGATTTTGCACATTGAATGCAGAGAAAAATTGCTGGGGGGGGGGCTTAGCAATGAACACCTTTATATGTAACCGGAGTATTCCTACCCGGAGGCCGTCACTTTACGTGCTTGTCCGACGCACGGCGGATATTCGGCGATTGTTAGAAATTCACACCACCACGGGGAGCACCCAGGTTCAAGCCTGTCAGACCAGGTTTGAACCTGGGGTCCCTCTGTTAGTAGACTGAATCTCTAATCATTAAGCCATCCGCGGCTCGATATCAAATTTGGAAAACGTGTACTCCATACATACTCATTAATTCATAGAATCAACTGGAAGTGTATTATTCGATAGCACATCTGGGATAATAGATATACTCGTTGTCGCTGGGCAAATGGACCGCACAATTTTATGACAAATATAGTGATGAAGCGACAATATATTATTTATGAGATTGATACAAATATAGTTAACGTAAAAATGTACACAAAGATGCTTTATGCATAATTAAATTACTTGTGATCAGTGACTTTGTTGTACTAATTATTTATGCCTGTCACTTTACGCATTTATTAAACAATTTCTCTTGAAATTTATATTATCTAAAATGAAGTAATACGAGATTATATTTATATTTATTGACGGAGTTATTTGTAAGAACGTATGGTTACTTATATTTGAGCATGTCATGTACTCGTTTACGATACGATTGCACTTAAAAAAACGAGTAGGTTCAGGTTCTCTTTTTTAAGTAGATTTTTTTTAACAGAGTTGTGTCTCTGCTCTTTAAACATATTGCAAATCAGATGAAATATTTGAAGACTTACTAGGGGTAACTGCTATCTTTCGATAATTTTTCGTTGACGCTAGGACCGTAAAAATCGCGCAGTATGTCTTTGTTCCCCACTGTTGAGCACGTACAGGCGACAGACGGAATTCGCAATGGAGTAACGGCAAGGGTGTTTTGTGACACGTACTTTAAAGAACATTCAGATTAAGAATTTACCATTAATTTGTAACTGAGTGATCACTTTATTGGGACCTGTAGATGAAAAGAAGCTGATATATATCAACAGTTAGCTACATAATCCCGTAAACGGAACATCCTGTCCAATGTAGCAGTTCAGCGTCTGATGATAATGGGTGCTTGCAGGAGTTGTTCGAACGTCAGCAAAACTGGTGACCGGTAAAAATATTCCTACGAAAAAGTACCTTCCGAGAGAATACCCCTGAAAACTGAAAAGTGGTTAAAATACCTCCGGAGAGAATACTCCCAGAACAAACACTCACAACTCCCAATATTATGCATTTTTGCAGTTACCTTCGACCCTTTCGCCATTTGTTAATAACAGTCTACACGCAAAAACTGCATGCAGTGAAACAGAATGAAAGGAAGGAATTATTGCTTTAGTACTAAAGCGATTTACTTGTTCAATCAACTAAAACCCATTGGACGGGGGTATTTCTTCCGCTTTGGAAAAAATACCTCCCGAGAGAATACCCCCAGAACAAACACTCACATCTCCCTCTTTTAATCCTCAATTTAAAATGAAACAAGTCTTTTCATATATGAAAAAAACTATGCTCAGTGGAAGTCGCCACAGTTACCCAAAAGATCGGGTTACGGAAGTTCAAAATGAAAACTTTAACTGGCAATGTTTATTTGTCCATTTTGGAACGCTTGTGGAGGAGGATTATTCGTGTCAGGCCTGAGTACAGAAACGGGCAATTGTTCCTTCTGCATGACAATGTACCCGTCCACAGAATTCACACAGATCAGTCACTGTGCAACAATTTTTGGCTAGACAACAAATGTGAGTGTGCTGGACCATCCCCTTATTCTCCAGCTTTGTCACCTTGTGGCTACTTTCTTTTCCTTAAATTAAAACTGCCTTCAAAAGAAAAGGTTTTTCAAGACATTGAAGGTATTCAAAGAACTGTGACGACATTTCAATGACCACTGCAAATCCTCCCTTTCCATTTCTTGCATTACAGCAGGGGAAGTGTACTTCGAATAAAATATATTCACGTAAGTTTTCCTCATTATGGTGCACCAGTGACTGAATGTAATAAAAAATTTCGTACTTTTTTTTCGGGGGGGGGGGGGGGATTTGCGGTTACAATTTTAATATTTGCCCTAAAAAAAATACGTAATGGTAACTGATAAGGAGCATACAACACTTTGTTTCCCTTCAGGTGTTTCCAAGGGACTTGGGAAGTTTAAGAAAAACCAGGTCTCAATACGAAATTGAAAGCTTTACTAAGTAAATCCTGGATCTACTATGTCGACAATACTAAAATAGCACTCAATTTCGTACTACTGCCCTGTCCGCTAGAAATTCTGAGGCAAATAAATAATATATTCCCTGGAACTCCGAGAGGAACTTCGTGAAAAAATGGCCTCTGATCATTCGTCCGAACGGGGTCCGGGTTCGAATCCCGCTGAGGCATGGATGTTGTGTTTGTCTTACGGCACTGGCTCTCTCCCTTCCCTGGAACCAGTGACCCTAAATTAGGGACGGGCGACTGCTTATAGCCCATTGAGTTGCTCACGGTGGTCGTTAAACCTCCAATCAAAAAAAAAAGGGGGGGGGTGATCTTTTAGTGCTGTTTAATTCGTAATTGTTTTACAATCCGTTGCTGCTCCATTTCGGGATTTGTTACTTCGAAAGCCAGCATGCAATAAAAAATAAAATCTTCACACATTGAACGTAAATAAAAGCACAAGTAAATCGCTCTAGTACTACTGCAAGAATGACTTCCTTTCATTATGTTAACCGCATGCAGTTTACGTGTGTAGACTGTTATTATCAAACGGCGAAAGGGTCGAAGGTAACTGCAAAAATGCATGATATTGGGAGATGTAAGTGTTTGTTCTGGGGGTATAGTCTCAGGGGGAATTTTTCCGGAGGTATTTTTACCTGCATCCAGCAAAACTATTGCACTTTCGGAATGAGAAGAGCCACAGTTGTAAGAATAAACACGGAGGGACTGATCAACCAAAAATCAACCAAAACTTAGGTAGCGATCTCATGGCTTGCAGTCGGAAACAGCTGGTCGAAGCCTGGTGTTAGCGGCGGTGAGCTAGATTTTTCGCCCGTTGATAAGTCAAACAGACGATTTGAATCACATTAATGCAAAATTACATCTTAGCTCACGCTATACTTTGCAGAATAGTTACATGTTAGTGCGCTATGCGTTGCAGAATCTGCCCCACAACGGCAGAAGACCTGTTCTTACGCCATTAACATCTGCAGCGAACAAGATAAAACTTATACACTATTATCGGGAACACCGGAAGTAAATCCAAAATGATTTGAAAAGGAGTCAAATCTGACGGAAGGAGTTTCATCTAAACAATGGTGATAGGAAGACGAGGACTTACGAAGGAAATTATCGAACCTCCCGATGATAATCGTCACGGAACTTTCTGTGGTGGACAAGCATGACACCAAAGTAACAGGTGTGAAGTACGGCATTTCGCAATCGCCCACAAACCCTAGAACATGGCTTTTAAAAGTGGGACGCTAGCCTGTAATGTATGCAACCATAAAGTGTCAAACAACATTTACCTGTTAGATATGAGGCACCTAACTGTCGGGAAGGACCACGTACAACACCATTAAGTTGCAAATGTCATATACATACCTCACTCCACGTCATGGTAATGTGTTGAGAGAAGGAAGTGCTGCAACGGTTTTCTTTGAACCCTTCAAATTGTCATAGACACTCTGCATGGTTTGTCCGAAAAACTGTTCGTGAATGCTTTTCCGTTTTCCTTTGGGGGTGATGGTTCATAGGAACTCCAAATGCTTGTCACGTTGTGTGCTGGAGTACCCGGTGTATCACTATGTTCAGATAACGTGTCCGACGTTTCATCACTATCACGCCACAATGTCTGTCCTTCAAACATGTCAGCGCCTCCAATGACATGTTGCTCCAAAACGCTATACACTGAAGAGCAATTGAATTAGAGATACCTGTCTAGTAACTACAGATACCCGTCTAGTAACGTGTAGCACCACCTTTCGCCTTGATGACGGCGGCGATTCATCTCGGCATGGACTCGACAAGTCACCGGAAGCGTTGGGAAGCCATACGGATCCACGACCCCTGAACAAACTCACACAGTTCACGAAGATTTGATGGAAGGGGGTCAGAGCCTCGAACATCTCTCTCAATGGCATCCCAGGTGTGCTCGATGGGATTGATGTCAGGTAACCTGGCTGGCCAAAGAAGCGAGGTGGCGTCGGTGTGGAGTGTTCATCCAACCATTCGGATACAATTTGGGAGCAATTTCACGGTACATTGTCTTGTTGCAGGATGAGGTCCCCAGTGAGATGTTGAAGACACACAAACGGGAGCAAATGGTCGTCCAGGATATCCCGGTGACGTTGACCTGTCAAAGACGGTGTCACACGTACCAGGGGTCCCATTTCAGTCCACGTAAAATGCCCCCAGACGAAAATGCCACCCACACCAGCTTGAAGAGTACCCTGCTGGCAAGAAGGATCCATCTCTTCATGTGGTTTGCGCAGTAATCGTATCCTGCCATCCGCATGTACCAAATTGAATCTCGACTCATCAGTCCAGGCAACATTTTTCCACATGTCTAGGGTCTAGTGGCGATGTTCCCGCGCCCATGCTGATCTTTGCACCCTGTGATGTGCGGTCAGCAGCGGTACCCTCGTGGGGACGATGGCTTCTGTACCCCACAGCGAAGAGATGGTTCTGGATGGTGTGGCGGCTTACACGTTTTTGTGCACCAGCGTTAAATTGCCCACATATTTCTTGCGCTGTGGTCTGTCTATCCGCTGTTACAGTGCGAGCTAGCAGACGAAGACCCCGCTCATTCACACGCTGTTGTCCACGGCAGTTGGCCCTTGCAGGGATGGTTTTACCGGATTCGATGTACTCACGGTGCACCCGTGACACAGTGGCTCGTGAAAATTCCAGTGCCTGCACGACTTCCGAGATGGAGTGACCCATTCGTCGGGCCCCGACAATTTGCCCACGATCAAAAGCGCTTAGATCCTTCGTCTTACCCATACTGCGTCCGACTTTTACTGATTCCAGTCACATCACTCCTTATATTGTCGGATCGCTGCATACGTCATGTCGTTTCCGTTTACAGGGCCGCCCATAGCGCCACATTTGCATAACGCCAGCTGTCTCTAATTCAATTGCTCTTCAGTGTACAACTGCTTTGCAATTCGCCTGTCGATGTACGTTGGAGCCGTGTCATCCGCTTGGTATTTCTGCGTCACCTCGTACACCATATCTGTACTAAAGCATGAAGGTTACAACCATTGTCTTAAAACACACAACACAATATTTGATCGCGTACGAACAGGCCCGTCCGCTGTCTCACATTACTCACGTTTAACAGTTACTGACGTACACATCGCAGGACACCTTCCAGGCATGCGCAGTATCACCCAATCATATCACGCCCACAGTTCCATATTGTTTGACACTTTATGGCTGCATACATTACAGGCTGGCGTCCCACTTTTATAAGCCATGTTCTTGGGGTTGCAGGCGATTGCGAAATGCCGTACTTCACACCTGTTACTTTGGTGTCATGCTTGTGCACCACAGAGAGTTCCGTGACGATTGTCGTCGGGAGGTCCGATAGTTTTCCTTGTTGAAGACGACATATTAATTTTGATTAATTCATTTTGCATGATCACGACTTACCAGATTGATGCAGGCAGTGAGATAGTGTTGAGTATGTCTTCATGGGAGAGTGTAGGCTCCGTGACTTGTGTAAACCTACTTCTGAACGTCCAACGCTATATAAACAAGATTGTTGATTAATTTCATCCAATCATGCTCACTCTCTTATCCCATGGTGATGAATACTCATAGTAAGGCAATGCACCATACCAAAATCTTGCGTTGTCTCGAAGTGCTTTTAGAGACACCATTGTTCACTTTTGCCTGATTAGTAGACCATCTCAGCCTCCCAGGTCTGAAACCCGTGGAACATTATAGGAAAAATCGAGGGCGATATCAGGGGTTTAAATGGCTGCCATTAAATCAAAGGTAAATGGAAAATGTTATTTCACCATCTTCCAGTTCCCTCAGATTGTCGAATTATTACCTAAGCTAATCACTACTTTTTTAAAGGCCAGAAGAGGCCTAAAACAGGACATTTTAATAAATTGGCCGCTGAGTGTTTGTTCCGGAGCCATCCAACCATCCGTGATGATGACGAGCTCCTAAAAAGTTATGCTATCTAAGTTCGAGAGCAAAGGTCACAGCCAATTTTCTTCCAGATGATTTCGCGACCTCACATCGTGAAGACCGATGGAGAGAGAAAAAAATTCTGAGAACTCATGGAAATGTAAAATAATTCTCCCTAATAGACATGTGTTTATTTATCTCAAAAATTGTGACTTGAATTAACTGTGAATTTACTATGGAGGTATGGAATAATTTATTATTCAGTATGTAGTTTCTCACTGAAGGCAGATGATCAGACAGCGTACGAAAATACCTTTTACCTTCTACGTATTAAACGAGCATTACTTTGTGTATTACGGATATTATGTTTTCTATTACTAGTCTACAAGTCTATTATTACTATTACTTCTTTCTTTTACAATTACTATATTTCCTGTTAAATATAGTTATGTTTCTTGTTCAGTTTCTTTATACTTCGGAGTAGTTTGTTTAATTCGTTACGTACGGAGCGCGATTAAATGGAAATGCGTCATTTTATGTTTTGTTTTTATCAAAGCCATCATCTATATTCATTTAACATTGTGTTTTCGTCATCAATATTCGCCGTCGGTAACCCTGCAGTATCGTTAATAAAACACTGCACGTTAACTCTTTCAACGGCAGATGTATCTGATCCAAATGGTGTCCAAAATCTTCTACGATTCCCAATAAGAAGTGTTAACATAACGGCCGAATTTTATGAAAGGTTCGAAAAAACAATTCCTTTGAACCTCTCATCTCAACAGTGAGGGCCATAAACGTATCAGATCATGAGCGTTCTCTTTTAATTTTTTATTCTCTGTTCCACGACTCAAGGTATGACGCGGAGGCATGATTGTGGTATTGCCATCGTGCGACTGGATAGAAGCAACTGACTCAAACAGCGCCTCTCTCTCTCTACTTTCTTAGGTTCGTCGCAATTGTTATAGACCTTTTAGCAGATGATCAGTCACAAAGAATTAATGTCGGTCAAAGCAACGCTTTCTAATGCACAAATTCACTCGTCCCAGTCGCGTTACGTCCACGTCTTAGACAGCGAATGTATTCGTTTGAGATGATTTCAGCCCGTTTTGATAACCCCGAGTTAATTCGTTCCAGTCGGTTAAAGAGTTAAGAATTCTTGATGTTTGCTTTCGCACTATGAAGCTGCTGACTCATAAATACAATGTTAATCATGCAGTGCTCCACAATGATATTGCCCTTCCAAGAAAGAATGACCCAACCCTACTGAAAATCGCCAGAGACACAGATTATGAGGTGAATAATATATGATTTGATTTTCAAGGCCGAACGGCAGTTTGACAGGATATAAGACAAGATCATGTGACAGAAGTCAATACATTGTGTGATCAAAATGTTGTGCAACGCAACCAGATACAGGGCACTGCGTAGAATGGTACAGACTTCTAATGGTGGTGTCTTCGTGCATATGGAACAAGCAACATTCATCTGGTTTCATAATTAAATGGCGTTTCGGGGGGGGGGGGGGGGGGATTTGAAGAGATGCTTGCAAGCATTAGCCGATGAAGTCCCACATATGATCGATGGGTGATATGTTGAGATATCTAGCTGAAAACCTTCGGTATGCACGCTGGGGAGATGTTAGCGGTGTCTGGACAAGCGTTATTTTGAAGGAAAATTAACTCCGGGATACCACTCAACAAATAGCTTTGTGTGCAGGGTGTTAAAAAAGACATACGTCGAAGAACCAGAACATTATGTCCGCCTGCTTATATCATGTTGGTCCACCACGTGCCGCCAAAACAGCTCTTACCAGGTGAGGTATAGACACTACAAGATGTCTATAGGTGTCTTGTCTTATCTGGTAGCAACACGTTACAAGTAGATCCTTTAAGTTTGGTAAGTTTTGTGGTTGATCCACTGGAGATCAGAGTGCCTGTTCCAACACAAACCACAGTGCTAGATTTGATTGATGGTCGAGGGTTTCGAAAGCCAATGCAATAACTGGAAGTCTTTCTCATGTTCATTGAACCAATATCGAACAATTCGGGAAGTTTGGCGTATTTTCCGTCTAAAAGAAGGCATTACTAAGGGGGAATGTCGTTGCCAAGTAAGGATATGCCTGGGGTGTAATTATGTTTAGGCAGGTGGTAGATATCATAGTTCACTGCACATGAATGACTGGACCCAGGGTTTTCCAGCAGAACATTATCTAAAACATTACACTTCCTCCAGCGACTTGCTTCGGTTCCACGTTGCATCTTGGTGCCAATACTTCCCCAGGTAAACGATGCACACGTACCTTGCAGTAGAGCTATGCATGAGCCTAACTTGGTGAGCCCTGCCCTGGCCGATCAATTGCCGCTCTTATTTAGGCCTGGCCCGGCGCGTGATGTGCCATATGGTATTATTTTGTCCATCTATTGTACAGGATGATTCATAAAGAAGTACACAGTTTCAACGCACTATAAAACAAGAACAACGTAAAATATTTTATCTTACTTGTAACAGAAATGTAGAGGAATGTTTCAAGTTTTTTTAGAGACAGTCACAGATGTTGTATGTGTGCACCCTTAGTCACACGACACACATCGAGCCGGTAATCCATTTCCGCCCAAACGCAAGGTAAGATATCTGAATCAAGTGCAGTGATAGTGGCTGTGATACGCTGTTTCAGATCCGCTAGATTAACAGGAAGTGGAGGGGCCAATACCTTGTCCTATACGTATTCCCACAGGAAAAAGTCACAAGGTGTCAGGACTTCTAGGTGGGCATTGGGTCAGTGGCATGTTGTAGTCCACGGCTCGTCCAATCCATCGGTGAGGAAGATGTTCATCGAGATAATCTCGCACGTCGCCTAACCAGTGCGGTGGTGCACCATCCAATTGGAGAATAAAGTTGTCACTGTCGTCCTGCAACTGTTGCATCAACCAAAGACTTAACATATCCAGAAAAGAACCTCTCGTGACAGTTTTCTCGTGAAAAAAGAAGGGGCCGTACACTTTCTTTTTGGACACAGCACAGAAACCTTAGGGGGATCTCGCACGTGTTGCACTGTAAATCTGGGATTCTCCGTTCCCCAAAAGCGAACATTGTGCTCGTTTATCTGACCACTCACGTGAAATGTAGCTTCATTGGTGAAATCTAAGTGATCGGCAAAATCGTCATTTTCAAAACAGTGCTGTATTTCGGCACAAAATTCAAAACGCTTTGTCTTGTCAAGGTCAGTGAGATTTTGCAACATCTGCACTTTGTATGGAATCAGTTTGAGCTTCTTTCTCAAAATTCTCCAGACAGTGGGCTGTGAAATCTGCACTTTACGACTCACCCTCCGCGTTGATTTTCCCGGGCTTCGTTGAATGGCGGTGCGAACACTATCGACCACATCTTCCGATACACGTTGTCGTCCGGGACTTTTAAGTTTGCCCGAACAGCCCGTAGTTTCAAAGTTTTTATGCCAATCGTAGATAGATTTTCTGGTTGGAGGTTCTTTTCCGAATCGTGATCGAAAATGCTGTTGCACAAAATTCTCAGATTCCGTTTTGGTAAATTCAAGAACACAAAACGCCTTCTCCACTGCAGACGCTGCTATTTTGGCTGATTAGTCACGTGACACGCGCTCTATCGCTTACGTCGCTTCCCTCAGTAGCTGGACACAAACTTTATGAGTATATCTACCTAACGGTTTGCAGTTGTGGTCCGTGTCTTCAACTGTTACTGTTTTACATCATCTCGAAACTGTATACTTCTTTATGAATCATGGTGTATTTTATTAAACTGTGAAAATTAAATAATGAAATGAAATATTATTGAAAATATTTAGCTGAATGTAAGCCTAAAAACATTTTTTTTATTGGAAGTTTAACGACCACCGTGAGCAACTCAGTGGGCTATAAGCAGTCGCCCGTCCCTAATTTAGGGTCACTGGTTCCAGGGAAGGGAGAGAGCCAGTGCCGTAAGACAAACACAACATCCATGCCCACCGGGATTCGAACCCGGACCCCGTTCGGATGAATGATCAGAGGCCATCGCTTAGACCACTGCGCCACCGGGGCGGCCCTAAAAACATTAACTAAACTTTGACAATTATCACAAATATCGAAAAAAATAACCTTTAAAAAAAGAGAAAAAGGAAGACCAAGCGCGTTCAGAATCTCCCTTTCTCTGAACTAGTAAGAGGTAACACTACACAGTTAATCCCTATACAGATTAGGGATAGGAGAAAAAATCCATGTCGTCCCACTCTCTCTCTCTCTCTCTCTCTCTCTCACACACACACACACACACACTCACCTCACTGCAGAATCCTCTGTCCCCCGCTCTACACAACACACATACTCGCTCGGAGTCGATTTTTTTTTTTTTTTTTTTTGTCAACAAGCCCCAAAGTGGTTTTACTACGTTAGTACCTACAGATTGGTGAAAACACTGTGATTGCCTCTCTTTGCCTTTCTGATTAATCCCTGGGCTATGTCATGGAAGTAAGTAAAGCCAAATGAAGAGGGTGAACAGGAACAGTTAAACAGACTAGGAAATTGGGGAACGTGACTTTTTTCTTTCTTTATCATTGCGATAAAAAGAATGGGTTGACTTGGCCCGGCCCGTTGCTTTGTTCTCTAAACCAAAAAAAAAAAGGCCCGACCCGTGCAGAATTCTACCCTGAAGTAGCATGGTGCAACAGAAAACGAGATCCCTTGGACCAAACAACCTTCTTCCAATAATTTAAAGTTCAGTTTTGATGCCAGCGTGCCCATTGAATGCGCTTTCGGCAGTGAACAGAGTTTAGCGTGGGCACTTCGAGCTGCCAATGGCTACACATCCCCATTTTCAGCAGGGTTCCATGTACTGCGTGTTGTGACACATTACTTTCGTCACCAGCATTTAGATTTCCGACTTGTTGGGCCACAACATCCCGTATGTTGGGTCGTACCGTACGTGATTGCCTTCCCTCACGTGTAGCGTTAAGGAGTCGTTTTTGGCCCACATCTTGCCGGAGGTTCGTGGTTTCGCCCTCCTCGGATCACTTTTTGAAGGTACTAACCACGGCAGACCGTGAGCACCCCACAAGCCTCACCGTCTCGGAAATGCTCTGACCGAGTCGTGTGACCATTACAAGTTGGCCTTCGTCAAGTTCTCTACATTCTCCATCTGAAGAACAATACTAACACTGATTGACAAAGGTCAGTATCAGGCGTTATTCATACTGTTTCATGACCTTCATATGTGCCGTCGTTTACCTGCAGTTGCTTCGAATTCTTTTTTTTTTTTTTTTTTTTGATTGGAGGTTTAATGACCACCTTGAGCAACTGAATGGGCTATAAGATTGGAGGTTTAACTTTCATTGGAGTTTTAACGACCACCGTGAGTAACTCAGTGGCTTTTTTCTTTTTTAATTAGCCCGTCCCTAATTTAGGGTCACTGGTTCCAGGGAAGGGAGAGAGCCAGTGCCGTAAGACAAACACAACATCCATGCCTCATCGGGATTCGAACCCGGACCCATCTCGGACGAATGATCAGAAGGCATCGCTTAGACCACTGCGCCACCGGTGCGGCTTTCGGTTTCCATAAAGACGCGTTGGTCATAGTGTTTCTGCTCTTTTGTGTATATCCTGAGCTGTTAAATCCTTTTTCTTTTTTAATTGGAGGTTTGACGACCACTGTGAGCAACTCAGTGGGCTGTAAGCAATCGCCCATCCGTAATTTAAGGTCACTGGTTAAAAGGGAAGGGAGAGAGCCATTGCTGTAAGATAAACACAACAGCCATGCCTGACGGGATCCGAACCCTGACCCATCTCTGACGAATGGTCATAAGCCAGCGCTTACACCACTGCACCACCAGACAGCTAAGTCTTTTCGTCTGTTTGTTGTTTCTTTAGATTATTCTTGGGGATGATTTCAACTGTACTACCACAGTTTTGAGAATAGTTATTCAAACATCGAAGACCTTTTATATTTTTCTGAAACTGTTCTGCTAAGCAAAAATAAAAACATTTATCTAAAGCTGTCTTTCAAAATGGTAATATATCCTGTAATTTTTAAGAAAATGGTGTTGTGCATAAAAAAAATCTCTTGAACTGTACATTCTTCTTAGGATTTAAAAGAACATTTTTAGAAAACTTGTTATAAATTTTGATAAAAACGAATTTAGGCATAATTATATTAGGAATTTAGAAGAACATCGTGCCACTAAGCAAATATTCCATTAAAAAAGGAATAAAAATAATTTTTTTTAATGGAACGGTAGAGCTGTTTTGGGAAGTGGTTATTTCTTCAGCAGTTCGTTACAAAAAGACGTGTTATTAAAAAGCAATCATGAACTATTGAACTGTTTTTACTTTAATATGTAATTCTTTTGAAGTACCTTTTCGATCATTTTCTTCTTTAAAGTAATTTTCTTATATCATATATGTGGAAAAACTTCTGAAGCCTTAGTTTAAGGATATTTATTTTTCCAACTCATTAAAGGCGATCTTTATTTTCAGTAATTAATTAAATTTTCCTGAAGAGCAATCATTGCGATTTAATGAAGCGTACTTTGGGAAGTGCTTTGGCAGGCAAGTGATAACTCACGGCTACTTGAAGAAACAAGCAAAAGCTGTAAGATCCTCTTTGATTTTTATCTTCCAATTATTTCCCATTGTTGGAGGTCAACCGAGTATGAAAGTGCACTGGAGCACTCAGCGTGCGTCAGGACAATGCTTCAACCACATGTCCCGAATAATTAGAGCCTTGCTTCCAACAATCCACGTGAACCTAAACACCCTATTAAAATACCTCAACACGGCGTCCACGTGACTTGGAAAGACAATTTTGTTCGACGAAGCAAATCATTATGATGATGCATTAGAGTAGTAACCTGTTGCGCCATTTTTCTCCTTTCGGGATCCCTTCCTTCAGCCCTTCCTCCTTATTCACGGAGTAGCTCCTGACTGAGTTGGAGGATGGGGGGACCTTACGCTCCCCTGTCGCCATTCATGGATGGACATATTTGATACGCTTGGATGGGCAGATCATCACAAAGTACCACCTCCTTCCTGCCTCATCCTTTTCTTCTCCAGCCAATCTTGGGTGTACTTTGTGTTCTCTTATCGAATAGTTGATCGTCCCTGATAGAGCTTCACCCACTAGATTGTTTCAGTTCTTAAAGGTCCACCCAAGACGTCTAGCCATAATTTCTGCTTGTCTCTATGCAACAGCACTGCCCCAGTTGCGATGAAAACACCAACATGCAAAATGATTACTACTTTGTTGCACGTATTATAGCTCATTCTTATTTTATTTATTTTTTCCACAAAAACTTTGCGCTAGAGTTTGATTAATACGAGTCATACAATTTCAAATGAGAACATTTGCTTTAGGCGAGACTGGGCCACCGCGACACTGGGATAATTCCCGGTGGGCATCGGTATTTCTCCATGCAAATTCATAAAACCCATAAAGTAGAACCTCAGTTATACGTTTTTCACTTTTATGCGTAATTCTGCGATAGTCCCGATATTTTACTGCAGTTTCTATCGCTTTTGTAACTCGGTTATACATTTCTCAGTTATACGTTTTTCACTTTTTTGCGTGACTCTGCAATGGTCCCAATATTTTACTGTAGTTTCTATCACTTTTTTTTAACTCGGTTATACATTTCTCAGTTATACGTTTTTCACTTTTATGTGTAACTCTTCGATAGTCCCGATGTTTTACTGTATTTTTTATCGCTTCTTTAACTTGGTTATGCATTTCTCATGTATACGCTTTTCACTTTTATGTGTAACTCTTCGATAGTCCCGATGTTTTACTGTAGTTTCTATCACTTTTTTAACTCGGTTATACATTTCTCAGTTATACGTTTCTTCCTTTTATGCGTAACTCTGCAATAGTTCCGATATTTTGATGTAGTTCCCATCGTTTTATTAACTCGGTTATACATTTCTCAGTTATACGTTTTTCACTTTTATGTGTAACTCTTCGGTAGTCTCGATGTTTTACTGAATTTTCTATCGCTTTTCTAACTGTGTTGTACATTTCTCAGTTGTGCGTAACTCTGCCATAGCCCCGATATTGTACTGTAGTTTCTATCGCTTTTTTAACTCAGCTATACATTTCTCATTTATACGTTTTTAATTTTTATGCGTAACTCTGCCTTAGTTTCGATATTTTACTGTAGTTTCCATCGCTTTTCTATTTGGTTATACGTAATTCATTTATACGCTTTTTGCGACTGTGCGTTAAATTTTGTATTTCAAATTATCAAAAATACAAGGTTCTTTGATTTTTTTTTTTTTTTTACACGTAAGCCGGTATGTTACAGTTCTGAGAGAACTGAAACAGCGGTTTTTTTTGTTTTTGTTTTTTTCTGCAGCCATGAAAATTTGCCGCAACTGAATTTTTTTTTTTTTTTTGACGCAACTGAAAATTTGCTTAGTAATATTCACAGTTCTCTTTTTTCTCTGAATTCAAGAAATTTGAAAGAAGCAAATATTAGTGAATATTTTACTCGGCGCTAATGTTAAATCAAAATGTGGATAAACTGCTTTGAAAAGAGCGATGCTTACAAGTAAAGAATATTTAATAAGGGTATTGAACATAAAAAAAGTCGTATCTCAGCATTGTAAATTTTTGTTTTCATATATTGAAGACGTGAAATTGTGCAGAATTTGTTGACCTAGCTTTTATAATAAAATTATAATAAAAAATTAATACAAAATTCAAACTTGACATAAACTTAAGGTACCAAAGTATTCATGTATGTCTTACATTATATAAATTTGCGTAATCTAAAATTAGGAGTTTTTCCCTTACCGATCCACCCAATTCCTTTTCTTTTTTTTTTTTTTTCTTTTTTTCTTTTTTGAGGTATTCAAAATTTTAGAATAACAGTTAACATTTTGAAAATGCTTTTATACGTTTTTAACATTTATACATTTTAAAGGCCATCCCCTAAAAAAGACGTTTAACCGAAATCCAAATTTAGACATAATTTCTTGTACTTCACCAAGCTTATCGAATAAATTCGAGTTGTGCTGAGAAGATACTTTGTTTATCACTTTGACGGCTTCAAAAATATTTGCTAAGTAGCAAATGGTCTATTGGGTGAACATTATTTTTCAAACAGAGCTTTTTTCATTAATTTTTAGTTGGGATATTGACAGAGAAGTCTAGAGAAATTAGTAAAATATATAAATAACTTGAAAATAGTAATGATCTTTATACATTTCACTCCTTTTCACGTTTTACTCATTTTTGAAGAACAGATTGACCTCATTTCATGAAATCAATCTGTTCTTCGCGTATTGTTAAGGCATTAACGTCGTTCCACCTAAAATCTCTGCTTTATGTTTCCAATGGTAAAATTTCTTTACATATTTTCTTCGCTATTAATGTATTCCCAAGGATGAAAATTTGCACATCGATAAAACTAACTTTAAGTTATAGCTTGGGATACTTAATACTTGCTAAAACATAACCATAATTAAGCAATCCAACCGTTTTTTGTCTGCTGATGTCATCAATGTACAGGTCGCGCCATCTATTAACAAGTCTGGACATTACTCAAAGAAAAATGATGAAATGAAGTGTAATAGTAATCGCAAAATTTATTAGTATTTGTAAGAGTTAAATGTAAATAAATTATTTTATTTGTTTCCCTGCGAGTCTGTTATGTAACAACCCAATGTCATGCGATTTTCCACATGTTTATTCATTTTTTTCAAAATATACAGCACTCCCTTATGCGAAATGTTACTCCCTTGGGCGAGTTCACGAAGTGTCCATCGCTGGTCATTCTCAATAATATAGACATAGCAAGCACTTAGCAGCTTCACTCACGTGGGGACGTCCACGCCCAGAAGCACAAGGCACATTCTTCGTCCTTTTCTAGCACGTCTTTTGTAAAAAAAAACATCATTCTTATGCTATCAGTTTCTCCGTCTTTCCGTCCGTCTGTAGACACCATATATCTACAACTATTAGTCCGATTTGAAAAATTATTTTTACATTAAGAAGCTTAAAATATGCTAATGGGGGTCCTTCATTTCCTTTTTTTTTTTTTTTTTTCATGATGTACAGTTTCGCCGCTAGAGCGCTTAAATTGCACATGATGTCGAATTCAATATACATTTTATGCCATATATTTGCTTCTAAACCTCCGATTGAAAAAAATATTTTATTTTTCGATTCCGTTTATGTTGAAGTGTATTTTAGGTATAGTTACTTTCCCCAAGTTAAGCATAGATTTTCCGCTAGGGGGCGTAAAAGTGAATTACGTTTTTCAGGATATCTCTTCTTCTAAAACTCCGATTTGAAAACTTTTTTCTTCAGCGGATACAGCTCCTAATGGAAAATTGTTTGCATATAAATTCTAATTTTTGATAGAGAATACTTTGGCCACCAGGGGGCGTAAGTGTTAATTTTTGCTTCTGATGTATTTGTCAAAAAATCTGAGCTTCTAAAATCTTGATTAAAAAAATTATTTTGTGGACCCATGCCACTCACGTCCATAAACCGTTTCGGAATATTTTCTTCTTAAAATATCTCATGGTTTCTCCGCCAGGGGGCGTAGATATATATATTACTTTTGTGAATATCTCTGCTTCTAATAGTCCGATTTGAAAAATTATTTCTTTATTGGATAGAATTTCTGATGTGACATGTTTTTCATATAATTTCAAAATTGTCGAGTAGTTCATAGACTTTCCGCTAGGGGGCGTAAAGGTAAATTGCGTTTATCCGATATCTCTTCTTCTAAAACTACGATTTGGAAAATTCCTTCTGCACCGGATACATCTCCTGATGGGAAATCATTTGCATAGAATTTCTACTTTTGGTAAAAAATGGTTTGGCCACCAGGGGCGTAAGTCTGAGTTTCCACTTCTGATGTATTTGTAGCAAGATCTGGGCTTCTAACATCTCGATTGAAAAAATTTTGTTTGTGGACGGCTACTACTCACGTCGACAAACCTTTTAGGAATATTTTCTTCTGAAAATAATGCATGGTTTCTACACCAGGGGACGTAGATGTATATCTTTTTTTTTTTTTTTGTCAATATCTCTACTTCTAAGAGTCCGATGTGAAAATTTTCTTCTTTGTTGGATAGCGTTTCCGATACGAAATGTTTTTCATATAAATTCCAAATTTCCTAGTAAATCATAGATTTTCCGCCAGGGGGCGCAATGATAAATTGCGTTTTCTGGGTTATTTCTGCTTCTAAAACTCCGATTTGAAAAATGCTTCCTGTAACGCGTACAGCTCCTGATGGGAAATGTTTGCATGTAATTTATATTTCGTAAAGAATGTTCTGGCCACCATGGGGCATAAGTATTAATTTCTGCTTCTGATGCATTTGCAGCAAAATCTGAGCTCCTGAAAACTCGACTAAATTTATTTTTTCTTGGACCGATACCGGTCACATCGAAAAACCTTTTGAGAATGCTTTCTTCCTAAAATAATGCATGGTTTTCCCGCCAATGGGCGTTGATGCATGTCTTATATTTGTCCATATCTCTGCTCCGAAGAGTCTAATTTGTATTTTTTTTTCTTTGTTGGTGGGCGTTTCCGCTGCGAAATGTTTCTCATATAAAATCAAATTTTTCTTAACGCACAAGTCTGCAACCAGAGGGCGTAAGTTCACGATTCCGTTTACAGCAAAATCTGCGGGATCAAAAACTCGATTGTAAAACTTCTTTCTTCCGTCAGATACTATTGCTTTCCATACCGGTTACATTGACTTTGAATGGCTTTGATGAATTTAATTTGTGTCAGAACGGATTCAAAAGACGTTCTTATTACACCCGAAAATGCGGTGTCATCTTTCTTGTCAAGGGCTGTCATCTACTTGCTACTGTATTATACGGTAAACCAGGTACTCTATAAGTTTGTTGTTGTCCTTCATAACATTCCTTCATTTTACGACATCTAGTAACTCTATTTTTAGCCAACAACACCGCTCGAACTTCGTAAACATGGCTTTAGACCGCTTAGCAACTATGGGGAGTGTTTGCGTCACTACTGCGCATACTCCGTTAGAGAGGATTCAGCCATTCTACCCAGGGGTACGTAGAAAAGGTACATTACACAGTGGATACCCGTCTGATTCTCTTGGAAGACTACAGCCTCGTCTGTAGCATGACTCACACTAAACAATTTCCACCTCGTATAACATATGAAAATAACCAATAGGAATATAACACGAGATGAACTGCGCCACGTGAACCTCTATAATAATCGATACTCACCATGTCAAAAGTGATTACACATCCCTTCCATGGGCGCCAACTTATATGGGACCGTAGGGCCCGAACCCACCCACTAATTTACCGTGTTTTATTACGATTACTATTATACAGGTAAAATTTCAAGTTTAACGTTTTTAGAACGGAGCATGCGATGGCGAAAGACGAAGTATTCCAATGGAAGCGCCCTAGCGTGCTTTAGTAATAAGTTTGTCGCTGTAAAAATGGTAGCTAAGGAAGAAACTCAATGGACAACCGACCCTCAGGCTGATACAGTAGCGAGAGAAATGTCTTCGAAAACCTTGTAACGGATATGAGGAAGAAAATTTCTCCATCATTTTTATGCCAGGGGTGAGATTCGAACACCCAACTCTCGGCTCCGGAGCTCCGAGTGCTATCCACTATACTACACTGGCATGTGCTCTCACTGCTATCTGCCTGTATCTCATGTGCGTCTTGCGGGGCAGGAACGTCATGAGCTCCGAGTGCCATCCACTATACTACACTGGCATGTGCTCTAACTGCTATCTGCTTTATCTCATGTGCGTCCTCAGGGGCAGGCACGCCATGAGCTCCGAGTGCTATCCACTATACTACACTGGCATGTGCTCTCACGCCTATCTGCCTGTATCTCATGTGCGTCCTGCGGGCCTGGCACGTCAGGAGCTCCGAGTGCTATCCACTATACTACACTGGCATGTATTCTCACTGCTATCTGCCTTTATCTCATGTGCGTCCTGTGGGGCAGGCACGTCCCAAGCTCCGAGTGATATCCACTATACTACACTGGCATGTGCTCTCACTGCTATCTGCCTTTATCTCATGTGCGTCCTGAGGGGCAGGCACGGCACAAGCTCCGAGTGCTGTCCACTATACTACACTGGCAAGTGCCCTCACTGCTATCTGCCTTTATCTCATGTGCGTCCTGAGGGGCAGGCACCGCACAAGCTCCGAGTGCTATCCACTATACTACACTGGCATGTGCTCTCACTGCTATTGCCTTTATCTCATGTGCGTCCTGTGGGGCAGGCACGTCACAAGCTCAGAGTGCTGTCTACTATACTACACTGGCATGTACTCTCATTGCTATCTGCCTTTATCTATTGTGCGTCCTATGGGGCAGGCACGTCACAAGCTCCGAGTGATATCAACTATACTACACTGGCATGTGTTCTCATTGCTATCTGCCTTTATCTCATGTGCGTCCTGTGGGGCAGGCACGTCCCAAGCTCCGAGAGATATCCACTATACTACACTGGCATGTGCTCTCACTGCTATCTGTATTTATCTCATGTACTTTCTGCGGGGCAGGCACGTCACAAGCTCCGAGTGCTATCCACTGTACTACCCTGGTATGTGCTCTCACTGCTATCTGCCTTTATCTCATGTGCGTCCTTTGGGGCAGGCACGTCCCAAGCTCCGAGTGATATCCACTATACTACACTGGCATGTGTTCTCATTGCTATCTGCCTTTATCTCACGTGCTTCCTGTGGGGCAGGCACGCCCCAAGCTCCGAGTGCTATCCACTATACTACACTGGCATGTGCTCTCACTGCTATTGCTTTTATCTCATGTGTGTGTCCTGTGTGGCAGGCACGTCACAAGCTCCGAGTCCTATCCACTATACTACACTGGCATGTGCTCTCACTGCTATTGCCTTTATCTCATGTGCGTCCTGTGTGGCAGGCACGTCCCAAGCTCCGAGTGCTGTCCACTATACTACACTGGCATGTGCTCTCATTGCTATCTGCCTTTACCTCATGTGTGTGTCCTGTGTGGCAGGCACGTCACAAGCTCCGAGTGCTATCCACTATACTACACTGGCATGTGCTCTCACTGCTATTGCCTTTATCTCATGCGTGTGTCCTGTGTGGCAGGCACGTCACATGCTCCGGGTGCTGTCCACTATACTACACTGGCATGTGCTCTCATTGCTATCTGCCTTTATCGCATGTGTGTGTCCTGTGTGGCAGGCACGTCACAAGCTCCGAGTGCTATCCACTATAGTACACTGGCGTGTGCTCTCAGTGCTATCTGCCTTTATCTCATGTGTGTGTCCTGTGTGGCAGGCACGTCACAAGCTCCGAGTGCTATCCACTATACTACACTGGCATGTGCTCTCACTGCTATTGCCTTTATCTCATGTACGTCCAGTGGGGCAGGCACGTCACAAGCTCCGAGTGATATCCACTATACTACACTGGCATGTGTTCTCATTGCTATCTGCCTTTATCTCATGTGCGTCCTGTGGGGCAGGCACGTCCCAAGCTCCGAGAGATATCCACTATACTACACTGGCATGTGCTCTCACTGCTATTGCCTTTATCTCATGTGCGTCCTGTGGGGCAGGCACGTCGCAAGCTCCGAGTGATATCCACTATACTACACTGGCATGTGCTCTCACTGCTATTGCCTTTATCTCATGTGTCCTGTGTGGCAGGCACGTCCCAAGCTCCGAGTGCTATCCGCTATACTACACTGGCATGTGCTCTCACTGCTATTGCCTTTATCTCATGTGCGTCCTGTGGGGCAGGCACGTCACAAGCTCCGAGTGCTATCCACTATACTACACTGGCATGTGCTCTCACTGCTATCTGTCTTTATCTCATGTGCGTCCTGTGGGGCAGGCACGTCCCAAGCTCCGAGTGATATCCACTATACTACACTGGCATGTGCTCTCATTGCTGTCTGTTTTATCTCATGTGCGTCCTCAGGGGCAAGCACGTCACATCTCCCCCTTTATTTCTCATTTCTTTTTATAAACGTTTGGAAATAAAATGTCTCTGAATATTTTTATAAAATTGCCAGCTGAATTTATATTTTTAGAAACATTAATATTCAGCAAAAGAATATTTCAGCTGCCTTGTTCATTTCCTGACGAGTAATTACAGTTGTATTTTAAAATATACATCGAACCTCGTAGTTTATCTTTTTGCCTTTTTTTTCCGTCCTGAAAACGGAAGAAACATACCCCCTCCTACGTCTGATCTCTTCACGCCTGCCCCCTCTCCCAATAATTGGGTGAATTCGGCACCCCTGGAAAGGAACCCCCTGTGAGGTGTTCCTTTGTAAGTATAAATTACCAGGGGTCACTGTTTCTCATCTATGCAATCAAGAAAAATGAAACCTTGCGTTTTGTGATAAAAAAATGAAGCTATGTGTCTCCAAAATTTAATACAACGTGCTGATTGTTGAACTAATATACACTTGCTGTCTTAAAGCACGATAAAACCACAATAGGCTCCCTAAAACACTCAATAAAATCACATTTATTAAAAATTCTAAAAACCCATTTACGTTTACACCGACGAGCGCTTTCGAGGTCTCAAGACCTCATTACCAAGTCACTGAATAAAGCCACGAAACACTCGGAAGTGTTTCGGGTAAATGGGCTTTTAGAATTTTTAATAATTGTGATTTTATTGAGTGTTTTAGGGAGCCTATTGTGGTTTTATCGTGCTTTAAGACAGCAAGTGTATATATTAGTTCAGCTATGTGTCAGTTGAAGGAGTTTCGTTTTCAACTTAGATGAATTTCACGTCGTTTTAGATGAATTTCAAATTTATTAGGGTTTATTTTTTATTCATTATAATAATTTTTATTTTTTAATTTATGTGCGCATTCGTATACGAAATAAGAATACAGATGTGTAAAATGTGTTCGCGTATGTGTTTGTATAAATTCGCCCAGGCTTGAAACGCTAAACACTGCGTTCCCCCAAAACAGATGATCTACCTTCATCACTGTACAAAAGGTAATATCAGTAAAATGTTATTAACAAATTATTGCTTCATTACAAACTCAGATTTATGTTGAATAAAAAATGTTTAAACCTGAAAGAATGATTGTAACATACTGTTAGTTTAAAAATTAAGATGCGTTGGTATTTTTTCCCAACAGTGGGCCGCAAAAATGGTGCGATTCTTTAATTTTTATTTATCAATAAGTAGTGATAAGGGTACATCACTTTCGGTACCGTTTCAATTAGACCAGTTTTCGTAATGGTAACGCAGACAATGTGAGGCCAAAAAGCAAAATATATTTACACCGTTGTTAAATGGAGCCAATTATCAATGAATGAAATACGGGATTACAAAATTGTACAATACAAATTTGGAAGATGTGAATCCGTTTATTGGTGTAAATATGACATGGATGTTAAGTCAGATGATATCCGAAAACTTGAAAATTTCATCGTCCTGCAGCGGAAATCGAATCCGCGTCTACCGGATAGCTCCCGAGTATGCTAACCGCCACCCAAAACGACCAAGTTTCAAGTTTATTCCAATTGATCGGAAACTCCAGGACGGAGAAATTTTCAAGTTTTCGATATCATCTGTTTTAACATCCATGTCATATTTACAACAATAAACGGATTCACATCTTCAAAATTTGTATTATATGGAGCCAATTATGTTCATTACATTATCGAAATTTTCGGAAGTTTCGGAGAAATCCAACACTGTTGATACTACGCATCTTTTCAGAGAGTAATAAAGTTAATCTCAAGCAAAAAATTTCGATGTAACGAAAATGGGTAATGCTGTATCACTGTCAAAGTTATTGTTGAAATCTGATCACATTTTGCGTCGTAGCATAATTTGCCTTCCTTTCGACTCCATTGGGGGAGAGGATTACCTGCTATTGACAAGGTGGCGTACCTGAGAATCCACCCCCCCCCCCCCCACACACACACACACACTCACAAATAATTTCGAGGCCGTTTTGCAAAAATTTATTTGCTCTCAATTACTGAAAAATTTAAATTCCACATCATTAATTAGGTTTTACGGGCATGTTAATAATTCAAATTCTTTGGAACCCAGAGGTATTTTTCGTAAAATCAAAATTGTAATGAAAATGATTGTCCTATTTTTACACCAATACAAAGTATGACAAAGCATTAACGCCAAAGTTAAACATATTATGCAAATTTTATTCTTTTAGAGAACTAAGACCAGCTTTTTTGAAATACATCACGATCTCACGCACACACAAGCGCGCGCACGCGGACGAACGGCCGAGTGACAGTGTCTAATGACATTTTCCAATTTATTACGAAAATGCAGAACATAAGCAAATAAAATGTTGCAATTAAGACTAGTGGCGCGAGAAGAATAAATTTACTTAAATTATTTACTCTTGGATATAAAAAAATACTCTTAACTATGTTTTGCACATAATGAAAGTATTTTGTTTTGACTCTGTTATAAAAAAATGACACAGGTCTCTGTATTTTCATTTCCACGAAGAACTTTAGCTCATTATATTCTGAAGGATGCGTAGCTATGTGTAAACAGTATTATATAAAGTATATAACGTGTTATCCTCATTGATGTAAAAATTTCATTTATTCAACTGATATTTCATTTACATTCTCTTGTTAATATACGTGCATAGGAACGATTGAATATGGCTCTGAAAAGGGGCTTCAAGTCTTCTGAAACAGCTGCTTCCCCGTCACCCCGTATTATAAACTAAAGCGAAAATAATTTCTTGAAGGATTTCCTTACTTACTGAAAAAGCAAAAATACTCTTCCTTTTTAATACTTCATTCAGTGCTGCCGTCAAAAATTCCTGACCATTTCTTTAACCAATTTCACATAAAGTTTCGGCAAAAATTTTGAAAAAACCTTTTGCTGCGACTAGAGGCCCTCTCAGCCGTGACGCCCCCCACCAGTACGCCCATGTTTAAAATGATGTATAACATGATGAGAGGTAACCTGTAGATGTCTTAGACCAAAAGCTACCGATCTTCTTCACTAACACACTAGCGATTCAGCTTTTCTTTCTATCTTGTGGACATATTTTAGCTTGCGCATGCCCAGATGGACATTCGTAGCTACTTCCCATTTCATCGGTGTCAGAATCGTTTCTTACGTTCGTGTAAATTTGAATAATAATAACAAATATTGTTTTTAAAAAACGAAACAGTCAAGATTTTTACTATTGCTGCCGCCATAATTTAGTAAATGTTTACATTTGTGATTCACATATTAATATCTTCTTTCATTTGTTTTACGACAACTACATTCATCGATCCATCTAAGTACCGCTCAGTGTCAGGAATTAGTAAACCTTATTGTTTGTGGTTATGATTTAATTATAATTAGTATATACCGGACTGTGGCTCAGTGTGGTCTTGAGCGATGTGACTAAATGCAATGTATTGTTATTGTACACCTATAAATGTATACTCTCGAATCACTCGTTTTATTCCACACCCACAAATATCCCTAGGGTGAATGAAAGTTTATTGCGAAACCACGTTGAAGAACGTGTTCAAAATGTATCATCGCGAATATTGTTTCCGTCACGATAACAGAAGGTATCACTGAAATACTCACAGCCAGCACGGTAACTATGTAAGATTCGTTTTCCATTACCCAGTTCATGAGTTTTTCTTGAATGCATATCTCACTAAATTTCTGGAAGGAAACAGCGCAATAGAAAATCTGGTTGTCTCATTAAAGAACTTGCGAAAAAGATCTCTTCCCTTCTTCTTTTAGAGAACTGAGACCAGCTTCTTTTAGAGAACAAAACCCATTCTTCTTTTAGAGAACAAAACCCAATGTTCATGGGCAGAAAAGACAATGCAATATCATAACTTCTTGTCCAAATTTTCATGAAAGCAATGCATATTATAAAATAATTTCTCCATGTGGTAAAACATTTCATTTTCGAAAGCATAAGAGACAACACGATATACAAAAATGTTATTTCTTTTATTTTTAAGGTACAGCCACAAATTTTCAATGAAATTGAGGGAAGGATATACAACATCGTAATGCTTCACATCTACTCTCCCATAATTGAGTTTCTGCAACTCTTACATAAATAAGAATGTCATATTATTATTTCTGTCACAACTATTAAGGTGGACGTCTACTGATTTTGCTTCCTATACTACCAATGGGCCAACTACTGTACACATTTTCTTCCCAATTAATGCATTCCCAAGGATAAAAATTTTAACATCGATTAAAATAACTTCATATTATAACTTACAATACTTAATATTTTCTGAAACATAAACATAATTATATTAAAAATCAATAACTTTTCCTTCGGTGGTGTTGAGACCAGAAAAAAGATGGCGCAACCTGTGCATTGATGACGTCAGTAGACAAACAAATACTGGATTGCTTAATTATGGTTATGTTTTAGAAAATATTAAGTATTGCAAGTTATAAAATGAAGATATGTTAATCTATGTTCAAATTTTCATCCTTGGGAACGCATTAATTGTGAAGAAAATGTGTACAGAAGTTTGCCCATTGGAATAGGAAGCAAAATCACTAGACATCCACCTTAAGCATGCAAATAAATCAGAACTAGTATTAAAATATTTTCAAATAATTCAAGTTACGCGAAATATATATTGTCCAGGCTTTTTGTTACAAATTGAAGAATTTCAGATGCTACAGAACACACCAAGGTTTGCCATATTAATAACAGCAAGTATTCGGGGTTAGGGTTCAGAGCTTCACAATACGTGCTCCATTATTTTTTTCCGTAAATGTTTTCTACTTACGTATGGTAGCAGATTTTAGTAAGCATGTGCAGTAAAATAAGGCCACGCGGTGGCGCAGTGGTCTAAGCGATGGCTTATGACCGTTCGTTCGGGATAGGTTCTGGTTCGAATTCCGTGGATATTGTGTTTGTCTTACTGCACTGGCTCTCTCCCTTCCCTGGAACCAGGGACCTTAAATTAGGGACGGGCGACTGCTTATATCCCATTGAGTTGCTCACGGTGGTCATTAAACCTGAAAAAGAAAAACTAAAGAGGATATGAAGAGAAAGGTCAGACACGTAAAAAGAAAGTAGAAAATAAGAGAACAGATGTCAAACACAGGAAAGAAGACAAAAGATTATCGAAAGAAGAAGGACTATGTGAAAAAAAGATAAAAAAGATACGAATACGAGAAAAATGGCAAACGAAAAAGCAGAAAGACAGGCGAAGACGAAAGGGAAGAAGGAGAAGGAGAGAAAGAGAAGGCTTCAGTATCTTTCGTAAAGTGGTGATCTTCGAATATATTGTATTCCGTAAGCTCAAAAGCATCTTCAGAAATTGATACTTCAGTCATTACGCACAGAACCCAAATAGATGAACGGTCGCACTAAAAAAATGAAGAAACAGAAACGCGTGGCAAGGTACGTCACTTGAGAGGGTACATGTGGCAACCAAGTGATTTGGTTGTTGTGGATGTCTACTTTTTTTTTTTTTTTTTTTTTTTGTAAAACTTTTGTATATCCAACGTAAATTTACGAAAACTTTATAAATGAAACTGATATTTCGCCTCTTAATAATCGACACTGATGAAAACTTGTATTCACAAAATATTGAAGTTACGGAAAATTATTAAAACGGCAATAATGTTTTAGTCAACTGTTATTAAAAATTATGTACATTTGGTGAACGAAAAGTAAATGTTGCTCCTAATCTTATCAAGTTCTGAAACATCGACTTCCTGGGAAAAGTACAATAACTATTCCACGAAAACTGTAGACGATAAGGTAGCTTTGGTATGCAATTTATCTTTTATTTAGATCCTGTTTTTGTTGTTGTTGTTGTTTTTGCTGCCGCTGTTTTTTTTTGTTTTTTTTTATCGAAAGCTTTATATCCCTTTGGAGATAAAATTTTGTTTCGCTTCCCCTGTCGGATCAAACGTGAATAAGATTTCAACAACCTTGCAAAACATCTCTATTTTGGGGATTCAGAAAAGTGAAGGTTAAATGGACTGGTTCTATTCATGTTTTAGGGGGAAAGCAGTATGCCACCCGGGAGTACAGTAGTTAGTGGCGCGGGCTTTTGAAAATTCGTCTTCATTGGGCTTATGTTCGAAACTCGGATAAGACAATTGGAGTTTTGTTTGTTCTATGGAGTTGGTTCTATCACTTCCCTAGTACAAGTGGCCCCTAAATTAGGGACAGGCAACTTCTATAGCCTTGGAGGCTCATGGTGGTACTTAAATCTCAACCACAAAAAGAATTTTACATGGTATACTCATTCTAGTAACGGTGACAGTATATCATGCACATGCCCAATTGTGCTTGGCTGTCCACTTAACTCTAACACTGGCTTCGTTTATTGGTGGACATGGATGTGAATCTTGCACAAGATACTGATGTTTTCTCGTTTTATAGCTGGACGTATCCCATCCAGGGAACCCGTAAGCCTAGTTTTTAATGTTAATAGAGGCCATTTAATTCGGAAATTAGAAAAGGAAAAGATGGTACTGCGTTCTATTCTGTGATGAGCACATTTTTGAAATCCTTTCCGAAGCGATAAAGAATATTTCAAAGCAGATCTTCAATAAAAATTATATCACCAAAAGAGAGAATGACCCCTACCCCTCCCCCATCTTCTCAACGAGGAAGGTGTTTATGCCATCCAACAAATATCCGGATGGCTCCAAGAGATACTGCATCGGAATGACCGAGAGTTCATTCAGAATTAGACTCAACGAACACAAAAGAGACACAAGGTACGGAAAAATAATCGCTGCTCCGTCCAGAGAAGTCAAGTTCAAGTCCGCTGTCCTATGTGCGATTATATAAAAATATTAGCTCTTTACTCCACGCCTAAATCTACTGCCCTTCGCGAAACCTTAGAGAATATTACCAACAGTGAGGCTTGAAATGATAGTATCTCTCTAGAATTGCCACGATTTTGGTACCAGTTCATTAAATAATGCTGCGTTTTCTCCCACGATAGGGCGTGCCCAACTAACATGACTCCTTGTTTCTTCGAATGGATAATTACGTTTTTACCTATTCATTTATTGTCTAGTCAAGTCACCGTGTTCAAATTGTTGAAGTGTTCTACACAGTCGAGTCACATCATTGTGGCCACTTCCTATTTTTGACGTCAACAGGGCTTAACCAATGAAAGAAGGCACGCGTCGTGAGCTGGCTTGGAGGATATATAATATGTGCTGTAGGCATTCTAAAAACATATCACTCGTTGCTCTCATGGATTTGAGGAACGATTTATCAGATTTGCAAAAATGGATGATTATCGGCTTTCGAGTCAAGGCTGGCAGTATTTCTGAAACAGCGCAGTTTGTGAACTGTTCGCGGGCTGCTGTGGTTAAAGTGTATCGTGATTGGAGAAATGACACCATTACGAAGAAGCTAAGTGGAAACTGCGGAGCACCACGTGCCATTGATATGAGAGGTGAACGTCTGCTGCGAAGGTGCGTGAGGGCCGATCGACACGCTACAGTACAGCAACTCACTGGACGAATGAACCAAGGGGGCTACCGGAAGTGTGTCTAAAACGACAGTTCAACGAACCCTGCTGCGTATGGGACTCCGATGCAAACGGATGGTCACTGCACTTGTGGAAACGAAGGTGCATCGGCAGAAAAGGTTTACATTTGCACTGCAATATCGGAATTGGACCTCCGCTGATTGGCAAAGGATTGCCTTCTCCAATGAGCCACGTTTTCTGTTTCATCGAACGGATGGACGAAAAAACGCTTTTGAACCATTGCTGGCAGAACACAAGCTGGTGTGGGCAGCGTTATGGTCTGGGGAGTGTTTTTGTGACATCCTCTGGGTTTACTTATAGCTGTGGAAGGCGCTATGGACCGAATTCGTTATGAAACCATTGCAGACCACGTACACCCAGACATGATGATTGTCTTCCTTGTGGCGCATGGGATCTTCCAGTACGACAATGCGATGTGTCAAACAGCTAGAAATGTCTGAGAGTTGTTAGAAGAGCACAATGAAGGCGTCAGAGTACTTCCCTGGCACCTTACTTGAACCCAATTGAGCATCTTTGGGGCCACCTCGATGGTGTTGTCCGCTCTATGGATCCTCCACCACGCACCCTCCATCAGCTGTCAGATGCACTGCAGTCAGCATGGCTCCGCATAATTGTGAACACCTTCTAGCACCTTGTTGAGTCAGTCCCAGCCCGTCAAGCTGCTGTCCGCGCTGCACACGACGGTTACTCTGGATATTAGCTGGTGTTCACAATAATGTAACTCGACCGTGTATTTTGAGAGAGAATGGGTTTACATGCAAAATAGAGAGAAAACCGTGCATTGTTTAAAACGTACAGTGTGCCATGCTCCTCATGGTACCGGTTACTAATTTCCTACTGGATCTGGTTTTTCTAACATGTTCCATACATTATCAATGGGATTCAATCCCTAGCTTTCTAGTGACCAGGGAAGATGGCGACTGTACCATGCTCGCTGAAACAAGGCTGAATACATCTTGTGCAATGGATAGTAACAATGTCGTCCATGAAACAGCCTCACCTACTGGAAAAGAAGTCATCATTGCTGGATGAACTTGATTGGCAGCAATGTTAAGATAATCCTTGGAGGACACTCGAATTTTTACTAATATTAATATTAGGGTATCCGTTCCCTACCAACAGAGTTCCTTGCATCATGACACCACCTCTAGAACCTTGAGTTGTGTTTAAAATGTAAACTGAGTCTATTCTTTCATGGGGCTCTCGCCAAACTCTCTGGCTAAGCTTGACTTAAAAGGTGCACCGCTACTCGTCCGACCGCATGACTTTTTCCAGTTTTCCAGTGTCCAATCACGGTGTGCCTGACACCACTGTAGACGAACTTTCCGTTTCTTCGCAGAAATAAGTTGTTTCCGTATAGCCATGAAATTTCCAATACAGATATTCTGCAAACATCTGGAAATCGGGTGCAAACGAAGTTCTCAAGGAAACAGTCCGACATGACAACGTTAAGCAAGAGCATGGGTCTACTGTAGGTGATGAGTCGAACGATGGTAACTCAGAAGAAGCGCGCGTTCGACAGAGCGAGTCATAAAGCAAGGGGATGAGGGGAAATTGGGAGAGCGAAAAGCGTGGGTGGGAAATTACAAAATGGAAAACGGAATTCGCTGCGAAGGGGGAAGACAGGAAGAGAGTTTTTTATGCGAAATTCTCATGGTTTCAATTTCTATTTAATTCACGATTAGCATATATATAAGAGAGTTAATTCGATAATAGTATAATTGATAAAATTTAGTGTGAAGAGCAATTCAGAATTTTTGGACCGGCGGCTCATATAAATGAGAAAAACGAAAGAGTGAGAAACGTATAAACAAGATTCGGTTGTATTTAGGCATTTTTTCAGGAACACCATCCGTTTATCACGTTGACAAAAAAAAAAGGTGTCTTGTTTCTTGAATTGTTAAATTTACATAATTTAATTTTCTTGCACATGCGCGGCGTTATAGATGCTAATGTTCTGGGTAATAGTGAATCAATAGGTTAACAGTGAATAATTAACCCATTCCTGCCAGATTTTTTTTTAATTTTTTTTTTTGGGGGGGGAATTATGTTTATGAATAAAGGTATGTTTTAGCATGTAAACAAACAGGAGATATGAAATTTTACAATAGACAGAATAAATGTATGATTGTTATTGATGTGACCAAAAACCCCATTCGGGGATCACGGTACAAGTCTTGGTAATCATTTGAAATTAATTAAGAAAGAATTTCGTGGGGCTTTTGGTTATGCCACGGAATAACACATTCTACGTGTAACCCGACATCACACTTTACACAATGTTTCCTAACGTTTTTCTTACCAACCGCACATTTTGTCAGTTATCCATCTGATGTTCTCTCTAAATAATGCCCTGCTGGATTTTTTCTCACGTCTTCAGGTACACCCTTCTGTTAACTCACACTATACGATGGCCTTCCACTATTTTCAGGTCAGATAGTGAGTGTATGTTTAAATAGAATATCGCAACTCTCCTTTTGAAATCCAAGAGCGTTATTTTTTCCATTAGCGCTGCAGATGAGCATTGACTACAGCCATATCCACTGCATAGTGAAAAGTGGAAAATAACATTTTTTGCCTCTAATTTTTATTCGATAATTTTGAATATTCCAGTCAAGCTTATCAACTAAACCCGTGAACTTATTGTAATTTGCAATAGCATTAGGCTGCAGAAGTATCACTTGGTTCTTCTCAGCTTTAGACCATATTATCACTCGTTCTAATGGAAAGATTTCCAAATGATTCGACAACATTTTAACATTGTTGTTATCTATCCAAACAAGGCCAAATATTTCAATTTTTTTATTATTATTTTTCAAACCTATAATCAAAAGCCCCACGGAATTCTTTCTTCATTTCCCCCATCCGTTCTTATTGGGAAGTTGTTCATCCTATTATATCTCACCGTTCATGTCGCAGATGTATCTTTTAGATGTTTCATCAAATCAAAACTTGTGAAAAAGTTATCGAAATACAGTAAAAGCAGTGTTCTTCTGGTTTGTCTATAGTTTCCATCTTTTTCAATATTACCGACATACCTAACTCATTCGTATCTCTTTCAGAACTACTTACCCGTAGCTTACTTTCATGTCATAGATTTCCGCGTTGTAGCAATAGCCGGTCTCAGCGCAACACAAAGCACATTCCTTGAAAACGAAGCGCATGGGCTTGCCTCTAATTAATTGCTTCAGACAGTGATGACCATAATTGAGCACCATTTGTTCATCAATACTAACATGACGCTAAAATACTCCAAATTGCATTAAATTCTTATTTAGCTCATCCACAATTGGTCGAATTTTGAATAACTTGTCTCTGTTTCCGTTTATTATTGGTATATCTGTATTATCACTAAAATGTAGGTTTCTCTTTATTTCAATGAAGCTATTTTTCGGCATGCATTTTCGTACAGTTCAAATATTAATGTCTTCGTCTTCTGACCATTACATCTGCTCTTGGTGTAAAAAGTGGTATCCACTTAAAAGGAAAATTCCCCAAAACTTTTTGCAACAGTCTGCAGAGAACGTAATTTGATGATTATTATTTTGAGCTGCATAAGAGACATTTTACTGTACGATACGCTCTACTAGATCCTCTATAAATAACATTTCAAATATTTCTGCTGGTGCGTTATCTTTTACTCTTCCCATCATGTTTATTTTACGTTGCTTGCATTCTTCTTCTCCATGAGCAGAAATGTTGAAGGATGCTCTTTCTCTCTTCCACTCAGATATGGATTTTTCTTTTTTACGTTTCTTATTCCTTGGAACTTCCATCTCTTCATTACATTTTGCGCCATGAATTTCTATTGAACCTGGAACGTCGTTTGGAACAATATCTTCAAGTATATTGTCATCTATATATTCCATATCTGAAATATTATCCACTCGATCCGGTGGTAGTTTCACTATATCAATAGTATCCCCAAAGTCTTCATCATCTGTCAAATCTAGTTCTTTGTCCCAAGAAGAAAATGACGGAAAGAGCTGGATGTTTACATGAACTGGCATCTAACATGAGTGAACGTTGTACGTATGAAGTAAATGAGCGCAGTTGATTAAGTAATACATTAAAAAGAGAAAAATTTCTCATACTGACTTCCGTACTATACAACAAAACTGCACATGATGCAACTTAGCAAACGCAATAACTTTCCCATTGCGCGTATTTATTTCCCTCGCTTCGATCGTGCTGGCTGCATTAATTCGTATCATTGAATTGGCAAATGTAGTATGAAACTTCTTTCAGCCAAAAAAAAAAAAATTATCGTTTAGAACAATTTTCCATTAAAAGAGATCCGATAGAAATTAGCGATAAAATACTTACGAACAATTAAATCTCTTAAGGCGTTTTGGGGTTTTGCTCTTTAATTCAAATCACATGCAGAGTCCGTGACTGAACAAAAGGCTAACTGAAATAAATATTTCAAAGGGAAAAAAAACAACATCTGCAGCAGTTGTGGGAATACGTGCATCGCTGAAAAGAAAATGGATGAGAAATATTTAATGGAGCAACATAATACATGAACAAAAATTAATTATAATGCATTAAATTTCTATTTTCCATCACACCTGAACGTCGTTGAATAATTTCCCATTCCATCTCTTTGTTTTATAATTATTTCCATGTGCATGTTTAGCTTTCTCGCATATTCTACTCGCATGGTAGCTTTCATTTTTCCTTATCACGCATCTCCATGCCCGTTTCCAGATTTTTTTTTCTTCTTCTTTAACTCTCAATTAGTCACAAATGACTTTTAGCAGGATAATAACAAAGTCCCGGAAGTTGGGACGTCGATCTTTGCAACAACAGTAGCATCTGCCTTGGTGCTCTTACCGCACGCAAATCCGAGGAGCCAGGAACTTACAATAACAGATCACAGATCAAAAAATATCCGACAAAGAACAAAAAGAACGTCAGAAAACAGAATAGCAAAACCGAGAAGGAGAGAGCGCAAAAGAGAGGAGGCGAGATAGCAGAAGAAATTAGATGAGCGTTCAAAGAGGGGAGGGACTCATTTCTGGAGCTGTGTCGGTCAGATGACTCTTTACGACAGCCCTCAGACAGCATCTGGCACCTTGTTAAAAGCCTGATGTGTGATGATGGGGCCGAGATGGTTTCCCAAACGGGAGGGAGTGAGGCGGCGGATGGGAGTAAGCTTCCTCGATCCTCGTTTCCTCCCTCTTCAGGTAGCAGGTGTGAAATGGAAATTAGCTTACTGACTCAATTCCGAGAAACACGTTTGTCACACTCGGAAACACATGAACTTATTTATTCACTTTCCTGTATTATCCAGATTCGTAAAAGTAGGCGCAACTTACCATAAATGAAATGTTTCCTAAGACATGCATTTTTTTATTTATTTATTTATTTTTTTTGATCGGGAGTTTAACGACTAGCATCCCATTGGGCTATAAGCATTAGGCGGATTTAGGGAGTGCCAGTTGAGTTGAAGAAATGGGGAGGGGGATTGCATATTAAGAAAAAAGCACATTCAAAAGTCATTCTTTCGGACCTAATTCTGGCTCATTTTGATAAGTTTAGAATTCATAACATTTAATTAGGCCTAATAATGAATTCGGACAACTACAGTATATGAAACACTTATTCTACCACGTATTCTTATAATGTTTTATTTTAAAACATTTTCAGCACTCAGAAACTATTTAGAGCTTAAAATCTATACCTACAAAATTTTACCAAAACAAGATTTGCATTTTGTTCTCAATTTTAATCCTAAAATGTTTTTCGTCCTTCTTTCAGCAAATCAGTGTCAATTAAGAGATCATAATCTGCAGTTTTTACAATTTCACTATCAGAAAATAAAACCATCAAATCTCAATGCCTTTCTTCTTTCATAGTTGATCTCAGCCAGTTGTTGATTCTCCTCATCGATGAAAACGTACGCTCACTTGTGGCACTATTTGACGGTAGCGTTAAAGCTATACACATCATTTTGTAAAGATTGGGGTAGATTACTTCTGTGACATGTTCATTTAGAGCTTTTACTCTATCTTTCAATGAACTTGCTGAATCAATCGATTTAGCGTCAGCTTCGTTTTTGCTCCCTATAACATCACTTGCTACGTACATTTCTGCTTTTAACATTTTGAGGTTAACTCCAGGCACAGAATTTAGATGTTTCATCAAATCAAAACTTATGAAGAAAGAACCTCCTTCAACACTAAGCCGCAGAACGTCTTCACTAGATATTGCTAATTTCAGAGAGTCGCCTGAAAATTTCCTCTTCATTTCCGCCGTTAATATATCCATTACACTGTAACAAAACTTCCTTAAGAACATGTTTCCATGGTCTTCATTTCTCTGTAGACCAGACTCTGAAAGTCTATGTCCAACAGGTGTCATCACAAAAAAACTGTCCAGTTCCCTAGAAAGTAAGTAGTCTGTTGCCCTTATGGGTGCCGGGCACCCCCTGGCGCCCACGTAAATCCACCTATAGCTATAAGCAGTAGCCCGTCCCTAGTTTAGGGCCACTGGTTCCAGGAAAGGGAGATAGCCAGTGCCGTAAGACAAATACAACATCCGTGTTTCAGCGGGATTCGAACCCGGACCCATCTTGGACGAATGATCAGCAGCCATTCCTTAGACAACTGCGCTACCGGGGCGGCTCCTGCCAATGTTAGCAAGTAATAATTTCAGCAATAAAATCACTTTTCGTGAGATCAGTAGAGTTTAACAAATGTTACGGAATGATCAGGGCGGTCGATAAAATTTTGGGCACCTATTTCAAAGACACCCGCTGGGTTTCTCGGCATGAAAAGACGAATGTCAGTAGAGCCAGCCCCGCCCCTTGGATGAACAGGGGAAAACCAAGGAAATTTGGAAACTCAAACTTCTAACAAAGCATTGTGACGTACCTGCCAGCAGGACGCACACGACATAAAGGCAGATAGGAATCAGAACACATGTCTGCGTAGCTCAGTTGGTAAAGCGACTTGTTTCGGAGTAAGCGGCCTCAGGTTCGAATCCCGGCGTAGACCAAAAATGACGGAGAAATTTACTTCGTTATAATGGCGCCCGAACTATCCGGATGACCCGGCCGTTCAAAAATCTCGCATTGGTGTGATGTTATTTCCACACCGCGAGATAAGAAAAATCAGAGAATTCCTTCTCCAGCGCTTCGAGAAATAAAAAAATGTGTGATGTTGCATTCCACACAGCAGATTGACTGGGAGTTCTCAAGTGCACGTTCTACAGTGGATGGCTGCCTGCAACGATTCATGGTCACGGCTGACCCGTGGGCCATGCCCCCGGCCCTCTTCGGGGGGAGATGTGATGTACCTGCCAGCAGGACGCACACGACATAAAGGCAGATAGGAATCAGAACAAATGTCTGCGTAGCTCAGTTGGTAGAGCGACTTGTTCCGGAATAAGCGGCCTCGGGTTCGAATCCCGGCGTAGACCAAAAATGACGGAGAAATTTACTTCGTTATAGCATAAAACGTTCTTTAAAACAGTAATGAAAAAGATAATAAAAATAATAATATACTGGAGCGAAAATTTAAAGAATAATCGTCAAAAAAGTCGAAAGTCGTGTTTTACTTGACGGAGTCGATTGCAAATTGGCGAAAACGTTAGTCTTGACATGCTTTATCTAACGCAGGGTTTAAAAAGGTAGCCTGCGCAGATAAGAATATGCAAGTTTGGGAGGCGTTAGTCGAGAGCGCATCAGAAGGGCAGAGTTAAAGCACTTATAACTCTGGTTAAAGATGTTGGATCACTTAGTGCGGATAAAGTCCGAATTGTGCACGTTCGAATATATCAAGACGAAAGCATTTGAATGTTTTTGAAAAATGGTGCGCGATTGGCAGAATGGAAGCCCGGCACCGTCAGTCGTAGGTATCCTATGCACTACTTATACACCAAAAGTTATCTCGAGACACTGGAAACAGTTTAGGATGATTGCGGGAGAGTCCGATCGATCAGGACAAGGTCGTTCATGGGCCACAATCACGTCAGAGTAGAGTCCAGTGTCCCATCGACCAGGAAAAGGCCGTGTACGGGCCATCACCACGTCAAAGGACAGATTCCTAGTTTTAACAGCGAAAAGATACAGAAGGATGACAGCACAACAGACTGTCCAAGAGCTTTCTGCATCTACAGGGACACATATAACCAGGTTTACTGTGCGTACTAGGCCGCAAAAGAAAGGCCTCTCACTTCAGCCGCTAGGTACGCAGCTCTGAAGTGGTGCATAGAGCATCGCATCCGGAGTTTCACAGACTGGGGCTGAGTTATCTTAACTGCTGAATCTCGATTTTGCTTTAAGAAAGATTATAGAAATATCATTATCAGGAGAGAGTCGAAGACAAGAGCTACCCCCAGCAACATCCTAGAAAGACACAGCTTTAAATGCGAAGGAATCATGGATTAGGGAAGGCGTAATGTTAAATGGCCGAATAGACTTGCATAACGTTTAGAGAGATACACTTATTGGTCAGAAACACAGAGACGAGATCCTAGAACAATATGTGAAACATTTTAGAGGAGCTCTCGATGAAACTTTCCTCCTAATGGATGTTAATTCACGACCTCATCAAGCAAAAACCGTCTTTGGTTACTTGAAAAGCGAGGATATCCAGAGGATCGAGTGGTCTTCCTACTCCCCAGATTTAAATCCGACTGAACATGTGTGGGACACTTTTAGATTAAAGATTACGCTTTTGGATTAAAGATTACGCTTTTGGATTAAAGATTACGCTTTTGGATTAAAGATTACTCCCAATCTCTCGAGAACGGCTGATGACTCGCCTTATTGTTGATTCGTTGGGCACAGGCACATCAGGATACTTTCGATGAAATTACTTCTGTGCGTGTACATATGGTTGCTGTAGAAAATACACTTCCAAAATAAATACCCGTTGTGCCGTTGAAAATGGCATCTTGTAATGTCCGTCAGCAACTTACACAAACACAGCGTTCTTCTTGCTGGTCTGGAACGCTGCTAACCACGCACCTACGCTTCCCATATAGGGAGCATTGCACTGCCATCTAACGGCATGTCGCACACTTTCTCCTTTTACTACAACCAAATGCCCTGTTTTTTTGTTTTTGTTTTTTGTTTGTTTTTTTATTGGAGGTTTAACGACCACCGTGAGCAACTCAGTGGGCTATAAGCAGTCGCCCGTCCTTAATTTAGAGCCACTGGTTCCAGGGAAGGGAAAACGCCAGGGCCAAAAGACAGACACAACATCCATACCTCACCGGGATTCGAACCCGGACCCCTTTTCGGACGAATAATCATAAGCGATCGCTTAGACCACTGCTCCAGCGGGGCGGCCCAAATACCTATTTTGCGCCAATGAATGTCTGGTTGCATGATAAAATGATCACCCTGTATAAAGAAATTTAAAGAATGTTAAAGACAATCAATTGGTTAAACAGGATGACATACAGGGATTTATCAAAATAATAGGCCATCCCGGTGCCGCAGGGATCTAAGCGGTGGCTTCTGATCATTCCAAGAAGGATCCGGTTTCGAACCCTGGTGAGGCATGACTTTGTCTTTTTCTTACGGCACTGGCTCTCAGCCTTCCCTGGAACCACTGACCCTAAATTAGGGACGGGCGACTGATTTAGTCTTTCGTGTTGCTCACGGGGATCGCTAAACCTCCAAACAAACAAACAAACAAAATAAAAAAATGAAGACATACTAACAACTGTTTTACCTGCGTCTATGACACTGCTACTGAATTTAAGTCAGGGGAGTATGCTGGTCACTCCATACGCTCGATTCTGTCATCTGGAAGCACGCTGTCCACTAACCGACGTCGAGCGTCATCATCCATGAAAAGGAAGGAATCACCGACGACTACAGCATACGGCATGACAAGAGGTCTGAGAATCTCGTCTCTGTATCTCTGGGCCGTGAGACTGCTTTGTGGATGGCATACAAGTCCGTATATTCACCGATACGTATAGCTGCCAAGACCATCAATCCATATCCGCCCCGTAATGTTGTGTTTCCTGCACAAACACTGGATTATTTCGTGTGCCGGATTCCCTCCAGGTAAGATCTCGTCGATTGTCAGACTCTAGATTGAATCTCGACTCGTCAAAGAAGAGTACTTGACGCCACTCGTCCTGTCCCAAACCACAATGTTCCTCAGTCCAGTTTATAAGGGCCGTACGGTGTCGTGCGGTTAAAGGGACACATACCTTTGGTCTACGTGCATGAAGGTCATCTTTGCGGCAGCAATTGCGAATAGTTTGAGTACGTAGTCTGCGTCCCGTTGACACGAGAAGCTTTCGCTGGAGCTGAGAAGCATTTTGCCGCCTGTGTCCGACGGGATGTTAACAATAGATAACAGTCGTCCCTTGCTGTAGTTACCCGTGGATGGCCTTTACCCTTCCTTTTTAGAACACTTCCTGTATCCTGGAAACGTATCCAAAGTTGGAAAATGACACTTCGTGAGACTCTAATGGCTTCGGTCACTACCCGCTGTGGCTGACCTGCTTTTTGACTGCCAATAGATCTCCACGCCGTTGATTCCGGTAAATCATGCTATTGAGACATATTTCGAACCCAAGACTTCAAGAAACAAAAAGTAATGATAAACGCTGCAGAATGATGGAACTCTCGCAAAACCTTCGTTTTAATCCCAATCAATGATTCTGACGCCACAGGAGATACTTTGCCTAAGGATATGCACGATTCGGCTGTCTACATTACACTCGACTTGCATTTTCCGCATTTCTATGAGATATCACACGATTGGCTTCCATAATGTAACCAAAGTCATATGCTTCCTTGATTATTTTGAGCAGTGTATTTTCTCCATGATCTCACGCACAATTTTTGCGCTAGGTTTTTTTTTTTTTTTTGCTGTTTTTCTGAATGAAGGTTTAACGACCACCGTGAGCAACTCAATGGGCTAGCAGTTGCCCGTCCCTAATTTAGTGCCATTGGTTCCAGGGGAGGGAGAGAGCCAGGGCCGTAAGACAAACACAACATCCATGGCTCACCGGGATTCGAACACGGACCTTTCTCGGACGAATGGTGACAAGCCAGCGCTTAGACCACTGGCCAACGGGGCGGTTGTGTTAATTTGAAAGAGTGACTGCAATTTTAGCGCTTCTCGATATCCCTTGGGCAGAAAATGTATTTGGAAACTCTTTTCAGATCAAGTCTCGACCAGCATTCGGTACATAGCTCCCCCCCCCCTACACACCCCACCCAAACGGGTAAGCAATTTTCCAGACGGGTGAGTAATTTTCCAGCTATGTTGTGTAAATAACGTTTGAATCAGTTACGGTATCTCTGTTTCTGGAAAATGTTTTTGAAAATTTCCTTTTCGATCAGATATGTTTATACCTGATCATATTATTCTATACACATTTGCTTGATTTCCTGATTTGCTTGATATGAAATTTTTCCGTTAGGTGGACCAACTTCGTGCTGTGTAAACGGCATATCAAATAATGATAATCCCTAGCCAGTGAGCAATTTAATTTACAATTTAGTACAAGAGTTAAACATTTGACTCATTACGCATTTTCAGTGTTACGTAGTATTTTTTTCACAAAATCTGCAGGGGTATTGACGCATTTTCTCTACTAAACACGAGATATTTTTCTGGGGGAAGTGTGCTTAACGACTACCCTCAGCAACACATAGGACTGACTATAAGCAGCCGACCGTCTAATTTAGGGGTGATTGATTCCAGGGAAGTCGGTGTCATCCTACGTGCAAAAATGGACTGTAATTTGCGCATTATCTTCATTAGGAAAAGGTAGTCCACGGAATGTATCTCTTAAGCAGAGAGATTTCTTAAATGTCTGAGGGGGGGGACGACAACCATGAGCTACTCCAAAGGCTATGAGAAGTCACTGTCCCTAATTTGAGGCTGCTGGTTCCAGGGAAACACGAGAGCCATTACTTCAAGACAAACACACGATCTGTGCCTCATCTGAGAATCGAACCGTAGCCCACATTAACGAACGGTCAGAATCGTGCGCTTGGACACCTATGCCACGGGGGCAGTGAAATAAGAGGGGTAGGGTTAGTCTAAATTGATGTAGTACGTTCCAGAACTATCCAGCTTCTTCAGTTTAACTTGTGCTGTGTGGTGTTGATTTCTCGTCGTGTAAGATCGCGCCTCGTACATGTTGTCGAAGGCGTGATAGAACTTGCAACCCCCGCATTGCGAGGAGGAGGGGCCTCACGGCTAAGAGGGCCTCTACCCATTACTTTATATGAAACTGGTTCAGGAAATAACTACGAATTTAGGTAGCTTTAAATGAAGTAATAAAAAGAAAAGCACTGTTTATTTTTTATTTAGAAATCATTGCTGTAGTTCGGAGGTGCGGAACCTTTTACATGTCGGAAGGCTACATTAAGTTAGCTGTAATCTAACAAGGCCTCATTCAAGAAATTTCAATTAGATATATTTCGAAATGTACACTATTTCGTAAAAATCTTACTATGTACTAACTAACTTCAAAAAATGAAAAAAAACATTTAATTCTAAAGTTAACTAACGTTTTGATGACTTTGTTGTGACCGTTTTTTGTTGGGAAAGCATTTGAATATTAGGTTTCAACATGGAGGTCCACCCTTTTAGCTGATCCTCCACATGGGTATATATCGGTCCTTTGTGACCTTAAGGACGTCTTGATTTGTGTTAGGTAGGAGAATGGAGATTCGCAGCAATAAGTGCTTGAAAAGCAAGAAAGCATTTTTCGTTCATGTTGCCGAAGGCGTGGGTATTCTATTGCGTTTTTCCATATTTCAATTGGAACTTTCTTTGCGTCAAATAAGGACTTTAAAATGTCATCTTCTGATACTTCAATCAATTTCATCTGTAGTTCTTTAGTAGCCATAGAACGAAATCATGAGCATAGCCGGTGTCAAATTATGTTTTATGACTTACTAACGTTTTAATTGTGGCCGTCAGTCGGGAAGCATTTATTTTTTTGTTGAATCTTCTTTTTCTCTTTGGTATTTTAAATACGGTCGTTTTAAGGTTAAAATACAAATAATAAGAAACGAATAAAAACATATTAATAAAACTAAAAGGATTTGTTCTGCAAAATTTGGATTCACTCAAAAGGCAGCACTTAATGTCCTAGAAAGCCGCGAGTTCCCCAGTCCTGATTTAATTCATAAAAACTGGATGACAAGGAAGCAGAGGACTTGAAGATCCTTTTTGCAGCCACAGCAATAGTTTCTATGCATAATTAACAAGAAAATGTGACCGAAATATCAGTTCAAAGAGTGGAATTTCTTATAAAAATGAGGGCAAGATGTGCTTCCAGTTGTTTGCACGTCACCACGGAAAGGAGTTCTTCGCGGGAACAAAAGAATAGAGACCTTTATCTTTTTTTTTTTTTAACAGTCAAGAGAATTTTTTTTTTTTTTTTGCTATGTATAGAACATCGGTTCATTATGTTAAGTGTGTTTTTTATATTCAGGAGGAAATAATTTAAATAGCTTTGCGGTTTTTATTCTAAAATTTTTAATTGTTACTTATTTATTTGCTCACTTATATTCTTAATTTCCGTATAAACCAGAAAAGGTCATTAGATACTATCACACGACAGTTACATGTATTATATAGGCATTTCGAAGAAGTTGACCTAAGTTCTCTAAAAGAATAAAATTTGCATGATATGATTAACTTTGGTGTCAGTGTTTTAAAGTACTCTGCATCAGTATGAAACTTGGACAATCATTTTAAATCTAATAAGCACATTTTTGTTTCAAGCAATAAAGTGCAATAATTTTGGTTTTACGAAAACTACTTTCAGGTTCTAAAGAATTTGATTTACAGGGGGTGTACAACGAAACTGAAACGCATGGATTTAGGACACAACAATTTATTAGTACGGTGTAGGACCTCCTTTGGATGCCAATACAGCTGCAATTCGTCGTGGAAAGGACAGATAGAAATCCTGTACAGTGGCCAGAGAGATTTGAAGCTTGCAGAAAAGGGACTGTTTCACGACGTGATGCTGGTGGAGAAAAACGCTTCCTGACTCACTCCTCCAGAACACCCCAGAGTGGCTCAATAATGTTCAAGTTGGGTGACTGTGCAGACCATGACAGAAGTTTAACCTCACATTCATGCTGAGTAAACCCCTCTTCCACCAGTTTGGCTCTGTGTATCGGTTCGTTATCATCCCGATGCACGGCCCCCACCGTCAGGGTACAATGTTTGAACCAATGGGTGCACCTCGTCCTCCAGAATTGTCCGATAGTCCTTGGGAGTGATGTGGCTCTCTCTCAAGAATAATCAGCGGGCAGACAGACTGCCATGATATTGCGGCCCAAAATTATCACCAACCCAACTCCGTGCTTCACTGTGAACAATAAACAGTCTGGGTGGTAAGCCTGTGAGGATTGTCTCCTCACGTAAAGTCTCCCGGTTGTGGGAAAGACAGTGAAGGGCGACTCATCGGAGAACAATACACATTTCACGTTGTCCAACTTGCACGATTTGCGCTGCTGACACCATTGCAACCGACGTTTGGCATTCACACTTGTGATCCAGAGTTTGGTGACCGTGAATGTTGACCAGGAGAAGCTCCCAATAAACAGTTTTAACGGAAACAGGTGAGTCGCGGTGCGTATTTAACTTTGCGGTGAGTTGGGCGGTTGTGGTTTTATGGGTTTTTTGGCAACCATCCGTATTAGCACGTCCCTATCAGACAGCTTCCTCTCACCTCGATTGTTACTCCTATTGGATGTTGTTCTTCCCTCTTGCTGGTATGCCGACATGACCTTGGATACCGTGGCTCACGATGCACCACAAAGACTTGCTGTCTTGGACACAGATGCGCCTGCGAGGCGCACACCAACAATCTGTCCTGTGTGAAACTCGGATATGTTTCCAATTATGTTGTGTGGATCGCACTTTTTGATGCCCAGCTGTGCTACTGCTCTGCTAATGCAACTTTCTCACTCCGCTCTCGTTGATCGACTGCGAAATAGATGCAGTCTGGCCACCAAGTAGCGCTTACCGCGGTGTGACACGTGGGGTCCTATTTGCGCAGGTGTTTCAGTTTCATTGTCCATCCCATGTATTTAAATGTTCGTTAAGCCTAGTTAATAATATCGAAGTTAAAAACAGATTTTCGTAAAAGGTGTTCGAAAATATTTTTGTGGAGGGAGGGGGTGTCTGGAGATTCTCTGGTACGTCATTACCGCGCCTCAATTAAATATATGACAGAAATCTTTCGGGTTCCAAAAAAAAAAATCCCAGTCTCTAAACTGCTTCTTTCAGCGTTTGCAACGTGACGCAATATGGGTTAGGTTTCACTGTTGTCTCACGTGGTGTCAGTCCAGCATGAATAATCGTTTATTCTCTCCAGATGCAGTAATGATTCTCACTGATTAGCTCACGGTTAAAATAAGAAAATTTATAGCTGATAAAATCCTTTGAGGAGATGATGGTGAAAATGTCCAATGGCATGTTTCCTTCCTCTTTAAGTCTTCAAAGGTTTGACAAAGAAACGTCAAAGTATCATCCTTTGTGTTGGTCGATCAAGCTTCTTGGAATTCAGCAAGTTCCCAATAGTTCAACGAAAATATTGTTGGCAAGTACGATGTTCGATTCAAAGACTGTATCCTTAAAACTTCAGCATCGATTTTTAAAAATCATTCTTCGGACTCCTCCTGTGGTTATCTCTATTTTTGACGTAGTAGGCCCTTCACTGAGCTGTACTTCATAGATATCAAGGTTTGATCTTTTGCATTCGAACTCTGTGTGTCATTTCTCACAAGATGTACAGTCGTAACATTTCTGCTTCAAGCTTCAACCAATTTTTTCACGAACTTCTTCGGGAAAAATATTTGTCGCTTACAAAAAGCGAATGACGCCAAGCTCTGTCTAACGTAACCACGTTTCTGATCAGCTTTTTTATTTAAAAGAGCCACAATTTATAAACAGCTGCTTGGTGCACTGATTGTCATTCTAATTCTTGCTGCCATCATCATCGCAACTTGCATCTTGCAGAAACTATTAAAAGATCCCAAAAGAACTTACTTTTTCAGGACATTTCACGACACACCTGTTTCTGGAGGATGATTACAGGAAATGTTTTGGTGTCTACCGAAGACAAATACCTCAACTTTTCATAGCGTAGTGTAAACTTATATATATTTTCAAGACTGTGAAACGTCGACTAAAGAAAAACATAGTTTTCAATTATTTTAAAATATTTTTACAGGGAAGCGTAAACTATTTTCTCTCCCAGCATGAAAATTTTTATATCGATTGAACTAACATATAGTAAAGTTGAAAAATTACATGATATATTTTTCTGTGGACTCGGTAGTCAAAAGTCAACGAGAAATATCAAGATACTTACAAAAATTTAATAATTGTTAATTGAGTCATTGAGATACAAAAATCAACATTAAATATCAGCTTATAAGTTAGCATAAGTCATATACTGGCGAAATAAGCTGTGCTTTGAAAAGGCCGCCACCTCCGGGTCTTTGAATTTCAACATTTCCTGAAACATCTGCTGAGGTTTATACTCGTAAAGATAGAGAGCAATCTTCTTTTCTCTCTCTTTTTTTTTTTTCAGTTTATTCTTCACAGAATACAATTTCACTCATCGCTAAGCAACAGATGATACCGATTCGCATCTGGGCAAGTGACAGAGTAGAACACACGCAGCTTACTATTTCATTCACTGTAATTCTGAGCAATGTATGTCATTAGGGCGGGGGATGAGATTGGTGCCAGAAAAAAATGAAATCTCCCACTTGACTCAGGAAGTCCAGGTGCAGAGGAGAAACCAAGGGGACCATGATTCTGTCTTTGTAATAACGCTCCTGTTGTTATAGTGACTCGCAGTATATCAGAGTTTGCTGTCTTCATTTGGACGGTAGTTTTCTTTGTTTTTTTTCTTTCTCTCTTTTGTTTTTCGGTATGATTAAAAGGTAGACTACCATGAGCGTTTTTTGTAGTTAAGTAAAATCATCGGACTCACATAGACAAATATATACATATTTTAAGCTCAATGGGAAAATCATTAGCTACACGCTTGCATGGCACATGGATTTCCTGCTCAAAATTAGCATATATTTCGAATGTAATCCCCGATGAACATCCGAGGCAGAAAGGAGACGTCCCTGCATAATTCTCCGCCACTGATTCTACATAACCGGCCCCGGAAGGTCCCAAGTTATATAAAGTGTCGGTTTTGGGGTAGATAATATAAAATAATATAAGATGGCGGTTTTGGCCATAAACTTAACATCGTGCTCCTCACGGCTGCTCCTCATAAACGCTGACTCACGGGGCGTGATCGGGCTCCTTAAAAGTGCTGCTCACGATAGCATCTCACGGACGCAGTGTAGTAGTGGGGTTCTTCAACAAACCATGTGTGTGTTTTGTATCGGTTTTGTGGAACATATTTTTGTTAACTAATTCGTCAGTGAACAAAAATATGTGTATCAACGCCTTAAACTTAGGATTTCATAAATTATTTTCCCAACTTAACAATTGTTTACTGTCTTCCGGAGACTTTTCTTCGACGCAATGTGTTGTATGTTATTGATGGAGTATTCGAAGCTGGTGGTATTCATGACACGATCGTGTATTATTTCTTCGCTGGCGATTTATTTTGTCTGTGTAAGTTTTCCTAGAAATACGTTCCAAGAGTTTTTTTTTTTTTTAATCGTAAACAGTTCGTCAACACCTTAACTCCCTAACTCAGGAATTGTTAATGTACTATAACGATTTAATTTTTCATAAATGTTTTTTTATTTCATAAATTATTTTTCCAATTAAATTTTTATAGTCACCTATTATTTATTTTAATTTCCTTTGTAATTTTCCTGAGTTCTTCATGTATCTTCTTTTCTACCCTCAACGTCTCGAACTCAGAAATTTCAATGTCTTACTTCGGTTTATTTTTTTCTTAAATGGTTTTTCATTTTTATTTCAAAAATTATTTTTCCAATTTAGTTTTTATGGTCGCCTATTATTTATTTTAATTTCCTTTGTAATTTTCCTGAGTTCTTCATGTATCTCCTTTTCTACCCTCAACGTCTCGAACTCAGAAATTTTAATGTCTTATTTCGATTTATTTTTTCCTTAAACGGTTTTTCATTTTATTTCATAAATTATTTTTCCAACACAACAATTTTTAATGTTCTTTGGAGACTTTTGTTTGAAGCGGTTAAATGTATGGTACCGAAGAATTATTCGAAGATGATTGCATTTGTTATTCGATTGTGTTTTATTTCTTGACATATTTTTTTCTCGCATGTAAGTTTTGTGACGTGCCCGTCCCACAGGACGCACATGAGATAAAGGCAGATAGCAGTGAGAGCACATGCCAGTGTAGTGCAGTGGATAGCACTTAGAGCTCCGGAGCCGAGAGGTTTGGGTTCGGATCCCGTCCCTTGCATGAAAATTATGGAGAAATTTACTTCGTCATACGTCTTCGCTAATTATTCATACATTTAATCGCATTGGACAAATGTCTCCGAGCGGCGTTGAAAATTGATGCGTTTGAAAAAAAAAATTATGAAATCAAATGAAAACCCATTTAAGAAAAAATAGATCGAAAGAAGACATTAAAATTTCTGATTTGGGGAGGTTGATAAGTTCATTAAAAGCAAACAAATACATGAAGAATTTGGGGAAATTACAAAGGAAAAAATATAAATCATAGGAGAAGAAATAATACCACGATCTGAGAATAAATCGAAAGAGAATAAATAATACGTGATTGAATTACGTATAGAAACAGCTTTGAATAAACCTTGGGAAATTACATTAAACCTTTTTAAACAAAAGTCCCCGAACGATGATTGGAAAAATAACTTATGAAATAAAAAAAGCATTTAAGAAAAAAATATTCATTACAATACATAAAACAAAAATCCCAAGTTTAGGGCACTCATGGTCAGAGAAAAGGTACATGACGAATTAGTGAACAAAAAATATATACAACTAACGCATACCAAGCACAAGTGACATGTGGAAGAACCCCCACTACTGCATTATCTCAGTGAGGTTGCTGTCGTGAGGAGCCCTTTTGACGATCCCGATCATGCCCCCTGAGACTGCACCTCGGAGGAGCACAATGTGAAGTCTATCCAGGTCAAAACCGGCATTTTATAATACTGACACAAATAGAATCCATGTCTTGCTCAGCATTTCGGACCCAAACCTAGCAGTTCGAAAAGTCATAATCCCGCTCCATAGACAGCTCGATTATGTTTCGGGAGACTAGATAAGTGAATATCAGAATGTGTTCTTATATACGAATGATAAAGGAGAATCAAAAAGAAGCGTTTTGTTATGTCGTTGCATTTGTGCATTGGACAAAGGGTTTTCTTTCATCGAATAAGTTTCAATAGAACATCTCAATTAAGAGTTTGCGTTCATACTCTCCACAATAGAAGATAACAATATAACTAAATCTGAACTACTGTGATTCATTGGTCTTGTAACAGCAGGGGCGCAGCCCCTTGGAATACTCACAGGGCTCGAGCCCCTCCAGGAGAATTGCTTTTCGCCGTCTTCGTTTACGAAACTGATCAAACTTCATGCCGAGTGGGGCAACCCAATATTTAACCAAATGTATATTTTCCGATGCCGGCATTTACCTTGGACAAAGATATTAAGCAAGGGCCACGTCGAAGAATAAATTAACAGCCGTATAAAACTGGGTTGAACAGCATTTGGAAGGAGCAGTACAATTTTCATGAGTAATTTATCATTTTGTCTTAAAAAAAACAAGTGTTTAATATGAGCATCCTTCCAGTGCTTACTTATGGATCAGAGACATGCACTTAAAAAAGACATCCACAGGTGCAAACTACTGAAAGAGGCATGGAGAGGTGTGTGCTTAGTATAACCCGGAAAGATAAGAAGAGGAACGCATGAATGGGGGAAATGACAGAAATTGATGATATCATAATCATAGGTAAAGTCCCTGAAATGACAATGGGCAGGACATACTGCTGGCATGTCCAGCCCATTGAAATATTGGATTGGATTACAACAGCATGTCCAGACAACTGAAATATTAGATTGGATTACATCAGACAGGAAAAGACCCAGACGAAGGTCATGTGCGAGATGGATGGATAAAATTCGAAAGCATGTTGGAATGAAATGATGAAGACTTACTTAAAACAAAAAGTTGAGGTAGAAATTTGGGAGACTTACATCCAGCATTGGAATAATAATAATAATAATAATAATAATAGTAATATACAGACACCGGATAAAAAATCAGTCACCTCCAGAAATTTACTTTTAATGCTCAGTTACATCACCAGGTGCAGAAATCACAGCATTATTTTTTGCCGGAAAAGATTGAACAAGATGACTTAAATAACTCGGGCCAGTTTTTGACCATTCCAAGAACAGTTTGTCTCGTAATTCATTAAGATTCCTATGATGTTGAAGTTGGTTTTCACCTTTCGTTCAAGGTGGTCACATAAATTCTAGATGGGATTTAAATCTGACGATTTAGCTGACCAGTATGTGTCCCAAAGTTGTACCATGCTCTTCACACCAATCCATAATCGTTTTAGCTCTATCAAACCTACAGTTGTCATCCTGGTAAATCGGAAAATTTACTTGATAAGAATCCTGCAAATGTTGTGCAAAAGGAAACACATGTGTGTCTAAAATTTATCTGTAAGCATACTGTTTCATCGTATTCTCTAATTCTACTACTGGGTTTAATTTACAACCATTAAAACAACCCCACAGCATTACAGACCCACCTCTTTTGGCAAGAACTCTTTAAACCCACTCAAGACTGAATGTTTCGTTAGATATTCTGTTGGTGACTTGGGGCGTTTGAGTATAGGCTAAATTTGGATTTATCAGACCACTAATCAACAATCCAAGTCCAACAATCCAAGTCATTAGTCTTCCACTAATCAACAATCCAAGTCCTGTGTCATTTGAGTATAGGCAAAATTTGGATTCATCAGACCATATGAGAGTCATCCACTAATTAACAGTCCATGCCCTGTGTCATTTGAGTATAGGCAAAATTTGAATTCATCAGACCATATGAGAGCTTTCCACTAATCAACAGTTCATGTCCTGTGTCATTTGAGTACAGGCAAAATTTGGATTCATCAGACCATATGAAAGTCTTCCACTAATCAACAGTCCATGCCGAGTGTCGTTTGAGTATAGGCAAAATTTGGATTCATCAGACCATATGAGAGTCTTCCACTAATTAACAGTCCATGCCCTGTGTCATTTGAGTATAAGCAAAATATGGATTCATCAGACCATATGAGAGTCTTCCACTAATTAACAGTCCATGCCTTGTGTCATTTGAGTATAGGCAAAATTTGGATTCATCAGACCATATGAGAGTCTTCCACTAATTAACAGTCCATGCCCTGTGTCATTTGAGTATAAACAAAATTTGGATTCATCAGACCATATGAGAGCCTTCCACTAATCAACATTCCATGCCTTGTGTCATTTGAGTATAGGCAAAATTTGGATTCATCAGACCATATGAGAGTCTTCCACTAATTAACAGTCCATGCCCTGTGTCATTTGAGTATAAACAAAATTTGGATTCATCAGACCATATGAGAGCCTTCCACTGATCATGTACTGTATCATTTGAGTATAGGCAAAATTTGGATTCATCAGACCATATGAGAGACTTTCACTAATCAACAGTTCATGCCCTGTGTCATTTGAGTATAGGCAAAATTTGTAAAATTTGAGTATAGGCAGACCATATGAGAGCTTTCCACTGTTCAACAGTCCATGTCCTGTGTCATTTGAGTATAGGCAAAATTTGGATTCATTAGACCATATGACATCAACAGTCGATGTTCTATGAGCTTTGGCCTAAGCTAATCCAGCTTTTTTTTTCAGCTGAAGTCAACGCTGGTTTCAGTTTTGTAACTCTGTTGCAGATATCCATTCGATGATGTTCTCTCAGAAATGGACGTGTGAGGTCCATTATTAACAGATCGAAGGAGTTCCTGCCTTGTTTGAAATCTGTTTTCGTTGACCAGGCGAGACATTCTGCACAGGTCACGACTTGTCGAAAAAATGGAGTTTCGTCCACAACTCTTCCATTTACATATTTTCAGTCGAGTATGACTTACATCAATCTTTATAAACACGTAGAACTGTACTTTAGCTAACACCTGCAAATTGAGCAACTTCCTTGATGTTCTGTCACTTTGACCGGCCAAAAGCTATGACACCTTTCCGCCAGTTACTAACATCTCAATGTCGATCCACTAGTTTTAATTTTTCAAAAATGTCAGCTTAAACTTTTGCCTGTAGAAAGTAATATATATAATCATAACACATATGTTATTATTATATAACCCAGAAAAATTTCAATGAAATTCTAATTATAACCTCAGAAATATATCATGTTAAACAATTACAAATACTGCTGTAACTAACTTTTTGCCCGGTGTCTTTATACACAGTTGAGTCACATTATTGTTGCCACCTTCTACTTTTGACGTCAACAGCGCGTAGCCAATGAAAGAAGGCACATGTCGTGAACTGGCTTGGAGAGTATATAAGGTGTGCTGTAGGCAATCTGAAAACATATCACTCGTTGCTGTCACATAATTCTCAAAAATTTCGCGCTTTCTGAGAAAGCGTGGACTTCACTCTTCGGCAGCGGACGCCTTTTTGGGGGGATTTCTCAGCAAGAGGACGTGGCACTCGGTTGAAGGGGATTCTGTGTTAAGGAGGCGAGAGAGGAGTTGTGAAATCTCGCCGGTCAGTGGGAATTAGAGAAAATGCTGAGAATCGACGGAGGATGAGAAGGTAGAAAGCGAATACGGGCCGAGAGAAAAAGGGCGATCAGCTTGTTGATGATCATAGAGGAAAAGAGATCAGGACAATGCTTTGAGAGATTGCCCATAACATGGGAATAAAAGTCTTCCTCACTACAAGAGCAAAGCTTAACTTTGGGCGTGTTTATTGATACTTTATCTATCTGCTCAAATATGGAGAAATACGGGTTAAACTCCCGATTCAGAGCTTGCGGCAAACGAAGCATTAAACGAACCCTTCACATAAGGCGCTGTAATATAGCTCAGCACCAAGCCCTGTAACAATTCACCCTGGACAATCACGCATTCCTTTGGTTAGAATTTCTCTTCCCCGAGATTAAAGGCACCCAAGAGGCTTAAGCCATTCTTGTCATCTCAGAAGTGATACCTTTGTTACCTTAAGCAGCACAACACATTAATAAATTACTCCGAACTGCCGAAAAAATCTTGAGCTTGGAGTGTGATCAATAGGAACCCTCTCTTCATCGCTGATTTGCTCTTTGACAGCTATTTATTAATATTTGGCACCATTCATCTGAAACATAGAAGAAGAAAATAAATAAAAAAGGAAGCTACTGGTTAAAAAGAAAAACAAAACAAAAAAAGAAAGTTGAAAACAGCTCAAGCAATACACGTAGTCCCTATCGAATCCAGCCTTGGGCGTTTTTCTATTCACAACGCTTTGTAAGGAAGCCCTGCCCACGACCAAAGATGTCTAGCACTTGTTACGTTCGAATCAGGAGGGTAACATTTTTTTCTTCTCCCCCACCTCTCTCTCTCTCTCTCTCTCTCTCTCTCTCTCTTTTTTTATGCTTTTTTTTCGACTTTACTGAGGATATTCACGCAGACTTGATTTGTCACGAACTCTACTTTAATCGATGGTCTCATCTAGAAGCTCCCGTTTATCTCTCTCTGCTTTCCCGGGTCGAGACCGCTTCTGATTGCTATCTGGGGAATTTTAATTGACAAAGCGGCGGCTGAGACTAACTCCACCTGGCGGGGCGGTCAGTAATCACCTGTCTAGGTAATGGCCGGCTACTGGATCTACGCTGAAAAAGAAGTAAAAGATGAGTACTTTAAGGGGTTCATGGAGGGGAGGTGATAAGGTAAATCCGTGCTACGATGCGGAGAGGGGGGTGAGTTGGGAGCAGTTAACACAATAACAGAAAGGCTACCATGCACGCGAGAAACTTGGCCTGAATAAATAATTGTTTGAGTTTATGGTTAGAAGTCCAAGTTCATTATTTATCTTTACTTCTTAAAAAAAAACTACACACGCAAATGTCAAAACAATAACTGAATTTTAAAAAAAGAAGTCAGTACAATAATTTTCACAAACTTTCTCGTAATTACTTGATATGAGTTAATGAAAGTAAAATAATACTTCAGTGAAGTCAGTTAGTCTTATTTCTCAAACACTCTGTTCTAATTATCTGATTTAAAGAGACTTAAACACCAAGGCTTTAATATTTTAGTGGTGCAGTGAAAAAAATAAAAGACGGTTAAACACAGATTTCTTTTGAAGTGGTTTTGTTTTTACTTCGAAGACACCGCCGTGGAGTTAATCTCAGCAGCCATTTTGAAGCAGATGCATATTACGTGGTAATCGTCTTTTTACGGTCATGAAACTGTAACTATGTAACTACTAAAATATTAGTTATAAACATGGGCTGTGTATTTTTATTTTTCGATTTCGTTGTTTAACTACCCACATCCGCAAATCTAAGGGCCAGCAACAGTTATCAGTCCCTAATTTATGGCCACTGGTTCCAGGGAAGAGAGAGAGAGCCACCGCCGTAAGAACAAACACACCACCCATGCCCCATCCGGGACTAGAATCCAGACCACATGTGACGTATAACAGAGGTAAAGCACGTGTCAAGACGACAACTCTGCAGCGATACATTCCCTCCGTGTAGCTTAGTTGGGAGAGCAACTTCCTCCGGAGTGAGTGACAAACTTGTGTTTTCACAAACACGCTAACAACTTGCATGAAGCCTAAGTCTCCGACCACTCGGACACCTGGACGGCGATCCGTACTTAAGTAATGTTCAACCACACAAAATCTGCCTAAATCCCTGTAATTCATCGTAATTTAACATCAGAGCTGGATTAAGGACTTAGTTGACCCCTATGCTAAGACACCTGAATATGCTACCAAGGCTACGATATCTGAGTAGGTCCTCAAAGAACTTACGACGCAGCATCATTATGAGGTCTGTTAAAACACGAAACTGTAGAAATATGTTTGTGGTAATTAATACTTAGTGCATTCTTCAAACTAATAACTCCGGTTGCATATTACATCGATTCGACGTCGAATTTTTGATCAATTTTTGGTCGATATGAAACGTCGAATTTTTGATCGATATTTGGTCGATATGAAACGTCGAATATATCTATGTCCATCCATTTTTGTTACATCTTTTTGACTTGGAATTTATAACCTATTAAATCGATATCAAGTCAACAGTAGACGAAAATTCGACCTTTAGAGAGAAACATATACATCGTTGCTACGTAGTGTAGACGTCGATTCTACGTCGATATTACGCAGTTTGGTCATCGATTCTAGTACTGTTGTAATGTCGAATCTACGTTTACTCTGCAATTTAGATGTTGAAACATGAAATTCTAAACTTTTAAACGTGGCATAAAACGTAGAATGCATTCATATTTGTAGTACGATTCTACGACGCTGTCTAAGATTAAAAGATCATATAATTCATTTTTTAATGTTTCAACATCCAAGTCTTTTCAGACGCATTCGAAAAAACACATAATTCTCAAAAATTTCACTGAATTTTTGGTGATCTGTTAGCATCGCGCTAGGCCTATCCCTAATTGGGATATGTGTGCGTACAAATTATATATCTTAAAAAGTAATTCTGCTTAAAGGAACGAGACTTAAGTTCTTATAAACATACTTAAGCAAAGAAAGCAACTTTTAACTTACCGGCCAAAAAGGAGACAGGTAAATAAGAATCTCGTCTTGGAACAGAAATGATGCAACCGACCAACACCCCAGCATCCAAAAAATTTGTTTGGCGTAATGATAGCAAAAGCGCAAGCACGCGATTCTTACGGATCGCATAAAAATCATCGATTAATCGACCTAATGGAACGAAAGGGATTAACTGCATAAAACCGTCTACATGTTTCCTGAAATTCAATGTAATATTTTTTCTTGACGTTCCGTCTCATCGATTTTACGTCGAAAACTATTCTTCGACGTAATATCGACCTGGTAACCGAAAATCGACGTCGATTCGACATTACTGTGCTACCGAGGAGACTATCTGCAAAGTTTTCATAAAAAGTCTGTATTTATCAGTGCTCTCACAAGAACATGAGTTAAAAGCTTAAGATTCCTGGATTTTGTCTTGAAATTCTTGATAATTTGGCATTGTATACTTTTCTTGGTGCATCCTTTTTGTTATGCAATGTGAAGTCACAGTGGATTTCGCCCATTAACGGTTCCAAGTGCAATAATGGAAGTGTTGTGGGGTTGCGGAAAAAGTTGGACGTGACACGTTTACCCTTACTAAGTCATCACTGCCTCGAAATCTGCTCGTCTTCTAGACACTATGTATTACCGAGTGGAAATCATACGAGATAAAACTTAAACTATTTTACTTCTCTCTATATATGTAAATATCCAAAGATGTGCATTAATTGTCGATGTAGCTGCATGCCTCCTGGGCTCCTGGTAATGGCGGGCCCCTAGGCTATATCCGCGAAAGACCATCCCCCTAATCCGGCTGCGCTTAACATGTTTCGGAACGTAGAAACCTAAATACACTAAATCAGTTCTTCTATTTTGTTCCTAAATCGCATTTAAACCGAGGAAAGACAGGAAAGTTATTGCATGCTTGGATTCACCAAATATGTTAGCCAGAGAATTGCCCGAAATCAAAGAGTAAATCTTGATTCTGTAGAAACAGATCTCCAAAAACGTTTGAGCTTCTATATTTAAGCAATTCAATGAGTAAAGCATAGAGGTCCGCACGCGTTTTAATTTGGAAAACTCGGCCCGGCCCTACTCAAAATTGCCAGTTCACAGCTCTAACCGTTTTATAACATCATTAAGCGTTTTCCGTCACCCAGAGAGACGTGCATTTCTCGTAGGAATTCTTCACATGTATAACGAAGTAAATTTTTCCGTCATTTTAGTCCAAACCGGGGATCGAAACCGAGTCCTCTTATTCCCGAACAAGTCGCTCTACCAACTGCGCTACGCAGACGTTCGTTCTTGCTGCTATCTGCCTTTATATCGTGTGCGTCCTGCGGGGCAGGCACGTGCATTTCTCGCAGGAATTCCTCACATGTATAACGAAGTAAATTTCTTCGTCATTTTTGGTCCACGCCGGTGATCGAACCCGAGTCCTCTTATTCCGGAACAAGTCGGTCTACCAACTCGTTCTTGCTGCTATCTGTCTTTATGTTGTGTGCGAGGGCGGGGCATGGCCCACGGGTCAGCCGTGACCATGAATTGCCGTAGGCAATCATACGCTGAAGAACGTGCACTTGAGAACTCCCAGTCAATCTGGTGTGTGGAATGCAACATCACACACATTTGTTTTTGAAGCGCTGAAGAAGGGATTCTCTTATTTGTCCTGTCTCGCGGTGTGGAAAGAACATCACACCATTGCGAGATCTTTAACGTCCAGATCATCAGGGAAGTTCGGGCGCCATTATAACTAAGTAAATTTCTCCATCATTTTGGTCCACGCCGGGGATCGAACCCAAGTCCTCTTATTCCGGAACAAGTCGCTCTACCAACTGACCTTACGCAGACGTTCGTTCTTGCTGCTATCTGCCTTTGTGTCGTGTGCGTCCTGCGGGGCAGGCACGTCACACATGGTTGAGGTTTCGGTCTAACTGCATGCTTCTGATATAAATGTAAGTGCCAGGAAATAATGATACTATACTAGTAATCTGATTTATTGGCGTAGGAGTATATTAACAATCGTTTCCAAGCTTTCGCACATCAACCAGATGGTTTTTTCAAAGAAGGTAGACAGCAAACTGTTATCTGAATAACAGAACGTTTTAACAATTTGAACGCGGTGACTTGACTTGACAATGAACAGATGCGACGCAATATTCATTTAATGACACGAGGCATCACGTTGGCTGTGCACGCGGTATTCTTGTAGAAGAAGGCGTTACTTGAAGAACTAGCACCAAATTCGTGGCAACTCCAGTGAGATGATATCATTTCGAGTATCAGTGTTGGTAATGATCTCCAATGATTCCCGAATGGCTGCACATTTAAGGGTAGAGTAGGTAGCTAGTATATTTATATCATCCAACATAGGAGTAGCGGAGTTGAATTTGACTTCTCTGGATAAGGCTTTGGTTACTTTACCGTAATTTGTGCCTCTTTTATGCTCGTTGACTCTGATTCTAAACAAACGCTTGGTAATTCCAATGTAATAAGGTTTGGATAGGTCCGGATATTGTAGGGGGGGGTCGTACAAACACCTGCTTCGCTGGAAAGAGGATTTCTTTTTTACAGTATTTCGCTTTAACATTGTGTATAAAGATGCAATGTGCAATGCTAAAAAGAAATACTGAAAAAAACGCTTTCTAACGAAGCAGGTGTTTATGCGATCTTCCTACAATATCCGGACGGCTCTAAACGTTACTACATTAGAATGACTAAGCGCTCGTTTAGAATCAGTCTATGAGCATAAAAAGGACACAACACAGGGTAAAGTAACCACGGCTCTATCCAGAGAAGTCAAATTGAAGTTTGCTACTCTTATATGGAATCATATAAAGAAACTAGCTACCTACTTTACACCTAAATGCATAGCCATTCGGGAAACCTTGGAGATAATTACCAACAGTGATAATTACAATGATAGCGTATCACTGGAGTTGCAACGAATTTGAAGCCAGTTCTTCAAGAAACGCCTTCTTCCTAATAGGATACCGCATAAACAACCAACATTATACCTCATATCTTTATATGAATATAACGTCACATCTGTTTATTGTCAAGTCAAGTCACCGCGTTCAAATCGTTATAGCGTTACCTTTTTCAGATGGCAGTTTCTCTCTTACTTCCTTGAAAAAGCCATCTGGTTGATGTGCGAAAGCTTGGAAACGTTTATTTATACACTGAGTGTCCACTTTATTATGACCACCCCTCAGTACTTCGTTGGGCCACCTTTTGCCTTTAATACTGCTCAGATTCTTCGTGGCATGGACTCCACGAGATGTTGATAAGTGGTTTGTGGAATTTGAGACCATGCTTGATTAATGGCACTTTGCAAGAGTGTGAGATTGCAGGGCTGTGGATCCAGATGTCTGATGGCTCGTTCAACTTCATCCCACAAATTCTCAATGGGGTTGAGATCTGGATATTGTGGGGCCACCTAAGCAAAGTAAACTCACCGGCATGTTCCTGAAACCAATCCTGTACAATACGAGCACTATGGCAGGACGCATTATCTTGTTGAAAGTAGCCATCGCCATTGCGATAAACCATCCACATGACAGGATGCACTTGGTCCGTAACGATGTTTAGATATGATGTGCCAGTCAGACGCAAATCAATACGAATAAAAGGGCCCAAAGCATGCCAGGAAAATATTCCCCAAATCACAGCATTGTCTCCATTAGTTTGAATGGTTGTAGCAAGGCATTTGGGGTCCATGCTTTCGTGCTGTTTCCGCCACACTCTCACTCGTCCATCGGCACGGTGTAACTGAAAACGTGATTCGTCGGACCACATAATTTGTTTCCAATTATCGACTGTCCAATCCTTGTGCTCCTGTGCAAACTGGAAACGTTTTCTCTTGTTAACTGCAGACAGCAAAGGTGTGAGAACAGGCCTTCGGCTGCCATATCCCATCAGATGCAGTGTACGGCGAACAGTTCGTGCAGAGATCATTTGAGGGGGTCCTTGATTAAGATGGTCTGTAATTTGCTGCACTGTTGCCCTTCTGTTGTCTGTTACCAGTCTGGACACTCTCCGTTCCGCCCGAGCAGTCACTAGTCGATGACGACCACACGTTGCACGTAGAGACCCAGTTTTTTGGCTGACAGTCCAGTCTTTAAACACTTTAACAACAGCTGCTCTGGAACATTTCACGAATGCGGCGGTTTCGGTGATACTCGCTCCATGACTCCGAGCTCCTACAATCATCCCACGTTGAAAGTCCGTCAAATCGCATTTTTTACCCATCTCGTCACCCAAAAATAACTTCTACTTCTGTCGCAACACTAAGCTTTCCCTTTTTATACTAGCTTCACCCTCTGGCGACAACAGCGTGCAGCCATAGCTCATTTGGTTAAAACTGTCAGGTGGTCATAATAAAGGGGCCACTCAGTGTATATTCCTGCGCCAATAAATCGGATTGCTAGTATAGTTTCATTATTTTCTACATAATTGGTATATTGTTCCTCGTTATTACAAAATGTAAATGTTTCTTCTCTTCTACACTTAAGTACAAACAAGGTGGATCTTGATCCCCAAGTATATAAAACAAATCTCCGAAGTTTTTCATCTCCATTGTAGCAACGAATGGCGCCAGAAGTTTGTTTTGGTTTCGGTTTGGAAAAGCTGATAACTTTGTTCATGTAAATATTTCTCGGAAAATAAAAAAAGAAGAACCACGTGTTTTAGCCGCTGAATCCAACGACGTGAAAATGGAATTTGATTTCAACCTTAAAAGAAATAAACCGTCTCGTTTCAGACTTACAGCCTAGTTTCTGGTTTAAGCTCTCGTTAGTCAATGCATCCGTTGGCAGATTCGTTTCACTCAGTGAACTTCGCCATCTGATGAGTTAGCAAGTCAGTCTTCGTTTTGTGAGACGAAAAGGTTTTTTAATGCAGGAGAAAAATGCTGTACTATCCGAAACAGGTCTGGCCAGGGCAAAACCTGGAATTTTTTAATTAGATGACGGGGGAAAAAAGCCCGGGTTGGGCTTTCCAAGCCGGGGCAGGCCCGTTCAGACCTCTAGTAAGGCATGCCAAATTTCTGTGGTTTACCTGGTAATATAACATTCAGCTTTTCGTCAGCGCACCTTGTCTCGCAACTCTTATCAGATATGTTGTACTGACTACAAGTGCTGGTTTACGGAAAGCTACCTACAAACAATTGTAGCTGAAAGCAGTAATTATGTAAATGATAAGTTGCGAAATAATGTTGTTGTATCCCAGAGTGAAGCAAAAGTACGCCCCGTCCTGAGCTGCACACAGGCCTCCATTCCTGCCTGAAACGCGCCAGGGTCTACTGGGTGCCGCGATGACGTGGAAAAACGACGCACAACCTAGGATCAGATAGTTTCTGTGCTCGAAACCTATCGAGTAGCACCACGCTGCGTTTGTTGTTCTGGTGGAACTTGGTTTTTGCTCATTTGTTTGTTTGTTTATTGTGGGTTTAACGACCACCGCGAACAACTCCATGGGCTATAAGTACATAAATTTTCGTCCGTCCTTGTTTTATGAACGCCTGCGGATGACCTAGTGATTAACGTTCGTGACTACTACGGAGAGGTTTCAGGTTCGATCCTAGGTATGTACGAACGTTCCAGCAACTAAATATCCGTCATGCGTCAGATGGGCACATTAAGCGTCGGACCCCGGGTAATGACCCCCGGTTATGAATAAGAGCTTCTTCCTCCTCTTTCTACCTCGCTTCCGTGTGACTTTCCTGAAGAGCACTCTAACCCAAATTTTCTAGCTTCCTATTTCTAAGTGTTGTTTAAGACCTGGGGTCAGACACTCCCTTTCTAAAATCGTCTACAAATGATCTGATTTGATCTGATTTATGGCTACTGGTTCCAGGGAAGGGAGGGAACCAAGACCGTAAGGCACGCACTACATCCCTGCCTCACGGGATTCGAACTCGAACCCATCACGGACGAATGGTCAGAAGCCAACGCTTAGACCAATGTGCCACCAGGGGGTGAGTGGAACGTTGATAAAGGACTATAGAAAACAACTGCCTCTACTTTGTGAAATGAGGTGAGTGTGAATGGCTTTCTTGTATCATTAAACATTTTAGCTGCAATGGGACCAATTTTGACTTACACCAGCAAAAACACAAGTGTTTGGAAACTGCTGGGCACCAGCTGGCTACCAACTGATGGCGCTGCCACCAACGGCCCGGTAGCAGTCCGTTGGTGGCGGCGCCATCAGTTGGCAGCCATTGATAGCCGTGCAGCATCGCCGTGAATTGCGGGCCTCCAAGCAAGTGCCACTAGTGACCCGTAGCTGGCAACTGATGCAACCGCAACACGAGGTGGGAGCAACGGGACTGCGCATGCACAGAAGCACCACGTGCTGTCTCTCGTGGTACCAGTTAGTTGAAGACGACTCTATCGCCATCGTGACCGTGTTATTTTAGTGGGTTAAGAAAAAAAACATGTAGAAAGGTGAATTGATTTCCTATAATAAAATGCCACGTCGACGAAGACCCACTCCATTCCCATGAATAACAAGAAATAATTTCTGTTTAATCTTTCGTTTTAACATACACTGAACCGCTTGAAGCAAAAGTCCTGAAAAACATTAAAAAAGCGTTATGTTGAAAAAAAAAGAGTTATACGCGTATAAAATTTATCAGTTATTTGAAAAAAAGCAACGCTATGTGGATATAATGTACTCATCCGTGGGTTGAATACACAAGACTGGAGGAATTCACTTCTAAGAATAACGAGAAGTAAAATAAAATATATTTCCTCTTTAAAACGAATATAGCTTAGGACAGAGGAACGATACAATGTTAAAAATTAACAGAACGTGACATGCACGGAGAAATATATTAATTCAACAATCGCCTTTCACGTCGACAAGGACAGCACGAAACTTTGGAAAGCGCCTTTAAGTTGTTACACTGGTTGAAAATGAGTAAAGTTCCCTTAAGGTAAAAAAAAACCGTTACGTTGAAAAAATAAATTTATGCATTATATGAAACTGATATTTATGAAAAATACCTCGCAATATTGTAAACTTAAAGAGAGAACCTTTCGTTACACATTCCGCAGGAAAGAGGCTCAGCTCCAAGCAACCGCTCGTACGTGGCAAATCAGTCCCGTTGGTAGAGCACCCCACCAACAGTCCTTGGTTCGTTTCCACCCAGATCCAAACCGGCGTTTTTCAGAACCTGTTGAGAAAATTTCCCCAGCGCAGTGCTGTAATACAGAAGTTTCGTAACACGAAAAAAAGTAGTTGTAGCTTTGGGAAACTGCGGTTATCCTTTATGTTATTTTTTTATGGGCTGCTACCGGGAAATTGGCGGCAAGCCATCAGTTACGTCACGTGACTGCCGGCTGCCACTACCAGGAAACTACTGTACCACATTAGGCTATCCATGATTTATGGCACGTGCTTGCAGGGCCGTTGAAGGGCCACTTGTTGCAGCTACTTCCTGTGATGGATAACTAACGGCCCTGTTCTGGCATATGACAACTGATGGGGACGCCACTGTTGGTCCGCTGCTGGCCCGAACTGCTGGCCCAAACTGCTGGCCCAAGTGGTGGCCGTCGGGACATTTTATTGACCGTTGGGCTGCGGCAACATAGTGCTGGGCAACCGCTGACACTGCTGGCAGCGAGCAGTGGCCCAGCAAGCCTTTTTTTGCTGGGACCCTCGGCAGTAAGAAAGAAATACTTAGTGTTATGTACCTTTCCAATCCGGGGGAAAAGTGTTATTAATAAAATTTATAAAATGATGCATGAATTGATATTATAGAACAATATTAAATCGAATAGAGGGTACAGCCATGCTCTAAAAAAATCTTTTACTTTAAAAAAAGAGAGACACCTAAATAAGTCATTTTGATGCTATGCATCTTTTCAGACAGTAGTAAAGTAAATCCCAAGTAAAAACTTTAGATGTAACGAAAAAGGGTAACGGAAGTAGTTAAAACCATTCTTGAAATCTGATTTTTGGTTGATGTCCCATAAAGTGACGCAACAATAGTTGATTTCATAGTCACCCAACAATATATTTTACTAAACTATCGCCGAGCATTATTTCAGCAAGTTTAACATAAATATAGCTATCTGTATCTCCTTGCAACCTTCGTAAATTACGAGAACTTGATGCTGAATGTGATAAAAGGCAATGCATTTTTGGTGCTACGAAAACAGATAACGGTGTGTCTTAGGGAAATTTCGTTTACCCTCAATCCCCGGGGTTCCTTGCTATTGGCGAGAGCTTTGAGATGATGAATAATACGATGAAGTGTAATCTGTAGGTATCCTAGAGCAGTGGTTCCCAACCTTTTTGAATTCGCGGACTGGCAACTCATTGGAGAAACATTCGGGATTAGGCGATACCGAAACAAAATATTTAGGCTATTTTCGAGCATTAAATCTCGTAGTATATTTAATATTATAATGATCACTGGTACAATCTATAATTTATATACCAGATTATTCCATGTCACCTACTTACAACTAATATAATTTCATCTGTAAATATTCTTTAATGATTAATAAGTGCAATCCATAATCAATGTACCACAATATTTTCCTAACTGTTAATATAATTTTTCCCGGGGTCAATGCAACGTCTGTTGCTGCTGCTTCTCTTTAATATTCTTGAGCCAGCGTCGTTTGTGCAAGGCGCAGTGCAGAACTGATGTTCATTATGTTCTTGTTTTGATTGCCGAAACGTCCGAAAAGGTTTTCTCGCAATAAATACGTGGTTGAAAATGTTACCAATGATTTTAGAGCGTTGTCGCTCAGACTTGGGTATTCTTTCTCCATATTAATCTAAAACTGACTTAGAAATTTGTATCTGAATATCGATACCTGACTGGCATGAGAAGGAAGTTCAACAAACCTTTCTTTTTCCTGGTGAGTTAACCTGCAGGAGTTCAGATCTTCCGTGAACAGACTAGCGATCCAAGCTTCGTTTTATCTTCTGCAACGGGTGTTCAAAAAATTTAGATCTAGATCTCCTCTTACTTTGACTCCATTTTGATTCAAAAGAAAAATAAATAGATTCACTCGTTTCTCGCGGATTGGTAGAAAAAACGTCGCGGACCGGCGGTTGGAAAACACTCTCCTAGACCAAAAGTTGCCAATCGCCTCTAGGTAACACATTGCGACTCAGCTCTTCTTTCTATCTTGAGGTCAGATTTTAGCTTAGCGCAGATGGACATCACATTTAATCGGTGTCAAGGTCGTTTCTTATGTTCGTCTAAATCTGAAAAACACTCCAATGAGCCATTACATTATGACCATCCCGAGCCTAGCGAAATGAGCGCGCCCGGAGACCGAACGGTGGAGCAGGTGAAGTTCACTAAGCAGTATATATACAACCCGAGGACCGGCTTTCGGTTAGTAGAGAGTTCGGAGACAGAATGGGAAAAGCTGCCGATTAATCTTAGTTTGATAAAGGACAAATTTTGATGGCACGGCGACTCGCACTACGATCTCGGTAACGGTGCTGCTTGTGAGTTGTTCACGTGCCGCTGTAGTGAGTACGTATCAAAAGTGGTGCACAGATGGCCAAACGACGAACCGTCGTCCAAGCGCGGGTTGTCCGCAGCTCATTGATGCCAGAGGGGAGCGGAGACTGTTACGCATTGTTCACAGCGACCGCAGGGCCACAGTGCGACAAATGACCACCAGATACAACAATGGTGCTCAGGGCAATGTGTCACAGCACACAGTTCATCGCAGCCTTCTGCTCATGGGACTGCGTAGCCGAAGTCCCAGAAGAGTGCCCATGCTCACTGCACGTCATCGTGAACAACGCATGAAATGGCCCCAAGATCATCGAGATTGGACCGTGAAGAAAGTGGCCTAGTCCGACGAATCAAGATACCTGGTGCATCACGTAGACGGCCGAGCGTGGATACGTCCATTACCAAAAAAGGCTATGGCACCTGGATACAGTGTTAGGCGGAAGTAGGCCGGCGGTGGCAGTGTTATGCTGTGGGCGATATTTTTTGGACACTTTAGTCCTCGTTCCCCAATAGCACAATCCCGTGAGGTATCTGAACATCGTTGCAGACGAAGTTCACCCCTTTACGGCAATTGTGTTCCCTGCTGGTAATGCCCATTAACAACAGGATAATGCGCCATTCCACACTGCCAGAATCGTCAAAGGGTGGTTTGAGGATCATGCTGGTGACTTTCTGTTAATGCCCTGGCCTCCAAATTCACCTGACATGAACCGAGTCGAACATTTGTGGTTCGACTTGGGAAAGCTGGTTTGCGCTAAATCACCACCACCCATTAATGTATGGGAACTGGAGAACCTGCTGTTGACAGTATGGAGTATGGTACCAGATACCTCCGAATACCTATCGCCACTTCATCGAATCAATACCTCCCTGAGTGGCCGCTGTTTTGCCGGCTAAAGTGGGTCCTACAACAAATTAGGTAGGTCGTCATAATGTAATTTCTCATCGGTGTATATAATAAAAAAAACTTTGTAAAACTAAACAGCCGAGATATATACACTGGTGTTTAAAATTAAGAGAATTTACACATTTTGTCGAATTTCTGAAAAAGTAATGGACACATTTTAATGAAATTTGGTATGGATACACAGTTATATAAGAGAAAAAATCTACCATACAACAGTCATGGTTACGCACTCATGATCGTCAGTAAGGCTCATCAGCGCAGGAATGTCCAAAATTCACGTTCCAAGATCGAACATAAACCGACTAATATGGGGTATGGTCCCTTCGCACAGTCATGCAGCTCTCACAGCGCGACGTCATACTGGAAACGAGGCAGTTGATGAGTCCCTGTGGCAGTCGGTTCCGCTCCTGCAGCAACGCAGTTTTCAGCTCCTGGATGGTTCTCGGAGGGAGGTGGCGAGCTGCAATTGCCCTCCCAAGAGAGTCCTAGACATGTTCGATATGGTTTAGGTCTGGAGATCTGCCTGGCCAATCCATCCGGCGAATATCCTCACTTTCAAGATAATCGTCGACCAGGTGAGCCCTATGTGGACGAGCGTTGTCGTCCATAAAAAGGAACTGAGAGCCAACAGCGCCCCTGAAAAGTCAAACATAGGGCTGTAAGATCTCATCCCTATACCTCTCAGCAGTTAGGGAGCCTCTGTCAAACACATGGAGAGGTGTGCGGCCGTCCAACATGATGCCTGCCCAGACCATGACACCTCCGCTCCCATAGCGGTCCCTTTCTCGGATGTTGGAGGAAAGGTATCGGGTCCCAGGTTCTCTCCAGATGAAGGTACGTTGAGAATCAGTGTCCAGGCGGAATAGCGACTCGTCTGTGAGTAGAACGTTACCCCACTGAAGTCTGGTTCCAGGCTGATGTTGTCTGCACCATGCTAAACGCGCTGTCTTGTGTGTTGAGGTGAGCGGGAAGCAAACAGCGGGTCTTCTGGCAAAAAGCCGTCTCTCATGAAGCCTTCGGGAAACAGTAACCCTTGAAACTCGGGTTCCTGTGGCGGCATGCAGCTCACGAGATAGCTGTGCGGCTGTAGCAATCCTGAGGCGCCTCGCTGAAAGTGCCAAATAGCGATCTTAACTGGCCGTCGTGGCTCTTGGACGGCCTTCTCGATATGAATCCGGTGTCTTTAAACTGTTGGACGGCCTTCTCAATATGAATCGGTGTCTTTAAACTGTTGGACGGCCTTCTCAATATGGATCGGTGTCTTTAAACTGTTGGACGGCCTTCTCAATATGGATCGGTGTCTTTAAACTGTTGAACGGCCTTCTCAATATGGATCGGTGTCTTTAAACTGTTGGACAGCCTTCTCAATATGGATCGGTGTCTTTAAACTGTTGGACGGCCTTCTCAATATGGATCGGTGTCTTTAAACTGTTGGACGGCCTTCTCAATATGGATCGGTGTATTTAAACTGTTGGACGGCCTTCTCAATATGGATCGGTGTCTTTAAACTGTTGGACGGCCTTCTCAATATGGATCCGGTGTCTTTAAACAGTTGGACGGCCTTCTCAATATGGATCGGTGTCTTTAAACTGTTGGACGGCCTTCTCAATATGTATCGGTGTCTTTAAACTATTGGACGGCCTTCTCGATATGAATCCGGTGTCTTTAAACTGTTGGACGGCCTTCTCAGATATGAATCCGGTGTCTTTAAACTGTTGGACGGCCTTCTCAATATGGATCGGTGTCTTTAAATTGTCTTGGCCAGGCCTTCTCGATATGGATGCGGTGTCCTTAAACTGTTTCCAGAAACTGCAGACGACACTGGGCGTCACATTGAGCTCTGTAGCAACCTGCACTTACGATTACCCTGCCTCCAATCTACCGACGATTCTCAACCACATTCCGTCATCAATACGTTCGTGGTAACTCATTTTACCTTATTGCTGATGAAATTGAACCAACTCTTGCAAAAAACACAACGAATGTCGCCGAGGAGTACGAGCGAACTAACCGCGGAAAAAGCCACGTGGGCTTTTCATGCACTCCACTGTCACAGTTCCGCTCACACGCACGTGTAAACTTACATATTCGACACTGCAAATTTGCATTCTTATTCGGCGGCATAATTTGTACCTTTGGTTCCGTACTTTTTGTGAAAATCGACAAATTGTGGAAATTCTCTTAATTTTAAACACCAGTGTATATTGCCGCCAATATTTTAGCAGATATTTACTTTTATGACTCTTGTATCTTTTTCATTGATTTTATTACAATAACATTCATGAATCCACTTAACACCACTCAATACCAGGAATTAGAAAACCTTACTGTTTGTTGTTATGATTTAATTCCACATGTACCATACTGTGGCTCTGGGCGGTCGTGATTGACGCGAATAAATGCAATGTGATGTACGTAAATAAATGTATGCTCTCGAATCACTCGTTTTATTTCAAACCCACCAAGATCTTGTCATGCGAAAATGCATAGCATAAATTATCTACGAAGAGATACTCTCTTGATTTTTTTTTTTATTGTTATTATACGAATGTACTCTGTAATAAAAATACTTTTAAAAATCAAGTTTCACTCCCCTTTTTTCAGAAATGTTTTAGTAATTTAATTTTTTCTCTATTTTTTACTTTTTCAATGCAACGCGCTCGGTGAATTGATTTTTTCCCTTCAGTAACCTCGTTTGAAAGTTCAGAGACAGTTCCTTCCAAACGCCGTCGGGAAAATTTTTATCTGTATAAAAACGTTACTTGTTGCAGCAAAAAAATGCTTTGGAGGTAGGAGACAATCTCTGACTAAAACCCAGACTCTTAAGAAGTAAACTTAAAAAATTAATATTTTGCATTCGGCTGCATTTGCATAAAACGATTTGCATTTTATAAAGCATTGGGGAACAAACCACACGGGCCTTGTTATGCAGCCAGCTATATAACAGCGGAAACTGAATTTGCCAAAGAAAAAGATCATTAGTCAAACACATTAAGAACTAAATTCCGAGGTGGGAAATATCAAACGGGCCTTAATACAATTACTAAATCGTTAAAAAAATAATTAAAGAACTTCTCTTCTATGTGAAATAAGAAACTCTTTCTCTAACTTCTGCTCAAGTCAAACTAGTCGATTCCCTTGGTGCAAAGATTTCAATTTTTTTTATTTTTATTTTTTTTTTGTTAATTTTTTTAACTTTTTCGAAGACAGATAATTGTTTAATGTTGTGAGTGATAAGACGTGCAGTTCCTTAACTATTACAAACTCTTTTCATGAAGAAATCGGACAAAAAACTTTCTTTTACAAAATGAAAATTGCATAAAGATTTGTTATTTTCTTTTACATCTACATTGGCACAGATGAGTTTAGGTTTTTAATGGAAAATGCAAATTGTAACTCACTCCCCGTGCCAAATTCCAGCAGATTTTCTTTTTTTTTTTTTTTTCGTTTCCATGTCTCGCGTTTTATCAACTATTTTTTTTCCTGAGATACGTGTGATAAAGCACACAGTGTTATATCCAGTGGCGTACCGTAAAAACTCGGTGCCCCCCCCCCTTCGCAAAAAAGTATTTTCGGGGACCTATTTGAAAAACTCTATTAGCTTTCCATTAACTTCCATATTATTAACTAGGCTTCCGGGCGTTTTAATAAATCAAATTCTCTGGAACCTACAAGAATTTTTTTATAAAACTAAAATTATTACACTAAATTTATTGCGTGGAACAAAAAATGAACACATCGTAATTAAAATGTGGTTGCCCGAGTTTTGTACCGATACGAAGTACGAGAACTACAAAACGCTTACTAAAAAGTTAGTCAAATCATCAAATTTTATTCTTTTGTAGAACTAAGGTCAGCCTCTATGATATGCCTCACGATCAAACACAAAAACATATAAATGCCGTGTGACAATGCGGGATGACATTTACCGGTTTACACGAAAACTCAGAACATAAGTAAGCAAATAAATAAGTAACACTTAAAATAGCTCTAGTGATCCGAATTTCTTGGCGTAGAATATAAATAAAAGTTTCCAAGCATACGCACATCAACCAGATGGCTTTTTCAAGGAAAGTAGACAGCTAACTGCAAACTGGAAAATGGAACACTTCAACAATTTGAACGTGGTGACTTGGCTAGACAATAAATGAATAGGCGCAAATGTGATCAGACATTCGAAGAAACGAGGTCACGTTGGTTGGGCGCGCGGTACTATGGTAGAAAACACAGCATTACTTAAAGAATTGATTCCAAATGCGTGGCAACTCGAAAGAGACGCTATCATTAAAAACAACGAACGTTAACTTAAGTCGCAAACATCATTCTTACACTGGTGTGCAAAAATTAAAGACGAAGAGGAGAAATTAGCATAACAGCGGAACGAGCAGGCAGAACGGACCTAAAGACCACTCAGGAGATATACTAAGGTCTGGTACGGTAGGGCATGCGAATATATGCAGCATGACATAGGGGAGGGGGAGTGTCGGAAAAGTATAAAGCACACAGGCGGTGTACGCTCAGCAATTCGGTGAAAGCAATTGCACGGTGTACATCGGTTTGAATGACGTCGAGTTGCTGCCACCGTGTGATATGGCCAACAGGCAATCCAGTAGACGACATCTGGATGACTTTACCAGAGGTCGCGTCGTTGGGAAGTTGGAAGAAGGTCGAAGTGTGACTATTGTGGCCGAAGAGTTCGGGATCGCTCGTAGCAACGTTTCACGAATTTGGAGAGCATTTCGAACGACAGGAACAGCTGTCCGAGAGTTTAGCAGTGGTCGTCCACGAGCAACCACGGCGGCGGACGACCGGTATATTGTCCTTCAGGCGAGAAGAGACAGACGGCAGACAGCGGGAAAAATCGCAAGGCACATGCAACAGACAACTGGACGTCCGTTATCGCGTTTTACTGTCGCCAGGAGGCTGCACAAAGGTGGTTTATTTGCACGACGACCAGTACGATGTTGCCATTAACGCCTGCTCACGGAGACAGTGGTTTCTGTGGTGCCAGGAACGCAAGAACTGAACACATCAGCAATGGGGTCGAGTTCTCTTTACGGATGAGAGCCGATTTAGTCTGACGAGCGATTCTGTACGTATACACATCTGGAGAGAGCAGGAAACACGCAATAACACCTCCAACATCATCGAAAGGGACAGGTTTGGAGGTGGTGTTCTCGTTTGGGGCGGTATCATGCTTGGTAGCCGTACTGACTTCCACGTCTTCCAAGGAGGTTCAGTCACTGGTGTCTGCTATTGTACCGAGGTTCTTCTGCCTCACGTGCGTCTGTTTAGAGGTGCTGTGGGTCCTGAGTTCCTCTTCATAGGCGACAACGCTACACCTCATCGTACAGTGGTTGTCACAGAGCTGTTAGAGAGTGAAGATATTCAACGCATGGATTGGCCCGCAAGGTCCCCGGACCTAAATCCAATCGAATACGTGTGGGACCTTCTCGGGAGACGCTTGGCAGCACGTCACCAGCCGCCAGCAACGATTCCGCAGCTGCGATTGGCGCTACAAGAGGAATGGGCAGCGATGCCTCAACAGCTCCTTGACAACCTCGTCCTCAGCTTGGACAGACGTTGTAAATCCTGCAAAGCAGTCAGGGGTGATACTAAAGACTGGATTTTTCTTGGCAGCCGCCTGTCACATGGACGTTTCTGTCTTCTGTCCAGTTGTGTTCGAAGCTACCTTTTCAATAAAGTACCTTTGTATCCTTTGGATTCGTTGTTTGGACGGTTTTGCTCACTTGTCCCATATTCTTACATCTTGGGGATCTAATGGTATGATTTGAGTCGATGTGGAGCAGTTCTGCACAACGTTACATTCGAAAAACCGTCTCGTCCTTAATTTTAGCACTCCAGTGTATTTCATACACTTGAGTGATTTTTGTTTCACCTTTGCACAGTGGCTTCTCCCATTGGTCGGCCGGAGAGAAGGAATACGATAGCAACAGTTTGTAAGAAAAAATTTAAATTGCGAAGAAAAAAAAAATGCGAAAATTAGCTCACTTTTTCCTCCTTTTAATATTTACTGAAGCGTTAAAATTATAGTACCAGGATTTCCGAACACATATTGTATTTGTTTTAGCCTCGTCTTATGATCAGGATCGTCTTATCTATGAATGAAGATAAGGAACTTGAAAAATTTAACATACTCGACTTATACTCCATATCAACTTCTGAACACTAACTGTATTTGTTCTACCTTCGTCTTGTACTCAGGATCGACTTATCTATGAATGAAGATAAGGAAATTGAGAAATTTAACCCACTCGACTTATACTCCATATCAACTTCTGAACACTAGCTGTATTTGTTCTAGCCTCATCTTATACTCAGGATCGACTTATCTATGACTAAAGATAAGGGAATGGAGAAATTTAACCCATTCCACTTAAACACCATATCAACTTCTGAACACTAACTGCATTTGTTCTAGCCTCGTTTTATACTCAGGATCGACTTATCTATGAATGAAGATAAGGAAATTGAGAAATTTAACCCATTCCACTTGTACTCCATGTCTATCGCCTTATAATTCGAAAAATACGATAATCGGAGCAAGATTAACGGTATTTCTGACAATTCGTGTATTAAAAATCCGTGAAATTCAGGTTTTCCCCGTCCTTTTTCGGAAAACGTTGAATCAGAAATACGTTTTGCTTATTCACGAAAGCAATGATGGAAAATAGCTCGTGAATTTCAAGAAATATTTTACGTTATAAAGATATCAATATTTTAACGTGCCGTGCGACTTAGAATGCAAATATTGCTGTTCCATAAAATAGTATTAAAATCTATGACAAATAGCATCAGTGGTTTTCATTACAGGCAGAAAATATTTTGAAAGCAAAGGAAAAGAACTCTGATTTTCGGTTTTTCCAGTATTCAATTGTATTTTTTTTTATGTAGGTTCTTACCAGCTGTTTTGTAAGAAATGGTTATTCCACAGTGCGAACCTTATTTTTGTTGAAATATTTTTTAAAAGCACAAATGAATTTTTCACTTGAAAATAGTGCCGTCGCCCCTGTGGCGCAGTAGTCTAAGTGCTGGCTTCTGATCATTCGTCGGAGATGGGTCTGGGTTCAAATCCCGGTGAGACATGGATGTTATGTTTGTCTTACGGCACTGGCGCTCTCTCTCTCTCTCTCTCTCTCTCTCTTCCCTGGAACCAGTGGACCTAAATTATTTTTTTATTTATTTATTTGCTATGTTATACATAGTTAATTCCGTAGCGACATAACAGGGAACTCGGAAAAAAGGCTAATGTTAGGTGTACAAATACCTTTTAAAGCGTTTTAAGACAACGCAACAAGTAATTTGAGAAAAAACAACAATACCTTTACAAATCAAAATATGCGCCGTCATTATGTGTCACCTTCCGCCATCGGTCGGGCAGGTAACGGATTACAGCCAAGAAGAATACTTCGCCGTGTGACGCAATGAGGTCGTCAACCCATTTTTGCACTTCGTCACATGTCTGGAACCGTACAGCAGACAAAACTTGTTGCATCGATAACAAATGATAGTCTCAAGGGGCTATGTCGGGTGCTCCAAAACTTACCAAGCCTAAATAACGTTTTCTTGACCGATTTCGCGACGTGTGGCCTTGCGTTGCCATGCACTAATTTCACGGGACGCAATCCATTACCTGTGAATGGACGTTTCCGACAGATTTTCTGGTTCAATCGCAGCAATTGTTGCTTGTAGCGATCAGCAGAAACAGTTTGACCCTGTTCCAATAGTTCATAATAGAGCACACCCTTCATATCCCACCAGATGCACAGCAGAACTTTCTGGGAGTGAATATTGCGTTTCGGTGTCGAAGTCGTTGCTTCATCGTGGTCTACCCAATGTTTTTTGTGTTTGGTATTTTCGTATCATATCCACTTTCCATCAACCGTAGCGATTTTCTACAGGAAAGACTTTCTGTGTTGTTTAGTCAACAGATTCAAGCACTTCATGACACGCTCAGCCTTTTTCCTCTGGCTCAGGTCATGTGGCACCCGTTTTCCTTCCTTCTGAATCTTTCCCATTGCGCGTAAATGATTGGAAATGTTTTTTTGAGTTACCCCCAGTTATTCAGCTAGTTCTTTTTGCATTTGAGACGAATCTTCGTCCAGCAATGCTTGCAGTTCCTCATGTGCAACCTTCTGCGGGGCACCGCTATACGTTCTCGATCGCTAAAATCAAAATCCTCTGTTTTAAACCGCCTAAACCAAAACTCACACGTGCTTTTCGATACAATATTCTCCCCGAGAACAGAACAAATCAATGCTCATGCTCTTGCAGCACGTTTTCCTTGATGAAATTCGTAACGAATTCAGTATCGAATAAATGCAGTATCGCTTGCCATCTTTCACCTACGGATGTGCAAGTCTGATTGATTGTTGGGCAAATTTCTGTGTCACATTTTATACTCGGGGCCAGTTACGGTCACATGACAACAACGCGGGGGAATGTCGGGTATGTTTATTAGCGGTATACGGCGCACAAAAAACTTTTTAAAACTTTTTGGACACCTAGTATTTGCCTAACTAGCCCCTGGTCCCTGAAATAAGAATGCATGTACATTTTTTCAACTTATGTTCACACATCTGCAATACGATATAACTAAAATTAATCAAATTTAACTATCAACATAATATCCGTTCAGTGTTTTTTTAAATGACAGAAAACTGGCAAGTGAGTTTATGTGAATCGGCAACCTGTTCCATAGCCGGGGCCAGGGAGCATTAATATTGAAATAAAGTGCATTAGTACGAGCTGTTGGAAATAAAAAGTTATCATAACCACTAGTTTGATAACAATGTGCAAGATAACACAAATGTATTAAATTGTGATGTTTGTTAGCATAAATACGCTCATGCATTAACAACATCAGTCAATAGTTGTACAATTTCTCAAAGATCAATGATTTATAATGTCTGGACAGGATTTCCACATTTTCCAGTAGATTCAATAAACGAATGATTTTTTTTTTTTTTTTAAAGAAGAAGAACGAACGACTGCTTGTAGCCCATCGAGTTGCTCACGGTGGTCGTTAAACATCCAACCAAAAAAGACAAAAAAAAAAAATATTGACGGTAATTCCTACAATGAAAACTGTGTTTGGAAGTTGGAATTCGTAATCACTATCACTCTCTAAAGCGGAATATTACCTCCAAAAAATATTAAGATTAAATAAATGATAAAAGAAGAAAATTTGGCATTTTCCGCCCCACCCTGCGTTTGGATTTTATATAAACTCAATTAAAATGGCTTCCAAGATATTATGGGGTCAAAGAAAAGTACTTTTTAAAGCTATATCAACGCCATCATTCTCAACCGTTACCAATCCACTACTGGATGAAGGTCTCCCGAAGTTTCTTCCATAACTGTCTGTCTGTAGTCAGTCTCCTGCATGTTACTCCGGCGGACTTTCGAATTTCATCCATCCATCTTCCATGTGGTCTTCTTCTGCGCCTTTTTCTGTCCCTTGATAAATAAAGATATATATATAGAAAGTATAAATAGTGACCCAAATATATTAAGTTATTTGTCCAAGCACTTACATCCAGGGACGGCTGGACCATAGGGGCAACCGGGGTGGTCGCCCCGGCCCCGCGCCTTTAGGGGCCCCGCAGTTTAGAAAGCAAAATGATTTTCGGTAAAAAAAAATTAACTACATTTTTTTCGTAACTTTTGGGGCGCAAGGCCCTTAAAAATATATTTTTGAAGTTTTTTGTTTGTTTCCAATCTCCCCATTTTTGAATGCATTATCCCCCCTGTTCGTCGTACGGACACTGAGATTTGCAGATTCGAAATGATTTTTGTGCCCACCTTAATCTTTTCCGCATTCATGAAATAACAAATTAAATTTCATCATTTTGTGGTACCCTACTTTTATATATCCAACAATTTGTGTGAAAACCTGATACTTAAATTTAAGGAAATAAAAAGAACAATATCCAAGTTACTTTCGGACTACATATGGAGGAGATATTTTTTTTCAATTTCTTCGAACATTACAAAAAATTGAAGAAAAAGAAAAAAAAGGCAACTTTCATATATAAACGCGTATAAAAGTTTAGAATGTCACTAATTTGTAAGTTACTCCACTGTGCATTAAAAATAAATCATTAAACATGTATCAGGGGAAAAAACTGTTTATACCAATTCTTTTTAGAAGGATCCTTATTATATTTCGTATACAAAAATATTCGCTAAGCAGGTATCTTTTTATCATTTTTGAATAAGCTGTTACCTCTTCTCCCGGGAAAGAAAATCGTAGATTTTAACACTTTTTACTCTCTCTCTCTCTCTCTCTATTTCTCTTTCTCTCTCTTTCTGTATCTCATCTCTCTCTCTCTCTCTCTCTCTCTCTCTCTCTCTCTCTCTCTCTCTCTCTCTCTCTCTCTCTCTCTCTCTCTCTCTCTCTCTCTCTCTCTCTCTCTCTCTCTCTCTCTCTCTCTCTCTCTCTCTCTCTCTTTCTCTTTCCCCCTCCCATTTCTCTCTTTCTCTATATCTCTTCCTCTCTCTTTCTCTCTCTATTTCTCTTTCTCTCTCTTTCTGTCTCTCTATCTCATCTTCCTCTCTCTCTCTCTCTCTCTCTCTCTCTCTCTCTCTCTCTCTCTCTCTCTCCCATTTTCTCTCTTTCTCTTTCCCCCTCCCATTTTCTCTCTTTCTCTATATCTCTTCCTCTCTCTTTCTCTCTCTATTTCTCCTTCTCTCTCTTTCTGTATCTCATCTTCCTCTCTCTCTCTCTCTCTCTCTCTCTCTCTCTCTCTCTCTCTCTCTCTCTCTCTCTCCCATTTTCTCTCTTTCTCTTTCCCTCCCATTTTCTCTCTTTCTCTATATCTCTTCTCTCTTTCTCTCTCTCTCTCTATTTCTCTTTCTCTCTCTTTCTGTATCTCATCTCTCTCTCTCTCTCTCTCTCTTACTCTCTCTCTCTCTCTATTTCTCTTTCTCTCTCTTTCTGTATCTCATCTCTCTCTCTCTCTCTCTCTCTCTCTCTCTCTCTCTCTCTCTCTCTCTCTCTCTCTCTCTCTCTCTCTATATATATATATATATATATATATATATATATATATATGCGTAACAACACAGCCTCTCCTTGACAAATGTCAACCCCGCCTTCTCGTGGTGCATCCTGTTCCCACTAAAGGGGCTCTGACGACCGCCCATAGCGGTATAACTATACCATCGGGATCAGAGGAAATTCTATCCCACACTCACCAACCCGCTTGGCCAGCGTGGTGAGTTATGGCCAAACCCCTCCAAAATGATTCCACAACTTAAATCTTGGCCCTCAGTCTCCGGCAGCTGGAATGTACCTGGCCAAGGCAGCGGCCAGTGCGACATGAAAGGCAGAGGGTGCTAAGAATCCCCGGAGGACCGGACGAGGCTGCCATCTGATGCTGACCTTGGCTACTTACAATGGACGCTCCCCATCTTCTGATTCAAGGCTTCTTGAATTGGAAGAGGAACTACAAAGGATCAAGTGGGACATCGTGGGGCTAAGTGAGGTAAGGAGAAAAGGAGAAGATCTCATCGAACTGAAAAGTGGACATCTCTTCTACTATCGTGGGACAGATACTGGCAGAACTAGTGGTGTTGGATTTATAATAAACAAGAAACTGAAGGATAAAGTTGTAGAAGTTGAAAGTTCCTCTGACAGAGCTACACGACTTGTTATCCAACTCTCGAAAAGATACCAGGCTCAGATTATTCAAACTTATGCACCCACCACAAGTCATCCTGAAGAAGAAATTGAAGAATTTTATGAGGAAATTTGTCGTCTAAATAATAAAGGTAAGCAGCACTTGAAAATAATTATGGGAGATTTCAATGCAAAAATAGGGCAACGGCAACAGAATGAAACTTCAGTAGGTAAATTCGGTCATGGCAACAGAAACCAGCGTGGAAATACTCTCGTTGAGTTTGCAGAGGCAGAAGGGTTTTTCATCTTGAACTCCTTCTTCAAGAAAAAGCCACACAGGAAATGGACATGGAGACATCCAAATGGGACGACAAGTGAAATTGATTTTATTATGTGTAACAAAAAATTCGTCATAGAAGACTGCAGTGTGCTAAACAAGTTCAACACAGGTAGTGACCATAGATTGGTGAGATGTAAGATGCACCTCAACACTAAACTTGAACGTGGCAAGCTCATAAGACAAACAAAATCTATTGACATAACCAACCTTAAAAAACACCATAATACCTTCAAGTTAGAACTGAAGAACAGGTTCTCTGCTTTAGAAGGCCTAACATCGGAAGAAGTGGACATCTCTGAAGTTAACAGAAAAGTAACCAAAGCTCTTATGGAAACAGCAACAAAATTAGCTGGGTCTAAGAACAAGTTGCATGTGAACAAATTATCAGGAAAAACCAAAATGTTGATGCAAAAAAGAAGAGAGATGAGGACAACTAAAGAAGATGTGACTTCCAAAGTGGAATATATAGAGCTATGCAAGACAGTAAGAAAAAGTATCACTGAAGACGTAAGGAAATTCAACTGTGAACTAGTTAGGAAAGCAATTGAAAACAACCAAAGCCTAAAGATAGCAAAGGGACATCTCAGTAAGGGAAGAAAACAGATTATGGCACTGAGAAAAGAAGATGGTTCTGTAACAAGAAATAGAGGCGAAATTTTGACAAGAGTGAAAGATTTCTACTCCAAATTATATGAAAGGGATGATATATGCACTCCAGACATCATGAAAGATACCAGTACCAGAGTTCCTCCAGTCCTTCCAGCAGAAGTTGCACATGCAATCAAGAACATGAAGCGAGGAAAAGCTCCAGGAGAAGATGGAATTACTGTAGACATCATACAAGAAGCAAGTGGAGAAATCGAAACAGTACTCGCCCAAATTTTCACTCGATGCCTTAATGAAGGAAAGACTCCTGAGGATTGGAACACCGCTACAATGATCCTGCTACATAAGAAAGGTGACATTGAGGATCTCGGAAACTACAGACCTATCAGCCTCCTATCAGTAGTTTATAAAATCTTCACTAAAGTTCTTTCACACCGCTTGAAGGTAGCACTAGACATGGCTCAACCGAGAGAACAAGCTGGATTCAGGAGTGGCTACAGCAGAATAGATCATATCCACGTGCTGAGAGAACTAATTGAAAGAGCGAGGGAATATGAACTTCCATTGTGCATGGCTTTTATCGATTATGAAAAAGCCTTTGATTCGGTGAAACCATCAGCAGTTACAATGGCTCTGAAAACCTGCGGTATTGAAGATGCATACATTAATATTATTAATAACATCTATGAAAATGCAAGTGCAAAGATTAGGCTGTTTGAAAATACAACACACGTAAAAATTGGAAAGGGAGTGAGACAAGGTGACACCATATCTCCGAAGCTCTTTAATGCCACATTGGAGGGTGTTTTTCAGTCGCTGAGCTGGGAAAACAAGGGGATAAAGATTAATGGAGATTATCTAACCCACCTTCGTTTTGCTGATGACGTAGTCATTTTTGCAACTACCCCATCAGAGCTGCAGAGTATGATCCAGGAACTTGCTGACAAGAGTAAAGAAGTGGGATTAAAAATGAACTTTCAGAAGACAAAAGTGATGTTCAATGCTTTTACAAGAAATGAAGATTTATCGATTGATGGAGAAAAGCTGGAGATAACAGACACGTACGTTTATCTTGGACAGCAGATATCAAGTGAGGGTCACATTGATGAAGAAATTAATCGGCGTACAAAACTTGCCTGGAGAGCTTTTGGAAGAAACAGCATAATTTTCAAGAGCAATATGCCATTATGTCTTAAAAGAAAAGTGTTTGATCAATGCATCCTTCCAGTGCTTACGTATGGTGCAGAGACGTGGACCTTAACTAAAAGAGACATACAAAGGCTGCAGACAACTCAAAGCAGCATGGAGAGGTGCATGCTTGGTGTAACCAGGAGAGATAAGAAGAGAAACTCGTGGATCCGAAAAATGACAAGAGTGGAAGACATCATGATCAGAGTTAAATCCCTGAAATGGCAATGGGCTGGACATACTGCCAGAAGGACAGATCATCGATGGACAGCCGAAATTTTAGATTGGATTCCAAGGGACAGGAAAAGACCCAGAAGAAGACCACATAGGAGATGGGTGGATGAAATTCGAAAGTATGCAGGGGGGACATGGAGGAGACTGGCACAAGACAGACCGTTGTGGAGGAAACTTGGGGAGACCTTCGTCCAGCAGTGGATTGATAATGGTTGACAATGATGATGATGATGATATATATATATATATTTCTCCTTCTCTCACTCTGAACTTTCAGTCCGTATTATGGTCTTTTTCTTAAGCTTAAAGCAAATACTTCTTTGAGATAATCGTTTTGTCTTTACGGTAGTGTTCATATGTTTTCCTCACGAACGATAATTTTCAGAAACGACTTTATTAAAATATAAGATTTATTTTTAGTGACCACAATGAACTTTTGCTCTGGGCACCGCAATAAAACTTCGCCCAGGGCCCCGCAAGAGCTCCATCCGGCCCTGGTTACATCAATGGCTGAAGGATTGCAAATTTTGAAGTGCGGCATTTCTGTACTTGCTGCAATTAAAACAAATTTCTTTCCTAAATAGCAGCTTTTTCAGTTGTGGCTCTGAGCCTGTGAATTACGGTACTTTACTGTATGCAATAAAAAAAATGTTTGGGGATTTTAGTAGACTGAGTTAAGTTCAGTTCCCGTGACTTTACTTTCCCCATAAGATCTTGAAATTACCACTTGGGAATGCTTTTTATAAACCAAAGCCTCGCAGTTAGAAAGAGGCTGCTGTGTGTGTGTGTGTGTGTGTGTGTGTGTGTGTGTCAAAATAAATATCTCACGGGTGTGAGACTGATCATTACACCCGTGAGATATTTACTTTGATTATCAGAAATTCCGAAAAGAAATTGCCACGAAACTTTTATCAGGCCAACACCTGGACGCGTCTGTGTTACCAGTATGCTACTGTGCGTAAGCGAGCTGTAATTGTCCACTTTTTAACCAATTGCTGTAAACACCAGGATTTGGGAGCGTGGGAAGTTTCTGCACAATTATCTCCGTTCGCAGATCCATAAGACTTTACCAAACGCAGGGAAGCGTAAGTTACCACCACCAGAATGGGAATACAGGTGAACCGCCGGAGGGGGTGGTCACGGTGCTTCTGGTGGGAGGCTCACTTGAACTTCGTGACATGACCCCCACAGAAGCCTGAAACTTACATGACGTGAATACCCATCGATGATATAGAGGGGTGAAAAGTCAAGAAGAAGAGCCGAAGTGAAAAAATAAAAAGTAAAACGAACGGAACTTTTGCTTTCGCTACGTGCGCAGGCAAATTCCAGCTGTTTGAAATGGAAGAAAACCTACACATAATTTAATTCCTTATCTGCAAAAGTAATTTAATTCCTTCTTTCAGCACTAGCGATCAAATTGTATTATGCAAGTAATATCTCGGAATGAACTCAGTAATTCAATTTCAGGTCAAATATCACAGTTTCTAGTGCTGCATGTTTTAGTGCTTTTAACGATCCCATATGTACATACACTATATTGACAAAAGTCACCGGACACCTAGAAGAGAAACACAACATAGCCTTTATTGACCTACATTAGTACGGTGTCGGTCAACTGTTGGCCTTAATGCATGCCCTGACCCTTCGAGACATGCTTTCGACAAGGTTTTGGAACTTAGCGATAGGTATGCACTTCCATTCATTACATAATGCTGCCGCTAACTGTTGCTTAGTAGTAGGCCTTAGTTACAAACTTCTTATACGGCGCTCTAATTCATCCCATAAATGCTCTATGGAATTAAAACACGCAAGATACGGAATTATCGTCAAACCACGCCGTAACAGTTTTTGCTTTATCGCTCGGTGCATCATCCTGCTGGAACCAACAAGGCTTGGTTCCATAGTATTTCCACAGAGTTGGTAGGGCATAATTGTCCAGAATATCGAGGTAGACGTGCTGGTTAACAGGTTTGTCCACGATAACCAATGGGTAGGCACCATACCACGAAAACACCCCCACACGGGTGCACTGCCAGCTCCTAATTTGACTGTAGGAACAGTACACTGTGGTAAATAGCGTTCCCCCGGCTGCCGCCATACCAAAACACGGCCATCAGATTGATGGATCGTGTATCTGGATTCATCACTCCATAGGACCCGTTTCCATTGATCTACGGACCACGATAAATGTTCTTAACACCATGCTAAACGACTAGTAGCATTCCGAGTGGAGATGAAAGGCTTATGAGCAGCCGCACGACCACGTTAAACTATGGAAACAAGTTCTCTGCGAGTGGTGCGTGTACATACTGAGGTTCGAGTATTTTTACTCACCTGTACACTGAGGTCTTGTGCAGTACTCCGTCGATTAGCTGTAACGACTCTCCTGAGGCTTCGACGTCCTCTATCACTTATTTTCTTTGGTCTCTCGGTTCATTTTGTTGCTTCAGGCACGCCATGTGTCTTCCACTTATTCAGTATATCCAAAACAGTTGACTTGTGTACGTTTAAACGACTCTCGGTTTCTCTTATGGACAACCCACTAATATAACACCCAACAATCTTTCCTTTCTCAAAGTCAGTTCTGTGACATTTTCACTCAGCCTCACCGTGCGATATGATCGCAGTCAGCTGCAGGCTTGTTTTGCAATTGTATCACGCATCTTAACAACGCAGCGGATTCGTTCATTTGCTTTTGAAGGGGTTTCCGGTGACCTTTGTCAATATAGTGTATATCTAACGCTTGGAAGTGACTGTTTCAAATTTAGGGCAGTGGTGTAGAAGAGGCTTTGCGCGGCTTAGGGAAGCTAAGGAACTTTTTCGCTAGGCTTAACGGCACTAAGGCACTTTTCCTGGTTAGTTGTGAGAAAAAGCAACGCAAAGAAGGTTTTTAGGTGATCATATAAAAGGAACATTGATTTATATGAAAGCATACTCGTACCTTAATAGAACGTTCGTATGACAAGGACGAGTCTAAACTGTCGGATCAGGAATTAAGGCTTGATCCGAGTGCTGGAAGGAAATGCAACACAGAAAAGTTAAGTATGCATGTAGACAAAATCATAAATGTCCGCTACTGTGGGTTAGGCTTCTCACCGTCCATCTAAGGGGGCTGGGTTCGAATTCCTGGCGAGGCATGGGGGATGTGTTTCTCTAACAGCACTATTTTCCCCACTTTCCTGGTGTGATGATGTAAAAATATTTAGGATAGAAAAAATGGAAGAAAATATCCGAAATGGGAGACAGAACGCTATTTTTGCCCTGTACGAAGAAAACTGACAACAGGTTGACCATATTGTGTACCAGGGTGCCACGGAGAGAAGAAGAGTGAAGGAAATTATTTCCTTGGTGACTTCTGCGTTGAGCCAGATGTTCACAAAACATGGCGATCTCCTCGTAGCGAAGACAGTTACAAGCAGCTAGAGACAGACGGAGGCGTGTAAGATGTTTACCACATGGCCCTCTTGCTCCAATGGCGTGCGCTTACGTGATTGGTTGTGCGAAGTCCGGGCTGCACAGTTTGAGCGGGGAAAAGGTGTAACGAACTTGTGCGGGACACTTCTCTCTCGGAAAAGAAATAGGAAGGTCGATCGGTAATCGTCGCTCAAGGAATGAGTGCGCTCGATATTTACACAAGCTAGTCTGCTGCGGCTGACTAGGTAGTTTTTTTGTTTTGTTTTTTATTGAAGGTTTAACGACCGCCGTGAGCAACTCAATGGGCTATAAGCAGTCGCCCGTCCCTAATTTATGGTCACTGGTTCCAGGGAAGGGAGAGAGCCAGTGCAGTAAGACAAACGCAACATCCATGCCTCACCGGGATTCGAACCCGGACCCCGTTCGGACGAATGATCAGAGGCCATCGCTTAGACCACTGCGCCACCGGGGCGTCGACTAGGTAGTTAGGAGCCTACCTGCAGGTAAATGTGTAGTAATTAAGAATCATATGGCAGACTGCGGTCTGCCAAGAAAATCGTCCACCTGAAAGATCCTGCACACTTTAAAGCAGCTAATTCCTGTGATGTTGTAATAACTTCTCAATGCCACATGTATGCACACATATAGTGCAAGACTGGACTGTGAGTGAACTATGTTCGCGCTGTGATGTGGACTTGCTGGAGATCAAGAACCGTCTATGTCAAATACATCAAGTCATCAGTCGTGTCATCGGCTGAAATCACTCTCTGCTGAAGGGATATGTACATAGAATAAAAATATGTATATTGTGTAACCAACGCTCAGCTCTGAATCTGCACAATTCAACTTATCCTTCATCATGCCTCTGAGGAGCAGCACAATAGAGTAAGTTTAACCAGGACTGACAGATAAAACCTGGTCTGGTGGCAGCAAATACCGAACCGGAGTTACTTACCCAAACTCCAATCTACTCACACAAATCTAAAGAACTAGAGTTTCAGTCCTTGCTGAAACTCTAGTTCCTGACGTATGAAATGTAGGCGTGGCCTGAAGTGTTTATTTAACTTAAAATAATAGAAAAAAGTGAAATCCTGCAAGCGCTTTGTCCCTGATCTGTAGAGACTTCTAGTATCAAAACATTAAGAAACTATTTCTATGACAAATTAGAGAAGATAGCCGAAATTTTGTTTTAAATGTATTCCCAAAACTTTGAGATTACATAGCCTATATATACTGTGGAGATGCAAGATTAGGTCTCCTTGACAAATGCCTACCCCACTTTCTCGTTGTGCATGTTGTTCCCACTGAATGGGCCTGACGACAGACGGATAGAGGTATAACTATACCACGGGGATTAGAGGAAATGCTATCGCATACTCACTAACCCACTTAGCCAGCGTCCATAAGAGAGGGTGGATGAAATTCAAAAGCATGCGGGAGTAACATGGAGGAAACTGGCGTAAGGCAGCCAGTTGTAGAAGAAACTTGGAGATACCGTCGTCCAGCAGTGAATTGATAATGGTTGACAAAGATTATGATGAATGCCACACTATGGCGTCATTAAAGTGGAGGAATTTAAAGCCTAACGCGCAGCCCCGGTAGTGCAGTGGTTTAAGCGCTGTCTTATGATCATTCGTCCGAGAAGGGTCCGGGTTCGAACCCCGGTGGGGCATGGACTTTGTGTTTTTCTTACGGCATTGGCTCTCTCCCCTCCCTGAAACAAGTGCTTCTAAATTAGGGATGGGCGACTGCTTATAACCCACGTAGTTGCTCACGGTGGTCGTTAAACCTTAAATAAAAAAAAGCATGAAGTAATGGATAACTCGCAATTCTTTAAGAAATAAGTTTTATGGAAAGCTGAATGTATGTCTGTTATGAGACCAAAAGAATTCAGAAAACTTGAGAGATTGGAAAAATTTAATTTATTCCACAAACTGCCGTGTGTCAGTAACAGAGAATCGTCTAACCTTTCCGGAGTTAATTGAATTTTATTTTTGTTTTCTTTTTCAAATTTTCATCCTTTAGATCAATAAATTCTTTCCTTTGTAGCACTGTTTTAAACTTTACTTTTTTTTTTTTGGAACGCATTCTGATAATGAAAAAAATCAATGCGTCCGTAGAATCATGTAAAAGGAGTGAATTTTGGAAAAACACAGAATGCAATTAATTACCATTTTAATTTCCTAATTCAATGGGAAGTGCTCTATCATCCGCGTTTCTAAAAGGGTAACCCATACTGAATCTTCAGTAAACTTGGCAACTTTTACGTTCTTGTCAATTAACAACACCAGACTGTTTAAACAGTTTTAGACATGGGATTTACTTCGGGTCTGAACTGGATTTCATTACTTGTCTACCAAAGATTATAAAAACCGCAATATTGTTGCAAATATCTTCCTTGTAAAGTATCCTTACTTTACATCAAACATCGCTAATTGGGAAATTGTGCAATTTTCTCCGTTATCCTACTTGCTGTTTAGCAATTGTGATCAAAAGGCACGTTTTGTTTCCTTATCATAAAAATATGTTTTAAACATACTCAAGGAACACTTATAGCGTGGTAAATCCGTTTGTTTTCGTGGTGTAATGTGCATAAAAATTCACCAAGCTTTCACACTCCACTGGGAGGTTTTTTCAAGATAATGTACACATAAACTGGAGAGACTTAGAACATGTAAGAAACAAAAATCATTTTTCAAAAAATACCGTGGGCTGACATCACTAGATATTATGTGAGTTTTTATCACGCAATTATGTGGTGTGCCGCGATGTTTTTCTATCTTTTAACAACGCATCCCAAACTATTGGTAGTTCGATGGAGACGACACTATATTGACAAAAGTCACCGGACACCTAGAAAAGAAACACAACATAGCATTTATTGGCATACGTACGGAGTCAGTCCATCTTTGGCCTTAATGCATGCACTGACCCTTCGAGACATGCTTTCGACAAGGTTTTGGAACACAGCGATAGGTATGCGCTTCCATTCGGTACATAATGCTGCCGCTACCTATTGCTTAGTAGTAGACCTTGGTTTCAAATTTCTTCCGCGGCGCTCTGATTCATCGTTTCCTTATCGTTTCCTTCCATAGGTGCCCTATGGGATTAAGATCAGGGCTCTGTGCAGGCCAGTCCATACACGATACGGAATTATCGTCAAACCACGACGTAACAGTCCTTGCTTTACGAATCGGTGCATTATCCTGTTAGTATTAACAAGGCTCGGTTCCATAGTATTGCCACAGAGTTGGCAGGGAATAATTGTCCAGAATATCGAGGTAGATGTGCTGGTCAACAGGTTTGTCCACGACAACCAATAGGCCGGAACCATACCACAAAAACACCCCCACACGGGTGCACTGCCAGCTCCTAATTTGACTGTAAGAACAGTACACTGTGGTAAATAGCGTTCCCCCGGCTGCCGCCATACCCAAACACGGCCATCAGACTGATGGATCGTGTATCTGGATTCATCAGTCCATAGGACCCGTTTCCATTGATCTACGGTCCACGATAAATCTTCTTTACATCATGCTAAACGACGAGTAGCATTCCGAGTGGAGATGAAAGGCTTATGAACAGCCACGCGACCACGGTAACCGATGAAATGAAGTTCTCTGCGAGTGGTACGTGTACATACCGAGGTTCCAGCATTTTTGCTCACCTGTACACTGAGGTCTTGTGCACTACTCCGTCGATTAACTGTAACGACTCTCCTGAAGCTTCGACGTCCTCTATCACTGATTTTCTTTGGTTTGCCAGTACGTTTCGCTGCTTCAGGCACGCCATGTGTCTTTCACTTATTCAGCACATCCAAAACATTTGACTTGGGTATGTTTAAACGCCTCTCGGTTCTCTTAGGGACAAACCACTAATATAACACCCAGCAATCTTTCTCTTCGCAAAGTCAGTTCTCTCCCGCAGCGACATTTTCACTCACCTCACAGTGCGATATGATCGCGGTCAGCTGCAGGCTTCTTTTTAAATCGTTTGCAGCTGTACTGCGCATCTTAACAAAGCAGCGGTTCCGTTCATTTGCTTTTGAAGGGGTGTCCGATTACTTATGTCAATATAGTGTATATACGTATATATTATGCACTCAATAGACGAAAGATGAGAGAAACCTACCTGATATCATGTTGGGCCTTCTCTAGCGCAAGCATCAGCCTGTATACGACGAGGCATCGATTCCACCAAAAGACAGAGGGTATCGGGAGGTAATGCCAGCTATGCCTGTTGCAGCATTGTCCACAACTCCGCCCGAAATGCGGTCTAGGATAAAAGAGCCTGATGCTTAGCTTCACGACATTCCAGAGCTTCCACAAGGTTTAAATCCGGGGACTTTGTGGGCCACTAGAATGGTTCCAAACTTAGATGAGTCTTCCTCAAGCCATGCCTGGGCGGTTGCGCTCCCGTGAGGTGGCTCATTATCCTTCTGAAACAGACCATCGGCGGCAGGATGCCCGAAGTCCATGAAAGCGTGTAGGTGATCAGCAACCACATGCTGATAGTATGCAGCAACGGTTAACGACCTCTCCAGACACACAAAGCTAATGTGTCCCATGAGAAGGCTCCCCCAAACCATCACAGATCCATCACCGCATTGAACACAGCCGATCTGGCACAACGGGGCCATGGCCTCATGCTGTTGACGTCACATCTGCACCCTCCTGTTAGCTCGGCATAGCTGAAAACGGGATTCCGCTGACCACTGGACGCGGCGCCACTTTGCAGACGTCCAGTTTTGATGTTTTCAGCACCAGGAGAGGCCTAATGTCCGATTACGAGCAATCAACAGTGGCACATGGGTTGGTCGTCGGCTCCCTTAGACCATCGTATGCATTCGTGCGCCGTATCGTTATCTTGCTGGCGTTGCTTGGGTTTCCAACATTTAACCTGGATGTGATTTGCGCCCCTGTTGCCAAGCGGTTGGTCTGTACCAGCCTGTATAGTCAACGTCGGCCCCAGTCATTTGTGGCGTCTGATTGGCCACCGCTCACTCTCTGGGCGCTGGTCCGTCCGCCTACTTCTTGACACGGTTGCTCTCAGGAACTCTATGGTTCTTACCACTTGTTATATGGAAATATTTAAACTTTAATTAAACTGTAGCCTTTGTTATTTTGTGTGCGAACGACAGTTAAAGAAATTCACTGTCAGTTCAAAGGAGATTCATTTCGAGAAAAGTCTTCTTTCACGGACCAGGACCTCCCACGAACAAAAGGACATCCGCTTTTCCCCCGTCGTTGGACACCATTCTCCATCAGAGAGCCAGAGGCAATGGGAGTAAGCAATTAACGGTCAACTTTTTACAGTGCCGAAGGTTCAATGGAAGCAAGGGAAGCATTACCTCCCTTTGGTTCATGCCCTTTCTTTCGCGTGAATAAAAAATATGTAGCATTAACGTAAAATAAAAATATCACACCAACATAACGCAGCGGGCATTTTTTTTCCAGTATCTTTTATTTTTAAGAAAGCAAATTCATATTTGCATACGTAAACAAGAACAAAAGTCTGGTAAGTAAACCGCTCGTTGGAAGCAACGCAGATAATGCATCCCACCCGCAGAGTGGCCAGATACATCCAGTAATGGGTTGCTAGGCATAGAGCGTGGGGAAGCATTCTCTCAAACGCTTCCACGGCGCCGAAGGCAGTACCACACAAGAGAGTTTCAAGGATAAAGCCACTAACTGAGCATGCGCTCTTTCTAAACGTTCAGTCTGACTCAGCACCGCGTAGCCTCACTTCCCTAATCCATTTCCCCTAATTCCCGTTTGCCCTAATCACGTTTACCCCAATGGCGTTTCCCCGAAATCGCTTTTACCCGAATTCCCATTTCCCCTAATTTCGTTTGCCCTAATCTCGTTTCCCCTAAACCTCGTTTCCCCTAATTCCCGTTTGCCCTAAACACGTTTACCCCAATGGCGTTTCCCCGAAATCGCTTTTACCCAAATTCTCATTTCCCCTAATTTCGTTTCCCCTAATCTCGGTTTCCCTAAATCTCATTTCCCCTAATTCACGTTTACCCTAAACACGTTTACCCCAATGGCGTTTCCCCGAAATCGCTTTTACCCGAATTCCCATTTCCCCTAATTTCGTTTCCCTAATCTCGTTTCCCCTAAATCTCATTTCCCCTAATTCACGTTTGCCCTAAACACGTTTATCCCAATGGCGTTTCCCCGAAATCGCTTTTACCCGAATTCCCATTTCCCCTAATTTCGTTTGCTCTAATCTCGTTTCCCCTATTTCAAGTTTGCCTGTATCAAGTTTTTCCTAATTCGCGTTTTCCTTATTTCGCGTTTGCCCTAATTCATGTTTGGTTTTTATTAACCGAAATAAAACGGTGGGTCTTGATATCACAAGAGAATTATTCTTTCCTTTCTTGTTAATGATGTCGATAATCATGCCAACAAAAGTGTAAAGAAGTGCACATGGTGAGGACCATTATACGGTTAGTCCTTAACGCAGCCATCGTATCTGTCACGACCCCCTCCCCTCCACTACCCTTCCTCACAGATAAAGTACTACATCGCATTAAACTTTTATTAAAGCAAGAGATACTATTGAAAAGCATTCGCTAGAATTGTGAACGCAGAAGGCCCACTTTTTAAGAGTTCTTAACGTACTAGACCCTTTCCTTCTCCCCACCGTACGAGACTCTAAGCATGAGCCGTGGAAATGCCTTTTGCTAATTGAGTTCCCCCTTAACAGCAGACGTCAGTTTGTCCTGTTTGAATGTTTTCTCAGTTAGCACCATCACTGATTGGGTGTAGGAGAACTGGCCATAGGTAAATTGGCCACAAAAATTTTAACAGGCCGTAAAAAAATTGCGTTTTCGACCGCTTCGTGGCCACGTTCTTGGAAGTTGGTTATCTGAATCACATAAAGTTTCCGTAACTTCGACTTTTCTTAATTGCGATCATTAATGTAATTCTTAAAAAAATGTTTATGATCTACAACTGAACAAAAGATTTCAGGATTTACAAACTGCAAGTATGCAATTAATTATCTGAGGGCATGTGCTGCCTCACGAAACCTTTCGGGGGGAGGGGGGTTAACACCAAAAGTATAAATTATAAAGAATTTCTGGTCTGATCGGGAGATTTTCAGCATTTACAACCTACAAGTCAACAAATTATCTAAGGGCATGTGCTGCTTCAAGAAAACTGTCATGGGGGGGGGGGGGGGGCACACGTGTACAATGTTAAGTTAAACGAAATTTGTTTTGGATTTTATGGATTTTTACACTGCCTGAAAATAAACATCTTTCCTTTTCTTTCTGTTGAACTTGAAATCCAAAAAGGATAAAGAAAAATTTTTGTAATTTAAAAAAAATTACAATGCCCCCCTTTTTCGTTCCTGAGAATTGATAGCGGCAATAAGGTGCACAAAATCCTCTTTTCAAATTTTTACTGTCTGTAGCAGTGGCTTACGCCGATAGATCGTTTTCCGAACTTAGAAATATGAAAAGTTACTTCTGATTAAATGTGAAACAGCAACGACTTTTTTTTTTCGTTAGTAATTAAAACAAAATTGCTACAGACTTAGACAATTTGGACATCGTTATAAAGTTTGTAACAAAAAGAAAAACAAAAGCTACAAAAGGTAATTTTACTTGAAACTAAGTGATGTACAATGCTTTTACTAAAAATGAAAATTTATCGATTGATGGGGAAAAGCTGGAGATAACCAATACCTAAATTTATCTTGGACAGCAGATATCAAGTGAGGGTCACATTGATGAAGAAATTAATCGGCGTACAAAACTTGCCTGGAGATCTTTTGGAAGAAGTAGTATAATTTTCAAGAGCAATATGCCATTATGTCTTAAAACAAAAGTGTTTGATCAATGCATCCTTCCAGTGCTTACGTATGGTGCAGAGACGTGAACCTTATCTAAAAGAGATATACAAAGGCTGCAGACAACTCAAAGATGCATGCAGAGGTGCATGCTTGGTGTAACCAGGAGAAATAAAAAGAGGAACTCGTGGATCCGAAAAATGACAAGAGTGGAAGACATCATGATCCGAGTAAAATCCCTGAAATGGCAATGGGCTGGACATACTGCCAGGAGGACAGACCCTCGATGGACAGCCGAAATTTTAGATTGGACTCCAAGGAACAGGAAAAGACCCAGAAAAAGACCACATTGGAGATGAGTGGATGAAATTCGAAAGCATGCGGGAGTGAGATGGGTGGATGAAATTCGAAAGCATGCGGGAGTGAGATGGTGGAGACTGGGGCAAAACAGACCGTAGTGGAAAAAACTTGGTGAGATCTTTATTCATCCAGCAGTAGATTAAAAATGGTTGATGATGATGATTAAATATACATATATTTTCCTGAATTTGACGATAAAAAATTACATACAACGATTTTTTTCCTGAATTTCACGATAAATCCGATTTTTTTCCCTGAATTTTGGCGATAAAAGAAACGTTTTATTTCACTCAACGAAAATCAGGACAAACATGAATTGGGGAAAACGCGAATCAAGGCAAAGGAGAATTAGAACAAACTTGATACAGTAAACATTTTTAGGGGAAACTTTGATACGGACAAACGAGTTTAGGGCAAACGTGAATTAGGGGAAATGAGATTTAGGGGAAACGAGATTAGGGGAAACGAAATTAGGGGAAATGGGAATTCGGGTAAAAGCGATTTCGGGGAAACGCCATTGGGGTAAACGTGTTTAGGGCAAATGCGAATTAGTTGAAACGAGATTTAGGGGAACCGAGATTAGGGGAAACGAAATTAGGGGAAATGGGAATTCGGGTAAAAGCGATTTCGAGGAAACGCCATTGGGGGAAACGAGATTTAGGGGAAACGGGAATTAGGGGAAACGGGTGCACCCTCAGCACTCAGAGAGGACTCCCATAACAATAGTTTGAAGTTGAAATTTGTCAAAAGTTTTCTGTATTAGTGTAATTAGTTGATTCAGTTCCATTATTGGTTTATGGTTTGAACTTTCAGTAGTTTTACGTCGCTAATAATGTCAATATAGTGTATATCTCGTCTTGTTCTTACCACATTCACACGTCTCTTACGTACTGACCTCAGGAATGTTGCCAAACCTCAATCATATTAGAGAGAAGATATCACGTTAAGTTTGGAAAGTGCAAAAGAGAACAAACTCAAATTTACCTAGGAAAAGGAACTAAAACTGAAAGTTAAAAAAGAATATACATCACACGTCTACCAGCCTCTGTTCCTGAGCAAGTGGAAATCATACGAGACAAAGTAAAATTATTTTATAAACCTCTCTCTCTCTCTCTCTCTCTCTCTCTCTCTGTATTTATCTATCTATCGATCTATTGATTGCCCAGACATGCCTTTGAGGCCCTTGGTAATAGTGGGCTGTAAGACTATATAGGCCCTATAGATCACGGACGTCCAACACATCGATTGCGATCTACTTGTCGATCGCCGAATCATTTTTGATCGAATCGCTAACGTTTTGTGGAAAAAATATAAAAAAATTCAGTGAGTTTGCAAAAATGGAAGATGTTATTCAATTTGTCATTTACCCATTCAAGGAGGACACTGACCCACTACCAATCGCAAGTAAATTTGCAGAGCTGTTTCAACTGGACAAAATTTCAATGGAAAATGAAATAATAACACTGCAGTGTGACATATTTCTGAAAGCCAGATCTTCAGAAGATAATTTCTGGAATTTTGTTTCCTAAGAAAATGTGAGAAAATGTAGCGAACATTTACATTCCTGCTTCGGGTCAACATATTTATGCGAATCAGCATTTTCTTACTTACAACAAACAAAAAAATAAACATCGCTCAAATCTGACGGATCAGCACACAAAAGATTGCTTGAGATTGGCGTTGTCAGATAATACTCCAGATTCTTTAGCCTTGGCGGAAGAAATGAAGGCGCCAACTTCCCATTAATTTTTTATTCACCATAAAAAATAAACATTTGTTCATAACATTTAAAATTTTACTAAGGCTTATGTATAAATATCGAATAAAAATCATGCAATAATTAAATTGCTTTATTTATCTTAAATACATACATAAAATCGATAGGTTCTACTTACAGGGCAATAACGATATAGGTATAGCGAGAAGCGACAAATTTTGGAGGAAGAAGTTTGAAATTGTGAAGTACAGTAGATCACTTGGAGTCGAGGGGAAAAAGTAGATTTTAGTCCCAATCAAGTTGACCACCCCTGCTATAGATCCCTCCCCCTTAATCCACGCCTGGTCGGCAGCTGAAACATGAAATTTCCTTTTTCGAAAGTTTGCAGTGCCCTTGAGACTGCTATGAGAGGGATCTATAGCAGGGGCGATGAAATTTCACCCTGCAGTCTCAAGGGCACTGCAAATTGCAGTAGAACACTTCGCAACAACATATACAATTGAAAGTTCATTCAGTACCCTTGTAACGTACCAGGAGATGTAACGTACCTGCCAGAAGGACGCACACGACATAAAGGCAGATAGGAATCAGAATAAAACGTCCGCGTAGCTCAATTGGTAGAGCACCTTATTCCGGAATGAGGGGACCCGGGTTCGAATCCTGGCGCGGATAAAAATGACGGAGAAATTCACTTCGTTATACCCTGTATAGGGCGAAGTTTTGAATGAGCTCTACCATGCCTAAGAAGAGACTAGACGGTCTCTACGTATTATGAGTGCAGATCGAAACTGGATGTTACGAAATGTAGAATTTTTAAAAAAAGATTGTCGACCGATTTGGGCAAAGCTTTTTTTTTATTTTCTTTCAACCAGGAGTTACATAATCATCAACCATTTAATAATACAAATTTGGAAGATGTGAATCCCTTATTGGTGTAAATATGAACTGAATGGTAAGTCAGATAATATCCGAAAACTTCAAAATTTTGTCGTCCTGGAGCGGATATCAAATCCGCGTCTCCCGTATCGCGCCCGAGTACGCTACAGTATGCTACGGCCAAGTTTTCGATTAATTTTAATATAACCTTCACAGGATTCGCTAGTCGAAGCAACCGGCATTCATACACTGAAGAGCAATTGAATTAGAGATACCTGTCTAGTAACGTGTAGCACCACCTTTATTCCTGATTACGGAGGCGATTCGTCTCGGCATGGACTCAACAAGATACCGGAAGCGTTGGGAAGCCAAACGGATCTACGACCCCTGAACAAGCTCACACAGTTCACGAAGATTTGATGAGGGGGGGGGTCAGAGCCTAGAACATCTCTCTCGATGGCATCCCAGATGTGCTCAATGGGATTGAGGTCAGGGGACCTAGCTGGCCAAGGAAGCGAGGTCACGTCGGTGGAGTGTTCATCCAACCATTCGGATACAACTCGGGAGCGATGGCACGGTGCATCATTGTCTTGTTGCAGGATGAGGTCCCCAGTGGGATGTTGAAGACTCACAAACGGGAGCAAATGGTCGTCCAGGATATCCCGGTAACGTTGACCTGTGAGGGACGATGTCACGCGTACCAAGGGTCCCATTTCAGTCCACGTAAACAGTCCCCAAAACGATAATGCCACACCCACCAGCTTGAAGAGTAACCTGCTGGCAAGAAGGATCCATCGCTTCATGTGGTTTGCGTCGTACTCGTATCCTGTCATCCGCATGTACCGACGTGAATCTCGACTCCTCAGTCCAGGCAACATTTTTCCACATGTCTAAGGTCCAGTGGCGATGTTCCCACGCCCATGCTAATCTTTGCACCCTGTGATGTGCGCTCAGCAGCGGTACCCTCGTGGGACGATGGCTTTTGTACCCCATAGCGAGGAGATGGTTCTGGATGCTGTGGCTGCTTACACGTTTTTGTGCACCAGCGTTAAATTGCCGAGTGATTTCTTGTACTGTGGCCCGTCTATCCGCTATTACAATGCGAGCTAGCCGACGATGACCCCGCTCATCCACACGCTGTTGTCCACGGCAGTTGGCCCTTGCAGAGATGGTTTTACCGGATTCGATGTACTCACGGTGCACCCGTGACACAGTGGCTCGCGAAAATCCCAGTGCCTGCACGACTTCCGAGATGGAGTGACCCATTCGTCGGGACCCGACAATTTGCCCACGGTCAAATGCGCTTAGATCCTTCGTCTTGCCCATGCTGCGTCCGACTCTTACTGATTACCGTCGCATCACTCCTTATATTGTCAGATAACTGCATACGTCATGTCGTTTCCGTTTACAGGACCGCCCACAGCGCCACATTTGCATAACGCCAGCTGTCTCTAATTCAATTGCTCTTCAGTGTACATATAGCGGGAGGGTTATAATGCATTCCCGTGATTACCCGGAGGCGCAGAATATCATTAAATGAAGAAATCCTGTGAAGATTACATTCAAATTAATCGGAAACTTGAAACTTGATCGTTCTGGGCTGTGTAGTGGTTAGCATACATGGGCGCTATCCGGGAGACGCGGATTCGATTCCCACTCCCGGACGACGAAATTTTCAAGTTTCCGGATATTATCTGACTTACGTATCAGGTCATATTTACACCGATAAACAGATTCACGTCTTCCAAATTTGTATTGTATTAAGGGTAAGCAAACATTTCCGCCGTTTTGAGGAGAAAGGAGACAGGAACAATCAGGAAACCAGTACACATTTATTCAACGAAATATTGGTCTTAGCATCAATGACCTTTTGGCATTTTTCAGACAACAAATGAATGCCCCTGTGATAGAAGGACTCGGGTTTTGACCTGAAGAACGCATTGACGAAATTTTCCATCTCTGGAACTGTTGTGAACTGCTGTTGGGCTAGGGAATGTTGCATAGTGTGAAACAGATGAAAGTCTGAGGGTTCAATGTCCGGGGAGTAAGCCGGGTTCGGAAAAACCTGCCAGTGTAACTGTTCAAGGGTCGATTTCGCGGTGGCACCGACTTGTGGTCTGGCATTATCGTGTAACAGATGACTGGGCGGCGTCTTTTACCTATAAATGGGCATTTTTGCTCGATTGCGGCGTTCAGGTTCATCAACTGATCGCTATATCGTTGTGCAGTGGTTGTTTCGCGCGGTTTCAACAGCTCGAAGTACAGCACTCCATGCATATCCCACAACACATACAACAGCCCCTTTTTCCCCGTGGATATCCTGTTTTGTATTGGATGTTGATGGTTGGCCTAGGTCAACCCAAGATCGCTTGTGTACGTAGTTGTCGCAGTAGACCCATTTTTCATTCCCCGGTGACAACTTTCCACAAGACATTCTTCTCTTGAGCAACGAAATGAAGATGTGCAATCTTTGACCAATATTACGCTCCGTAAAAGTATGCGTAACCATTTTACCAATCTTCCGGATCTTCTGTAGACGCTGTACCACCCTTGATTGAGCTGCTTTGAAACGTTTCCCCAGTTGCGTGGTCGATTGTGTGGCATCCTCTTGCACCAGCGATTCCAGCTCCTCGTCTGCGAGTTCCTGTGATCTACCTGCACGTGGCTTGTCTTCCAAGCTTAGATCACCTGTCTTAAACCGGACAAACCATTCTCAACACGTCCGCTCACCCCTAACTGTTTCTCCATACGCCTGACATATTGAACCGTATGCTTCACTCGCACTTTTCCCTAAATTAAACATAAATAACAAACAGTGCCGCAAATGAACTTTATCGACCACCATGCTTGGCTTCATGTACTAACTGACAGCGCGGACCGCCGGCCGGTTAGACCCCTACATCGCCCCCTATCAGGGGCGGCGGAAACTTTTGCATACCCGTAATACAATGGTGTAATCCCGTATTCCAATCACTGATATTTCATTCATTCATAAACCATTTAATTATCTTAAGAGTTCCTCTTTGCTAGTTAATTTATTTATTTTTTTTGATTGGAGGTTTAACAACCACCGTGCGCAACTCAATGAGCTATAAGCAGTCGCCCGTCCCTAATTTAGGGTCACTGGTTCCAGGGAAGGGAGAGAGCCAGTGCCGTAAGACAAACACAACACCCATGCCTGACCGGGATTCGAACCCAGACCCCTTACGGACGAATGATCAGAGGCCAGCGCCTTAGACCACTGCGCCACCGGTGCGGCTAGTTAAATATGCTTCACAGCATTTGTTCAATTAATTTTACTTAAATTTTCACTAAGTACTCTATAGCATTATTTTCTCTTAAGAAATAAATATATTTATTTTTACTCAGTGGGACTGAACTGAAACTATTTCTGTCATTTACCTTGAAGAGCTTAGAGGAGTCTAGTGTTACTGGGAATTTTATTTGGCCCCCCTGAAAAAATTCTGTTGGGGCCCATGATGATAATGTCCGCACGTCGGATAAGATACCCTTGATCAGCATGTTTTGACGGAAATAGATCCCAGTGATTTCGCTTCATAATATTGATAGGCTTGGTGTAGCGTACGCAGTGAGGGTCACGACAGGTGACCTGATCTCCGTCATGCGTGAGACCTTGTGACGGTAACGTTTTGATCAGAGCGGACAAGAGACCTGCGTTATCTAGCGCAGAAATGTATCCAGTATCGTGGTGACCGATAAGTTCCCTTTGTTTAGGATTTTGCTTCTTGCTTGAGCGGCATTCTGCTGACAAGGAGGGAGTGGTTGTCGCGCTGTCACAATGATAGCAGCAAGCCTGTATGGGAATGTAGTCCTTTGCTGGAACTGAAAAAAAAAAAAAAAAAAAGAGAGAGAAGGCGAAAGAGATAAAAACAAAAAATGCGAAAAGCCGACGAGTCGTAAAGAAGAACGAGACTATCACAGAGTTTAGCCAAGGGCAAGGTTTTAATTAGATGTCGGTAAACAGCTGTGGATCAGATGACCACAACAGAATTTGTCCTCGATGGCGGTGCTTTTGTTGTTCACGTGCCTCTTTGAAGTCGACTCGAATTCACCAAATTCTTTTCGATTTTCATATTTCATTTATTTACTGTACACTCGTTTCGAAAATCAATTAATGAAATTAAGCATTTCTCAAAAAAATTTCGATAAATATGCACAGGGATTTATATACACAACACTTAACACTCCTCCAATACAGCACTAAATTCCTTCAATAAATTTCATCGATAAAAAGTTTCATCTCTCCTCCATTTGGAGGCAACCCACGGGGGACTTTGGGGCTTAAGCGCAGTTCCCCAAAGTCTGGATCTTTTTGCTGTCCCTTGGAATACAGTCTAAAACTTCGGTTGTTCATTCTTACATATATACAGTCAACTCCGCTTATAGTGAACCTCTGCGGACTCGCATATTTCGTTCACTATGTCCGAGGTTCACTAAAACCGAAGTGTCTTCCCTTAACTGAATTGAGTGAACTCCGCTTATAGAGAACCTCTGCGGACTCGCATATTTCGTTCACTATGTCCGAAGTTCACTAAAACCGAAGTGTCTTCCCTTAACCTGAATTGAGTGAACTCCGCTTACAGTGAACCTCTGCGGAATCGCATATTTCGTTCACTATGTCCGAGGTTCACTAAAACCGAAGTGTATTCCCTTAACCTGAATTGAGTGAACTCCGCTTACAGTGAACCTCTGCGGAATCGCATATTTCGTTCACTATGTCCGAGGTTCACTAAAACCGAAGTGTATTCCCTTAACCTGAATTGAGTGAACTCCGCTTATAGAGAACCTCTGCGGACTCGCATATTTCGTTCACTATGTCCGAGGTTCACTAAAACCGAAGTGTCTTCCCTTAACAGAATTGAGTGAACTCCGCTTATAGAGAACCTCTGTGGACTCGCATATTTCGTTCACTATGTCCGAGGTTCACTAAAACCGAAGTGTATTCCCTTAACCTGAATTGAGTGAATTCCGCTTATAGAGAACCTCTGCGGACTCGCATATTTCGTTCACTATGTCCGAAGTTCACTAAAACCGAAGTGTCTTCCCTTAACCTGAATTGAGTGAACTCCGCTTACAGTGAACCTCTGCGGAATCGCATATTTCGTTCACTATGTCCGAGGTTCACTAAAACCGAAGTGTATTCCCTTAACCTGAATTGAGTGAACTCCGCTTATAGAGAACCTCTGCGGACTCGTATATTTCGTTCACTATGTCCGAAGTTCACTAAAACCGAAGTGTCTTCCTTGGTGAGCAAGAAAATGAAATATGTACATATGTATCTATAAAATATTTTTATGTGCGTAGCGTATATTCATTAAATTAAGTAAACAAAATTCATTTTACATTACATTAACTAACAAGAAAATAGTCTATTCTGTGCCGCTGCTTGCTGCAAACAGTTTTAATAAATATTTTCTCTATGTCCTTTTCTAGAGTCTGTGCTTTTGCTACACTCGATTCGACATTTTCCATACATTCCAGGAACTTCAGCACAGTCCTGAAACCCTCCAACATGTCTTTCACTGTTGAGAATTCTCTTCATTATCGTCCTCGTCATCTTCAGCCTCGTTTTCTTCTGTGCTGGAACCGTCTTTCACAGCCTCGACAATAGATTCTTCCGACGGGATTTCATTCGTTATAACTTCACAGTCAGCGTCGATAAAATCGTCAGCTTCAGTGGAATTCGCACTGACATGCTGAATCAGGTCCTTGAGAGACACATCATCCTCTTTCAATGCCACACGTCCAGTAGCCAAACCATACTTCCGGGAACAGTTCCGTATGGTGACAGTTAACACAGTCCTCCATGCTTTGTTTCTAAAATGTACAGCATTCAGAACATTTATTGATATGTTCTGCTTTGATATCAAGGCTTCGATTAAATGAAGCGTTACTTCCCTTCTGTAATAGGTTTTAAAGCTGCGAATCGCACCTTGATCCATGGGTTGGAGGACTGACATGGTCTTGGAACAGCAGCTTGATGTTGCTGAGGTTTTTAACCCTACCTTTGTCCTTCAATGCACTTAAGGAGTAGTAGGCCTACAATATTGTTCTCAACACATTCTTTCAACTTTTTACTAGAAGGTTTGTTTTGAAATGAGTTACAATTTAATGTTACAAGTTCATTCTTTTCTTTGAAGTTTTATTTTTTTAGGTTGACTATAGCCGAAGTTGAAGGTTCACTATAAACAAAAAATTTAAAGTACATTTCGCATGTTGCGGGTCAGTACCAATGATTTAGGTTCACTATAACATAGTTAACTATATCCAGAGTTGACTGTATATACACTGAGTGGCCACTTTATTATGACCACCCCCTTTGTACTTTGTTGGGCCACATTTTGCCTTTAATACTACGTCAATTCTTCGTGGCATGGACTCCACGAGATGTTGATAGGTGGTTTGTGGAATCTGAGACCATGCTTGATGAATAGCACTTTCCAGGAGTGTGAGATTGCAGGGTTGTGGATCCAGCTGTCTGATGTCTCGTTCAACTTCATCCTACAAATTCTCAATGGGGTTGAGGTCTGGAGATTGTGGGGGTCACCTAAGCAAAGTAAACTCACCGGCATGTTCCTGAAACCAATCCTGTACAATACGAGCACTATGGCAGGACGCATTATCTTGTTGAAAGTAGCCATCGCCATTGGGATAAACCATCCACATGACAGGATGCACTTGGTCCGCAACGATGTTTAGATATGATCTGCCAGTCAGACTTTGATCAACACGAATTAAAGGGCCCAAAGCATGCCAGGAAAACATTCCCCAAACCATAACGTTGCCTCCACCAGCTTGAAGGGTTGTAGCAATGCATTTGGGGTCCATGCTTTCTTGCTGTTTCCGCCAACTCACTCGGCCATTGGCATGGTGCAACTGAAAACGTGATTCATCGGACCACATAATTTGTTTCCAATTATCGACTGTCCAATCCTTGTGCTCCTGTGCGAACTGGAGACGTTTTCTCTTGTTAACTGCAGACAGCAAAGGTGTTCGAACAGGCCTTCGGCTGCCATATCCCATCCGATGCAGTGTACGGCCAACAGTGCGTGCAGAGATCATTTGAGGGGGTCCTTGATTAAGATGGTCTGTAATTTACTGCACTGTTGCCCTTCTGTTATCTGTTACCAGTGCGGACAATCTTCGTTCCGCCCGAGCAGTCACTAGTCGATGACGACCACACGTTGCACGTAGAGACCCAGTTTTTTGGCTGACAGTCCAGTCTTTAAACACTTTAACAACAGCTGCTCTGGAACATTTCACAAATGCGGTGGTTTCGGTGATATACTCGCTCCATGGCTGCGAGCTCCTATAATCATCCCATGTTGAAAGTCCGTCAAATCGCATTTTTTACCCATCTCGTCACCCAAAAATCACCTCTACTACTGTCGTAAGCACTAAGCTTTCCCTTTTTATACTAGCCTCGCCTTCTGGCTGAAACAGCGTGCAGCCATAGCTCATTTGCTTAAAACTGTCAGGTGGTCATAATAAAGTGGCCACTCAGTGTATATATATATATACACACACACACACACACCTCAACATATGAAGGTCTCACCAAGTTTCTTACAGTACGGTATATTTTGAGCCTGTCACCTCCGTGTTACACCATAATGCTTCCGAATTTCATCCATTCATCTCCCGTGTGGTCTTCTTCTGGATCTTTTTCTGTCCCTTAGAAACCAGTCTAAAATTTCAGTTGCCCATCGGTGGTCCATTCTTCTGGCAACATGTCTAGCCCATTGCCATTTCAGGGATTTTACTCTGATCATGTTGCAGGTCTACACATGTATGCCTTCCACTCTTGTCATTTTTCTGGTCCACGAATTCCATTCCTTATCTTTCAGAGTTACACCAAGCTTGCATCTGTCCATGCTACTTTCAGTTGTCTGCAGTCTTTGTATATCTTTTTTAAGTTAAGGTCCATGCCTCTGCTCCCTACATAAGAACTGGAAGTATTCATTGATTAAACACTTTTCTTTTAAGACATAATGGTATATTGCTCGTGAAAATTGTAATGTTTGTTCCAAAAGTTCTCCAACCAAATTTTATATGTCAATTAATTTCTTCAGCAATGTGACCCTCGCTTCATATCTGGTTCGCAAGATAAATGTAGGTATCGGTTACCTCCAGCTTTTTCGAATCAATCGGTAAATCTTCATTTCTTGTACAAGCAATGTACAACATTTTTTTTTTCTGAGATTTCATTTTTAATCCCACTTCTTTATTATTGTCAGCAAGTTCCTGGATCATACTCTGCAGCACTGAAAAGGAACTTGCAAAAATGCATCAGGTAAACAAAGGTGAGTTAAATAATCGTCATTAATCTTTAGTATACACTATACTGACAAAAGTCAAATGACACTTAGAAGAGAAACACAACATGGCATTTATTGGCATATATTAATATGGTGTCGGTCCACCTTTGGACTTAATGCATGCACTGACCCTTCGAGACATGCTTTCGACAAGGTTTTGGAACACAGCGATAGGTATGCGTTTTCATTTAGTACATAATGGAGCTGCTACTTGTTGCTTAGTAATAGGCCTTGGTTCCAAGCTTCTTATGCGGCGCTCTAATTCATCCCATAGGTGCTCTATGGGATTAAGATCAGGGCTCTGTGCTGGCTAGTCCACACACGATACGGAATTATCGTCAATCCACGACGTAACAGTCCTTGATTTACGAATCGGTGCATTATCCTGATGGTACCAACAAGGCTCGGTTCCATAGTATTGACACAGAGTTGGCAAGGAATAATTGTCCAAAATATCGAGATATGCGTGCTGATTAACAGGTTTGTTCACGATAACCAATGGGCCGGGACCATACCATGATAACCACCCCCAGACGAGAACACTGCCAACTCCAAACTTGACCGTAGGAACAGAACACTGTGGTAAATAGCGTTCCTCCGGCTGTCGCCATACCAACACACGGCCATCAGACTGATGGATCGTATATCTGGATTTATCAGTCCATATGACCCGTTTCCGTTGATCTACGGTCCACGATAATTGTTCTTTACACCATGCTGAACGACGAGTAGTATTCCGAGTGGAGATGAAAGGCTTATGAGCAGCCGCACGACCACGGTAACCCATGCAATGAAGTTCTCTGCGAATGATACGTGTACATACAGAGGTTCCAGCATTTTTACTCACCTGCACACTGAGGTATTGTGCAGTACTCCGTCGCTTAGCTGTAACGACTCTCCTGAATCTTCGATGTCCCCCATGACTGATTTTCTTTGGTCTGCCGGTACGTTTTGCTGCTTCGGTCACGCCATGTGTCTTCCACTTATTCAGTACGTCCAAAACAGTTGACTTGGGTATGTTTAAACGCCTCTCTGTTCCTCTTAAGGAAAACCCCCTAATATAACACCCAGCAATCTTTCCTTTCTCAAAGTCAGTTCTCTCCCGCCGCGACATTTTCACTCAACCTCACAGTGCGATATGATCACGGTCAGCTGCAGGCTTGTTTATATACCGTTTGCAGCTGTACTGCGCATCTTAACAAGGCAGCGGATCCGTTCATTTGCTTTTATGGGGTGTTCCGCGACTTTTTTCAGTATAGTGTATATATATATATATATATATAATACGGTATCCATGAAAATTCATGCGATGAAAATTAGTAATTAAAACTGAAGGTTATCAAATGGATGTACAAAGCATAAAACGATTCTCAACTGAGTTGTAATCTCAAAGGAAGTATCAATCAATCTGGTGGAAGTGGCTTTTTAAAATGCAGTGAATAGCAGATATAACGATGCCCACTGGTAATACCCCCTAAGCCAGGAGTCGGCAGCCTTTTGGCACATGGGGGCCGCATTTGACTTTTAAGTTATAGTAAGGGGCCGCAAGTGCAACCGTCCTCGGTAGCAGAAAATATCTACCACGTGCCAACAACCAGCTGGAATTTTACCCAATGTGAACGAAGGTGACATCTCTTACATCATAGCTTGCCCCCTTTCCCGCAGTCAGATATCCAATTGCCCTGCGCTCCCACGCACCATTAATGTTTGTACACTGCAGGTGTTTGCTGTTAATTCACGGATTATCACATGATAAGGGTTGAAAGGTGAAAAAATCTGAAGTCGAGTGGATTCCACTTCCAATTTTTAGCTGTTTTTATTGCATAGATAGGTAATTTTAAAATAAAAAATAGGGTGATTGGTAAGGCGTCCACTGACCGCATAGAAAGACAGGGGAGGCCACATGCGGTCTGCGATCCGCGGGTTGCCGACCCCTGCCCTAAGCCTCAGAACATAAAACCTCAAAATAAAACACAAACTTTGTACTTAAAACATTTCCTCAAAAGGATTCACCCAAGATTTCCAAGCTGTATACAAACTCATACCTCCAACGAATGGCAATAACAAATGCATAACTTGTGTCGAAAATAGCCCGGAAACAAACCAGCATGAAGTCAAGACTCGAAAGGAAACAGCCATCAACATGAGGAACTAGAACAGGGGTCCGCAACTCGGCACTTAAGAAGGGCCAAAAAAATCTTAAAATACACATTCTTTACATTTAGAAGATCCATGAATGGCAGCAATGGAAACTGTGGCTTGCACTGCAGCCCCGGACGACATAGGTAAAATTTGCGGAAATGTATGCACAATATTTAATATAGATCTTAATTATACATAATTACTATTATCCGCTTCGAATTTAAATACACTGACGGAAAAAAATCCCAACACCACGAAAAAATAGTTGTAGAGGAATGAAATGGCATCAATACATTTGTATAGGTAACATATTTAATCGATTAAGGTTTCAAGATCACAGCTTAATGTAAGCGCGAGGAGAGCCATTTTAAATGTGAAATGCTGGTACATTAATAACCGGTGTAACCGCCAGAATGTTGAATGCAAGCACGCAAACGTTCATGCATTGTGTCGTACAGGTGCTGGATGTCAGTTTGTGGGATGGACTTCCATGCCTGTTGCACTTGGTCGGTCAATACAGGGGCGGTTAATGATGGTTGGGGGTGAGCTGGAGTTGTCGTCCAATGATTTCCCATACGTGCTAGATTGGTGAAAGATCTGGTGATCTAGCAGGCCACAGCACCATGTCGACACTCTGTAGAGCATGTTGAGTTACAACAGCGGTATTCGGGCTAGCGTTATCCTGTTGGAAAACACCCCCTGGAATGCTGTTCATGAATGGCAGCACAACAGGTTGAATCACCAGACCGACGTACAACTGTGCCGTCAGGGTGTGTGGGATAACCACGAGAGTGCTTCTGCTGTCATAGGAAATTGCTCCCCAGACCATAACTCCAGGTGTAGGTCCAGTGTGTCTCGGCCGCAGACTGGCTGGTTGCAAGCACTCACCTGGCCTCCTTCTAACCAACACACGGCCATCACTGGCCCCCAGGCAGAACCGGCTTTCATCAGAAAACACAACAGATCTCCACTCCGTCCTCCAATGAGCTCTAGCTTGACACCACTGACGTCGCAAACGGCAGTGGTTTGGAGTAAGTGGAATGCACGCTACAGGGCGTCTGGCTCGGAGCTGTCCTTCAAGTAACCGATTTGTAACAGTTCGTTGTGTCACTGTGGTGGCAACTGCAGCTCGAATTGCTGCCACAGACGCGGTACGATGGGCCACGGCCATAAGCCGTACACGGCGGTCTTCCCTCTCAGTAGTGCCACGTGGCAGGCCGGAACCCGGTCTTCTTGAGGCAGTACCTTCCCTTAACCACCGCTGCCAACAATCATGCACAATGTCTACATTCCTGCCAAGTCGTTCTGCAATATTGCGGAACGAAAATCCACCTTCTCGTAGCCCTATTACACGACCTCGTTCAAACTCCGTGAGCTGTTGATAATGGCTTCTTCGTCTTCTTAAAGGCATTCTTGACTAACATCAACACCCTACGTCGAATCTCAACGATAACTAACGCTCACGAACGTTAGAACGCGTATTTACAGCAAACCTGCTTTGCATGTTCCGAGGGGCGGTACTAGCGCCACACGTATGCGCCGAGCGCGAAATTTGCATAGACGTCATCTTACAGATGTACTCTCACCGCCTACCAACTGTCGTTTATCTAACACAACCCGTTCTTGGTGTTGGGATTTTTTTTTTTCCGTCAGTGTACATAGCGGAATCGAAGTTTTACAAAATCTCCACTTTAAAGCAGGATGAAACAGACCTGAGTAGTTAACAGTGTACAGATATCAATTGTGTTTTAAAAGGGAAAACACAGAGCAAGCAAAAAAAAAAAAAACGAAGGGAGAAACAATATTCAGAGTTTAGTTTTCCAGCTCGCTCGTCACAAACATATTCGAAGTGAAAAATAAAATCATTACAATTTTGACAAACTTTTGTTTTAGTGACTACTGCTAATCTTTTCTCGCATTTTCCTTGCTAGATTTTCAATGTCCAGTTAGTACTGCGTTATTTTCATCTTCAGGCAATCCTGGAGACTCTCATCTGTTAGTAAAATTCTCAATTTGCTTTGTATCAAATTCATGCTGAAAAAGTTTGCTCACAGCAACAATTTGAATCAAATACATTCAATATACCATGTGCGTACTTCTTGCAAAAGAATATAATTCAGGAAGACTGTTCCATGTCTCGAAAACATTTTTGTAGATCGGAGTAATGTTTTAAGTTCAGTCCACTTGTGATCTGAAATTAATTTACTGCGTTCTTGATCATGTTCTTCCAATTTACGTCCCAAATCAGAGAATTAAGTCGCGCATTGGTGTAACGGGTGTAAACCCGTCCGCATCGAAGAGTGGTGGAGAACGAGCTTGAACGATGGATCGCGGTCACGCTGCGCGCAATCACTCACAAATACACAAACATTAGAAAATAAGGTTTTCGGTCGTCGTCAAGGGTTTTTTAGTATTTTTAGGTTCCTGTCTCTCGCGTTGGAGAGTAAATGGGATTTTTCGTTGAAGCAGAATTACGTCGAAGTTGGAGCTGAAACTTCGTAAATTTTTCCATTCATTCAAGTATCAAAAGAGCCAAATTTAGATTCTTAAAGAGCCATATCTGGCTCGCGAGCCATATGTTGCCGACCCCGGAACTGGAACATGACCCGCCACTATACAAGAGTAAAACGAACGTGATATCCTCTGACTTCTATCTGTCTACGCATATTAACCTTGAAACCGTCTTAGCACGATTCAAACTTGCTTTAAATATCTTAGATTAAGAAATAACAACAACAAGTTATATGTATATAAATAATCTTTAAGATCTTTCGGACTACACATTGAATCCATCCTCAGAGAAACATAAATAGATCTATTTATTATCATGTTAGAAGAGCATTTACTCATTCTTCAAGTATGAAACTACGTAAAGCTGAACTTAGACAGATAAAAGACACAGCTAAAAACTACGGATATTCCCTGTCAATAGTTGACAACATCATTAATAAAGTGAAGAAAACGAAAACCACTACGTTATCGAGACAACATACTTCTACAAGATATGTAGGCTCCATGGACTTTATTCCTAGAATCTCTCGTTCTTTAACAATGTTTGCCGACGTCATAACCTGAACTTTGGATTAAGGACAAGTAGCATTTTATCCATTATTAAAAAAGATCGTGACCGTATAGAAGAGCAGAACAAACACGGAATATATAGTATTCCCTTAAAAGCAATAAACCCAGAACATGCAAATACATGTCATATTGGATCAACAACTCGGACATTAAAAACAAGATTAACTGAACATAAATAAAATGTTAAAAATGGTACCATGACCAGATCTCTATTTCGCCTAATTCATGGAGGTACTCACTTCCCAAAACGGGACGATGCAACGATTCTTGCCTCTTCTTTAAAATCAAGATTATTATTATCAGAAAGTATTTTTTTTCTACAAATTTGTACACAGATGCTGTAATGAAAAAGGCCCAGTGAGCATTCCTCAATCTTGAAAGGTTTTACTCAAGAATAATTTATCTGTATAATACGCAAACTTTTCACCCAACCTAGAAGAAGATGTATTTTACGTGTGTGAACGTAACACGTGAATTGCGCGATGTATATCATTATCACTACGATGTTTATTTAAAAGTGTAACGTTCCTTTTATTTATGTTTTTCTGAAAATGGATTCAATGTGTAGTCCGAAAGATCTTAAAGATTATTTATATACACATAACTTCTTGTTGTTATTTCTTAATCTAAGATATTTAAGGCAAGTTTGAATCGTGCTAAGACGGTTTCAAGGTTAATATGCATATACTTCAGCACGACAATAATATTATTTGAATTTCTGTCTGTCTACCAGCTTTCCTCTCGTGATCCTCTAGGTTCCATCTGAATGCTCGTCCATTTCCCTACTCGGCTCAAAAGCCTGTCTAGGCGTAGATAGTCGATCCTAAACATTCCCTGTCGACGGAAGACCTATAAATTGATTGTTGAGTCAGGGCTAGTGGCGATCCCTGTGGGGATTTATAGCCAGTCTCTAAAATGGCACATGTGGCAAAGAAAGCATAGTGTGTTGTGTGGCTGGCATCTCCTACCAATGTTCAGGAAAAAAGTATGAAAAGAAACCATCCGGTGTGAAGTTAAGTCGTGAATGACAAAATCCTTGAAAATAGGTACACTGCAAAAGGGAAGGAGCATTGGTAGAACATAAGTTTCCGATAAGACTGTGGGAAACATTCAAACTTTTTCACACGGTCACCACGTAAGTCTATTAGACAAGCTTTATGCAAACTATAGATACCGAAAACTACAGTGCACAAGGTGTTGCACATCTGTTTGTCCTTACACACCTACAAGTAACAGATTCTTCAAGAATTGTCCAAAATGTGAAACATTTGCCAATTTTGAACTTAATTGACGAGGATAATGACTTCCTGCTACCGATCTGCTTCTCAAACGAAGCTACGTTTCATTTTAGTAGAACAGACAGCAGACAAAATATGCGTATCTGGGAATCGGAAAACCCAAATGTTGTAAGCATGACACCGTCCGGTTAATGTCTAATGTGATCTCATACATATTGATCTTTTCTTCTTCTCCGAGGAAACGGTTTCCCTAAATGTGTACCAGGATATGCACATCAATTACTCCATTTCCTAGCTGTAGAACAGGCTCCTTACTGTCACTTCCAACATGATGGGTCACCCCATCATTTAGTACACTTACCTGAAACTCTCAACGCAACATTTGTAAATCGGTACAGCGCAGTGGTCTAAGCTATGGCCTCTGATCATTCTTCCGAAAGTGGTCCAGGTTCGAATCCCGGTGAAGCATGGATGTGTGGTTGTCTTACGGCACTGGCTCTCTCTTTTCCCTGGAACCAGTGACCCTAAATAAGGGACGGGAGGCTGCTTATCACCCATTCAGTTGCTCACAGTGGTCGTTCCACCTCCAATAAAAAAATCGGTACATTGCTAGGGATGGAAAAATCTCATGGCCCCTGAGGTCACTAGATCTTACCCTGCTGGATTTTCTTCTCCGAAGTTATGCTAAATAACATGTAGTTTACGCAACAGTTCTTCCAGTTATCAGGGCTGTGCGAGAACGCATTAAAGTACAAAAGCAAGAGTTACCCTATAAATGTTGTAAAATGTGAGGGGCGAGTGTGAATGTAGTTCAGACATTTTACGTGTTGTTAGGGATGCACAGGTAAAAGTATATTAAGCTCAGTAACTGTTCCAAAATTTTGTGTGTTTATCTACTTCTGTTTAAAACTGTGCTTTATTACCAGCGTTCATTTAAAAGTTGTTGTAAACTTACTGTTGCCAGCTTACAACGAAAGCGTGGCAAGCTCCGATAAAACCCTGAAAAATTTAGTTCCAGAGGAACTGTAGTTCCAGAGGAACTGCCCTTACGTCTTCCTCAAGGGAAATACCTCATCAGGGGTTTATCCATGAATTTCAAATTGGGATGATGGGGCTGAAAAAGCTTGTTGAAACCTCTTTTCTTTTTTTCTTTTTTACAAAAATATATTTTCTTAAGCGCCTCGCGCCCCCTAACTTAAAATAAATAACAAATATAAAAAAATCGTTCCGGTACGGTAGGGCATGCGCATATATGCAGCATGACGTGGGGAGGGAGGAGTGTCGGAAGAGTATAAAGCACACGGGCGGTGTACGCTCAGCAATTCGGTGAAACCATTGCACGGAGTACATCGGTTTGAACGACGTCGAGTTGCTGCCACCGTATGATATGGCCAACAGGCAATCCAGTAGACGACATCTGGATGACTTTGCCCGAGGTCGCGTCATTGGAAAGTTGGAAGAAGGTCGAAGTGTGACTAGTGTGGCCGAGGAGTTCGGGATCGCTCACAGCATCGTTTCACGAGCTTGGAGAGAGAGCATTTCAAACGACAGGAACAGCTGTCCGAGAGTTTAGCAGTGGTCGTCCACGAGCAACAATGGCGGCGGACGACCGGTATATTGTCCTACAGGCAAGATGAGACAGACGGCAGACAGCGGGAGAAATCGCAAGGCACATGTAACAGACAACTGGACGTCCGTTATCGCGTTTTACCGTGGCCAGGAGGCTGCACAAAGGTGGTCTATTTGCACGACGACCATTACTGCTTGTGCCATTAACGCCTGCTCATCAGAGACGGCAGTTTCTGTGCTGCCAGGAACACAAGAACTGGACACATCAGCAATGGGGTCGAGTTCTCTTTACGGATGAGAGCCGATTTAGTCTGACGAGCGATTCTGGACGTATACACATCTGGAGAGAGCAGGGAACACGCAATCACACCTCCAACATCATCGAAAGGGACCGGTTTGGAGGTGGCGGAGTTCTCGTTTGGGGTGGTATCATGCTTCGTAGCCGTACTGACCTCCACATCTTCCAAGGAAGTTCAGTCACTGGTGTCCGCTATTGTACCGAGGTTCTCCTGCCTCACGTGGGTCTGTTTAGAGGTGCTGTGGTTCCTGAGTTCCTACACCTCATCGTACAGTGGCTATCGCAGAGCTGTTGGAGAGTGAAGATATTCAACGCATGGATTAGCCCGCAAGGTCCCCGGACCTAAATCCAATCGAACACGTGTGGGACCTTCTTGGGAGGTGCTTGGCAGCACGTCGCCAGCCGCGAGGAAATATTCCGCAGCTGCGATTGGTGCTACAAGAGGAATGGGCCGTGATGCCTCAACAGCTTCTTGACAACCTCGTCCTCAGCATGGGCAGACGTTGTAAATCCTGCAACGCAATCAGGGGTGATACTAAAGACTGGATTTTCTTGGCAGCCGCCTGTCACATGGACGTTTCTGTCTTCTGTCCAGTTGTGCTCGAATCTACCTTTTCAGTAAAGTGCCTTTGTATCCTTTGGATTCCTTGTTTGGGCGGTTTTGCTCACTTGTCCCATATTCTTACATCTTGGGGATCTTATGGTATGATTTGAGTCGGTGTGGAGTTCTTTTGCACGGCGTTACATTCGAAAAACAGCCTCGTCCTTAATTTTTGCACGCCAGTGTACGTACCTTTGACCCCATCTTCCAGTCAAACAAAAAGGAAGTTTAGAACAGCCATTAAGAGCACATCAGCATCGACAATGAGCGAAACGTTAAGGGAGATTCTCAAAAGCTTCAAATAGGTTTCAGTAGGGGAATTAAAACTCTTAGTCTTGCAGCTAAGAGTTTGGAGCACCAATAATCAACAATCATTTAACCATACCTCCCGATAATGACAGCAGGAATGAGAAGATAGTAGAGGGCAGTAGCTAGCAGGGGCTGGTGGGGTCTCAGCTCTCCTCCAAGGCAAGTAAGCTCCCCGAAAGATGGACGTTGTAAATTCCCTAAACTTTTATTTTCGGCGGTTTATTAAAATTACTTTTGCATTTCATAATAAGAATAAATACCTTATTCATTTGTGTATTGAGCTTTTTCAATACCTTATTCATTCGTGTACTGAGCTTTTTTTTTTGTATTGAGCTTTTCGTCGTGTATTGAGCTTTTTTAAAAAAAAAAGCAAAATTGAAATAATGCAGCACGATCCTAGATATCTCAAAAGAAATTTCTTCTCGAGGTGAATCAGTAGGAATGATTCTCAACTACACGGGCACAAAGCTTGTTGGTATTAAGGGTCAGGGAAGGGGGAAAATGTTCCCCTTTTTTTCGTTTTTTTCGAAGAAATGTAAAATATGGAAGACGTCCCCCCGGAAAAACAGAGGCGGAAGTGTATCGTAGTTGCGCAGAATGGTAAAACTGTGTGTCAATTGGTAAATGCCTAGGATATGCTAAGCTGCTCTAATGAACTTGCATGTAGGTAGTTGATTGTCTGCAAAGAAGTAATGATCAGAAGACGGGATATGGGGATAGCTAAATGTATATTCCTGTAGGCTTTGAAAAATAGTGCTAAAAGACAATCCTTTTGCGAGAGAGCTTTCAACTTCTTCCTATTCATTGCTTTGAGGTCAGTAGGAGGCTGTTGCAATGCGTGTGCTTGGAAGAAAAGGTTTTTTTTTTTTTTTTTTTTTTGGCGTGAATCTGAGGATTTTCGGTTTTTGAGTGGGGAAGAGAGGGGATTTGACTGCTGACTCTATCTCAGAGCACCAGCGAAGGAGAATGTGTGAAAAATATGGGAGAAAAAGTGGAACCGGGGAAAGAGGAGTAAGAATAAGTCAAAATACGACATCAGGAACTCCTTTATAATATTATACGAATTCACGGAAAGCGACCAGATTAGTAAACTAAAAAATGAAATAGTTTGCCCAACAAAAAAGAATCTGCAACTGAACAACAATCAAGTAAATTCAGAAAATGTGATTTTTTTTTCAATATTTTAAGAGAGTTCAGTTTTCTTTCACCCCTCGTTTTTCCTACTTTGTATTTCATTTTATTGTTAGTAATATAAATTAACAAAAAGAGTGAAAAACAAAGGACAACTTATGTCTGAATTCATGGAAAATGTTAGTTTGTATTTGAACACCTACCCCACGCAGATGAACCTTCAACCACAGCCCCCTTGGGTCTGAGACCTAGCTACGGCCGTAGACAGTAGGTAACAAATGTTCAACCTTTACGGCGTCACTAGCTGTTTTCCGAATAGTAAGGAAAATGAAAAAGCGAACGATCGAAATAAAGAATCGAAGGGTCCAGATGCAACGTTACGCGAAGGGGTATGGGGCGAGGAAGGAAGTTTTCGAGGCTCGTGGAGTCTAAGCACGTGCGGAAATGATAATACACAAGAAACAGAGAAATACGAAATAGCAATCACCAGGAAACAGAATGGGGGAGATAAATAAAAGAGTGGCTCAGAACACCTCCAGGACAAATCGTAGCTAGTTTAATGATAAGCCTTAGCGCAAAAAAATGTGGTTTAAAAATACAGCTATCTCCATTGTTTCTTCGTATCGTATTTTTCTTTATCATTTAAGATTTGAAAATCAGTGGAATACACAGTGAGCGAGGAAAATTCCGGTAGCACCATTTTTCTCACCGTGTCTGTTATTTAATCCTGACAAAATAAGGGTTTCTAGGATTTAAGTATTTCTATATGGAATACCTGTGATGCCTGTGTGCGATAAAGCTATAATCTGTACTAATACATACAGTCTTCATACTACAGTTGAGAGTTAAAGATCTTAAGGAACACCAACATTTCGGTTTTTTACAAGCAGGTTTGCTAATTGATGAAAAAGTTGGATAAAATGCAAAATTTTAATAATCACGAGAACGAAATATTTACAGACGTTCCAACTCAAACATGAACTAGAGCGATAACTTCAGCAAAAGTTTGAATCTACACTTTGAACTTATTTGCCGTTTTTCTGTTATGACATGGCTTGTTCTTAAACAAAATACATAATTTTTTAATAAGAAAGAGAAATGTTACTAAAACATAATTTTATTTGTTAGTCTTTTTTGTACTGAAATGGTTCTAATCAAGGCAGTTTTAAAGAAAATCTTCAACTACAATATTGACGTACCTAATGTCTGTGAAAATTCATCCATCGCGAAAGACGCGACTTTAGCTGTAGCTTTGGTTTAAACATTGAGTTCCGTAAAACACAAAGTGAAACAGAGAGACAGGGAGGGAGAGAGAGAGAGAGAGAGAGAGAGAGAGAGAGAGAGAGAGAGAGAGAGAGAGAGAGAGAGAGAGAGAGAGAGATGCAACGCGAGAGAACAAGTGATGTTCTTACAGAGCAACAGGGAAAGAGAGAGAGAGAGAGAGAGAGAGAGAGAGATGCAACGCGAGAGAACAAGTGATGTTCTTACAGAGCAACAGGGAAAGAGAGAGAGAGAGAGAGAGCAAGTGATGTTCTTAGAGAGCAACAGGGAAAGAGAGAGAGATAAATGGTAAGTGAGGAAGGAAGTGATATTTCTGGAGAGCAACAGAAAGAGAGAGAAAGAGAGAGAGAGAGAGAGAGAGAGAGAGAGAGAGATGCTACATGAGAGATCGAGTGATGTTTCTAGAGAGCAACAGAAACAGAGAGAGAGAGAGATGTTACAGGAGAAAGCGAGTGATGTTTCCAGAGAGCAACAGAAAGAAAGAGAGACAGAGACAAATGCTACATGAGAGAAAGAGTGGTGTTTCTAGAGCGAAACAGAAAGAAAGAGAGACAGATAAATGCCATATGAGATAATAAAAATGCTGTTTCTAGAGAGCAACAGAGAGAGATAAATGCTATGTGAGAGAGCACATGGTGTTTCTAGAGAGCAACAGAAAGATATAGATAGAGAGGGGCTGATGCTACGTGAAAGAGCGAGTGATGTTTCTGGAGAGCAAAAGAGAGAGAGCTAGATAGAAATGCTACGTGAGAAAACGAGTGATGTTTTTAGAGAGGAACAGAGAGAGAGAGAGAGAGAGAGAGATAAGTGCTACGTGAGGGGACAAACGATGTTTCTAGAGAGCAATAGAAAGAGATATATATATAGAGAGAGAGATATGCTACCTGAAAGAGCGAGTGATGTTTCTTGAGAGCAAAAGAGAGAGAGAGAGATGCTACGTGAGAGAACGAGTAATATTTGTAGAGAGCAACATAAAAAGTGAGAGAGAAATTCTACGTGAGAGAGAGAGAGAGAGAGAGAGAGAGAGAGAGAAATGCTACGTGAGAGAGAGAGAGAGAGAAAAGTGCTATGTAAGAGGGAGAGTAATATTTCTGGAGAGCAACAGAAAAAGAGAGAGAGAGAAATGCTACGTAGGAGAGAGAGAGAAATACTACGTAGGGGAGAGAGAGAAGTGCTACGTGACAGGGAGTGAGAAATGATTTCAGTGAAAGAATGTTATCAGAAAGGAATGCAAAAAGACAGAAATGTTACCAGAGAGAGTAAATGAGTGGCAGATCCTATCAGAAAGAGAGAGAGAGAGAGAGAGAGAGCCGTTTCTCATTTAAAACATTATTAGAAAGCAAAAGATAAAAACTTAAATCAGTTGAGACCATATTCACACACACACACGCACAGAAGTTCCTTACGCTTGTCATCATGTTAAACATTCGTCTGTTACTGCAGGTAATAGAATTCATCACTGAAAACTAATAACTTAGAATTTTAGATCTATCTGCTGCATGTCTATTTTAGAATGACGGTGCACTATTCCAGCAAGAGCTTTCAATTACCCTACACTATTTCGGAAATTTATGGATTAGGAGCGGCAATTTTTCATAACCCGATGACACATCCTCTTTACGTAAAAATCTTTAAAATAGTACGAATTCTTGATAAGATGATTTAAAATTTGGCATTCAGCTATGTTAGAATACAATAACAATTCATTATAACCTGCTGCAAGTTGTAAAAGATTTCATATCGCATTTTACGATTCAAAGAACACCAACGGTTTGAGCCCAGAGACTTGAGTAACACATGCAAGATTTGTGGTCTGTTCGTAAAGCAATTCATGTGACATAATACCACGTTCTCGCCTACGGTATTATCTCCTTCCATTACGAAAAAGAGCAAAAATAAATATCGCTGGCAATCGTCCTTTCAGTAGTTAGGCTTTAGGGCTGGGCGGTGGATGAACAAACTCCGTTAATTACAAAGCCATGCTTTTTCAGTATGCAGCAGGAAAAAAAAGCACCTTTATTAAATCCGCAGTCTATACTCCATCCTTTCGCTTTTTTTACCCCCAGGTCTCCTCCCCTGAGTACACTGTTCGGGGGTTTGAAATGGGGAGCGATTCTCCCACGGCCGAAGCACTAATAGGTTCACTAAAGAAATAGTTCTTATCTGGAGCTCAGCCAGTTTTGGGTGATTGGTTCATTCCCAAATGCAAGTAGTCCACAGTAGCAATCCCGCACTTGCCAAGCTGCGATGACCTTGTGCCCCCTCAAACAACCCACCCTGCCTTTAGCTCATCCCCTAACGTCTACCCTCGGGCAATGCACGCTTTGGGGTCAGCTTGTCGTAACCTTGACCGCCGATTTATGACAAGGCGATGCATTGGTGGTAATGATCCCAGGCGCTACTGTCAGGTCTGTTTCATGATCGCCTTGTGCTCCACAGTTATCTTTCAACTAACTTCCTTCCCTTTTCCTCCCCCTCCCCAATCCTCTCGGACCTCTTCCCTCCTCCTTTGCAAACCATGCCTCATCCGGAAAAGCCAATCAGGTGGAGTCTGCACGGTGTTCTTCAGGTAATTATGTAACATTTAGCGATAGAGTCTGACTATCTGGTTGGTCACCGGCAGCGGTGTCTCTATCCAATCTTGGATTCAGCTACTACACTTCTCGGTTATTTCTCCCTCCCCAGACATCTTTTCTTTCCCCCGGGTTCTCTTTTTATTTCTTGGTGCCCTTAGGGTCTTGTCTCAAGACTCCACCCTTGTTTCACCCCTCACTGTAACTTCGTTTTGGTGATCTAAAGTCTTCTGCTTTCGGTAGCTCTGAAGAGGTCAAGAGTTCTCTAATTGCGTTTTTCTTTCTTTCTTTATTTTCGTCTTTCACTTTTCCCATTAAGTCTCACCTTTGTGGTAAGAACAGTAGTTCCACAATGCTACTGGGTTATTCTTTTCTTGATGTCTCCTCCTTCTGCGTCTTTCACAGTGGGAAATACCGAAAGCAATGGAACGTGATGGATGACAAAGCGTTAACTACGCAGATAATCAAAGAATTCAGCGTGTGCTATAATGATGCGATTATTTTTGTAAAGGATAAAGGCGAGAAAGAAATCTGGAATCATAGATTATGAAAAAGAAAGGTAGAAATTATTTTATAAGAGTAAAAAAAGTGAGCGCTTATAATCGAAGACAAAGGACTGCTAAGTAAAGGACTGCGCATAACATCTATTCTGGAATAATTGAAAGAAAAATTTTTAACCCTCCCTTGAAAACTTCATACATGCTGTTTGAATCGGTAATTATTTCTTTCAAGTTTCATTTTGCTTAGTAACAGAAAAATGAATCGATACTGTTAGCCACTAATAAAAATGTCGATCTCCGTTTATAGCGTAAAAGCCATTAGCTGGCGGGAATCCAACTCAGCATCTTTCTGATGCGGAGCCGAATGCTTTCCCAATTAAGCTACAGTTTGTCGTTGCAACCGTGCAGTCTTGACTTATGCATCACCTCTGAGGTAGGTACGTTACATATAACCCCGTGGGACGGGATCGTAGGTTTCCTGGTCAGCCGGTAAACCACGCTTGAAGGAGAGCACATTGGAGAAGAAGGAATTCTGACTCATTTCAGAAACGAGCATCAAAATTTTTCGAGGAAGCCAACGGTCGGGAGATTCATTTTACGTTCGGACGCCAGTATACCGTAAAAGCCCGAATTTGCCGGCGGCAGAGCTAGAACCAGTGTCCTGCTCCGGAATCAAATTCTTTCCCAATTAAGCTACACCGGCGAAGTTAGTCACTGCAACTTTGCCGTCTTGAAATTTGCGTGACCTTACACCATCACACGTTGCTTAGCAAACCCAAAATATTATGCAAGATTTAGGAAAAAGGATAACTGTTCTAGCAGTATCCTCGTACAATCAGTTAAATTCAAAGGTTGTAGCAGTCGTTTATCTACGCTTTAATCGTCCTGCTGCTGTGATTAAATGCAAGACATTTCTTCTTTTTTTTTTTTTTTTTTTTTTTTTTTTTTTTTTTTGGTCTGTATTTCTTTCCGTCTTGCTCGCGGAGGTCTAACGGTCAGTGCGGACCAATTGGGAACTGAAGCTCTCTAGAATTGGAAACTGAAGCTTTCTGGAATTAAAAACTGCATGAAGCAACCAAACAACTTGTGTAGTTCTGATACCATCCTAAGCATTAGTTCCGGGGTTTCATTCTTATAGTGAAGTCTGTCTTTTCTTTTGAGTCCTCGATATTGACCATTCGGGAATTAACAGTGAGCCAACCAATCCGTCTCTCTCTCTCTCTCTCTCTCTCTCTCTCTCTTTAAGGTTTGTAATATAGGTAAACGGGAACTGTGGGGGATTTAATTAATGATAAAAGAAAGGCTGTTTTTGAATTTCGTCCGTATACTTGTCGTCATTCCGAAAGGCATGTTCCCCCAAAAGCACTCTCTGTTCAACTGTCAACCCAATTGTCCTTGTGCCGAGACGAGTGATCAATCGACACCCCTACCTCCGTCGACGAAGCGCTCGGGAATGGCCTTCGCTGGGAATGACACTGCTCACGCTTTAGGGGTTTGGAGGCATGAAGGTTGCTAGATAGAGCACTTCCACATGGCGGGCCACTTCTACTGTTATTTAATTGAAAATTTAATTAATATTACATTACTGCACTTTGTACATTCAGTGCTCAGTCATTATTCGGACACCTTGTATGTCCATCTTACGGAAAAGTTTCTATATACTGAGTGCTAAAATTGACCTTTCCCTGCTGTGGACGTGTTGGCATTTTTGTTCATTATCTATATCTTCGTTATGAGCGATATACAATAAAGCTTCCTATTTTGTTCTTTGTACGAGTGTGTTATTTAGCGTTGAGACTGAATTTCCTACATAAAAACATACATCACTTGTGCTTCAGATGCGGACATAAGATCGAGGAGAGTCACGTTTGATTCGAACTTGGACTTTAAAACTCTTATCAAAAGAATTGTACGTACAGCGTATAGAAATCTTGGATTCATCATGCGACATTCCAAGTATTTCTCGAATACAAATTTTTTTTTCCTGTTTATTCCTGGCAGGCAGCGACGTGCTGACTTTCAGACGCCTAGTTTTGTTGGCAGTTGTCAACTCATGCGGCCGCCACATGTCCAGCTTTTTTACTTTACCCAGCGCAGACAGACGCCGAACATCTATCGTGTGGTGGACATCTACCTCTGCCGCTATCTCACGACACGTTTTCGGGTGTCCACTTCAACCACACGTAACAGAACATCGTCAGAAACAGCAACAGGTGGGTGACCACGTACTTCGCTCTGCAGGTCCGTATCTCCGCTTCGAAACTTGTCGAAGCATCACCGAATGGGTCGTTCTTTGGCTGTATTCCTCCCAAACGTTTTGTTAACGTTTTGAGAGACAATTCCTGCAAAATAGCCCAGTTTTAATTCATACGGGAAGATGATTCTCAAATCCGGCGTCTGCATGTTTCCTTTGCAAGCCACGTTACGTCCAAACAAACCGCACCTGAACTTTGTTCTTCACACACGTGCTAGCTATTTATAGTAACTATGTGATGTAATACCAGCAACACCTGTGGGTGGTTCCATTCTGCTGTGGTGGGGGTCTGTCTCCACTGCATGTTCGCGACGGACATTTCATTCGCACCAACCCAAGTAATTCCTTTTTTGAAAACTGTAATGCTCTTGAATTTTTTCTTGTAATGTTTGTTTTAAATTTTGTTAGTTTCATTCTGTTTTGCAGAAAGTTTTTAACCTTCCTTAGGAAAAATTATTCGTATTCATGTGATATATATATCATCATCATCATCATCATTGTCAACCATTATCAATCCACTGCTGGACGAAGGTCTCCCCAAGTTTCCTCCACAACGGTCTGTCTTGTGCCAGTCTCCTCCATGTCACCCCTGCATACTTTCGAATTTCATCCACCCATCTCCCATGTGGTCTTCTTCTGGGTCTTTTCCTGTCCCTTGGAATCCAATCTAAAATTTCGGCTGTCCATCGATGATCTGTCCTTCTGGCAGTATGTCCAGCCCATTGCCATTTCAGGGATTTAACTCTGATCATGATGTCTTCCACTCTTGTCATTTTTCGGATCCACGAGTTCCTCTTCTTATCTCTCCTGGTTACACCAAGCATACACCTCTCCATGCTTCCTTGAGTTGTCTGCAGCCTTTGTATGTCTCTTTTAGTTAAGGTCCACGTCTCTGCACCATACGTAAGCACTGGAAGGATGCATTGATCAAACACTTTTCTTTTAAGACATAATGGCATATTGCTCTTGAAAATTATGCTGTTTCTTCCAAAAGCTCTCCAGGCAAGTTTTGTACGCCGATTAATATATATATATATCCAGGCAAGTTTTGTACGCCGATTGATATATATATATATATATATATATATATATATATATATATATATATATATATATATATATATATATATATATATATATATATATATATATATATTCTATAAAGAAGATACCTAAGCAAAAAAATACATATATAATTTTGACTCACACCTAGTACAACATAGAAAAGGTTATGTATCTACCTGTGTGATCAAAAGGAAAAAAGATAAAAAAATAAAATAAAACAACTGAATGTAGAAGGTGTCGAGAATACTGAGCCTTGGCCTTATCAAGGACCAGCAAAAACTCTGCATTTTCTCACTTCCACAAAGACCTAGTTGGAAATGGGTTTCTGCAAGGCCATAGATGCAAGTAACATTCCCACCTAAAATAGTTTAAAAAATATATATATAAGTCATGTCCTCCTTAGAGTTGCATGACCTAGCACTAGTTAACAATTTCGCTTGCATCCATTAACCTTCCTGGCCCGACCCATACTCTTCATCTGTTACTATTAAACAGAGAGAAGAAGATTAAAGAGAACTCAAGCTGTGAGAGTGACATAATAAATAGAAATGATTTTCAGCTATAACGAAATTCCAAGTTCGTTTGAGAGAGAATTTAAACCTGAAAAACAATGCAAAAGAAATCCAAATTTTACATTGCAATTAAAAAAGGAAATGATAATTTATAACGAACAGATTTTTGAAAGAAAACTTGAGTCTAAAACCCCCTACTCTACAACTTATGACAACACGAAAACGAGAATAAGTTAAAGATAATAATTAACTAAAGAAAACTTTGTGAAAGTTATATACCTTAAACAGTTAGTTGCAATATGTACAAAGTATTTCAGCAGTTCTTTAAGTGCATAATTAATTAGTTATTAAGAACTTAACTACTTTGAAAAAACAGCGCATAGACAGCGCATAGAAAAGGAACAAGCTAAGCCATCTTCTGTTCCTAGGTACCCCAAAAGACGCTCAAAGTTACAAAGAAAAGAAAGAGTTAAAACCCGCAAAAATGTTAACAGACAAACCAATGCCTAAAAGTTGAAAAGCTAAAAAACGACAGAGAAAAGGTGGCATTTCAACCGGGGTGATTGAGAGTGTACTGGTTTCTCGGGTCCTAAGAGTTTCAAGGGTTTGCAACAACAATTTGGACTTCAATTGCCACATTGATATACTGTTGGAGGGTTTTCTGGAGAACGGAATTCCTTCTTCTTTCATCGGAAGAACTTTGGGAAGGGTTATTCTGAATGGTAGAGTAAGGTTGGCAGATCTGCTTTAGTTTTCTACACAGTTAATAATATGATTCTGACCAATCAAAGCCGTAAGGAAGTTGGCTAGAGGATGCCTATTGGCTACCTAGGGGAGCCTTGGTGCTATGGATATGACGGTCCTATTAAGGCAAAAGATTAAATAATATAAACAAAATCACAAAAAAAGCTTAAAAATCCGTTTATAAAAGAAAATAAAAACAAATAAAAAAGAAAACTAGTTGTTCATCACTGGGATAGCTATACTAAAAATAGTAAAACCAACATTAAAATTTAAGATTCTGATTAATCTATGGAGGCTCACTGGGGTGATTTAATACATGCAAAGATTATTGAATAAACTGCTCGTGTATTTTGTAATATTTCTCATGTATTCTGGAGAGTTAATTCTGCTCTTTCTGATCATACAGATCCACAGTCTTATGTTTATATATTTTTTTCTCTGGTTAAAGTCTCCGCGCGATGGTTTCTTGCTGTATGGGGAGGCCATCAGCCCCACCCTCACTGCCCCCCAGCGTCTAGGGAGTGGCAGAAGAGGTCAGCCATGTTCTTCTCTTGTGAGGAGAAAAGTTTTTGTAACACAAGAGGTAAGCTCTCTTCCTTGTTTTTGGGTTCTAGGTTTTATAAGTTCAATGTTTGTACTTCATGTACCTTTTCTCTGTCGTTTTTTAGCTTTTCAACTTTTAGGCATTGGTTTGTCTGTTAACATTTTTGCGGGTTTTAACTCTTTCTTTTCTTTGTAACTTTGAGCGTCTTTTGGGGTACCTAGGAACAGAAGATGGCTTAGCTTGTTCCTTTTCTATGCGCTGTCTATGCGCTGTTTTTTCAAAGTAGTTAAGTTCTTAATAACTAATTAATTATGCACTTAAAGCACTGCTGAAATACTTTGTACATATTGCAACTAACTGTTTAAGGTATATAACTTTCACAAAGTTTTCTTTAGTTAATTATTATCTTTAACTTATTCTCGTTTTCGTGCTGTCATAAGTTGTAGAGTAGGGGGTTTTAGACTCAAGTTTTCTTTCAAAAATCTGTTCGTTATAAATTAACATTTCCTTTTTTAATTGCAATGTAAAATTTGGATTTCTTTTGCATTGTTTTTCAGGTTTAAATGCTCTCTCAAACGAACTTGGAATTTCGTTATGGCTGAAAATCATTTCTAATTATTATGTCACTCTCACAGCTTGAGTTCTCTTTAATCTTCTTCTCTCTGTTTAATAGTAACAGATGAAGAGTATGGGTCGGGCCAGGAAGGTTAATGGATGCAAGCGAAATTGTTAACTAGTGCTAGGTCATGCAACTCTAAGGAGGACATGACTTATATATATATTTTTTAAACTATTTTAGGTGGGAATGTTACTTGCATCTATGGCCTTGCAGAAACCCATTTCCAACTAGGTCTTTGTGGAAGTGAGAAAATGCAGAGTTTTTGCTGGTCCTTGATAAGGCCAAGGCTCAGTATTCTCGACACCTTCTACATTCAGTTGTTTTATTTTATTTTTTTATCTTTTTTTCTTTTGATCACACAGGTAGATACATAACCTTTTCTATGTTGTACTAGGTGTGAGTCAAAATTATATATGTATTTTTTTGCTTAGGTATCTTCTTTATAGAATGTGAATTCTGAATTTTCAAAACTGCTGCGTTGCGCGTTTTGATTTTCAGGTTATTTTGCACCCTTCGTTTTAAATTCTAAAATTTTTTCCTTAGTCTTCAGTTTTGCTCTTTAGTAACTAATTTCAATATATTATTTAGCAGCTCATGCGCAAATTCTAGTTGAAATGTTTTATTATTTTTTTTTTTATATATTTTTTATTACTATTTTTTTTACTTAAGGTTTTTTTTTTCATTTTCTAATTTTTCTTTTTAGTATGTTTTGGATGCAGCTTTTTGGAGTGTAGTTTATACTCGAGTTTGGTCTTTTCTTGGACTGCTTATTTCTAAAAAGTTTTTCCTAGTTGGTATGCTCAGAATTTGTATGTTTTGGCCCAAGTGGAGTTCTAAGGACGATGAAAGGATTGGAGGTCAGCTCAGATATTTTAAGTCCTCCCGCTCGGTTAGGCTAGCACCCTTTCCCATAGTGTATGAACTCGCTGGCAAAGGTAATCTAAAGTTATGAAATGACAAACGTTGTTTGACATGTAAATCTGCAGATCCTAACCTCTATTCTTATGTTGAGGATAATTGCTCCAACAAGTTTTGCAAAGCCTACAATACCATCTATAAGCTCACCTGTACTGTCTGCAACCTTAGCTATATTGGCCAAAGTAAAAATCCTCTTCATCTTAGGATTAATGGTCACAGGTCTCTAGTAAACAAGTTCTCTAATTCAGGAGTGAACCCCTCCACAAACGCCAACCAGTACTCTACCTTTGAATTAGAGCATTTCCATACTCATGGTTTTGACAAAGTGAAAATAGAGGTACTACATATTATCCCTGACCTCTATGCTCGGCTAGAAACTGAATCCCTTGAAATTTTGCAGCATCAGTCTCTTTATCCCTATGGCCTTAATTCCACTCTATCTGACAATAAGCATAATCAACAGAAATTTTCAATTCGTGAACTCTTCTTTCTTGTTAATAATAAGAGCTGCTCTAGAGGTAATAGAGGACAGAGGTTATTTCGCACATCAAGCAAAGTTGATTTTGCTAACTTGCTAAAAACTCTGGAAGGCTTTAAAACTGGCACTAATTTGGTTAAAAATACTTACAAAATTCTCAAGTCCTTCAAGCACTCTGTCCTTAAATGTTTTTTCAAATTCTGGAATGAAACTGCTGACCATGTTGATAAGCATGTTTTTGCTTTGGTTCTGGACATTCTTAAACATATTCTTAAAGATAAAATTTCTCTTAAAGAATTTTCCAGTAATTTTGTTACCATCAGGTTCCTAAATAAAGCCTACGATAATCTCAATGTAAGGAAGCTGTTCTACAATAATGCAATTTTTTTCCCATCCACAGGCACCAGTCTATTGTAAGTTTTAAATATGTTAAGACCTTAGGGTCAATAGTTAAAAACTACAAACTTAACTCTTCGAGCTACATTCCTGTAATTACTACTTGTTCTTGTGATGAACATAAAGAAACAGTTCACTATGATAAGAATTACAACCATATTATCACCGGAAACTTGAGTTTTGTTGAAAATGAAAAGCTTGGGAATTTATTAGAGTATGGCTCTAAATTCAGACCTTCCTTCACAATTTCCAAGGAAGGGATTCTTGAGAGCTTCACTCGGGATGTGAATAAATACATCGTAAGAACCAGTTTGGCGTGCAATCAGCCTGTTGAGGCCTTCGCAGAATGGAAATATAATATAATCAATAGCTTCACCGGTGAGTTGGCAGGTCTGGACTTTTGTTTCGACAGAAATCTCTTTTTCTCTGGAGAAGCTAAAAGGTCACTCTCCAAACTGCAGGACCAATTTATTTTTGCCACTACGGATAAAGCTAGCAATGATTTTGCAATTATCTGTGGGAAGTTCTGTTTTGAATTGTTGACTGTGGAACTCAGTGATAGAGTAACATACGAGCCCGTAAGTTATTCTACCGGGCAGTTAGAAAATCGGTTTAAGGCATTCTTCAAGAAACTTAAAATTCCACAAACTGGAAGATATGAGCCTGAATTTCCATTTCTTTTTGCAACGGTTAAGTTTCATAAGGATCCTGTGAAGTTCGGGTTCATAGCTAGTGGAGTAGGGAGTCATAAAAAGAAAATAGATCTTGCTTTTGAAGATGTTTTAAAGAAGGTTTTGAAACACATTAGAGGCTGTTCTGACTTGATGTGCAGAGATTTTTGGATAATTAATAGTGATGCAGAAGTGATTTCTGCTATACTCAGGGTTTGTCCCCTGGATATTGATAGTTGTGATTTTGAAGGCCTATATACTGGTCTGCCTCTATCAGATATGGTCACTACCTTTGAAGAGCTGTATGCGGGGTTTAAACTTGGCCAATTTGTTGATGTGGGGGCTTGGAGCTCTTATCTCAATTGCTGCATAATAAATAACCATATCTTATATAATAATGCTCTCTATGGGCAAGTGAACGGTGTTCCAGTGGGAACATCGGCGTCCACGCATATCGCTAATCTATTCCTGTTCTTTAGGGAATGTGAATTCATTGGAAATCACCCCACCTGCTCAGATGGCTACCTTTACACTTATAGATATATTGATGATCTGCTGTGTATCAGTGATTCAGAAGTTGTAGAGAGTGATTTTGATAGTGTCTATCCTGGCTCTCTTGGCTTATGTAGAGCCAGCCACAGTGGTCAGGAAGCTTGGGTTCCTAGACTTGGGCATTGAGCTCAACAGAGGTGGCCCATCTATTGGCCTCTGTGATAAAGGAGTTGATTTTCCTTTCAGGGTAATTAGATATCTGCACTGGAATAGTGGCATTTCAACCGGGGTGATTGAGAGTGTACTGGTTTCTCAGGTCCTAAGAGTTTCAAGGGTTTGCAGCAACAATTTGGACTTCAATTGCCACATTGATATACTGTTGGATAGTTTTCTAGAGAACGGAATTCCTTCTTCTTTCATCGGAAGAACTTTGGGAAGGGTTATTCTGAATAATAGAGTAAGGTTGGCAGATCTGCTTTAATTTTCTACACAGTTAATAATATGATTCTGACCAATCAAAGCCGTAAGGAAGTTGGCTAGAGGATGCCTATTGGCTACCTAGGGGAGCCTTGGTGCTATGGATATGACGGTCCTATTAAAAGGCAAAAAATTAAATAATATAAACAAAATCACAAAAAAAGCTTAAAAATCCGTTTATAAAAGAAAATAAAAACAAATAAAAAAGAAAACTAGTTGTTCATCACTGGGATAGCTATACTAAAAATAGTAAAACCAACATTAAAATTAATTAGATTCTGATTAATCTATGGAGGCTCACTAAGGTGATTTAATACATGCAAAGATTATTGAATAAACTGCTCGTGTATTTTGTAATATTTCTCATGTATTCTGGAGAGTTAATTCTGCTCTTTCTGATCATACAGATCCACAGTCTTATGTTTATATATTTTTTTTCTCTGGTTAAAGTCTCCGCGCGTTGGTTTCTTGCTGTATGGGGAGGCCATCAGCCCCACCCTCACTGCCCCCCAGCGACTAGGAGTGGCAGAAGTGTTAGGACGTTTGGGGAAGAAGTCAGCCATGTTCTCCTCTTGTGAGGAGAAAAGTTTTTGTAACACAAGAGGTAAGCTCTCTTCCTTGTTTTTGGGTTCTAGGTTTTATAAGTTCAATGTTTGTACTTCATGTACCTTTTCTCTGTCGTTTTTTAGCTTTTCAACTTTTAGGCATTGGTTTGTCTGTTAACATTTTTGCGGGTTTTAACTCTTTCTTTTCTTTGTAACTTTGAGCGTCTTTTGGGGTACCTAGGAACAGAAGATGGCTTAGCATTGTTCCTTTTCTATGCGCTGTCTATGCGCTGTTTTTTCAAAGTAGTTAAGTTCTTAATAACTAATTAATTATGCACTTAAAGCACTGCTGAAATACTTTGTACATATTGCAACTAACTGTTTAAGGTATATAACTTTCACAAAGCTTTTCTTTAGTTAATTATTATCTTTAACTTATTCTCGTTTTCGTGTTGTCATAAGTTGTAGAGTAGGGGGTTTTAGACTCAAGTTTTCTTTCAAAAATCTGAGTTCGTTATAAATTAACATTTCCTTTTTTAATTGCAATGTAAAATTTGGATTTCTTTTGCATTGTTTTTCAGGTTTAAATGCTCTCTCAAACGAACTTGGAATTTCGTTATGGCTGAAAATCATTTCTAATTATTATGTCACTCTCACAGCTTGAGTTCTCTTTAATCTTCTTCTCTCTGTTTAATAGTAACAGATGAAGAGTATGGGTCGGGCCAGGAAGGTTAATAGATGCAAGCGAAATTGTTAACTAGTGCTAGGTCATGCAACTCTAAGGAGGACATGACTTATATATATATGTTTTTAAACTATTTTAGGTGGGAATGTTACTTGCATCTATGGCCTTGCAGAAACCCATTTCCAACTAGGTCTTTGTGGAAGTGAGAAAATGCAGAGTTTTTGCTGGTCCTTGATAAAGCCAAGGCTCAGTATTCTCGACACCTTCTACATTCAGTTGTTTTATTTTATTTTTTTATCTTTTTTCCTTTTGATCGCACAGGTAGATACATAACCTTTTCTATGTTGTACTAGGTGTGAGTCAAAAATATATATATATATATTTTTTTTTTGCTTAGGTCTCTTCTTAATAGAATGTGAATTCTGAATTTTCAAAACTGCTGCGTTGCGCGTTTTGATCTTCAGGTTATTTTGCAACTTTCGTTTTAAATTCTAAAGTTTTTCCTTAGTTTTCAGTTTTGCTCTTTAGTATATATATATATATATATATATATATATATTTGACAAGAGTGAAAGATTTCTACTCCAAATTATATGAAAGGGATGATACATGTATTCCAGACATCATTAAAGATACCCGTACCAGAGTTCTTCCAGTCCTCCCAGCAGAAGTTGCACATGCAATCAAGAACATAAAGCGGGGAAAAGCTCCAGGAGAAGATGGAATTACTGTAGACATCATACAAGAAGCAAGTGGAGAAATCGAAACAGTACTCGCCCAAATTTTCACTCGAAGCCCTAATGAAGGGAAGATTCCTGAGGATTGGAACAACGCTACAATGATCCTGCTACATAAAAAAGGTGACATTGAGGATCTCAGGAACTACAGACCTATCAGCCTCCTCTCAGTGGTTTATAAAATCTTCACTAAAGTTCTTTCACACCGCTTGAAGGTGACACTGGACATGGCTCAACCGAGAGAACAAGCTGGATTCAGGAGTGGCTACAGCACAATAGATCATATCCACGTACTGAGAGAACTAATTGAAAGAGCGAGGGAATATGAACTTCCATTGTGCATGGCTTTTATCGATTATGAAAAAGCCTTTGATTCGGTGAAACCATCAGCAGTTACAATGGCTCTGAAATCCTGCGGTATTGCAGATGCATACATTAATATTATTAATAACATCTATGAAAATGCAAGCGCAAAGATTCGGCTGTTTGAAAATACAACACACGTAAAAATTGGAAAGGGAGTGAGACAAGGTGACACCATATCTCCGAAGCTCTTTAATGCCCATTGGAGGGTGTTTTTCAGTCGCTGAGCTGGGAAAACAAGGGGATAAAGATTAATGGAGATTATCTAACCCACCTTCGTTTTGCTGATGACGTAGTCATTTTTGCAACTACCCCATCAGAGCTGCAGCGTATGATCCAGGAACTTGCTGACAAGAGTAAAGAAGTGGGATTAAAAATGAACTTTCAGAAGACAAAAGTGTTGTTCAATGCTTTTACAAGAAATGAAGATTTATCGATTGATGGAGAAAAGCTGGAGATAGCAGACACGTGCGTTTATCTTGGACAGCAGATATCAAGTGAGGGTCACATTGATGAAGAAATTAATCGGCGTACAAAACTTGCCTGAAGAGCTTTTGGAAGAAACAGCATAATTTTCAAGAGCAATATGCCATTATGTCTTAAAAGAAAAGTGTTTGATCAATGCATCCTTCCAGTGCTTACGTATGGTGCAGAGACGTGGACCTTAACTAAAAGAGACATACAAAGGCTGCAGACAACTCAAAGGAGCATGGAGAGGTGCGTACTTGGTGTAACCAGGAGAGATAAGAAGAGGAACTCGTGGATCCGAAAAATGACAAGAGTGGAAGACATCATGATGAGAGTTGAATCCCTGAAATGGCAATGGGCTGGACATACTGCCAGGAGGACAGACCCTCGATGGACAGCCGACATTTTAGATTGGATTGAAAGGGACAGGAAAAGATCCAGAAAAAGACCACATGGGAGATGGGTGGATGAAATTCGAAATTATACAGGGGTGACATGGAGGAGACTGGCACAAGACAGACCGTTGTGGAGGAAACTTGGGGAGACCTTCGTCCAGCAGTGGATTGATAATGGTTGACAATGATGATGATATCATCACCCATCTCCCATATGGTCTTCTTCTGGGTCTTTTCCTGTCCCTTGGAATCCAATCTAAAATTTCGGCTGTTCCATCGATGATCTGTCCTTCTGACAGTATGTCCAGCCCATTGCCATTTCAGGGATTCAACTCTCATCATGATGTCTTCCACTCTTGTCATTTTTCGGATCCACGAGTTGAAAAACCCTTCTGCCTCTGCAAACTCAACGAGAGTATTTCCACGCTGGTTTCTGTTGCCATGACCGAATTTACCTACTGAAGTTTCATTCTGTTGACGTTGCCCTATTTTTGCATTGAAATCTCCCATAATTATTTTCAAGTGCTGCTTACCTTTATTATTTAGATGACAAATTTCCTCATAAAATTCTTCAATTTCTTCTTCAGGATGACTTGTGGTGGGTGCATAAGTTTGAATAATCTGAGCCTGGTATCTTTTCGAGAGCTGGATAACAAGTCGTGCAGCTCTGTCAGAGGAACTTTCAATTTCTACAACTTTATCCTTCAGTTTCTTGTTTATTATAAATCCAACACCACTAGTTCTGCCAGTATCTGTCCCACGATAGTAGAAGAGATGTCCACTTTTCAGTTCGATGAGATCTTCTCCTTTTCTCCTTACCTCACTTATCCCCACGATGTTCCACTTGATCCTTTGTAGTTCCTCTTCCAATTCAAGAAGCCTTGAATCAGAAGATAGGGAGCGTCCATTATACGTAGCCAAGGTCAGCATCAGATGGCAGCCTAGTCCGGACCTCCGGGGATTCTTAGCACCCTCTGAATTCATGACGCACTGGCCGCTGCCTTGGCCAGGTACATTCCAGCTGCCGGAGACTGAGGGCCAAGATTTAAGTTGTGGAATCATTTTGTAGGGGTTTGGCCATAACTCACCACGCTGGCCAAGCGGGTTGGTGAGTGTGGCATAGAATTTCCTCTAATCCCGATTGTATAGTTATACCGCTATTGGCGGTCGTCAGAGCCCCTTTAGTGGGAACAGGATACACCACGAGAAGGCGGGGTTGACATTTGTCAAGGAGAGGCTGTGATGTTACGCATCACCTGACCTTACATCCCGATGGTATAAAATATATATATATATTCGCTTTATTCCCACACAATATTTCATTTGAAATATTAATTTTATTTTTATTGACCTCTTTCATTGTCATAAATTTTCATATTCGGCTCATGTCACGCTATTCGCTATTCAGAACCAGAGTCGCTTCCAGTACTGTTGAAGGTGGTATAGCAATTTGTACACACTTCCTCAACACAGGGACGTTGCTATACTTAGAAATCAGGATGGGCGACCGGTGTGCGAGCATTATTTTTGCTGGGGCGAGTTTGATAGCAATTTTATTTACAAAATACTGAAAGAAAGAATTTGTTTTCATTTTTTCTGCAGGCTCCAAAGGTATTTGTGCAAGCCCCGTCCTGCGTACATACTCATTAATTTTGGAACTGTCTTCAAATGTTTGCACTTTTTGGAATACAAAAGAATTTAAAGTTTGGAATCTGCTAATGTTCCGTCCATTCATTTTTAATAAAATTAGTAAAATCTAAAACGTTGCATACCCGTATAATAAACATGACACACTGCCACCAGCACCAGTAAACACCCTGATTAAAAGAAATTTCATGCCTACGAGAAAGATCTTAAAGCGAATGTTTTCGTGGATTAGAGTTGAGGAGAAATGTCCAAGTTAGTATGAATAACTTGTACCTTTCCCATCACCTGTTCAAGTTAGTATGATTCCAACTCGCAGACAACACCTTCCCATCCTCAACTCTTTTCCTTCAAGCTTGCAACCTTGTCTTGCACTCATCTCTTCTAAAGCAGTCGTCAGTCACGTCTTTTTCCCTCACTGCCCTGGGAAGGCTTAAGAATGCTAGTACAGCTTTAGACTCTGCTTTCCGTGTTGAAATCCCCTACTTAGTAGCACAAACAAACAACAGAGCAATTACTAATGTCCTCAGTGAATTCCTATTCACCTTCTTCATTCTCTCTTAATCATACTAACTAGGAAAAAGACTTAAATTGAGGATTTGGACAAGTGGAAGACAACTGAAATCATGGCCCTGTGGATGTTATGTTGATAACAATTCCACGGAGAAGGAAAATCACACTTTCTACGACAAAATACGTACGGCTGCGCGACGAAAAACACGGGAGCCATTATTCTTTGACAAATTCCAGATTATATTTCAAAGTTAAAAAAAAATTAAAATATGGCACATCTTGAACTCGGTGGGCGTCGGGGAGGGCAAGACAATTTTCAGGGTGTGCTAGACACACCTCCTCACCCCGTTGGCGACGTCCTTGCCTCAACATCCCTCAAACGTCACTATAAAAATCTAAAAAACCCTCCATTTGAGGGTGTCTAAGACACACACAGAAATATATATAAATATACACTGAAGTGCCAGAAAAACTGGTACACCAGTCTGATACATCGTAGGTCCCCCACGGGAGCGCAGGACTGCAAAAATACGACGGGGCGTGGACTCCACTAGCTTCTGGAAATATGCTGTAAGCAATGCATACCGTACTTCCTGCAGAGCGTTCCACAATTCGGGTGTATTCCGTGGTCTCGAATTCCTGTGTTAGATAGCACGTTGTATAGCATCCCAAATGTGTTCTATCACGTTCAGATCTGGGGACTTGGGTGGATATGGCAACACCCCAAACTCAGATGAATGCTCCTCTTATCATAATGCGGCGTCCCGACACTTGTGTGGAGGTGCATTGTCCTGTTGGAACAGGCCCAACCCATCAGCATGAATGCAGGACATGAATGCGTGTACCTCATCAGAGAGGATGCGCACATAGCGTTGGCCGGTCACAGACGTTTGTAGACGTACCAGAGGTCCCAGTGAAGTCCAAGCAGCCGGTACAGTTCCCTGTTGACAGGCGGGATCGATGGCTTCATGGGGTTTGCGCCATACACGAATCCTTCCATCTGCGCGATACAGTTGGAAACGCGACTCATCAGACTAGGCTACTTGTTTCCAGTCATCAAGTGCCCAGTGGCGGTGTTGCTGTGCCCAAGCGAGGCGCATAGCTCTGTGTCGTGCACCCAACAAGGGGACTCGAGTTGGGCGTCGGCTCCCGAAGCCCATATCGTGCAGGGTACGTTGCACAGTCCGGACGCTGATGCTTGTTGAGGCTCCAGCATTGAATTCCGATTATGCCTGCGAGAGTGTTGCACGTCTATAGAGTGAAACGATTCTTGGCAGCCGACGATGTCTTAGACACCCTCAAATGTTCACCCAATGTTTTTTACGACCACACTGGTATCGTAGGTTGGAGGTTTTGCCGGAATTCCTGTAGTCACGGTACACCCTTCCAATGGACGTCCGTGAAAATCCGAACTTCGTTTCTACCTCCGAAATACTATGGCCCATCTCACGAACGCGAACTATGACACGGCGTTGAAAACCGCTTAAATCGTTATTACTTGTCATTCTCATGTCGAAAAGAGCTCTGACAACTGGAAAGGATGTCTATCGCTTTATATACGCACTGGAGGACGCAACCGAGTACGCGCATAGGTGACGTTGCTATGTATTTTGCATAAGCTCGTCTGTACCAGCTTTTCTGGCACTTCAGTGTATATACTCGTATAAATATACGAAATATATTATGAAAAGTATTCAGACACTACCACATATTTGTATAAGTGCAAAGAACGGTTGCGGAGCAAGGTGCGCTGTGAGCGGGGAGATGCGTATATAAAGCTGAGATGTTCTGTCGCATTATCAGTAACTTTGAAGCAGGTATGCCGCGTGGATGTGAACTTTCCGAGCGTGGGCTTGTCATAGGATGTCATTTGAGCAACGTTTCCATAGAGAGCATTGCAGCTAAACTAAACACACTGAAATCGACTTTAAGTGATGTTGTGAAGAGATGGAAGCAGGACGGCGCAACTACTCCTGCTTCCATTTCTAGACGGAAGCAGCACGTGCTTCACCTCTGATGTACTACAGATGTCAAGATGACAAATCTCCAGCAATACTCTCCGTCTGTGTAGCTTAGACGGTTAGAACAACTCACTCCGGAGCGAGGAGACGCGAGTTCGATATTCGTCACCAACTAATTGCTGTTTTCGCACTGAAACAAAAAGAGTTCAATGAGGCAGCACGAACTGATGGACAGTGACAAAAGAGCCATGGCAAGAGATATTAGTAATTCCGTTCTTCTTCTGACATTTCCATCGCTACAACAAGTAGGAAATGCTTGTAATTGCTCGGTTAGTACTATAACTATCCTCAGGGAGTTGCACAGTGTAGGTTGTTATGGTAGAACAGTGGTACACAAGCCACACATCACTACCGTGAATGCAAGGCGCCGTTTGAAGTTGTGTATTTCCCATCGTTCCTGGACCGTGGGTTACAGGAGAGCTGTTCTTTGGAGTGATGAGTCACGCTTTTCCCTCTTCCAATCTGATGGGTGTGTTTGGATTTGCTGACATCCCGGTGAACGATATTCGTGGAACTGTGTTTTTTGAACTCTTAAGTTAGTTGTTTTTCGTGGATGGGATTCGGCCCGTTTGTTATTACAACACAAACCATGAACTCTAAAGTGTAACTCGACGTTCTGGATGATTCTGCCCTACCAACAATGCGGCAGTATTATGGAAATGATCGTTGTCTCTTTCAATACGATTGAGCTCCCTGCCACAGTGTTATGTAAATGATCTTTGTTTCTTTCAATACGACAGAGCTCCCTGCAACAGTATTGTGGAAATGATCGTTGTCTCTCTCAGTACGATTGAGCTCCCTGCCACAGTATTAGGGAAATGATCGTTGCAATACGATCGAGCTCCCTGCCACAGTATTATGGAAATGATCGTTGTCTCTTTCAGTACGATCGAGCTCCCTGCCACAGTATTAGGGAAATAATCGTTGTCTCTTGCAATACGATCGAGCTTCCTGCCACACTATTAAGGAAATGATCGTTGTCTCTTTCAATACGATCGAGCTACCTGCCACAGTATTATGGAAATGATCGTTGTCTCGTTCAATACGATCGATATCCCTGCCACACTGCACGGAGTGTGCAGGACAAGTTTCTTGAAAATGAGGTGGAATTGTTAGACAATCCTGCTCAGATTCCTGATCTTAATCCCATAGAACGTCTCTGGGATGAACTGCAGCGACTTATACGACATCGACCACAACGACTTTCTTCACTCTTTACTCTGTAAGCACCTTTACGAGACGAATGGTGAACTATTACTGTCGAGACCTACATGAAATTGTTTGATAGTATGACTCGACGTCTTGCCGCTGTCATACAAGCAAAAGGTGGAACGACTAACTACTAACTGCGATGATCAAGCCATTTGTCCCAAAACATTACGGTGTCCGAATACTCTTGATAATACGTATAATGCATGTACTGTATATATTTAATTCCTAATTTTTAAGCACCAAATACATTTAAAGCGTTTTAATACAACGCAACTTGTAATTTAAGAGAAAACAGCAATACCTTTACGAATCAAAATATGCGCCGTCATTATCTATCACCTTATCGCTATCGGTCGGGCAGCTGACGGATTCCAGCTATGAAGAATATTTCGTCGTGAGAGGCGATGAAGTCGTCAACCCATTTTTGCACTTCATCTCGTGTCCGGAACCGTACATTAGATAAACCATGTTGCACTGATCGGAAGAAATGATAGTAAACTGGTGCGCCAGAACTTCCCAGCCAAGCGTCAGTAACGTTTAATTGACCAATTTCGCGACGTACGGCCTAGCGTTGTCATGCACTAATTTCACGGAATGCAACCCATTACCTGTAAATGGACGTTTCCAACAGATTTTCTGGTTCAATCGCAGCAATTGTTGCTTGTAGCGATCAGCACTAACAGTTTGACCCTGTTCCAATAATTCATAATAGAGCACAACCTTCATATCCCACCAGATGCACAGCAGAACTTTCTAGGAGTGAATATTGCGTTTCAGTGTCGAAGTCGTTGCTTCACCCAGGTCTACCCAGTATTTTTTTGCGTTTGGGATTGTACCATATCCACTTTTCATCACCCGCATCGATTTTCCACAGAAAAGACTACCTGTGTTGTTTATCCAACAGATTCAAACACTTCATGGCCCGCTCATCCTTGTTCCTCTGGCTCAGGTCGTGTGGCACCCATATTTCTTCCTTCTGAATCTTTCCCATTGCGCGTAAACGATTGAAATGGTTTGCTAAGTAACCCCCAATTGTTCAACGTGTTTTTTTTTATGTTTTATTTTTTTTTTTTTTTTTTTGCTTTTGAGACGAATCTTCATGCAGCAATGCTTTCAGTTTCTCATGTGCAACCTTCTGCGGGGCACCGCTACATTCTCGATCGCTAACATCAAAATCACCTGCTTTACACCGTTTAAACCAAAACTCACACGTGCTTTTCGATACAATATTCTCCTCCAGAACTGAACAGATCGATGCACATGCTTTTGAAGCACTGTTTCCTTGATGAAATTCGTAACGAATGCAGTGTCGAATAAATGCAGTATCGTTTGCCATCTTTCACCTACAGATGTGCAAATGCGTTTGAGGGCAAACTTCTGTGCCACACTTTATAGTCTGCACCAGTTATGGTCACATGACAATAATGCGGGGGAATCTCGGATATGCAAATTAGCGTTATATGTCACACCAAAAACGCTTTAAAACTTATTTGTTCACCTAATAGTTCTACGTCAAAGTGGTAGTAACGACACTTACGACAGGGCCGGGATGGACCGGGCCGAGTCGACCCATTCTTTTTATCGCAATGGTAAAGGAAAAAAATCGTGTTCCCCGATTTCTTGGTCTGTTTAACTGTTTTGCTGGCTTTACTTACTTCCATGACATAGCCTAGGGCGTAATCACAAAAGCAAGGAGATCCACTCACAGTGTTTTTACCATTTGTAGGTATGAAAATGGTAAAACCACTTTGGGGCTTGTTGACAACAAAAAGATTTCACCCTGAGCAAGCGAGTGTGTGTGTTGTGTGGAGTGGAGGACAGCAGAGATGGAAACGGGTAACGGGTCAACGGGTAACGGGTCAACGGGTCGACAATTTCTTGAGGGTCCAAAGGGTCCGGTCAAGATGTTTCAGGCCCGATTTTGACCCGGTTTTATTCCCGTTTTATTTTTGGAAAGAGAAAAATATATTCCAAAGAAATATGCGTGTTGTGGGATTCTGTAGTGGATACGGGTGCCCACGGAGTGAATAATGATTTGCCATGCAAAAATATTGTCGTCTCTTTCTGAAAGCAACAAAGATTTCCACCGACCGACGTCAGACACACCGACACTAGATCGGTAAAAGATATTTCCTTTGCGTTCTCTTACAGTGCGGTTGTCGAGGGCAAGGCACAGGCAAACACCATTTGCCTGCTTCTCAGCTGATTCACTCTCTCCGTGCGAAGTTCACTGTATGACTAAGAGTATTCACATCGCATCTTTTACATCGACCATTCAGAGGTTTTCGACTGATGTGCTAACATCCCGTTCCCATGACATGTCGTGTCGAAATTAACTGTTATTTGTTAATATGGATGGATTTAAAATTAAGGAGGTTGAGAAAGGCGACGAGGCCAACAAATATGTGCTCGTTGAAAACCACAAGGTGAAGAGTGAATGCTGGAAATTGTTTCGTCTCATTAAGGAACCGGTGAATAATTCTGTGTTGTTTGGTCTTGCTTGTCGTTCAAAATGTGGAAAGTGTATAATTAGAAAGAAAGATGTCGCCGGTGGGATAATGATTATGAAACCAAAAATCTAACGGACCATAGCATGCGCACCTCCATCAAAGCGTGGAAAGAGTGAACAATCTAAACACATTAAAAAAAATACATTGGTGCAATCGTAAATAACGATTCCCATTTGTTATATACTCCACGGTCACGGTCATAGTCAGCCATTACTTCTGGATTACGCAAAATAGTGGCAATAAAAATGGAACTAAAATTTAGTAAGTAACCCAATTTTATTATTAAAAAAGGATTTCAGTTATTAAATATCAAGCAGTTATTGGGGTGAATATGTATATTACGTTTATATGTATATATACATAAATTGTGTTTCAAATTTATAGTTCAAAGCACATTTGTGTGGGTCAGTTACGGGTCCGGATCGGGTCCAGTTATGAGACGTCCGGGTCCAAAATTTTTGACCCGTTTCCAACTCTGGGGGACGGGTCAAAAATGGCTGTAGTGATGTGGGGTGTGCGTGTGTGCTATTATGAGAGCGTGGGACGATATGGATTTCTTCTCCTGTCCCTAATCTGTATAGGGATTGACTGTTGTAGTGTTACCGCTTACTAGTTCAGAGAAAGGGAGATTTTGAACGCTTTTAGTCTTCATTTTTCTCTCTCTTTAAAGGTTATATTATTCGATAATTGTTAAAGTTAATATTTTTAGGCTTATGTTCAACTAAATATTTTCAATAATATTTCATTACTTAATTTTTTCAATTTAATAAAATACAATAGAAGGACAAATTAATACCAAATGGCACATCACGGGCCGGGGCAGGCCGATTGTCTAATATTGGAAATGGGTTGGGCTGGGCCTTAAACGCAAGGTCTTGGGCCGAGCCGAAATCACCAAATAAGGCCCGCGCAGTCCTTTACTTGGTCCCCTACGCAAGTCATCAGCTTTGCGCTCCAAAAATTAATTAATAAAAATTAATCATTTATGTGGCTAAACATATTGCATTTATTAAATGTCTTCAAGAGGTAAAAATATAATATAAGCTAAATGGAAAGGAACTAACGGAAACTACATCTATTTACTTACTGGTCTAAAGCAAATTAAAATTAAATTGAAATTTCATTTTGCGTGTTTTATTGTTCGCAGCAAAATTACCATTAATTTTCTTTAATTCCATGTCACAGGCAATTTCTTGTTCGATTGATAACGTACATAACCCAAAAAGGTTCTTTCCTGGATTTCTCGTCAGACGAAAATAAGCCGAAAAGGAACAAGAATTCAAGCGAAATGAATGTAGTGGTAGATCCTCTCGTACTCTCGTTCCTGTTCTCATTAGAAAATAGTCTGAGTTTGACAGTTGTTAACCTTAAGGCGTTGAGCATTGTCACCATTTGCAATAGAAGTGGACTGTCTTAAGGAGGTTCCACCTAAAATCTCTGCCTTATGATTAATACAGATAATTAACGTGAACCAGGAACATCAAACAAAGATCTTCGCTCTTTCCACGTTTACAAGTGAGTCACTGAAAAATTCTCATTGGCCGCCACCGGGAGTCGAACCCAGGGTCTTCCAGTTACGCGCCGGATATGCTTCCGCTACACTACATCGGCCTCGAATTCCTCCAGACTCACACACGCTAACTGCCAAGCCAATTTGGCAGGTTGCTTCTTGGAGCCCCGTACAATGCTGGGGATTCACCAAAGATGGTAAGCAGCAACTGAAGAAATAATTAGAAGGGGAATGAATAATTAAAACAGATATTTGACGTGGACCAGGAACATCAAACAAAGTTCCTCGCCCTTTCCACGTTTATAAGTTAGTCACGGAAAAAGCGAAAGCATATCCGGCGAGTAACTGGAAGACCCTGGGTTCGACTCCCGGTGGCGGCCAATGAGAATTTTTCCGTGACTCACTTATAAACGTGGAAAGAGCGCAGAACTTTGTTTGTTTGATCTGCCTTATGTTTCCAACAGTAAAACATCTTTACATATGTTCTTCGCAATTAATGTATACCCAATGATGAAAATTTGCAGGTCGATAAAACTAACTTTAAGTTACAGTATGTGATACTTAATGCTTGCTAAAACATAACCATAACTAAGCAATCCAACATTTTTTTTTTTGTCTATTGATGTCATCAATGTACAGGTCGCGCCATCTATTAGCAGGTCTGAATATTACTCAAAGAAAAATGATTGATTTTTAACATAATGACAGTTATGTTTTATCACGTATTAAGTATCCCATGAATTAACCTAAAGTAAGTTTTACCAATGTGCAAATTTTCATCCTTGGGAATACATTAATTGCGAAGAAAATATGTAAAGAAATTTTACCATTAGAAACATTTCCATTGAAAGCCGGATAATACAGATTCCATTCTTAAATTTTTTGTGTTGTCCTTAGGCGTCGTCTGACTTGCCTGCTGCATAGACACGGACCTGTTTTATGGCAGTTTTTTATGACCGATCCGCGATTTCACGTCGGCGTCCAATCACCCAGTCTGTAAGAGCAGGTCTCTGTTTATCAAGGAATAAGAATTCGTAAGTTATATCGAATATCGAAAGGGCAACAGAAAATGATATACTTGTACTTGTTTTTATCATTTTTGTATTCTTTTTTCCTCATTTACTTACTCACTTGATTTTATCAACTCTAAATCCGGGTGCCCCTCAAATCTTGGTGCCTTAGGCAGCCGCCTAGTTCGCCTCTTTGTTGAACCGGCTCTGCACCTACCAAGAAAACTACGCATTCAGTGGCGAATGCTGCTGTATGGCTAGTAGTGCGCCGCCAGGCCACAAAAACTGTCGAAATTTTTAAAAAAAATGTCACTTCATAAAAGCTGGAATATCTGCAATTACATCTTATGTAAATGAAAACAAAAAAAAAATTCCATTTCATAAAAAGCTGGAATGCTGAAATCAGCTCTATTACGCCAGAGCACGTGCTTAGTTTCATTCATCCCATGGCTCACGCGCTCAGCCCTCGTTGTGGTTGGGAAGCCATTGGGAAACTCCAAACTTAGGGATGCTGAGAGCTCACTGCGGTTCAGAATCATGCTTTAGCGCATGCGTGGGTTTCAAAGGCCGAACCAAGAGACTGGGAGGAAACACCGGTTGAGTCGGTCGAAATCCGGTGAACAGACATGGTCGACAAATTTGCCTGATGAGTAATCTCCTCGACTGTCAAACGATTATTGTCTTCGAGAAGCGTTGCAACAAAGGTGACAGATGTTTTGCGTGTCGCCGTTCAAGTTCGAGCTGAGCAGTGATCACCTTCAATGCTGCTTCGGACTTCCCGAAAGCGTGATGGCCAGTGAGATGTTGCTCTTCGATTAAGATTTCCTTCCCCACAAACTTCTTGCATGACAGTGTGGATTTGTGTCGTAGCCCCCCCCTCCCCCGAGTTTCTATTTTCACGTACGAGCGCTGGTCCTAACACTGTGACTCGACCTGAGGAGCTGCACGCTTCAATTTCTAAACCCTACCACGTCCACACAGCAAATATTACCGCGTCGTTCTGACACCACTGCGTTCCCGAGAGTCTGACCTTGACATGACGCAAACATTTCTCCGATCGCGTCATCCTCTACCGTTTTAGATTGACGTGTGTAGAACTTTTGTTATGATCCTCGTAGGACAGTGTCATAGACGTATTTAGAGTGGGTCCAAGGAGCCTTGTTTTCCGAAATGTTTCATTTTTTATGTTCTTTGGCTAAACGACTTGCACTAGAAAAATACTGCTTCGATTTAATAAAAATGCATCAATTTTCATTTAAAAGAAATGGTTTTATTTTTTAATTATTTTTTCATTTCCTGATGGATTTCAAAAACCTCCATTTTTTTCTTTGCCCTCCATCCAGAAAAAAATTATATACGCCCATAGGTAGTGTATTGTTCATAAGGATCTCTTGGCTCGGGACCGTTCGGGGCTGCCCACACTTACACCACAGCATTCTTCTGTATTGCTAGAACCTTTAGATCATACAAGAAAATAAACTAAAAAAAAAATTAAAATTATGATAAGTAAAAATGAAATTTATGGCCCACAGTACAAAAGCAGCCAAGTAAATTATGATGTTCTTTACTGAATTTAAATTATTTTTCTATGAATCCTTTAGCAGCTGCCAATAAATTATTTTTCATTATCTATCTTTTGTTTCACCGCAATTTTACGACGTGCTTCACAAAATGTATTAAGGAACATCAATGCTTAAAAATCAGCGATACATAATTGACAAGAAACGCGATTGCCAACAACAACAACAACAAAAAATGTGTAAATGTATATGTAGCTGTATTTATTATTATGAATAAACTGAGAGTAAATTATGCAACTATTGTTCTTCCATCAACTTTATCATCACCGGCTTTTGAACAGCTGCATAATTACACTTACGTCACTTTATCTTTCGCTCGCATCTTTCTAACATGTCAGTATCATTTCTGTGCTGATATTCAGCCATTTATAATGCTTCATCGCTTGACTCAATAATTTATTTACGGAAAAATACGTGCACGGGATGCATAATATTATTTTCAGTCACTACAACACTCCTTTGGTAACCGATAGGGTTTTTATGTTTTTGAAATTTAATTGTTCACCATACAGCCATTTCCTTAGAAAATTTGAAAACTGTATGCTCTGGAGAGAGAACCGAATCCGAACCTTACGCTTTTATTTTCGAGTTAGCATATTCAAATGGTATATCTGGGTTTCGCCTCGCCTTCCAGTACGATATGATTTTCAAGTTTTGTGAAGATTTGGATAAATGGTAAGAAGTATTGCGGCTTTTCTATGCAGCAGCGTAACTAGCACAACGTGCGTCCCCCCCCCCCTCCCCTAATCCTCCGCAAAATTTATTTCAGCACCCCTAAACACGGTTATTTTCCCAGGATCTAGAACACGAGGAAGGATGTGTTTTTCGCGGGGGGGGGCAGGAGGTCGAGGAGAATGCCTGGCAAAGTAAGAGAGATACCTTGAGCCCTGTGGTTTTAAATGATTTTTGGAACAGAAGTACATAATGTAATGCTATCGATCGACCAATCAGGATTTACCCCGTGCGCGGACTGGCGCATGAGCATGAGTATACATTTTATCGCAAGAAACGAATTCGGTAAAATATACTTTAATGATTAAGGTCAATAACTATAAGACTTCATAATCACCCATTTTACTTTCACTTGTTTCTGAAGTACTTAGTTTATGTGAAATGTCTGCCTCCAAAGTTTGAACAGTTGACGTGCAAAACAAATCATTATTCTTTTAATCAGAAACGGCACTTGGGTTTAATTGATTCTAAGCATAAAGAGCTGATCGAGCTTTGGAAGTTTTTTTGCGCGCTCTTTTTCTTTCCCCGATACTATGTTCCACTTGGACGCTTTTGTGACATTTTGCAAATGGATGCCGTTCACTTGTATGTTAAAGTTCCCACTCAGTAAATGAGACGGGCATATTTACTATAAAAAACTAAGAGCAAGACAATGTGTAGTTGTTTTGTCCAGCGGCGTCGAAACCGCGGGGGCAGATGGGCGTCGGGGCGAAACATCCCATTTGCCCCCTCAGTTTTCTTCCTTTTCAAATTGCATATGTTCGTGATTAGAGATCTCAAACCATTAAGCAGTTCAGAGCGCTGGTTTCCCTTTGCAGACCAGCAGTGTTTTTTCTCATTAAGTATAAAAAATTAGTCTTTCTCTAAAAAAGATGAGTAAAACTAAATAGGTAAATGGAAGTAGAGTGAGGAATGAGACATAAGTTCCTTCAATTTTTAATTATAGCGTCTACGGCTACAATTCCTGCTGAATTCGTACCAATCCGGAAGTATCAAGATCTGTAGTTTAACGCCGTTCATGTGCACAGTTAGTTTAGATATACACTGACGGAAAAAAATCCCAACACCACGAAAAAATAGTTGTAGAGGAATGAAATGGCGGCAATACATTTGTATAGGTAACATATTTAATCTATTAAGGTTTCAAGATCACAGCTTAATGTAAGCGCGAGAAGAGCCATTTTAAATGTGAAATGCTGGTACATTAATAACCGGTGTAACCGCCAGAATGTTGAATGCAAGCACGCAAACGTTCATGCATTGTGTCGTACAGGTGCTGGCTGTCAGTTTGTGGGATGGAGTTCCATGCCTGTTGCACTTGGTCGGTCAATACAGGGACGGTTAATGCTGGTTGGGGGTGACGCTCGAGTTGTTGTCCAAAGATGTCCCATACGTGCTCGATTGGTGAAAGATCTGGTGATCTAGCAGGCAACGACAACATGTCGACATTCTGTAGAGCATGTTGGGTTACAACAGCAGTATGCGGGCGAGCGTTATCCTGTTGGAAAACACCCACTGGAATGCTGTTCGTGAATGGCAGCACAACAGGTTGAATCACCAGACCGACGTACAACTGCGCCGTCCGGGTGCGTGGGATAACCACGAGAGTGCTCCTGCTGTCATACGAAATTGCTCCGCAGACCATAACTCTAGGTGTAGGTCCAGTGTGTCTCGGCCGCAGACAGGTTGGTTGTCACCTGACCTCCTTCTAACCAACACACGGCCATCACCGGCACCCAGGCAGAACCGGCTTTCATCAGAAAACACAACAGATCTCCACTCCGTCCTCCAATGAGCTCCAGCTTGACACCACTGACGTCGCAAACGGCAGTGGTTTGGAGTAAGTGGAATGCACGCTACAGGGCATCTGGCTCGGAGCTGTCCTTCAAGTAACCGTTGTGTCACTGTGGTTGCAACTGCAGCTCGAATTGCTGCCGTAGACGCGGTACGATGCGCCACGACCATACACCGTACACGGCGGTCTTCCCTCTCAGTAGTGCCACGTGGCAGGCCGGAACCCGGTCTTCTTGAGGCAGTACCTTCCCTTGACCGCCGCTGCCAGCAATCATGCACAGTGGCTACATTCCTGCCAAGTCGTTCTGCAATATTGCGGAAAGAAAATCCACCTTCTCGTAGCCCTATTACACGAACTTGTTCAAACTCCGTGAGCTGTTTATAATGGCTTCTTCACCGCCCAGGTGGCGCAGATGTCTACGGCGTTGGCCTCTGATCATTCGTCCGAACGGGGTCCGGGTTCGAATCCCGGTCAGGCATGGATGTTGTGTTTGTATTACGGCACTGGCTCTCTCCCTTCCCTGGAACCAGTGACCCTAAATTAGGGACGGGGGACTGCTTATAGCCCATTGAGTTGCTCACGGCGGTCGTTAAACCTCAAAAAAAAAAAAAAAAAAAAAAAAAAAATATGGCTTCTTCGTCTTCTTAAAGGCATTCTTGACTAACATCAACACACTACGTCGAATCTCAACGATAACTAACGCTCACGAACGTTAGAACGCGTATTTACAGCAAACCTGCTTTGCATGTTCCGAGGGGCGGTACTAGCGCCACACGTATGCGCCGAGCGCGAAATTTGCATAGACGTCATCTTACAGATGTACTCTCACCGCCTACCAACTGTCGTTTGTCTAATACAACCCCTTCTTGGTGTTGGGATTTTTTTTCCGTCAGTGTACATTGAGAAACTATATGGATATGAAAAGTGTTTTTTTTTTTAGAGATAAATGTTTAATCGAAAAAAATTTGTTTTTCAGCAAATTTTTGTAATGAAGTCAGCCCGTCTTCTCTTACAGTAGTACGATAAATTTTATGCCAGGATGAAATATTTTGTTCTCCGACATTTTGCCCCCGCTTTTAAAGAAGAGTTCCGACGCCACTGGTCTTGTCCAAAACTAAAATAATGTAAATCACTTGAAGAAATCACTCTCTTTTACATGAAAATCTGCGGCTGCTGTTATTTATAATTATTGGAGCCTGTCATGTACGTAATCCTAGGTGAATATGGAGACAGTGCACACCATGCTTCCTGAAAAGCTTTCTGTAGTAATATGGAGACAGTGCACACCATGCTTCCTGAAAAGCTCTCTGTAGTAATATGGAGAGAGTGCACACCATGCTTCCTGAAAAGTTCCTTGTTGTAATATGGAGACAGTGCACGCTATGCTTCCTAAAAAGCTCTCTGTAGTAATATGGAGACAGTGCACACCATGCTTCCTGAAAAGCTCTCTGTAGTAATATGGAGGCAGTGCACACCATGCTTTCTGAAAAGCTCTCTGTAGTAATATGGAGACAGTGCACACCATGCTTTCTCAAAAGCGTACCACAATTCCGTAATATTCGCCGGTGGAAGATTCTTGGCGTTGAATGCACGTTAAGCAGTATCGCAAATGAGTTCGATGGCGTTTAAATCTGTCAAACGAGGGGGTCAAGTCAGGAGGCCAAACTCTGTGGTATGTTTCTTCAAACATAATCGGGCGACAGTGGCCGTGTGCGTTGGCGTACTGTCGTGTTGAAAGAGGTCGTACCAGTCGGAGTAGCTGCATGACATGAAAGGATGCAAATGATTCCCAAGGATGGTTATGGAGCCTCTATTGGTCAGCTCTGTCTGCAGACGCATGAGGAGTCCTAATGCGTGCCAGCTGAAAACACACCACACCATAACAGAACCACCGCCAGCCTGCATTCTCTCTTTTAGGCATGCGGTATCCATTGCCTCGTGAAATTGTCGCCTCACCCGGAGTCGGCTATCTGCTCGAAACAGTTGGTGCCGCGATTCGTTGGGTTGGACCGTTTAAAGTTATCTTGCGTCCAATGGGGGGGTTCCCGTGCCCAGGCGAGGCTCATAGCCTTGTGTCTGCGGTCCAGCAATGATACCAGGGTGGGCCGTCGGCTCTGGAACCCCATAGAACAGATGGAACGTTGCATTCTCCGAAAGCTGATGTTACTACGGAAACCAGCATTGAATTGCGCTGTGATTTGCGGCAGTGTTGGACGCCGGGAGGATGTTATGATGCATTCCAGACTACCCTGTCCATGATTTCCCAGGGCTTTTCTACGGCTACACCAATCACGCACTCTGCATGTTCACCCTGATTTTGCGTAGTCTAGTACTCCCTTGAAATTGATGTCCGTGTAAATCAAAATTCCGAGGTTCTTTCCGAGATGGAGTCATCCATCTCCTGGGCGCCGGCTATCACACCAAGTTCTAAATTGTTTAAATCCTAATAAACTGCAATCTGAACTGCGAATATTACTACTTGAGCTTGCGGAGTTACTTACCTCTATATATACGTCGTTTGCAGATGATACCATTTGGCTGCCTGGGTGTGGTGGCTTGTAATGGAAATGGCTGCCCTTCCCAGTTTTTTCCTTTTGGCCCCTAACTGTATGTGAGACGAGTGTAAGAGTTGATACCTGTACATGAGCCTGAAAACGGATTTTGGGCTCTAAAGGATTTAAAGGTTTTTAGTTACTTGTCGTTAAAACTGAGATATTAGTGCGTCGTTACAGCTAATCGACGTAGTACTAAACATGACCTCAGTGTACAGGTGAGTAACCATGCTGGAACCTCGGTATGTACACGCACCATTCGCAGAGAACTTCATTCCATGGGTTACCGTGGTCGTGCGGCTGCTCATAAGCCTTTCATCTCCACTCGAAATGCTACTCGTCCTTTAGCATGGCGTAAAGAACATTTATCGTGGATCATAGATCAATGGAAACGGGTCTTATGGACTGATGAATCCAGATACACGATCCATCAGTCTGATTGCCGTGTGTGGGTATAGCGGCAGCCGGGTAAACGCTATTTACCACAGTGCACTGTTCCTACGGTCAAGTTTGGAGCTGGCAGTGTACTCGTTTGGGGGTGTTTTTCGTGGTATGGTCCTGGCCCATTGGTCATCGTGAGCAAGCCTGTCAACCATCACGTCTATCTCGATATTCTGGACAATTATGCCCTACCAGCTCTGTGGCAGTACTATGAAACCGAGCCTTGTTGGTACCACCAGGATAATGCATCGAGCCATAAACAAGGACTGTCACAGCGTGGTTTGATGATAATTCCGTATCATGTGTAGACTGGTCATCACAGAGCCCTAATCTTAATCCCATATAGCACCTATGGGATAAATTAGAGCGCCGCATAAGAAGTTTGGAACCAAGGCCTACTACTAAGCCACAGTTAGCGGCAGCATTTTGAACTGAAAGGAAGCACATACCTATCGCTGTGTTCGAATATCTTGTCGAAAGCATGTCTCGAAGAGTCAGTGCATGCATTAAGGCCAAAGGTAGGCCGAAACCGTACTAATGTATCTCAATAAATGCTACATTGTGTTTCACCTCTAGGTGTCCGGTGATTTTTGTGAATATAGTGTATATAAGACAGATCACGCTGCACATGGATTTGAAAACGGAAAGCAAAAAATTTGAATAGTCACAAACACTCCTCTTGTGGTGGAGGCATAAGACAGTTTTTGTGGAAGTTACTTGTGAGATCAGTTGTTCTCGTACAGGACAGGTTGCCCCAGTAAAACCTTTCGAAAATGTGCTGCCATCGTGACGGGCTCTTTTTCAAGTGGAAATGATGTTACAGTGAAGTTCATAGTGCAGATTGTGAAACAAAACACTTCGTTCTGTTAAATATATCAAGATAATACAACGTAGTTTGTCACAAATATTTATTTTTTCAAGCGGACCGTGGTTTCGCTGGGTATTGACCTAGCTTCATCGTCCTGATGAAGCTAGGTCAATACCCAGCGAAACCATGGTCCGCTTGAAAAATTAAATATTTGTGACAAACTACGTTGTATTATCTTGATATATTTATAATTGTCACAAGACTGTAGTATTTTAGATCAAGAAACTTGGTTCTGTTCTTGAACATTAAAATACGTCAGGACTTTAGTCACTCAGTAGTAGCTGGGATTAGAATTATTTTACACACGGCTAAAGCAGTACATTCCATAGTTTATTCATATAGTACAGGTTTAAACGCATTACTTGGTATTTCAGTTGGATGACTTGTACTCCTTTAACCTCAAACTACTGCGATGTACTTCTTTTCAGTTTTCGTCAAACGCCAACATTGGTAAATTGTTTATGTAACAGCCTAACGCATTGGTGGCCAGTGGTAAGACGCTGATTTCCCACATCACCATTTCAAAGCAGCTTTTTTTATTCTTAATGCCTTTCCAAAGTTTTCTAAGCTCGACTTGGTTGTTTTGCTATAAACAGTATACCCTGTTGCTGCTGCAATCCCAGTTCCTCCGGAAACTGCAACTGATCGCAGCACCGAAGTCGTATTAAAACCAACTCATGTGGAAATCGCATCGATTGATGCCTGGATTTCCACATCTCCTGGCTTCATATTTTAGTAGCCACGGAGGAAAACATCACTGAGGAACAATGGTGGCTGCAGCCCTTGTAGAGAAACTTCGTTCAGTGTCTGAAATTAGCCTGCTGTTGCAGTCCACGTCATGCCGAGCATGCAGTTATTGTGGCAATAGTCAGCCAAAGACGCTATAGTTTGATGACTCTGAGGTTATGGCTCGTGATGCTAATCCAATATTACTGTCACAGTGTACAGCATGATGCATCATGTAACTTCTGGTGAGGTTTCTGATGAATCTACTGAGGTCAACCATGTTTCACAGGGTGTCCAAAATGTTTGTGATACATATCTGCAGATTTTCTTTCATTCATTCATTCCTAGGAAGCTAACGTGCCACAGCTTGTTTGAAACCCTGTTTAAACTTGTCATTATGCGTTAAAAGCAAAGACAATATCACAGATTTTCTCTTCTTTTACTGCAAATATAATTCAATCTACGAATTATGTTATTAGTTGCTATGGAGCCCAGTAAACATGGGGAAAGGATTTTCATTTTCACAAGATCGCAGCTTTCGGGCTACGCAAAATAAAAAAATCATTTCGATTTCTGAAAAGTGCATGGAGATTATGCTTGTTCATATGGCACTATTACAGGATTGATACGCAAACTCAGAGAAGGACGGCAAAGCTTCGGAAACCTTCTTCGTTCAGGAAGATAAAAAGACTCTGTGAACGAGAGAACCATCGCTACTGCTTGTGAACTCATTGAGAAATTCCTACATTTCACCTTTCGGTTAACAACAATGCCGTTCCGGTAAAAATTGCCCCTCCTCCTCCGCAAAAAATATCTTCGAGGCCCTTTTGTGAAAATCTATTAACTTTGTATTACTGAACATTTTAAATTCAAAATAATAATCTAGGTTTTATAGGTGAGTTTTAATACTTCAAATTCTGTGGAACTTAAGGTATTTTTCATAGAACCAAAATTATTGCATTTTATTGCAGAAAACACAAATCTGCACGTTGTAACAAAAATTATTGTCCAAGTTTTATACCATTACAAAGTATTACAAAACACTTGCGCCAAAGTTAACCATATCATTCAAATTTTCTTCTGTTAGAGAACTAAGGCCAGCCTCTTTGAAATGCCTCACGATCACACCCATTCACAAACACAACACCTAACTACGATGTGGCAGTGTTTAATGACCGTTTCCGATTTATATAAAAATACGAAACATAAGTAAGAGAGAAAATAAGTGACAATTAAGGATAATGTACTCTTGAATTTATTAAAAATACATTAAATTATTTATTCTTAAATATACAGTGTGATTGTAAACTCCTTCAACAAAACAAGAGGGGTGATAGTACACATCAAGACGAAAAATGTTTGCTTTGGAACCTAGGCACGCATTCCACACCTAGTGCCAGAAAAGAGCACGGCCGCCCCGGTGGCGCAGTGGTCTAAGGCGCTGGCCTCTGATCATTCGTCCGTGAGGGGTCCGGGTTCGAATCCCGGTGAGGCATGGATGTTGTGTTTGTCTTACGGCACTAGCTCTCTCCCTTCCCTGGAACCAGTGACCCTAAATTAGGGACGGGCGACTGCTTATAGCCCATTGAGTTGCTCACGGTGGTCGTTAAACCTCCAATCAAAAAAAAAAAAAAAAGAGCACGTTCGAAAAACGTCCAGCAGGCAAGGCACACGGAGTTCCAACCACAGCATGAGAAGCACAACATACAAATCAGGTGTGCTGAACACGTGCGTAAGCAATCTATAAATTGAGGTTATTCACCTTTATTCCCTAAATCGTTTAGGACGTTTTCGTCTCTACACATTTCCAACGCGTATTTTTCTTATTTACATCGTGGTTCGAGGCCGCAAAAATTTTTTTTTTTTTTCAACTCACGCAATCTTCACTCCCTTCCTTTCTTTCCCCTATGATTAAATTCAGATTCAAAATAATCTACCACAAATATACACAATTGAACTCCCTAAAACACATTAATCTAATAAAAACTTCAATCAATAGAAACCTATTTACAAATTCCCTAAACCGTCAAAGTTAAAGTGCGTAGGCGATGAAGAGCAAGCATTTAAAAACGCAGCCGAACCCGTTCAGCGATATTATTGTGCGAACATCACATGAGAATTGACGTATTCTTGAAGGGCATAGAGGACTGTTGGACGCGGTGGCCCTGTGGCTTGGCCTCCACGCTCCACGGACCTTAATCCACTGGGCTTCTTCTTCTGGAGGCACATGGAAACATTGGTGTACGAGACACCTGTGAACTCCCTGGAAGATCTCGTCGCGCGAATCTCTGTTGCTACGGACAAGATCAACACCACACCGGGAGTCTACGCGAAGGTGCGACAGTCCTCCATTCGCCGGTGTGGACTGTGCAACGGCGCCTTTGGGTACCAGCTTGAGCAGCTCCTTTGAGTCTTTCTCTGATACGATTGGAATTTTGCAACTCATAAATTAGGTATGTCCCCTTCTTTTCACTGTTGAAGGCTCAACATGGATATGTAACTTTACTCTTTTCTGGCAGTAGGAGTGGAATGCGGCCCTAGGTTCCATTCCAAATATTGTTCGTCTTGATGTGTACTATCACCCCTCTTGTTTTGTTGAAGGAGTTTACAATCACCCTATGTGAATAACACACTTAATATGAGGCCGCAATGTTTTGCACATAGTAATTTTGTTTTTTTCTCTTGCCTGATAAAAAAAATGACACAAGTCTCTGTTTCTTTGCCCCCTGAAGAATGTATCTCAGTTCATTATATTCTGAATGATGCGTACTTATTTAAAACAACTGTGATACATAACATCTTATTTTCATTGGTATAAAAATTACATTCATTGAACTGGTATTTCTTTCACATTCTCTTGTTAATGTCCTCGTACATGAATAGAGACATTTACTGTGAAAAGGGGCCACCGGTTGTATGGAATGGCTGCTTTCCCATCATCCAGTTTTTATAAACTTAATCAGCGAAAATGATTTTCAAATGTCTTACTTATTTAGTGAAAAAAACACTCAAAATTTATTTCCTTCTTAATACTTCATTCAAAGAAAAAAAAAACCCTGACTATTTCCTTAACCAGCTTCATCATTTTCTGAAGAAAAAATCGTAAAATATTTTTTCTGCTGTAGAGACCCTCTTATCCGTACCCCCCCCCCACCCTCCCCCAATGCAGGGGTTACTGGGGCTATCAGTACGTCCCTGTTAATAAGATTAGATGTCGGTGTATCGATTGACAGTAGGGAAACGATTATTCATTGCACGATGTATGCAAAATAGGTTCCCCACAAACTGACAGAACAGAGAAACAAAAAATACTGGAGTCGACTCTTGCAAGGAGATGCTAGAAATGTTTTGAACTAGTTACCCGAAAGGTTTAAAGATATTGTCACTAGTGATTATACGTGGTTTTTATTGCTATACAATTGCTAAAAAGATCAGATATTTTTTATTTGCGGAAAATGAAACTTTTCTCGTCTCAGTAGCTGAGCCCATCTTACGGATTTATGATGTCAGAAGCTGACTTAAAAATACACATAGCACCGTGGATTGTTGGCCATCGTAGCGTAAATGTAACGCACTCGGCTAGATATCGAGAGTTCTGTTGGTTCAATTCCACAGCGGCGGCTGAAAAACAATTTTTCGGTTGCTGTGTGTTTCTAGAACGTGGTTAAGAGCGATGTATTTATTTATTTATTTAGCATGTTAACAGTTCTTTTTTCAGTTACCAAGAAGTGGTAGTCGAGGACGCCTTTTCTGAAGAAATGACGAGAAATTGACAATATTCCACTAGCATTATTTTGCTGAAATGGTTAAGGATGAGAAGGTGCAACGTTCAACAACAAGCGTGTCATGTGGTCTAGTGTTCTCCTACTTCATGCCACTAATCACTAAACTCGATCACTTCCCGCCTATTTGGAGAAGAAATGAAACAGCTAAATTATCTTGCCCATTCCCTCGACCTTACACAATGTGATTCTTGTTTGTTTCCAAAAATTACATTTTCTGGGCAAAATTTTTTCAAGATTGCAAGACCTTGCTGAAATGGGCTTGTTCACATTTGCGAAGTATTTTCCAGAAGGAGTATCACCAAGAGTTCCAAACCTGAAGTGCGCAACTTTGCATAGACATTGCAGATTTCTCAAAAACCCATACATGGAAACGTATATCAAGTTAAACGCTGTCTATGTGCGTTAAATTAAAACAATATGTTCCAATTGTAGAAGTTAAATACGAGATTTATTTACAATTAAAACACGCTTAAAAACTACTTGTTAGATATTTCAGAACCAACTATAGTCCCATCATCAAAGAGACTGTAACAGAGAAACAGTGTGGCTGGTATTAAATACAGAGACATCCCATGATATATTAGGCTACATATTGCCACAACATCGTAATCGACAAGAAGGAAAGAGAATAGCTGATCACGTAGCTTGTTCGTCATAGACCATATCATCATTCGCAGAAAAGGTTCCAATCAGCAACCGCCACGGTTGTGGAATAAAGGTTGGCAGGTCCTCGTTGCAACAGTTTTGAGCAAATCGAACTATACACAAACTTTCTGTGAAGAGAAGAGAACGTCGATTACGTGCTGAAGCTATAATCGTAGTGTTTTCCCAAACTGGTGTATAGTGTCCTTGATTAACAGTTCTGTCAAGGGCTGTAGTAAAAGAGCCGGTTCTGATATTATATTTGTGCTCTTCCATTCTAACCCTAAAGTCCTAAATGTAGAACCTACATAGAACTTATACGTCATAGTAGAAACCCCAGAAATCAAGGGGATCATATTTACACCATGTCTTTGAGTGATCTGGATTGGGTCGCTGTCCTTCTTGATAAGGCTATAAATATTATTCGTGCGGACTCCAAACTCTAAGTTATGTTTCCACCAGAGATTTTGAGGGTAAAAGTAACCAAAGGAAAATTATCTATAGTACCCACGAACGTGCTCTGTCGTACGTCTCGTTGTAGAGTAGTATAAGACGCACAATGCTGGTTGCAGACGAGTTTACTAAAGAGATCACTAGAGTAACCGTAGGCAATAGCCATCCGGTAAATCTTCTGGAGTTCAACCCTACGTAGACCAACAGACGAAGAATGAGTGAAAGCCCGCTTTATTAAAAACCGCAAGAATGAAAGTTTACAAGAAGTCGAATGGGCAGATTTAATGTACATAGACAGCGTTTAACTTGATATACGTTTCCACAATGTGTTTTTGAGTAAGTTCTGTACGTATGGAATTCTGTTGATCATTGCAGGTTTCGCTGAAGTGCAGGTGAACGTCAAAAACTTTCTGAAAACCTTTCGTACGTGGCGTTGCGTTCAGAGGTTCGTGGAATGTCGCATACTTGGAGGCGTCAAGTGAATTAATTCCCTTTATATACGTAAGGAGAATTCCCCTTACACCTTCATCAATCATGCTCGATCTGGTGTCCCTGCTGTGTAACAATTGCTCTACAGCGCTCTTTCCTTTGTAATGGTCTTCTGCGAAGCACTTACGTCCAATCTGTTCCATTCGTTTTTACATGCTTCCCACAATCTATCAACAGACTGCTGTCGACTTTTATCCGTAGCTTGTTACAAACGTCTTTACGCGAATGACTTCAACAGAATAAGTATTTGTTTTTGGCATGCATACAGGGGCGGTTATGTTGATTTCCGAACAGTTCAGTCAGTGTTCCAAGAAGTAACCTTCATAAAATTAGCGTTCTTTATTGGAAAAGAATTACAGTTTTCTTGATTATTGTTTCTAAATCCATTTAAACACGTTCTTTGTGTGTGTGCGTGAGTGCGTCCGTGCGTCCATCTGTAGTCCTAACTGCTCAGAGATATTGTTGAGTTTTCTAAATGATGTGCTAATATCTTCAGCAATTTCTCCCGTTAGACAAATACCTTCAACCTATCACAATATTTTGGTTTCACTTTCGTAGAACTAAATAAAAGAGAGGTTGAGTCAGTGCTTTTACCTATATCGATGTTAAATGGTTCTCACCTGATTTTATTGTACAGTACCATGCCTCTACTCTGATTTGTGTTGTATTGATTATATTTTTAACAAAAAAATAAAAACAACCCCTCAAAAACAAAAAGAAAGATGGCACCGAATGTTCGTTTGTATTCAGCATGTCGTTTGAATCCTTTCCGATGAAAAAAGAATATTTCAAAGCAGATTTTCAAAAAATAAAAAAATTCAGTAGAGAAATAAAATATATTTGTATTACCTCAAGTGCGGATTGTGCCGCCGGGAAAACCAGGTGAATTCCCGGTGGCCGCCCCGGTGGCGCAGTGGTCTAAGGCGCTGGCCTCTAAACATTCGTCCGTAAGGGGTCCGGGTTCGAATCCTGGTCAGGCATGGACGTTGTGTTTGTCTTACGGCACTGGCTTTCTCCCTTCCCTGGAACCAGTGACACCAAATCAGGGACGGGCGACTGCTTATAGCCCATTGAGTTGCTCACGATGGTCGTTAAACCTCCAAACAAAACAAAACAAAAAGAAATTCCCGGTGATCCGCCATACTCTAGGCCTGTAGGCCTCATGCAAAAAAATTGTGTATATACTGTAATATGATCTCATCTATTCTACAGTGCGACCAATACGCCTTTTTCCTAAGATTCTAGGAGACATCTCTTGTGTTATTCTTAAGGAATAAAAGAAAGGTTAGCTATGTAAAAATGTTCTTCGCACGCATTAAACTCCTGTCACTTAGCCTAAGTAGCTGTGTAATTTCTCTCTGCAGTTTTTTCTCCGAGCAATACGCTGCCCCAGTGGCCGAGTGGTCAGAAGTGTGGGTTACTGGTCTGAGCTCCGCATGAAGCATGGGTGATGCGCCTCTCACGCCCTAAATCAGGGACAGCCAACGGCATATAACCCTTATTGCAGCTCACGGTGAAAATGGAACCCAGAAACAAACAAACATTCTCTTTACCCTTATGATCCATGAGATGTCCTATTGTGTAATTCCACTGTTTAATCTCATTCTTCCGATACGAATATTTTGGTTATGATTGTAATATAAACACCGAATTATCTATTTTCGAATATATGATCATATAAAAGATTTCTTTACTCATCTTCTACAACAACCTACCTCCGAAAAGTACCTTAGCGCTGCTAAGCCTTAAAAAATAGTGCCTTAGCGCTGCTAAGCCTTAAAAAATAGTGCCTTAGCGCTGCTAAGCTTTAAAAAATAGTGCCTTAGCGCTGCTAAGCCTTACAAAATAGTGTCTTAGCGCCGCTAAGCCGCCCTAAGGCCCCTATACACCCCTGAAGGTTGCACCACATTATGATGCAAGGTAGACCATGCTATTGGGTTTTGTTTGCACCACACAATGGTGTATCTTTTCTCAGAAAGTGGTAGCACCACTTTTTGGTGCAACTTACCAAAAAACATTTAACAGTGTAGAAAATAGTTGGGGAACCTGAGGCTTTCTGGGCCATTAAGTTGAGCCTTTTGAGTGAATCCAAATTTTGCAGAACGAATCCATTTATTTTTACTAATGTATTTTTGTTCGTCTTTTATTATTTTAATTTTAATCTTGAAATGACCGTATTTAAAATACCAAAGAGTAAAAGAAGATTCAAAGAAATAATGCTCTAAGTGACTGCCACAATTTAAGCATTAGTAAGTCATAAGGGCTATTTTGACACCTTCTGTGCTCATGATTTTGTTCTTTGGCTCCTAAAGAACTTCAGATGGAATTGATTGAGCTCTCAGAAGATGACATTTTCAAGTCCTTATTTGACGCTTAGAAAGTTCCAGTTGAAAAATGCAATAGAATACCTGCGCCATCTGCAACGTGCAAAAAAAATGCTTTCTTGCTTTTCAACCACTTATTGCTGGGAATCTACATTCTCCTGCCTAACCCAAATCAGGACTCCCTTGAGGTCACAAAGGACGGATGCCCATCTGGAGGATCAGTTAAAAGTGCGGACCTCCATGTTGCAACCAAATATTCAAATTGTTTCCAACAAAACACCAGTCACAACAAAGTCATTGGAAGGTTGTTTACTTTAGAACTAACAATTTTTTTTTTCATTTTTGAAGTTAGTTAGTACATAGTAAGATTTTTACAAAACAAAGTACATTTCGAATTATATCTAATTGAAGTTTCTTGAATGCGGCCTTGTTAAATTGCAGCTAACTCAATCCGGCCTTGTTAGATCGCACCTAACTCAATGTGGCTTTGTTAGATTGCAGCTAACTCAATGTGGCCTTCCAACATGAAAAGGTTCCTCACCTCTGGTGTAGAATATGTTCAGTCGGAATTTAGGGATTACGACGTACCACTGAGGTAATACAAGAGTCTTTTTAATTATTTTTTTTATTGGAAGTTTAACGGTCATGGTGAGCAACTCAATGGGCTATAAACAGTCGTCCATCCCTAATGTAGGCTCACTGGCTCCAGGGAAGGGAAATGGCCAATGCCATAAGAAAAACACAACATCTATGCTTCAGCGGGATTCAAACCCGGATTCTTCTCGACCGAATGGTCATAAGCCAGAACTTTGACCACTGGTCCACCGGGACGGCAATGCGAGAGTCAGAACGGCAAGATGTGGAGGTAAGCCAAAGTCGTTGAATAAATAACTCCGGAGCGACAGACGGGATTCGAATCCACCACCGGCAAAAGGATATATTTTCACATTGGCGCCCGAACGTATAAAATAAATCTACTGGCCGTGGTTTTCCACAATAATATGTGATGATTCTTCAACTCATCGTCTGGAATTAGTAAAAAAAAATCCTTCATCTATAACAAACTCTTCTCCAAGCACGGTTTGCGGCTAGTCCGAAACCTGCAATTTCTGCCCTTTACTATCTTATTTTAGGTAATGTCGTACTAGTGAAGTAACGGAAGAATCAAATTGGCAAGTTGCAGCGGTAAGCCAAGGTCAATGTAGTTTAGTCGGGAGGATAACTTGCTCCGGACAGAGGAGACGTATGTTCGAATCCCAGCACTGGCTTTATTTTCATAGAAAATAACCTCTAATCATAAAGTGTGTTAGTAACGGTCAGCATGAGAAGTCTTCAAAGAGACCTTTACGAACTTCTTACAAGAAAACCGAAAGTGTTGCAACAAGTGACAGAAAACGGCACGGCAATATGTTATGCATTTTACTTTGATGTAAAGAGCACTTTTGATAACGACGAGACACATCTATCAAAATTTAGTGTTACTGTCAGCCAACTTTTCATCTCGCAAGGGAAATTATCGGACCTCCAGACGACAATTGTCACGGAACGTTCTGTGATGGACAAACATGACACCAAAGTAACAGGTGTGAAGTACAGCATTTCGCGATCGCCCGCAACCCCTAGGACATGGCTTATAAAAGTGGGACGCCCGCCTGTAATGTTTGCAGCCATAAAGTGTCAAACAACATTTATCTGTTAGATATGATGTACCTAAATGTCGAGAGAGACCACGTACAACACCATTAAGTTGCAAATGTCATATACATACCTCACTCCACGTCGTGGTAATGTATTGAGAGATGGCAGTGATGCAACGCTTTTTTTTTGCGACCTTCACATTGTCATAGACACTCTGCATGGTTTGTCCGGAAAACTGTTCGTGAATGCTTTTCCTTATCACTTTGGGTGGGGAGGGGGGTTGATTAGAAACTCGAACTGCTTGGCACGTTGTGTGCTGGAGTACCCGGTGTATCACTATGTTCAGATAACGTGTCCGACGTTTCATCACTATCACGCCACAATGTCTGTCCTTCAAACATGTCAGCGCCTCCAATGACATGTTGCTCATAAACGCTATACAACTGCCTTGCAATTCGCCTGTCGATGTACGTTGGAGTCGTGTCATCCGCTTGGTATTTCTGCGTCACCTCGTTCACCAGTATCTGTACTACAGCATGAGGGTTACAAGCCATTTTCTTAAAACACACAACACGATATTTGTATGCGCAAAACAGGCCCGTGCGCTGTCACACACTACTCACGTTTAACAGTCACTGACGTACACAACGCAGGACACTTTTCAGGCATGCGCAGTATCACCCAATCACATCACACCCACATTTACATGTTTTTTGCCACTTTATGGCTGCATACATTACAGGCGGGCGTCCCACTTTTATAAGCCATGTTCTAGGGTAATTCACACCTCTTACTTTGGTGTCATGCTTGTCCACCACTGAACGTTCCGTGACTATTGGCGTCGGGAGATCCGATAGTTTCCTTTGTCAGTTGAAAAGCCAAAAGACGCATCTTTCTATATTGAAAAATGAAAATCCCCATACCAATGTTTGGAACACAAGAAATAGCTAAGATGTAATGAGTTACCAACAAAAATATTTATCCTCTATTATATTTTTGGAAGGAAGGGGGAGGGGACGTTGTAACGACCACCATAAACAACTTAAGAGATATAAGCTCGTCCCTGATTTAGCGTCACTTGTTCCAGGAAACAGTCAAATCCAGTGCCATCGGATAAGCACACATCTCATTCCCCTCCCAGGACTCTATCCCGGGTTCATCTCAAACGACTGATCCAAGGCCCACATCTTAGACCACTCTGAAACTTGGGCGATTCTTCCACTCTGCCTCGCTGAAAAAGAAAACGATATACACTGAGTGGCCACTTTATTATGACCACCTGACAGTCTTAGACAAATGAGCTATGGCTGCACGCTGTTGCCGCCAGAGGAGGAGGCTAGTATAAAAATGGAAAGCTTAGTGCTTGCGACAGTAGTAGAAGTGATTTTTGGATCACGAGATGGGTAAAAAATGTGATTTGACGGACTTTCAACGTGGGATGATTGTAGGAGCTCGGAGCCATGGAGCGAGTATCACCGAAACCGCCGCATTCGTGAAATGTTCCATAGCCGCTGTTGTTAAAGTGTTTAAAGACTGGACTGAGCTAAAAAAACTGGGTCTCTACGTGCAACGTGTGGTCGTCATCGACTAGTGACTGCCAGACTGGTAACAGACAACAGAAGGGCAACAGTGCAGCAAATTACAGACCATCTTAATCAAGGATCCCCTCAAAAGATCTCTGCGCTCACTGTTCGCCGTACACTGCATCGGATGGTATATGGCAGCCGAAGGCCTGTTCGAACACCTTTGCTGTCTGCAGTTAACAAGAGAAAACGTCTCTAGTTCGCACAGGAGCACAAGGATTGGACATTCGATAATTGGAAACAAATTATGTAGTCCGATGAATCACGTTTTCAGTTACACCATGCCGATGGCCGAGTGAGAATTTGGCGGAAACAGCACGAAAGCATGGACCCCAAATGCATTGCTACAACCCTTCAAGCTGGTGGAGGCAACGTTATGGTTTGGGGAATGTTTTCCTGGCATGCTTTGGGCCCTTTAATTCGTGTTGATCAACGTCTGAATGGCACATCTTATCCAAACATGGTTGCGTACCAAGTGCATCCTGTCATGTGGATGGTTTATCCCAATGGCGATGGCTACTTTCAACAAGATAATGCGTCCTACCATAGTGCTCGTATTGTACAGGATTGGTTTCAGGAACATGCCGGTGAGTTTACTTTGCTTAGGGAGCCCCCACAATCTCCAGACCTCAACCCCATTGAGAATTTGTGGGATGAAGTTGAACGAGCCATCAGACAGCTGGATCCACGACCCTGCAATCTCGCAATCCTGGAAAGTGCTATTCATCAAGCATGGTCTCAGATTCCACAAACCACCTATCAACATCTCGTGGAGTCCATGCCACGAAGAATCGACGCAGTATTAAAAGCAAAAGGGGGCCCCACGAAGTACTGAGGGGGTGGTCATAATAAAGTGGCCACTCAGTGTACAAAGCCATCGTTTCTATGATATATTAAGATCAGGCTGATATCCTATGGGTTCTAGATGCTTTATTTCCAATGCATGGAATACTTATGCCATAATGATCACGTGTTTTTGAATGAGATACAACCCAACCTTTAAATTGGATATGGAGCACCATTTAATTGTCGCCTCTGTAATCTGATAAAGTTTGTTAACTTAAACAAAGACTTTGCTCTTTCCACATTTTAGCAACGCATAGCAACCGGATAATTTGTTTATTCACGGACGCCACGTATTTGGAGGATTTTCACTTTGGATTTAACTGCTATAATTAATTTATAGCTAGTGCCGTTAATGCACACCAGATGGAGACGTCTCAGTAGCTGAGCCCATCTTACGGATATATGATGCCAGAAGCTGACAGAAAAACAACATAGCGCCGTGGATTGTTGGCCACCGTGGTGTAAGGCTAACCCGCTCGGCTAGATATCGAGACATCTGGGATTCGGATCCCCAGCGGTGACCGAATAACAATTTTTCGGTTGCTATGTGTTGCTAAAACGTTGAAAGAGCGAAGTCTTTGTTTATTCACTGACGCCACATATTTGGAGGATTTTCATTTGTTAACCTTGTCCAAGTCCCGGTAAAGCTTGTTTCGTTTTTAACACGTCGTTTGTAAAAAAGATCGTGCTTATGTTATCAGTGTGTTCTTCCGTCCGCCTGTGGACACCATATCTCCGCAACTATATTAGTCCAATTTGAAAAATTCTTTTTGCATTGGAAAGCCTGAAATGTCTGAATCCCTCTTTTTTTTTTTTTTTTTTTTTTTGCGATACACAATTTTGGCCCTAGAGGGTGTAAATGCAGATGATGTTGAACTCAAAATACATTTCATTTTATATATTTTCTTTTCTCCTAAATATCCGATTGAAAAAGGTTTCGACTCCGCTTATGTCGAAGACTATTTTAGGTATAGTAACTTTTTCAAGTTGTGCATAGATTTGCCTCCAGGGGGCATAAAAGTAAATTGCGTTTTCCCCGATATCTCTGTTTCTGAAACTCGGATTCAAAAACTTCTTTCTGCAGCGGATACAGCTCCCGGTGCGAAATCTTTTGCATGTAATTTCTAATTTTTGGTAAAAATGATTTGGCCACCAAGGGTGCATGCGTAAGGGTTAATTTCTACTCCTGATTTATTTACAGCAAAATATGAGCTGCTAGAATCTCGATTAAAAAACGTTTTTCGTGGACCGATACCAATCACGGCGATAAACCTTTTCAGAATATTTTCTTCTTAAAATAATGCATTATTTCTCCGCCAGATGGTGTTGACATATATCTTATTTTTGTCAATATCTGTACTTCTAAGAGTCCGATTTGAAAAATTCCTTCTTTTGTTGGATAGCGTTTCTGGTGCGAAATGTTTTTCATATAATTTAAAAATTTTCAACTAATTTATAGATTTTCCGCCTGATGGTTTTAATATAAATTGCGTGTCCCTGATATTTCTGCTTCTAAAACTCTGATTTGAAAAATTCTTCCTGTATCGTATATAACTTCTGATGGGAAATGTTTTTCATATAATTTCTAATATTTGGTAAAGAATGGTTTGGCCATTCTGCTTCTGATGCATTTGCAGCAAAATCTGAGCGCCTGAAATCTTAATTGAAGAAATTCTTTCATTCAGCGTTACTGCTCACCTCGAAAAACTTTTAGAGAATACTTTCTTCTTAAAATAATGCATGGTTTTCCCGCCAGGGACATAGATGCATACCTTATATTTGTCGATTTTTCTGCTTCTAAGAGTCCGATATGAAAAATTGTGTCTTTGTTGGAGAGCGTTTCAGCTGCTAAATGTTACTCATATAATTTCAAATTTTTCTTAACGCACAAGTCTGCAACCAGATTACGTAAATTCACGATACCGTTTGCAGCAATATCTGCGGGATTGAAAACTCGATTGAAAAACTTCTTTCTTCGGTCAGGTACTATTGCTTTCCATGCCGGTTCCATTGACTTTGAATAGCTTTGATAAATTTAATTCGCGTTAGAACGGATTCAAAAGACGTGCTTATTACAACCGAAAATTCGGTGTCATTTTTCTTGTTTTTAATAGTCATTGCTTTCTTACCATATTTTACTTTTTTGAGAATCTCAGACATCATTTCGAATAATTCTACGTATTGACGTTTTTAAATAACGTGATTTTGAGTCAACCTGGTGAAAGATACAACAGCTACGTACCGAAAAAATTTCAGAAGAGATAGCAGTTTGCGGAATCCCGTTGAACTTACGTGTACAAACTACTGCGTCAAACACAATGAAACAGCTAGACAAATAAGTACTGTTAGAATTTAATCTTTAACTATTTTTAGCACGTCTTTTCTAAAAAAAGATCGTGCTTCCGTTATCGATTTGTCCGTCCGTCCGTCTGTACCCACGGTATCTCTGCAACTATTAGTCCGATTTGAAAAATTCTTTTTGCATTCGGAAACTTGAAATATGCGAATGATGATCCTTTATTTCGTTTTTTTTTTTGTTTACTATGTACAATTTTGTCGCTAGGGGGCGTAAATTCAGATGATGTCGAATTCAAAATTACGTTTTAATCCACATATTTGCTTCTAAACATCCGATTGAAAAAATTATTTTATCTTTCGATTCCATTTATGTCGAAGACTGTTTTAGATATAATTTTCTTTTCAAATTACACATAGATTTTCCGCTAGGGGGCATTAAAGTAAAATACATTTTTTCCGATAACTCTTCTCCTAAAACCCCGATTTGAAAAATCTTTTTTTCAGCGGATACATCTCCTAATGGAAAATCTTTTGCACATAATTTAATTTTTTGGTAAAGAATACTTTGGCCACCAGGGGGCGTAAGTGTTAATACTACTCATGTCGACAAACCTTTTAGGAACATTTTCTTCTTAAAATAGTGCATGGTTTCTACGCCAGGGGCGTAGATGTATATATTATTTTTGTCAATATCCCTGTTTCTAGGAGTCCGATTTAAAAAATTCCTTCTTTGTTGTATAGTGTTTCTAGTGTGACATGTTTTTCCTATAAATTCAAAATTTTCAAGTAATTCATAGACTTTCCGCTAGGGGGAGTAAAGGTAAATTGCGTTTCCCACTATCTCTGCTTCTAAATCTCCGATTTGAAAAATTCTTTCTGCACCGGATACAACTCCTGGTGGGAAATCGTTTGCACATAATTTCTAATTTTTGTAAAAAATGGTATGGTAGTCTTAATTTCCGCTTCTGGTGTATTTGCAGCAAAATATGAGCTTCTAAAATGTCGATTGACAAAAAAGTCTTTTGTTAACCGATGCTACTCATGTCGACAAACCTTTTAGGAACACTTTCTTCTTGAAATAATGCATGATTTGTACTCCAGGGGGCGTAGATGTATATCTTATTTTTGTCAATATCACTACTTCTAAAAGTCCAATTTGAAAATTTCCATCGTTGTTATATAGTGTTTCCGATGCGAAATGTTTTTCCAATAAATTCAAAATTTTTACGTAAATCATTTAAGACTTTCCGCTAGGGCGCATAAAGGTAAATTGCGTTTTCTGCTCCTAAAACTCCAATTTGAAAAATTCTTCCTGTATCGCATACAAGACCTGATGGGAAATATTTTTCACATAATTTCTAATGTTTTGTAAAGAATGGTTTGGCCACCAGGGTCATAAGTGTTGATTTCTGCTTCTGATGTATTTGTAGCAAAATCTGGTCTCTTGAAAACTCGACTAAATTTTTTTTTCTTCGACCGATAGCGCTCATAAGGATAAACCTTTTGAGAATACTTTCTTCCTAAAATAGTGCATGGTTTTCCCACCAGGGGACGTAAAGTCACATCTTATTTTTGTCGATAACTCTGTTTCTAAGAGTTCGTAAGCTCAAGATTCCGTTTTATTAAGAGTTCGTAAGCTCACGATCCCCGTGGTGGATCGTGCGCGGTGTTGCATTCAGAGTTTTTTCAGGTGGGGCGATTACAAATTTTTCGAGGAGGCTAAAACTTGTTGACATTTAATCACAATTTTGTTATTATATACATTTCATCACAATTTTGTTATTTATATATATATGCATCATGAAAGGTACCAGAGTTCTTCCAGTCCTTCCAGCAGAAGTTGCACATGCAATCAAGAACATGAAGCGGGGGAAAGCTCCAGGAGAAGATGGAATTACTGTAGACATCATACAAGAAGCAAGTGGAGAAATCGAAACAGTACTCGCCCAAATTTTCACTCGATGCCTTAATGAAGGGAAAATTCCTGAGGATTGGAACAACGCTACAATGATCTTGCTACATAAAAAAGGTGACATTGAGGATCTCAGGAACTACAGACCTATCAGCCTCCTATCAGTGGTTTATAAAATCTTCACTAAAGTTCTTTCACACCGCTTGAAGGTAACACTGGACATGGCTCAACCGAGAGAACAAGCTGGATTCAGGAGTGGCTACAGCACAATAGATCATATCCACGTACTGAGAGAACTAATTGAAAGAGCGAGGGAATATGAACTTCCATTGTGCATGGCTTTTATCGATTATGAAAAAGCCTTTGATTCGGTGAAACCATCAGCAGTTGCAATGGCTCTGAAATCCTGCGGTATTGAAGATGCATACATTAATATTATTAATAACATCTATGAAAATGCAAGTGCAAAGATTCTGCTATTTGGTAATACAACACACATAAAAATTGGGAAAGGAGTGAGACAAGGTGACACCATATCTCCGAAGCTCTTTAATGCTACATTGGAAAATGTCTTTCAATCACTGAACTGGGAAAACAAAGGGATAAAGATTAATGGAGATTATCTAACCCACCTTCGTTTTGCTGATGACATAGTCATTTTTGCAACTACCCCATCGGAGCTACAGAGTATGATGCAGGAACTTGCTGACAAAAGTAAAGAAGTGGGATTAAAAATGAACTTTCAGAAGACAAAAGTGATGTTCAATGCTTTTACAAGAAATGAAGATTTATCGATTGATGGAGAAAAGCTGGAAATAACAGACACGTACGTTTATCTTGGACAGCAGATATCAAGTGAGGGTCACATTAGTGAAGAAATTAATCAGCGTACAAAACTTGCCTGGAGAGCTTTTGGAAGAAACAGCATAATTTTCAAGAGCAATATGCCATTATGTCTTAAAAGAAAAGTGTTTGATCAATGCATCCTTCCAGTGCTTACGTATGGTGCAGAGACGTGGACCTTAGCTAAAAGAGACATACAAAGGCTGCAGACAACTCAAAGCAGCATGGAGAGGTGCATGCTTGGTGTAACCAGGAGAGATAAGAAGAGGAACACGTGGATCCGAAAAATGACAAGAGTGGAAGACATCATGATCAGAGTTAAATCCCTGAAATGGCAATGGGCTGGACATACTGCCAGAAGAACAGACCATCGATGGACAGCCGAAATTTTAGATTGGATTCCAAGGGACAGGAAAAGACCCAGAAGAAGACCACATGGGAGATGGGTGGATGAAATTCGAAAGTATGCGGGAGTGACATGGAGGAGACTGGCACAAGACAGACCGTTGTGGAGGAAACTTGGGGAGACCTTCGTCCAGCAGTGGATTGATAATGGTTGACAATGATGATGATGATGATATATATATATTGTGTCATTATGGGAACAATTTTTAATAATTTGCTATTGTTAAAAATTAGGTAGCAAATATTTTGTTGTATTGGAAACACTAACGTCACGTGAGCTACAATGAGGATTAACCGTACACTTGGAAAGTCGGCATCCAGAAGACTGAAATAAAACTGAATGCCAGCTTCCAAAATATAATGATGTATTGCAGTGCAAAAATCTCTACTGTGTGGAATTAGGTTTTTATTGCGGTAGTCCGAGTTGTCAGTGCTTGAAAAGTTGCCCTTTCAGCAAGGACTGTTTAATGTTATGTTGAAGGATATCCAAGAAATTGTTGCGAAGAGTAAAGAAGTGGGATTAAAAATGAACTTTCAGAATACAAAAGTGATGTACAATGCTTTTACAAGAAACGAAGATTTGTCGACTGATGGGGAAAAGCTTGAGACAACCGATACCTACATTTATCTTGGGCAGCAGATATCAAGTGAGGGTCACAATAATGAAGAAATTAATCGACGTATAAAACATGGATGAAGAGCTTTTGGAAGAAACAGTACAATTGTTAAGAGCAGTATGCCATTATGTCTTAAAAGAAAAGTGTTTAATCAATGCATCCTTCCAGTGCTTACGTATTGAACAGAGACATGGACCTTAACTAAAAAAGACGTACAAAGACTTCAGGCAACTCAAAGAAGCATGAAGAGATGCATGCTTGGTGTAACCAGGAAAGATAAGAAGAGAAACTTGTGGATAAGGGAAATGACAAGAGCGGACGACATCATGACCAGAGTGAAATCGATGAAATGGCAATGGGCTGGTCATATTGCCAGAAGAATGGATCACCGATGGACAACCGAAATTTTAGACTGGATTCCAAGGGACTGAAAAAGACCCAGAAGAAGACCCCATGGGAGATGGAAGGATGAAATTCGGAAGTTTGCTGGAGTGACATGGAGTAGACAGGCTCAAGACAGACAATTGTGGAAGGAACTTGGGGAGACCTTCATCCAGCAGTGGATTGATAATGGTTGATGATGATGATGATGAAGGATGACAGAAATTTCAGATTGAAGTCCATGTGAATGTTTTTTTTTTCATTATAATATTTTCCCTAATTTTCTTATTTTTTTAAATTAATTTCTCTAAATATTCAGTTATAAACCAACACAATTAGGCTAAATATAAGGGGAGATCGCCCCAAAACCTACGGGTGGGCATTCATAGATTTTCGGGGGTGGAGGGGGGCTGAGCACCCTCGAAAAGATGCCTGAATACATCATTGATCATGCGGAACTTGTTAAGGACCACTATTTTAAGCAGAGGAGCTTCAAATTATAGATATGTAAGCTTTGTTTTTATTTCTTTATGAGGGAGCGGAAATTGTTTACCTATTGTAGGTGAAGGCATGACGATTGTCGTGGTGTTAGAGAACACTACCAACAGGCAGTGTTGTCTAACACTACAACAGTTCTTTCACGACACGAAGTGGAACATCATGACCTTTTTAGACTCGGGATTATTCCAAGGTCGCCCATCTCGACACCAGAACGCTACCCGCTGAAGAAAGCCCCGGATTCCCCTTTCATTAGGTCCTGAAGCTTTCAACTTTGGATGCGATCATGTTCGTCTGAGGTACCAATTTGATTCAATCAGTGGACGTGCACTCAAAAACAAGTCAGTAACTTCGCTTGCGCCTGTCTTGTAGAATACCGACCAAAACATGATAAGATCAAGTCTCTATAAAATGAAAGAAGAACTTAAGAAGGCATAGAAAAGTAAAAAGTGACTGAATAAAAAAATGGTACGATGCAAAGGGAGATCTGTGTTTTCACACTCTACTGCTGGATTCTGATATCGTCTCGCAATCGTCCGTAGATAATAGCCAACAGTAGCTCGACGTTTGGGACTCTATAATTTGTCCATCGCCCAAATTCTCCGTTCTTTAAAAAAAAAGGCAAAAAGAAAAGGCCGGGGGTTGACGGACAAGGGAATGGTCACGAACTGCCAGTGGCCACCATAATTAAAAGCCATTTCGGGACGTAGTTCTCCGGTAATTATTGATCCAGGGAAGTCTTTCGGCTTGATAAACGATAGCTACGATACCGGTATACGTAACTCCAGTAGCGAAATAACATTGGGTTTGACCCCCATGACCTCCAACGTCGCATACATACAAGCAGAGAGGGAATTCGATCGGGGCGGGTGCTAATTCCACGTGAAGGCTGTATAACACAGAAGAGCCTTTATTTTCCCGGCTATTTTGTTCTTGCTTCTGTTGTTGCTTTAATTTTTTTACATATATTTATATCTATATATTTATTTCTCCCAGACATGGTAGCTCGCCGAAATTGAACGCAGTTATGTCAATTATATCCACTTATGCTGTCTTCTTTCCTGATGTACAATCTCAATGGGCACTGATTTTGCAGGAAAGCACGTATCATATCCAATAGGCAGAACTTGGGCTGCGTTTCACTGTTTATTAAAGACAGCAGCACTATTTTACTTGATTGTCTTTTTTTTTTTTTAATGCAGTAAACGAATCAGGTGGTCTGCATTCTCCCGCCGAAGGATTTACTTCCCCATCTCTACGTATTACACAAAAACATTGCAACAACATCCAAGATAAAAAAAGAATCCAGCTTTTTAGTGAAAATAATGCTTAACAAAGAGCGATATAACCAAACTGTTTGATATAATAAGCGGGGTTTTCGACAAAGAAAGAGAAAGACCTAAGTTTGGAATGTTCGGTAATATTCGACAATCATGTTCTGCCTTCTAAAAAATTCCGAAATTGTCATTCTTTTTACAAAACCCCCACAACTATAGTAATATCAAAATTTCAATAAAATGTTATTACAGCAATTAGGTAATGTATCTGTAAGATATATTCATCAATGATGATCTTTTAGTATATATTGGTGATTATACATCAATGATGATCATTAAGTATATATTGCTAAATGTATATCAATGATCACCTTTTAGTATACATTGATAAATGCACATCAATGATGATTTTTAGTATATACTGGAAAATGTATATCAATGATGATCTTTTAGTATATATTGGTGAATGCACATCAGTGACGATCTTTAAGTATATGTCGGCAAATATACATCAATGATGATCTTTTAGTATATATTGGTAAATATAACACATCAATGATAATCTTTTAGTATATATTGGTAAATATACACCAATCATGATCTTTTAGTATATATTGGTAAATATACATCAATCATGATCTTTTGGTATACACTCATTGTCATAAAAATTCCAGCACCAAGAAACAAGTTAGTACAATCCTGCTATGCATTGATTATAATACGCCTTCCAACATACCAGAAATCATTACTCAAGTTATGGGAATAATGGCTGTGCAATAAATCTCGGTCCTGTGCCCTGACCCTTGATCCCATATCGATGATATTCAACAGAACTGGTTCGGTATACCTCCGAAATAACGTGATAAAGTTTTGTCGCAATCGAAGCGTCTTTACATAAGTTATGATGCATAAAGGCTATGAAATAAATCCCGCTCCTGTGTCCTAACCTTTGACCCCATTTCACCCATTTTGAATAGAATTCGTCCCCAGGCTGGCCCCTACAACATAATGACATTTCATCCAAATCGAAGCATTTTTACGTAAGTTATGACGCATAATGGCGATGGGAGTGATTCCGCTCCTGACCTTTGACCCCATTTCGCCCATTTTCAATACGGTTTGTGGCCAGGTGGTCCCCTACCACATACTAAAATTTGATCGAAATCGAACCTTTTTTACGTTAGTTTTGACGCATAACAGCAGTGGAACGGATCCCGTTCCTATGTACTGACTTTTCACCCCATTTCGTTCACTTTAAAAGATGTTCCTTTTAAAGTGAACGAAATTCCCAAGTGATACCCTACCAGATACTAAAATTTCATCGAAATCGAACGATTGTTACACGAGTTATCGTACGGACGGACATAAGCACACAACGCGTGACGTAATGAAGCAGATGGGAATCGCGACCATCTGCTGGCAAGATTATGACGTCATAAAACTTTAATAGTATCCATACACAACGCGTGACGTAATGAGACAAATGGCGTGGCCGCGCGCCAACATTCTCAAACACGAGATTGTGACGTCATAAGATTTCTAAGCATTGGAAACATTAATGGAACGACGCCATGACACCAAGAACGTTATAATTCGGGGTGGTTATTTAACCCACTGAACGAATTCTCCTAAAGTAGAGATCAAGCTAAATCGATTTCTAGTACCAGAAAACGGTAGGTTAACGACTTTCAGCAAAATTCTTAGAGCCGTTTTAAAAATAAAATTTACATACATACATACAAGAATTGCTACTTTAAGGTGGACGTCAAGTAGTTTTGCTTCCTATACTTCCAATGGAAAAATTTATGTACACATTTTCTTCACAATTAATGCGTTCCCAAGAATGAAAATTTGAACATCGATTAAAATAGCTTCATTTCATAACTTGGAATGCTTAATATTTCTAAATCATAACCGTAATAATATTTTCTAAACCATAGCCGTAATTATGCAATGCAACATTTATTTGTCCACTGACGTCATCAAAGTACAGGTCGCGCCATCTTTTTCATGGTTTCAACACCACCAAAGGAAACGTTATTGTTTTTTAATATAATTATGGTTATGTTTTAGGAAATGTTAAGTATTCCAAGTTATAGTATGAAGTTATTTTAATCGATGTTCAAATTTCCATCCTTGGGAACACACTAGTTGTGAAGGAAATATGTACAAAAGGTTTTTCATTGGAAATATAGGAAGCAAAATTACTTGACGTCCACCTTAATAGTGTGGGATAAGGGCGATGGAATGGATCCCGATCCTATGTCCTGACCTTTGACACCATTTGCCCCATTTTCAATAGGGTTCATCTCCAGCTGGTCCCCTACCACATACTAAAATTTTATCGAAATCGAACTATTTTTACGCATGTTATGACGCATAAGGGCAATGGAATGCATCCCGCTCCTATGTCCTGACCTTTGACTCCACCCATTTTTAATAGGATTCGTTTCCAGGTGGTCCCCTACCATATACTAAAATTTCATTGAAATCGAACCATATTTACGCAAGTTATGATGCATAAGGACAATTGAATGGATCCCATTCTTATGGCGTGACCTTTGACCCCACTTCACCCATTTTCAATAGGGTTCGTCCCCTGGTGGTCCCCTATCACATACTAAAATTTCATCGTAATCGAACCATTTTTACTTGAGTTATCGTGCCGACAGACGGACGGACGGGAAAAGCTGGAGCATATACGCTTCTTCAACCTACGGTTGGAAAGCGTAAAAAACCGTGCGATTAACGCGAAACTCCGCGAATAGCTACGGGGAGGGCAGACATGCAAATCATTAAAGTTTCGTACGATTCCGCATGCCCGCGCATCCAAGACCGACGCTGCAATTGCAATCCTTGAGGCTTATAAGGCGCAGCGCAGGGGACTCCACATTCGAGCCGAAGTGCACGGTAAGAGTCAGGTGAGATCCATGAGCGATAAACATGCCGAGGAGTCGGCGTAGATGTGCGTACGGGAAACTTACGGAGTTTGAACGAGACGGTATCATCGGAATGAGAGAGACAGAATAGAATGCTCGGCGTGCCGAACCGGCGGCTATTTGGGCCGGTAGGACAGTACGGTGCGATCGTGTTGGGAGCAATGGGCACAGCGGACTGGCTCTGGACGACCCAGGCATACCACCAGCAGAGAGGACCGTGGGATCGTGAGAGCGGCACGCACAGATGCATCGATGTTCTTGTCCAATATCCAGAGCATTGTGGCTGCTGTACAAGGGACTGCTGTGTCCACCAGAACCATTTCCAGACGCCTCGCACAGGCGAATCTGCACTCTCGTGGGCCCTTACGTTATATGCCATTAACACCTGACCATCGTCGGCGTCGATTGCAGTGGTGTTAGCAGGGAGAAACATGGAATGTTACGGACTGCCGACGTATAGTGTTCATTGACGAATACTGCTTCTGTTTGGGAACGGACGACCACCGTGTCAGAGTTTGGAGGGCAGCAGGTGAGTGCTGCAATTCCAGCCTCATTGTACAGCGACACATGTCCCGACCTGCAGGCGTGATGATCTGGGAGCTACCGCGCATGACAGCCGGACTTCCCTCGCTGTGATCCGAGGGACGTTGACAGCCCAGCACTATGTACAGGAGATCTTACGGCCCCATGTGCTGCCTTTCCTCGCGGATCCGCCTGGAGCCATTTTCCCACAAGATAACGCTCGTCCGCACACAGCTCAGGTTTCCCAGGAGTGCCTATACGTCATGTTTCGACGCTTTAGTGACCTGCCAGATCGTTTGATCTCTCGCCCATCAAGCACATGTGAGACCAGATGGGACGCCAGCTTTCTCCATGCCCCAGTGTTCGTGATTTAGAGCGTCAGTTGCAAGAAGTGTGGGCCAATCGGTCCCAGGATAACATATGGCGTCTCTTTGACTCCATGCCGGACCGTATCACCTCATGTATCTGAGCACGAGGCTGTCCGACGTGGTACTAGCGCTGACCGGATGTGTACCGTATGTCAGCGGGAAATCTTCCTGCTGCTGTGATATTGTAATCACTTCTGCTCTTGGTATGTACCATCTCACTACTAAAATCTCATTTCAATACGACGCCTCCTTCTTGGTGCGCGGATTTTTATAACAATGAGTGTATATTGGTAAATGTACATCAATGATGATCTTTTAGTAAGCATTAGTAAATATATATCAACGATGATTTTTAGCATATATTGGTAAATATACATCAGTGATGATCTTTTGGTATATATATTAATATATGTTCATCAATGATGATCTTTTAATATATATTGGTAAATATACATCAATGACGAGTTTTCTATATATTGGTAAATACACATCAATGACGAGTTTTCTATATATTGGTAAATGTATACATCAATGATGATCTTTTAATGTATATACGAAGTCCGATCAAAAAGTTCCAAGACTAGTCCGATATACATTAGAGTACTTACGTTACTTAAGTCTGGCTATGATCTCCCTCAAAAAAGTCTCCTTGGGCAGCGATACACCGCTACCAGCGTTTTTGCCACTGTTGGAACGCTTCCTGGAAGTCCTGTTCGCGCATTGTGTTAAGCACCGTCTGCGATTCGAGCTGGATCCCGTCCACGGTTTCGAAACGGCGACCCTTGAACTTCAGTTTCATCTTCGGAAACAGAAAGAAGTCGCAGAGGGCCAAATCCGGCGAGTAAGGCGGGTGAGGAAGGGTAGTCATGCTGTTGCGGCTGCAACACTGGGTGTTGCTAACGCTGTGTGAGCTGCTGCATTGTCGTGATGGAGCAGGAAATCGCCCCTGCGCCACATTTCAGGTCGTTTGCGTCAAATGTCCTTCCTAAGACGCAGCAGAACATCGCAGCAAAAAAGAGCTGTGCCGTTCTGGCCCTAGGGGAAGAATTCATGGTGCACAACCCCGCGAATGTCGAAGAACACGATGAGCATGCTTTTGGTTGGGCTCCGGACATGTCGGGCCTTCTTCGGTTGTGGAGATGCCGAGCTCTTCCACTGCGACAACTGTTGTTTGGTCTCCGGGTCGTAACCGTATACCAGAGTCTCATCCCCAGTGATGACCCGCGACAGGAACGTTGGGTCATTCACCACCAGCTGACGAAGATCTTGGCAGAGTTCGACACAGAGCGCCTTCTGCTCGGGGTTAAGAATCTTTGGCCCAAAAATTTTGCAGCAATGTGGTCCATGTTCAAAACCGACGTCAGAATTTCTTGCACTGTTCCGTGTGACACAGTGACGATGGTAGCAATGTTTTGAATGCTTCTCCGACTATCTTCATGAACAAGTTCCCTAATTTTGCCCACATTTTCAGGGGTTTTGCTCGTGGACGGTCGCCCTGACCTCTCATCGTCTTCCAGTGCCGTTCTGCCGCTCTTGCAGCGCGAGTACCACTCAAAACAGCTGGCACGACTCATTGTTTCATTGCCATAAGCATGCCACAGCATTTTAGGCGTCTCCGTTCCCGATTTGCCGAGTTTGACGTAGAATTTGATGTTCGATTGTTGCTCTAGTTTGCAGTCCATACCGAAATCACAGCTGTGTTCTGCACGTGGTCACCAAATATCGTGTAGCACAGCTTCCGATTTTCACAGAACGACGCCACTGGGCACAATGACTCATGATGGTCACTGCCCTTGACCTCTGCTCGCGCATCCACATCCTTCCATTTGTTGGCGCGCTACATACCTAGTCTCGGAATTTTTTTATCGTACTACGTATATTGGTAAATATACATCAATGATGGTCTTTTAGTATATATTGGTGAGTGTTCATCAACGATGATCATTTTGTATATATTTGTAAATATACATCAATAAGAAAAAATATGGAGGAATCTTAGTTTATCTTTACGTACCCGTTATTTGAAAAAAAAAAATTAACCAAAATAGTCTTCGTTGTAAATGGCACCGAAGGAAAGAAATAATTTTTTTCAATCGGATATTTTGGAGCAATGATATGAAATAAAATGTATTTGAATTTGATAGCATCTTCATTTACGCTTTCTAGTGTCAGAGTTATACATCAGGGAAAAAAAGAAAAAAAAAGAGGAGAGCAAGGATCACCGTTCTCACATTTTGGGCTTCCCAATTCAAAAATAATGTTTCATATCGAAATAAGAGTTCCAGGGATATGCTTTCCAAAGACGGAAAGACGAACGTACAAAGTGAGAATAGGTTAAATAAGCACGCACTTTTTTTACAAAATTCGTTCCAAACAGCGCAGGGTGTCAGATTTGAATTGCGGGTGGGCCATTCATGAGCACCAAGTCTGCCAATTCATCGACCTATGAAATGATCGTGCAGCCATGCACGGACATTATTTTCAAAATGAGGGTGTGCCCCATCCTGCATAAAAGTAAAGATCTGTAACGTTGTCCCACTGAGCAGTTACTGGCCACACATAATCTCGCAGCATTTCCCGAAATCTTGTGGAACTTATTGTTATCTCACAGAAAGAAAGATCCAAAAACAGTGGATGACGGGAAAGCATTGCATGGATTCCAATGAAGCGTTGCATGGATTCCACGTTCAGGCCTTCACCACCTTCGTACTCCTCTCACAGATCCCCAAACCTCATAATGGGCTGTTATTCCAGCTCTATCTTCCACATTTAAAACAAGTAGCATGATTCACCCGCAACAGAAACTCATACTAACCACAAAGAATGCTGTGCATCATAACATTAGTCTCAATAAAAGCGGTCAAAGAATAATGATGTTATTGAAATTTCAAAACAGGGGATGACTTGTCAGACACTCTGTACCAAAAGTTTCAATATTAAAAGAGGAAATTCGAAGCATTTATAGAGCGGATAGCAGAGCTCTTTTCGCGCAAAAATTACAACTTTGAATTGCTAATTACTCTTACATGAAACAACAACAAGCTAGTAAAATCATGCAATGCAATGATTATGATACGCTTTCCAACATACCAGAAATCATAACTCAAGTTATTACTCAAGTTATGAGGATAAAGGCTGTGGAATAAATCTCGCTCTTGTGCCCTGACCTTTTCACCCCATTTCGATGATATTCAACAGAAATCGTTCAGTACACCTCCGGAACAACATACTAAAGTTTTGTCACAATAGAAGCATTTTTAGTCAATTTGAGGATAATGGCTGTGGAATAAATCTCGCTCCTGTGTCCTGAACTTTGACCCTATTTCAATGATATTACAGAGAATTCGTTCAGTATATCTCCGAAACAACATACTAAAGTTTTGTCACAATAGAAGTATTTTTAGTCAAGTTATGAGGGTGATAGCTGTGAAATAAATCTCTCTCCTGTGCCCTGACCTTTGACCTCATTTCAGTGATATTAAACAGAACCGGTTCCGTACATCTCCGGAACAACATGATGAAGTTTTTGTCGCAATCGAGGCAATTTTACGCACGTTATGACGCATGAGGTCAATGGAATGGATCCCGCTCCTATGTCCTGACTTTTGACCCGATTTTATCCATTTTCAATAGGGTTTGTCCCCAGGTGGTCCCCTACCATATACTAAAATTTCATCGAAATCGAACCTTTTTTACGTGAGTTATCGAGCTGACGGACGGACGCACAAGGCTGGAGCATATACGCTTTTTCAACCTACGGTTGGAAAGCGTAAAAAACGGAAAGCTTGATAACGCAGTTTGGCTTCGATTGAGAACTTAAAAATACTAGAAGTAAGTTCAGAAAATACGATTATGTTTTGCATATCACATATACACTGAGAGGACGGAAATCATGGGATACCTGGTACCTAAGCAACGTGACGCTGTCACCCCTCAAGTTAGTGGAGAAACCCGCCACTTGGTGGTATACAGGTAGGAGGATATCATTGCATTCACGTAGACTGTAATTTCAGTATGGATAAACGTCGTGAGTTTAATAGACTTTGAAAGAGGGATGCTAGGAGGTTCCGTACGTATGGTTCATTATCTGGGATGTGGTACCAGAAATGCAGTATCCCTGCTGGGCAGTATCAAATGTGTACCGGAAATAAGCCATTTCCGTAATAAAACCGTATCATGGACCGTGCTGTGGGTGGAGAAAGATGATGGATGAACGTAGGTGTCGACGTTTGTCTCGCGTAGTACCATCTGGACAGCAACAGTGGGCACAAATTCCATCCGACTTCAAAGAGGGAAGCACAAGAAACGTTTCCACCAAAACAACCAAGCGATTTAGTCACAATAGGTAATACACTGCCGGACAATTGCTGAGGACGGATGACAATAGCAACGATAGCAACCATAAAATGGAAGGCAGGAAAATGTGGAAATTAGCATAAGTGCGGGATACAGTAAGACGTGTTGTGCGTATGCAAATTTTGGATTGCCGAACTTGTTCGTGACGTCATAGCGCCATTAAGAGATATAAAGGATTTGACGCGTATTGACCGTTGTTGTTCAAACGCAAAGTTGAAAGGGAAAGAATCAATTAACGAACTTTCAATTTTCAGTGTGTCTTCCCGACATCACCTAGATGATTTTACGCGTGGCCGTATTATTGGGCAAGATTGAAGAAGGGCGAAAAATAACAGATGTTGCCAGGGAGTCCGACGTCAGCCACAGTGTTGTTTCAAGGCTTTGGAAATCATTTCAAACAAATGGAGAGTGTAGCAAACGTCACGGGGGAGGTCATGTTCGCAGTACGACACCTGCAGAAGATCGGTACATAGTGCTATCAACAAAAAGACACCGGCGCAGCACAGCTAGTGAGGTAGCAAATCAGTTTATGGCTGCTACTGGCAAGCGGATCTCCCGAAAAACTGTCGCCAGACGTTTGCATGAAGGAGGACTATACGCCCGCCGTCCTCTTGCGTGCATCCCATTGTCCAGACGTCACCGTACCGTCCGTTTGCAATGGTGCCATCAACATCGCAATTGGACTGATAACGACTGGTCTGCTGTCCTCTTCTCAGATGAGAGTAGATACAGTCTATCGTCTGATTGTCGACGACAACTGATCTGGCGTGATAGTGGTACTGCATATTGTCCAGCAAACATACAGGAAAGGGACCGTTATCCGACATGTAGTGTCATGGTATGGGCTGGCATCATGATCAATGGCCGTACGTCCCTCTATGTGCTTCCAACTGGGACTATGACTGGCCAACGATACATTAATGATGTTTTGCTACCTCATGTTCGCATTTTCCGTGGTGCTGTCGGTGATAGATTCATTTTCATGGACGCCAACGCAACATGTCATCGAACAGTCGCTGTCCAGGAGTGTCTTGAGAGCGAGGATATTCAACGCCTCGTATGGCCAGCACGTTCTCCATATCTGAATCCCATTGAAAATGTGTGGGATGCTTTGGGGAGGAGTCTGGCTGGTCGTCAATGCCCTCCAATAAACAAGGATACCCTCATCCGTGCACTGACAGAGGAATGGGATAAATTACCCCAACAGCTGCTTGATAATGTTGTGCAAAGCATGACACGACGTGTGGAATCTTGCATCGCCTTCCATGATGGCCATATCCAGTATTGACATCTTACGCCGGAACGCCTGCGGACGGTAATTGCATTTTTTTTTTCACGTTTACGTATTCTGCACAAAATGGCCTGTTTGTCCCTTTAACACGTTCCAAAGCCTTCTGGATTTCAGAGCACAATAAATTGTCTTTCTTGTAATGTACTGGCATTCTGACATTATTTTATTTCACTTGGCATCCAACCACACTTACTTTTTTATGCGCTATATAGCCGTTTATGATCCGCCCTTAGCAATTGTCCAGCAGCGTAGGAGCGGCCCACCAACCAAACTTCCACTTCTGACGCCACATCACCGGACAGTACGTCTGGTCGAAAGAACATCGGCACTGGACCTTGAATGATTAGAGACGGGTCTCCTTGTCTGATGGGTCACATTTCCACTCGTTCCGCGAAGACGGATGGCTGTAAATCAGGCAGAAACCGCACGAAGCGTTAGACCTGGCATGTCAGCAAGGAAATGTTCAGGCTGGTTGATGCTCGGTGGTGATTTAGGGCGTATTCAGCTGACACATGTTGGAATCTCTGGTGTGGCTAGATGCATCTCTGAACTGTCTTATCTACGTGTTCATCCTTGTAGACCATCTGCATCCGTTCATGGTCATCATGCACTCACAGAGCAATTGACTCTTCCAGAAAGACAATGCGCCTCCCCACAGAGCATTCCCATCCTGGAATAACCTCCCCATTCACCAGACATGAACCTTATGGAATGCTATTGAAAGGTCAATTCAAGATGTTGGATCCTTCACAGAGGAATGGAACGGAATTATGGACAGCGGTGCAGCAAGCATAGCTGAAGATACCCGTGGAACGCTTTCGCGACCAAATGGAGTGGTTTCCAACGCTTTCGTGACCAAATGCAGTGGTTCCCAACCCTTTCGCATTCGCCGACCGTCAAAACGTTGGGGAAACTACGCGGAACGGGGATGCCGAAACAAAACCTATAGGCTATTTTCGAGCATTTAATCTGGTAGTATTCTATATTATAATGATGACTGCGTTCAATCCGTAATTTATATACTAGATTATTCCATGTCACCTACTTACAGCTAATATCATAAAATCTGTTAACATTCTTTAATGATTAACAAGCGCGATCCACAATCAACATACCACAATAGTCTCCTTACCGTAAATGTAATTTTTTCTGGGGTCAATGCGACGTCTGTTGCTGCTGCTTCGCGATAATCTTCTCGGGCCGTGGATCCAGCGTCGTTTCTGCAAGGCACATTAATGCCCATTATGTTCTTCTTTTGATTGCCGAAACGACTAAAAAGGTTTTCTTGCAATATATACGTGGTCGAAAAAGTTACCAATAATTTTACAGCTTTGTCGCTGAGACTTGGATATTCTTTCCCCATAATACCTCAAAACTGAGTCAGAGGTTTGGATCTGAATATCGATACCATACTGGCATCAGATGGAAGTTCAACAAAGATTTCCTTTTCCTGGTGAATTAGCCTGCAGGAGTTCAAATCTTCTGTGAAAAGATTAGCCATTCACGCTTCCTTTAATCTTCCGCGACAGGTTTTCCAAAATATTTAGATCTGCATTTCTTCTTGCTTTGACTCCATTTCGATTCAAAAGAAAAATAAATAGATTCACTAGCTTCTCGCGCCGTATGGCTTCCTTATGCGAGCAAATGGTGGGCTTACCAGTAACTAGGTAGGAATCCCATTATATATGTCCCGTCATGGTATTATGACTACAGCTCGTTTATTTCTTAGAAGTGCAAAATGACTCTTTTTAACTATAAGATATTTCCATTGTTTCGGTGGCATATGTTTTACTTTAGCTTTATTGTGCATCATTGAAAATAAGAAATAGTACGCAGTCGAGTCACATTATTGTGATTACCTCCTACTTTTGCTCTCAACAGCGCGTAGCCAATTAAAGAAGTCACGTATCGTGAGCTGGCTTGGAGGGAATAGAAGATGTGTTGTAGGCATTCTGAAAACATATCACTTGTTGCTGTTATGGATAAAAGGAGCGATTTATCAGATTTGCAAAAAGGGATGATTATTGGCTTTCGGGACAAGGGGGGGGGAGTATTTTATGGAACAGCGCAGTTTGGGAACTGTTCGCGTACTGCTGTGGTTAACGTACATCGTGATTGCAGAAATGGCACTATTGCAAATAAGCGACGTGGAAACTGCGGAGCACCACGTGCCATTGATGTGGGATGGGAACGCCGACTTCGAAAGTGCGTGAAGGCCGATCGACAGGCTGCAGTGGAGCAACTCACTCGCCGAATGAACCAGGGGGCTACCGGAAGTGTGTCTAAAACGACAGTTCAGCAAACCCTGCTAGGTATGGGGCTCCGATGCAGACGGATGGTCACTGCACCTATGCTAACGAAGGTGCATCGGCAGAAAAGGCTTACATTTGCACGGCAGTATCGGAATTGGACCTCCGCTGATTGGGAAAGGATTGCCTTCTGGCGGTGAGTCACGTTTTCTGCTTCATCAAACGGATGGACGTTGGCATATAAGGCGAGAAACATCGGAGAGCAAACACACTTCAACCATTGCTGGAAGAACACAAGCTGGTGCGGGAAGCGTTATGGTCTGGGGAATGTTTTCGTCGCATTCCTTGGGTCCACTCATACGTGTGGAAGGCACTATGAACCAAATTCGTTACGAATCCATCCTTGCCGACCACGTACACCCATAGATGCTGATTGTCTCCCCTGGGGCGGATGGGATCTTCCAACGCGACAATGCAACGCGTCACACAGCTGCATATGTGCAAGAGTGGTTAGAAGAGCGCGATGAAGACTTCAAAGTACTTCCCTGGTCCCCTAATTCCCCAGACTTAAACCCAATTGAGGTAACCCAACTGATCTGTGGTCTCACCTCGATCGTGTTGTTTGCTCTATGCACTTCCACATCGCATCCTCCACCAGCTGTCAGATGTACTGCAATCAGTATATCCACATACCTGTGAACACCTTCCAGCTCCTTAATGAGTCACTCCCAGCCCGTCTAGTTGATGTCCGCACTGCACACGGCGGTTATTCTGGATATTAGCTGGTGGTCACAATAATGTGACTAGACCGTGTATAAGCATTAAATTAAACGTTCCACATTTTGCTCGTAGTTTTTATTGAAGATTACCAGTGACCTGGTGCAAAAGTATTTTCTCTCAGTGGGCTGTAATTTTAATTAGAAAGTGTTGGAAACTACTGCAGCTGTTTTCTCTTTAAAAAAATTAAACATCCGATGAAGGAGAAGAAAGACGCCCAAGTGGCGCAGTGGTCCAAGCGATGGCTTCCGATCACTCGTCCGACATGGGTCCTGGTTCGAATCCCGGTGAGGGATGGGTGTTGTTCTTGTCTTATGGCGCTGGCTCTCTCCCTTCCCTGGAACTAGTGGCCCTAAATTAGGGACGGTCGACTGATTATAGTCCATTGAGTTGCTCACGGTGGTGGTTAAACCTCCAATAATAAAAAAGGAAAAGAAATGTTTGAAAAAAATTTTTTAGGAATAGACAGTAGAAATTTCTTTTGAGATGATTGGCAGATCTCTGCATAACAACAAATCAAGCAGTTCTACATCGTGGCCGTGTTAAGTCACTGCTTTTGTTATTTATGGCAAATCTGTCAGTGGTAAGAGAAATCTCTTATCTCCCAGTTCTTATCTACCTGACATATCTATTAGATTACGTGGGGTTAATCGAAATGTCATGCTGCTTTTATCGATCGGATCCAGCGGAGAAGCGGAAATGTTCAGTCAGCTAACGGCTTCTATAAATAAGATCATCTGATTAGAAATTGTTCCTTCCTGACTCACACCGTCCTTCGACAAGAATCCCACTCTCATTTACTTTTGTGAAAGCAATTACTTCCTGACATTGATCTTGAAGGGCTTAAAATGAAGTCGTACCCTATGTCTTAAAGCTCATTTTTAAAGTAACTTGAGTTGCATAAAAATACGCAAGTGCCGAGGTATAGGTGCTCACGAGTTCATTGGATATGTTAATCCAGTTTCATTAAGTAATGTATAATTTTTACATCACTTATTCTGTTTAAAGCATAAGACTCCTCTGGGAGAAGGAGATATTTCGCAGAACAAAAACTGCACAAAAGCTTAGTGAGAAGTGCGCGGAAAAAAAAGGAGGACAAAAAAAAGGAAGAAAGGAGAGTGATTTTCTCTCTCTCTCTCTCTCTCTCTCTCACTCTCTCTCTCTCTCTCTCCCCTCCCAAAAATGATACCTATAAACAAGATAAAAGAATTACAAGTATGTTCACACACACACATACATACATACATATCACTAAAATGTTCTCTGAGATTCAGAGGTTAGCTCCAAAAAGAAATACAGACTACCAGATAATTTTTTATTTTCTGTTGCCGTATCAAACTTCTCCATTTACAGCGATCTCGGCATACAACTCGGGCTTCACTGACATCCATTACAAGCCGTACTTCATACCCATAATATTTTTCTCATTCAGACACTCCTGAATCTGATCCCCCCCCTCCATGACTTCCTTGGCCTTCTTCTGCCTTTCCTTCCTGCCTCTAGTGATAAAAAGATTTTCTTAGTAAGCATCTCATCACTCATTCTTTCAACATGGCCAAACCACCGAAGCATATTGGTCCCCATCTTGCTAACAACATTTTGCTTCACATCACACAACTGCAACACATATCTTCATTCCTCACACAATCAGACCGTGTCTTGCCACAAACCCCACGTAAGTAACGCATTTCTCCAGCACACAAACGACTCCTATGTTTCTTATGCAGTACCCAGGTTTCACTGCCATACATCAGAGTAGGAAAAATTACACTTTCATACCCAGCCATGGGGGACTCTCTAGAGAACCCATCATTCCTGCGAAAACCTTCCAGAGCAGCCATGACTTTCAATGAAGAATTTACTCGCCTACTAATTTCACCATCCAATTTGTTCTCTCCGTCAAATATGCTTCCCAAATGCACAAACTCTCTAACCTGGTCAATCACAGTGCTGTTTATACTTACATTACATTCAGTGCGACACGTTCCTCTCTCAAACACCATAACTTTGGTTTTTCTCTTATTTATACTCAGTTTGAATTTCATGCAAACTTCGTACATCCGGGACTACATACTCTGCAACTCACTTTTGTTCTCTGCCAACAGGACAGTGTCATCAGCATACAGCAATTTGCACACATGGATATCACCAAGACATAAACCAGTATTATCTATTTTGGCATCACGCATGCACGCATCCATAAATATATTAAACAGCCGCATGGTGACATTACACAACCTTGCCTGACTCCTGCACCATCAGAAAAACCATTTTGATAACTCGTACACATTTTTATTCACTCGTACACAAGCTCTACTGCCAGCATACATGGCTTTTACACTATTAAGTAGATTCCCAGTAACACCATAATCATTCAATACCTTCCACAAGAGTGTTCTATTTACTCGGTCGTAAGCTTTCTCTAAATCTATGAAGGTAGCAAAAACTTTCTTACCACATAGTTCATAGTTCAAAGTGTCTGAAAAACTGAGTTTTATTTTATTTTTTGCACCACTTCTTGCTGCAATATACAAACATTCGCTTTCTGCTTTAGTTTTATTTATAAACATTCAGTTTTGCTATTATTTCTTCTTGCTTTCTTAGACGAACATTCAGCTTCACTGAGAGTTTCTTCTAGCTTTCTCAAACGAAAACTGATCCCTGTATTCCCACACACACAAATAAAACATAAATTATTCTGACCCAAAAAATTCTGGAACTCTCTATAAGAAAATATAAGAGACATCAAGAACATTTAAATTAAAAAAAAAAGACTATATCTTATAGGTAAACCTAATTCCCTTGTAAATGTTAAACAAAATCAAACCTCTACTACGAGGAATTTTTAATTAAACCCTATGCAAACAACTTGCTAGCTACTACTTCTTCTCTTGGGTCCACCTAGCTGAAGTGGATGATTGGGGGGGAGGTAATTGGCAGCGGAGTTGGGGTTCGGGGACTAGGAGACCCGGGGAGAGGGTTTTGAGAATCGGGGGAGACGGGATGGGCATTGGGAAACTTACGAATGAAGAATCTCATTACAATCTATTTATTTCTATTAAATATCTTACCATTACCTTGCCATTGCGGCGCGCCATTTTGACTTGTAAGTCTGTATGTATTTCTTTTTCTGTCTTTCCTTTTGAAGATGGGGAAGGAGAAGACGGAGATGTCAGACCTTCAGGCCTTTTCTTTTTCTATCCAGTTGCCCTATGTTAATTACTTATGCTCTATACTGTCATGATGGCCTATGCTTTGTTTACGGCAACTAAAAAATAAAATGAAACGAAATGAAAAAATGAAAATTCAGCCTCACTGACAGTTTCGTCTAGCTTTTTTGTACGAATATTCAGCTTCGGGGACAGTTTCTTCTTGCTTTCCTTAGACGAACATTCAGCTTCACTGACAGTTTCGTCTAGCTTTCTTAAACGAACATTCAGCTTCACTGACAATTTTTTCCTACTTTCTTATACGAATATTCAGCTTCACGGACAGTTTCTTCTCCGAACATTTAACTTCACTAACAGTTTTTTTAGCTTTCTTAGACAAACATTCAGCTCTACTGAGTTTCTTTTAGCTTTCTTAGAAAAATATTCAGCTTCACGGACAGTTTCTCCTCCGAACATTTAACTTCACTAACAGTTTCTTTTCGCTTTCTTAGACAAACATTCAGCTCTACTGAGTTTCTTTTAGCTTTCTTAGACAAATATTCAGCTTCACGGACAGTTTCTTCTAGCTGTTTTAGACGAACGTTCAGCTTTCTTGTAACTTTGTACAAGAACTATCAGCTTCCATGGCATTTTCTCCTACCCTTCTTATGAGAATATTCGGTTTCACTGCTACAATCTACTAGCTTTGTTATATGAATATTTGGCTTCACTGATTTTTTCTCCTAGATTTTTATAAGGAAATATACTAAGGTGCCAGTTTATTAAGCACATCTACCTAGTAACGTGTTGTTCCAACCTTCTCCTGCAGAACAGCCCGAAATCGTCGAAGCATGGAACATACAGATACTGGAATTATCGTGGAGAAATATTGTATCCTGAGGAAATGTTTCAGACGCACAGTTGCTGCAAATTAGACTGCGGCATTGTGTCGCAGCGAACAGACCTTTCCACCTAATCCCAGATATGCTCGATGTAGTTTATATCCGGGAACTGTGCTGGTCACTGAAGCAAGGGAAACTCTTCGGCATGTTTCTGGAACCGTTCGATGCGATACGAGCCTTGTGAGAGGGTAAGTTGTCCTTACGGAGGTGTTCATCTGATAGAGAATAAACTGTGGGTATGAAGAGAAGAGTTTAGATCGCAACAATGTTAAGACGCCCCGTGCCGTTCACATGTCCTTCGATGTGTATTAGGGGGCAAAATGCGTTTCTGGGAAACATTCTGCGTATCAGCCCATCCCTGTACAGTTGATGTCAGACAGAATGGCTACATGGCTTCGACCGCATAGTAGGCATCGATCGCACAGCGACATTCACGATGTTAGCGCAGCAGTGGAGCACTGTCACGTGTCAGGACTTGTCGCTAGCAGTCCATTGCTGAATATTCCTTTGACTCTCAACCCCAGGCGCCTCAGGCTGCAATGGGGTCTCGAACGCAGACATTGGCGCGCTAATTGGCAACAGGTCGTGATTTCTGACGAATCACGATTCAACTCGATGCACCAAAATGGTCGCATGCGTGTTCGAAGACATCACGGCACCTTGAAGTGGGCATTTTGCAGCGTCATAGTTTGGGGGCGCCATTAGATTCAGTTAGCAATCTTGCCTGATACGAATTGAGAGAACCCTCAACAGCCAGTGATATGTTACGGAGATTTAATACTAGAATTTTAGGCAAAGATATTAAATCTCATTTCGCAACTTTATTTCGCTCTAGTGCTCCATTTTCTACGATGCGTGAGAAAATTTTGCTTGTACACCCTTTATGAAACATCGGAAGCACGGTTTATTTAGAGACACCAGTTTATCTCATCTTAGGTTCTGGGCCTTTGTATTTCGTAGACGCATAGGTATTGTCCAGCTCATTTGATCCTTTGCTTCTTAATTTCAAAGCATCCGACTGAAAGCGCAAGTCCTCTTAATTTCTACTTTGATGTTTTGTGAACTCGACGCCGGCGTTTTCCCCAGGGTTTTTGTGGAAGTAAAGGGTGAGTTGCGTGGGGACAAAGGGGGTGCTAGGACAGTCACCTCGAGGAATTGAAAGCGAGCGGTCGCAGGAGGACCTGGAAACGCCTTAGAGGTTGGGAGGCACGTCTTAAGGCTGATCGGTGGAATGGAGGTTTTTCTCCGCAGGGAGACAAATAAATGACCGAAGAGGGATTTGGGGAAGGAAATCTTAGTTTCAGAGGAACAAGCAGGAAGAATTACTAAGCTGAGGACAACTTTTCTGCGATTAAGAAAAGAAAATAATAAACTGCTTTTTAATTGATCTAAAAGGATTGCATACAAATTATTACGTATAGCTATTTTATTACCTTCTACCACGCAAGACTATGGAAATTAAATAAAGCCAGTTAACAGATAAATCAGGGATGTTTTAGAGGCAGAGGTGATACCCTTCCTTCAGAGTTCTCCGGGCGCTACATTTTAGCAGGATAATGCTGAACACATGTGGACCGGGATATCCAAGACCTCTTCTATGCATGATAGATACTGATTCCTCCCTGTCCTGCACGTTCGCCGGATATTTTTCCGATCGAACATGCCTGAGATATGGCAGCTCAGCGACTGGTCCATCAAGCGCCTCCGCCAGTCAGCACAAATGAACTCTGGTCTCACATAGAAGCAGTCTGGCAGGCTATTCCTCAGCGTGATATCTAAAACTCTTCCATTCAATGTCACACCATGTACAGACTATTATTGTTGCTCGAGGTGGTTTCACACGATACTGACAAGGGAAGTTCCCCATAACTATCCCTCCGATTTTCGTGAAAGTGGCAAAATAGGTTCAGAACCATGTCCTAAGTGTAACCCTGGCGGGTTTTCATGCGCAAATGCGCGCATGCGGAGTTGTTTAAGTTTCAAGTGTCGACCAAAGTGGCGTTGTCTTGCTGTTATTAAAGGCTAAAACACCGATCTGTTCAATAGACATGTCACAAAAAAAAAAAAAAAAAAAAAAACCTCGTTTAAACACAATAAAACTTGAGGCAAAGCTCAACAGATGTTTCGGAAGCAAGCAATCAGTTTCTGCGTCAGGAGCAGAAAAGCACCATTACCCAGTACACGAGTTTTGAGTTCTTGTATTGACCACCACCTTGTGGATTTGATAGTTGAAAATTGCGCGCTTGTGCAGTTAGTCATGCTGATTTGTGGCTTGAATGACAGCAGTTGCGTGTCTTGTCGCAAGAAAAAGTGTGTTGGTACATAAGGAGTAAGAAGTGTATGTGTTGTTTGGTGGCAAAAAAAAAACAAAAAAAAAACATTTATGACTCAAGATCCAGAAATGAACTGTAATTCAAGGACGCACAGATTATTGCATTATTCGTAGTAGTGATAATGGGGCTGTACAATGAAATGAACGCTGAAAGCTGATTACTTGATACCGAAATATCTGTTGAGCTTTGTCTCAATTTCTATGAGGTTTAAACAAGGGTTTTTTGTCACGTCTATTGGACAGATAGCCTTTTAATAACAGCAAGAAAATGCCACTTTTCGTCGACAACTGAAATTTGAATAACTCCGCATGCGCGCGTTTTTGCGCATGAAAACCCGCCAAAGTTACACTTAAGACATGGGTCTGAACCTATTTTGTCACTTTCACGAAAATCGGAGGGATCGCTATGGCGAACTTTCCCTGTGAATTTTGAAGCTGAAAAATGGTGCATAGCTCTACAAAAACGCAATCAGTTATCTTCTATAACATGCACTGAGAAAAAAGTTTGTTTGAAAAAATAAAATAGTTTTGTTGAGCTGTTGTGTCGATTTATTTTGTTACTTTAGCCAAACTCCATCGGAATTGTTTTGTTGGCAACACAAAATTATTTCGTTAGCTATATTTTGTTGATTCAACTATATGGAGGTGGCATCGACCGTATGCAAAGCGCACGTGATTACTAGCTACTCCATACGGGCACTACCAGACTACCACTGACCAGAGAATCTCGTTTTGCGCTTAAGATTTCGTTTTGAACTATGGCTGACTGCGAATTTTTATTTGCGATTGGTTCCTGATCGCAAATAAAAATTTGCACGTGAGGTAATGATAAGAGTTGTAATTTATGTATAGAGCTTAATTTCATGTATAGACTATATGTACAGGGTGTTTCAAAATTCGTATGGCAGCCAAAGATTGCATGGTAATAGTACCCTGGAGCATATAGAACGTTAAAAAAAATATTACGATTTTTTATTTTTTTTTTGTCTAACCAAAAATGTCAATAATTTGTTTCATCAAAAAGCTAAGGAAAACATTTGAAAAGAAATCGGATTTAGAAACATGTTACACACGCACCAAAATAGCGTCAATATATCGTTATGCTAAGTACAAATCGTCCGTGAACATTCCAGAAGGTAATAAACCCACCTTCAAATGCTGAAATCTTAGATAAGAACTTCCTCGTAAGAACCCAGTATAGCCGAGTGGTTAGCACGCCTAATTCCTAAACAGAGGTTCGAATCCGATCGGTGAGAAATTTTTCGCTGGCTCTGAAAAAATTTCCTCGAGACGTAACACCGTCCAAATTCATTTAAACACCATTAGAAAATAAATACGGCGGGAAAAATTAAAATGCGGTGGGGAAAGAAGCTGGCTGGGGGGAAATGGCGGACACCCAAGGTCGAAGGGCACCGTCTAAATTACTACACCGACAAAATGTTGCCATTGGAAAAAAGTTTAGGGACAAAGTGTCCCAGCTACATAACTCTAAATTTTGTTGGAGCAAGAAATTGCTGTGTCCCGATAACAATATGTTTGGTTGCAGCAACAAAACATTTTATCACGATAGCAATACATATTGTTGGATCAACAATAATTTTCAACAAAATACTTTTGTAAATTCAACAAGCTTTTTTGTTGACTGCATATCGACAAACTGTTTTGGTTGATTCAACAGTTTATTTGCTGAATTAGCAAAACGTTTTTCTCAGTGATGAGGAACCTTTTTTTTTTGTTGTCGTTGATTCAACAATTTTTTTTGCTGAATTAGCAAAAACGTTTTCCTCAGTGATGAGGAAACTTTTTTTTTGTTGTTGTTGTTGATTCAACAATTGTTTTTGGCTGAATTAGCAAAAATGTTTTTCTCAGTGATGAGGAACCTTTTTTTTTTGTTGTTGTTGATTCAACAATTTTTTTTGCTGAATTAGCAAAAACGTTTTCCTCAGTGATGAGGAACCTTTTTTTTTTTTTTGTTGTTGTTGATTGAACAATTTTTTTTGCTGAATTAGCAAAAACGTTTTTCTCAGTGATGAGGAACCTTTTTTTTTTGTTGTTGAATCATAATTTTTTTTGCTGAATTAGCAAAACGTTTTTCTCAGTGATGAGGAACCTTTTTTTTTGTTGTTGTTGTTGATTGAACAATTTTTTTTTGCTGAATTAGCAAAAACGTTTTTCTCAGTGATGAGGAACCTTTTTTTTTTTTTTTGTTGATTCAACAATTTTTTTTGCTGAATTAACAAAACGTTTTTCTCAGTGATGAGGAACCTTTTTTTTTGTTGTTGTTGATTCAACTATTTTTTTTGCTGAATAAGCAAAACGTTTTTCTCAGTGATGAGGAACCTTTTTTTTTTTTGTTGATGCATCAATTTTTTTTGCTGAATTAGCAAAAACGTTTTCCTCAGTGATGAGGAACCTTTTTTTTTTTTGTTGATTCAACAATTTTTTTGCTGAATTAGCAAAACGTTTTTCTCAGTGATGAGGAACCTTTTTTTTTTGTTGGTTCAACATTTTTTTTTTTTTGCTGATTTAACAAAACGTTTTGTCTCAGTGATGAGGAACCTTTTTTTTTTGTTGATTCAATAGTTTTTTGTTTTTTTTGCTGAATTAACAAAACGTTTTTTCTCAGTGTGATATGAATTTCATTTGAATAGCCCGATTCTTTCTAGATGTTGCAATTTCGACAAACAATAGTACAATTTTATGACTGCTCTAGATCAAAACTTGTCACAAGTGTTGTAAAAGCACTTTTAAAATGTATAAGGAGACTAGGATACTGAAAACAATCAACATGCGATCGAGAACCTTTTCTTTTGCACTTAAAGTTCATGAAATTAAAGCTCTGACGTTAAAGAGACGGTTTTTTTTTTTTTTTTTTATTCTTAAAACATGAAAATAGCACGGAACTTTTCTTTTTTGTCTTTCTGTTTTTGTTAATGTACGTTGACTTCCAAGTGCCGTAATAACAATGGAATTAATTAAAACTGACATAACTTTAAACGTTTTAGAAAACTCCAGAGCTTTGATTAATATCTAACTTTAATTTTTATACAGATCTAAATTAGTTCAAGTATTTTGTATCAAAAAATTTAAAACAAAAGACGCTTTTAATCAAGAAAAAACTTTTAATGCGGTTTTGTTATTCTGTTTTTATTAGTACCAAAAAATATCTGGTGATACGTTCTTCATTGATTATCAGTCTTAATAGCAGCTGAATATATATGCTCAGACGTAAAGAAAATGGTTTAAAATTTTTAGATCACTTAAAGGAAACGTTTTTTTTTTTTTTTTTTTTTGAGAAACAAATCTGCTAGGAACTAAATTTATTCCAAACTAATAAATTTTCTCGCTCTGATCCTGCTTTTGTTATAGATGGAAGAATTTTCAAGTCTACAACTCAAACAAACAGCATTCGTTCAATCATTTTCCGTCAATTTGTCATTCGCTTAGCTAAACAAGAATCTTTCCTGGAAGAGGCGATGTTCTTAAATTAAAAGACAGAGTGAAAAGTTTGCAGATAAGTTAGGAAGCCTTGAATCCTATAGTGGTACCAAAAATAAGAAAGGATTTACCATGGAAGAAAAGTCATTATAAAGCGGAAAAAGAAATTAACCGCTTCGAGGACAAGATTTGAGTCAATAATTTCCTCTCCGCTGCAGAAGGAGTTTTAAGTACTTATAGTTCTTCTCTTTTGTACTTGTTCCGAAGAGTTCTTTCTAATTATTCAGCAGAAGTTTTGCGAAACTTCGACGGAGAAAATCTCCTTCTGTGAAAGTCTGAAATTGCAAAAATTCCACAATCGAATAAGTTAAAGAAACTTTCACTTAGACTTATTATTGTGAAGGACTGAGTGTCGAGCGTCGTCTTCAAAGTGGAATTAATTTCGCCAGGAGAAGTTATTTCTGCTCTTTTCTTAAGACACAGGTAATAAATGCATTAAACATTTGCTAAAATGCTGCTCTCATAAAGTAAAATTTTTTATGAACACTGGGGCAAAATCTCCGATCACTTTTTTGCAGTATTATCTCTTCATGCTACCATTGAACTCGACTTTTGCAAACCAGGAGGAAGGGGTTGTTCTCAGCTTCTGTAGGATTGTACCATTACAATGTCGATAAGATGATGCTAAAACTAAAGAAGGTGTTGGGGGGGGGGGCTCTCAAATAAGAGATTTGATTCAAGGTGGAAAATTCGAAAATCTGTTAAGCCAAGTTGAAAAAACAGCGTGGAGATCGTTCAAAAGTGTTACAGAAAAGTTTAGGGGAAATTTTAATGCACAGAACTACCGTGACTTTGCATGAACTCTTACGTTTATTCAAAGATATGGGGTGTAATATGCCGCTTAAAATTCATTTCTTGGACTCCCGTTTGGATTTCTTCCCTGAGAATCTTGGTGCCTTCAGCGACGAACATGGCGAGCAATTTTACCAAGGCATCTCCGTCTTGGAAAACAGCTACCAGGAAATGTTGAGTTCTAGCACGATTGCTGACTATTGTTGGACACTTTAGAGGGATGTTTCAAATGCTAATTACTGAAGAAAATCGTCAACTGTCACTTTTTAGGTAATATGAACAATGCTATAAATGTACGTATATATTGAAGTGTTTTCGGATTTAAACTGTGTGTCACTAAAACTTCCTGCATGATAAAAGGAAAACTAGTAATACACTGTCGGACAATTGCTAAGGACGGATGACAATAGCAACGATAGCAACCATAAAATGGAAGGCAGGAAAATGTGGAAATTAGCATAAGTGCGGGATACAGTAAGACGTGTTGTGCGTATGCAAATTTTGGATTGCCGAACTTGTTCGTGACGTCATAGCGCTGATAAGAGATATAAAGGATTTTACGCGTATTGACCGTTGTTGTTCAAACGCAAACTTGAAAGGGAAAGAATCAATTGACGAACTTGCAATTTTCAGTATGTCTTCCCAACATCACCTACATGATTTTACGCATGGCGGTATTATTGGCAACATTGAAGAAGGGCGAAAAATAACAGATGTTGCCAGGGAGTTCGACGTCAGCCACAGTGTTGTTTCAAGGCTTTGGAAATCATTTCAAACAAATGGAGAGTGTAGCAAACGTCACGGGGAAGGTCGTGTTCGCAGTACGACACCTGCAGAAGATCGGTACATAGTGCTATCAACAAAAAGACACCGGCGCAGCACAGCTAGTGAGGTAGCAAATCAGTTTATGACTGCTACTGGCAAGCGGATCTCCCGAAAAACTGTCGCCAGACGTTTGCATGAAAGAGGACTATACGCCCGCCGTCCTGTTGTGTGCATCCCATTGTCCAAACGTCACCGTACCGCCCGTTTGCAATGGTGTTATCAACATCGCAATTGGACTGATAACGACTGGTCTACTGTCCTTTTCTCAGATGAGAGTAGATACAGTCTATCGTCTGATTGTCGACGACAACTGATCTGGCGTGATAGTGGTACTGCATATTGTCCAGCAAACATACAGGAAAGTGACCGATATCCGACATGTAGTGTCATGGTATGGGCTGGCATCATGATCAATGGCCGTACGTCCCTCTATGTGCTTCCAACTGGGACTATGACTGGCCAACGATACATTAATGATGTTCTGCTACCTCATGTTCTCATGTTCCGTGGTGCTGTTGGTGATAGATTCATTTTCATGGACGACAACGCAACATGTCATCGAACAGTCATTGTCCAGGAGTGTCTTGAGAGCGAGGATATTCAACGCCTGGTATGGCCAGCACGTTCTCCAGATCTGAATCCCATTGAAAATGTGTGGGATGCTTTGGGGAGGAGTCTTGCTGGTCGCCAATGCTCTCCAATAAACAAGGACACCCTCATCCGTGCACTGACAGAGGAATGGGATAAATTACCCCAACAGCTGCTTGATAATGTTGTGCAAAGCATGACACGACGTGTGGAATCTTGCATCGCCCTCCATGGTGGTCATATCCCGTATCGACATCTTACGCCGGAACGCCTGCGGACGGTAATTGCATTTTTTTCACGTTTACGTATTCTGCACAAAATGGCTTGTTTGTCTCTTGAACACGTTCCGAAGCCTTCTGGATTTCAGAGCACAATAAATTGTGTTTCTTGTAATGTCCTATCATTCTGACATTATTTTATTTCACTTGGCATCCAACCACACTTACTCTTTTATGCGCTATATAGCCGTTTATGATCCGTCCTTAGCAATTGTCCAGCAGAGTGTATATTTGAATTCAGCGTAAAAAAGTACTATTAGGATGAGACAGTTTTTCTTATGTGGCAGAAATGTAGTTGTATTTTGTAAACCAGTGTAATTTAAGACTTCCCTTAATTAACAATACAGCTGTGTCGTGTGGAAATGAATTGGGACATTTTCCTGATCGATTTACGAAAACAAAAAATTCAGAATTTCATAATACGTTATATCACGCACTTCAAAAGAAAATTGCTGAGAACGAATGTTCTACAACCCGTTAAAATTTACCTAAGGTAATCAAAGTCAGTCTAGAGTGAAGCAGCCAATTACTAGGAACACCTACTTAATAACGTGTTGAGGCGCACTTGGCCTTCAAAACAGCCTGAATTGGATGTGGCATGGATTCAATAAGTTGCTATAATTACGAAGAACTGTACCCCAATTACGTGATAAATACTAAAACTGTACTAGTAATCCGATTTATTGGCGTAGGAATATATAAATAAGCGTTTCCAAGCTTTCGCACATCAACCAGATGGCTTTTTCAAAGAAGTTAGACAGAAACTGCAAACTGAATAATAAACTGGTATGCAAAAATTAAGGACGAAGAGGAGAAATTAGCATAACAGCGGAACGAGCAGGCAGAACGGACAGAAAGACCACTCAGGAGATAGACTAGGGTCCGGTACGGTAGGGCATGCGCATACATGCAGCATGGCGTAGGGGGGTCGGAAGGGTATAAAGCACACGGGCGGTGTGCGCTCAGAAATTCACCCGGGTACTGGCCCCTCGGGAATAAATAAGGGCGTCTTCCTCCCCCTTTCTACTTCGCTTCCGTGTCACTTTCCTATTGGGCACTCTAGCCCAAATATCTTAGCTTCCTACTTCTAAGGGTTGTTTAAGACCTGGGGTCAGACACTCACTTCCTAAAATCTTCTACATATGATCATGATCATGCTCAGAAATTCGGTGACAGTTATTGCACGGTGTACATCGGTTTAAACGACGTCGAGTTGCTGCCACCGTGTGATATGGCCAACGGGCAATCCAGTAGACGACATCTGGATTACTTTACCCGAGGCAGCGTCATTGGGAAGTTGGAAGAAGGTCGAAGTGTGACTAGTGTAGCCAAGGAGTTCGGGATCGCTCACAGTATCGTTTCACGAGCTTGGAGAGCATTTCAAACGACAGGAACAGCTGTCCGAGAGTTCAGCAGTGGTCGTCCACGAGCAACCACGGCGGCGGACGACCGGTATATTGTCCTACAAGCGAGAAGAGACAGACGGCAGACAGCGGGAGAAATCGCAAGGCACATGCAACAGACAACTGGACGTCCGTTATCGCGTTTTACAGTGGCCAGGAGGCTGCACAGAGGTGGCCTATTTGCACGACGACCAGTACGGTGTGTGTCATTAACGCCTGCTCATCGGAAACGGCGGTTTCTGTGGTGCAAGGAACACAAGAACTGGACACATCAGCAATGGGGTGGAGTTCTCTTTACAGATGAGAGCCGATTTAGTCTGACGAGCGATTCTGGACGTATACACATCTGGAGAGAGCAGGGAACACGCAATTACACCTCCAACATCATCGAAAGGGACCGATTTGGAGGTGGCGGAGTTCTCGTTTGGTGTGGTATCATGCATGGTAGCCGTACTGACCTCCACATCTTCCAAGGAGGTCCAGTCTCTGGTGTCTGCTATTCTACCGAGGTTCTCCTGCCTCATGTGCGTCTGTTTAGAGGTGCTCTGAGTCCTGAGTCCTCTTCATGGACGACAACGCTACACCTCATCGTACAGTGGCTGTCGCAGAGCTGTTGGAGAGTGAAGATATTAAATGTATGGATTGGCCCACCAGGTCCCCGAACCTAAATCCAATCGAACACGTGTGGGACCTTCTCGTGAGACGCTTAGCAGCACATCACCAGCCGCCAGGAACGATTCCGCAGCTGCGATTGGCGCTACAAGAGGAATGGGCAGCGATGCCTCAACAGCTCCTTGACAACCTCGTCCTCAGCATGGACAGACGTTGTAAATCCTGCAACGCAGTCAGTGGTGATCATATCCACTACTAAAGACTCGATTTTTCTTGGCAGCCGCCTGTCACATGGACGTTTCTGTCTTCTGTCCAGTTGTGCTCGAAGCTACCTTTTCAATAAAGTGCCTTTGTATCCTTTGGATTCCTTGTTTGGACGGTTTTGCTCACCTGTCTCATATTCTTACATCTTGGGGATCTTATGGTATGATTTGAGTCGATGTGGAGCACTTCTGCACGACGTTACATTCGAAAAACCGTCTCGTCCTTAATTTTTGCACGCCACTGTAGAACGCTTTAAAAATTTGAACGCAGGAACTTGACTTGACAATAAATAGATACGACGTTATACTCATTTAAAGATACGAGGCATCATGTTGGTTGTGCACGCGGTATCCTGGTAGGGGAGAAGGTGTTACTTCAAGAACTAGTTCCAAATTCGCGGCAGCTCGAGTGAGACGCTATCATCAAGTATCACCGTTGATAATTATCACCAAGGGGCTCCAGAATGGCTGTACATTTAGGGAAACAGTAGGTAGCTAATTTCTTTTGCTGGTGTTTATGCGATCCCCCTACAATATCCGGACGACTCTAAACGATACTATATTGGAATGACCAAGCGTTCCTTTAGAATCAGAGTCAACGAGCATCGAAGGGACACAAAATACGGTAAAGTAACCACGATCCTATCCAAAGAAGTCAAATTCAAGTCCGCTACTCCTATGTGGGATGTTATAAAGAAATTAGCTACCTACTCTACCCCTAAATGTACAGCCACTCGGGAAACCTTGGAGATCATTGACAACAGTGTTACTAGCAATGATAGCGTCCCACTCGAGTTGCCACAAATTTGAAGCTAGTTCTTGAAGTAACGCCTTCTCCCTACCAGGATACCGCGTGCACAACCAACGTGATGCCTCGTATTTTTAAATAAATATAACGTCGTACCTATTTATTGTCAAGTCAAGTCGTCGTGTTCAAATTGATAAAGCGTTCTGTTATCCAGATTGCAGTTTCGCTCTAACTTCCCTGTTAAAAAAGCCATCTGGTTGATGTGCGAAAGTTTGAAAACGCTTATTTATACACTATATCGACAAAAGTCACCGGACATCCCTTCAAAATCAAATGAACGGATCCGCTGCGTTGTTAAGATGCACGGTACAGCTGCAAACGGTATAAAAACCTGACAGCGATCATATCGCACTATGAAATTGAGTGAAAATGTGGCGGCGGGAGAGAAATGATTTTGAGAAAGAAAAGATTGCTGGGCGTTATATTAGTGGGTTGTCCATAAGAGAAACCGCGAGGCATTTAAGCATACCCAAGTCAACTGTTTTGGATGTACAGAATATGTTGAAATCACATGGCGTACCTGAAGCAGCAAAACGTACCGGTAGACCAAAGAAAATCAGTGATAGAGGACGTCAAAGCCTCAGGAGAGTCGTTATAGCTAATCGACGGAGTACTGCACAAGACCTCAGTGCACAGATAAGTATAACTGCTGAAACCTTGGTATATTCCCGTACCATTCACAAAGAACTTCATTCCATGGGTTACCGTGGTCGTGCGGCTGCTCATAAGCCTTTCATGTCCACTCGGAATGCTACTCATCGTTTACTAAGGTGTAAAGAATATTTATCGTGGACCGTAGATCAATGGAAACTGGTCCTATGGACTGATGAATCCAGATACACAATCCATCAGTCTGATGGCCGTGTGTGGGTATGGTGGCTGCCAAGGGAATGCTATTTACCACAGTGTACTGTTCCTATGGTCAAGTTTGGAGCTGGCAGTGTACTCGTGTGTGTGTGGGGGGGGGGGGGTTCGTGGTATGGTCCCGGCCCATTGCTTATCGTGGAGAAGCCTGTTAACCAGCAGGTCTAACTCGCTATTCTGGACAATTATGACCTACCAACTCTGTGGTAATGTTATGGAACCGAGCCGTGTTGGTACCAGCAGGATGATGCACCGAGCCTGTTAAGGCGTGGTTTGACCATAATTCCGTATCGTGTGTGGACTGGCCAGCACAGAGCCCTGATCTTAATACCATAGAGCACTTCTGGGATGAAGTAGAGCTCCGCACAAGAAGTTTGAAACCAAAGCGTACTACTAAGCAACAGTTAGCGGCGGCATTATGTACTGAATGGAAACGCATACCTATCGCTGTGTTCCAAAACCTTGTCGAAAGCATGTCTCGCAGGGTCAGTGCAAGCATTGAGGCCAAACGTGAACCGACACAGAACTAATGTATGTCAATAAATGCCGTATTGCGTTTCTCTTCTAGGTATCCGGTGACTTTTGCCAATATAGTGTATATTCCTACGCTAATAAATCGTTCTACATGTATGTTCAGCCAAGCAGATGTGATAGCGCATATCCATTACCGAATTTTCACTAAAAGGAGATTTCTGTTACGAATGGCTCCCTCAATCTTATCCATCGAGTGTTCATTTGGGTTCGGTTCTGAGGACTACGGAGGCCCTTTTAGCAATCTTTGAAATCACTGTCGTGCATCTAGAAACTGTTTTACGATCCAAGCTTTGTGGCATGATGCATTATCCTTCTGGAAATAGCCCTCTCCATCAGGAAATAGCATGCACATGTACGAGTGTGTGATCCGGAATAATGGTAAAGTACCTCGTGGTGTCTAAATGCTCTTCCACATGTATTAAGGTACCCAATACACGCCATATAAACAGATTCCAGACTATTGCACTGCTGTTAAGCGGATATATAAATGAAATATGGAAACATTCGTAGGAACGCTTTCATGTAGGTAAGTCTGAACCATGTAACGAAAATTAATCAGAATTTGTAAGTATCATCGGGTTGTCCTGGAATTAATGTTAGATTTCGATGGTTAGCAACAATGATGTTTCAAAAAACGTCACGAATTTCATCCATTCCAGTTGTTTTTGCAAGGGGTAAATATATGTTACGCGGATGTAGCATGTTAAAGCATTTTTGTATTACTTCTTTTTCATGTGAGGTCAGCCTGAATTTTGGGGTGTTCGAAGACGGCATCAGTAATTAGACTTGTAAAAGTGAGTTTCACAGGGAAACGTTCTTTTGTATGGAAGACCACTTTACAAAACTTTAAGTGCCTATTTTTTTTTTTTTTTTTTTTTGGCAATCTTGCAATCATGGGCGTTGTCATTCGAAAGGCGATTCGGGACGGGAGTGATTTTTTTCTTCAGAAGCGTTAGCCAGAGAAACACTCTTCCCTTAGAACAGCGGAAAGAACGGACATACAGGAGCATTAGCTAAAGTCTGGAGTTGAGAGAACTTAGGGAATGATGCTTTGAGAAAGAAGGATTTTTGGGAAAAAGAAGGACTTCGCGAAGAAAGCGAGGAAGCAAGAGTCGACTAGGGGACAGCGAGCGAATGAGGTAGAGGAGGGTTTCCGTTCGGAATCTGGAAACAACAATAATAAGTAAGTAAAATAGATGAAAAATTAGTCAGAATCGTAGAATAAATAATGAGAGCGAATATATTTACAAATAACCAAAGATCAATCCAGGACAACCTACACATATACTGCACTGACAAAAGTCACCGTACACCTAGAAGAGAAACACAACATAGCATTTATTGACATACATTAGTACGGTGTCGGTCCATCTTTAGCCTTAATGCATGCACTGACCCTTTGAGACATGCTTTCGCAAAGGTTTTGGAACACAGCGATAGGTATGAGCTTCAATTCAGTACATAATGCTGCCGCTAACTGTTGCTTAGTAGTAGGCCTTGGTTCCAAACTTCTTATGCGACGCTCTAATTCATCCCATAGGTGCACTATGGGACTACGATCAGGCCTCTGTGCTGGCCAGTCCACACTCGATACGGAATTATCGTCAAACCACGCCTTGCTCTACGGCTCGGTGCATTGTCCTTACCAACAAGGCTCGGTTCCATGGTATTGCCACAAAGTTGGTAAGACAAAACTGTCCAAAATATCGAGTTAGTCACACGATAACGAATGGGCCGGGACCATACCACGGACAACATTTTATTTTGTCCACGATAACAATGGGTCGAGACCATACCAAGAACAACACCCACACACGAATACACTTCGAGCTGCAAACTTGACCGTAGGAGCAGTACACTGTGGTAAATAGCGTTTTCCCGGCTGCCGCCATACCCACACACGGCCATCTGACTGATGGATAGTGTATCTGGATTCATCAGTCTATAGGACCCGTTTCCATTGATTTACGTTCCACAATAAATACTCTTTACAACGTACTAAACGATGAGTAGCATTCTGAGTAAAAATGAAAGGCTAATGAGCAGCCGCATGACCACGGTAACCCATGGAATGAAGTTCTCTGCGAATGGTACGGGTAAATACCGAGGCTTCAGCCTTTTTACTTACCTGTACACTGAGATCTTGTGCAGTACTCCGTCGATTAGCTGTAATGACTCTCCTGAGGCTTCGACGTCCTCTATCACTGTTTTACTTTGGTCTGCCGGTACGTTTTGCTGCTTCAGGCACGCCATGTGTCTTTCATTTATGCAGTACATCCCAAACAGTTGACTGGGGTATGTTTAAACGCCTGTCGGTTTATCGTATGTACAACCCACAAATATAAAACTCAACAATCTTTCTTTTCTCAAAGTCAGTTCTCTCCCGTCGCGACATTTTCACTCAACCTCACCGTGCGATATGATCGCGGTCAGCTGCAGTCTTGTTTTTATACCGTTTTCAGTTGTATCGCGCATCTTAACATTTCAGCGGATCCGTTCAATTGTTTTTGAAGGGTTGTCCGGTGATTTCTGTGAATATAGTGTATAACGAACCAGTTAATAAACAATTTGATACTGCAACTCTCTCAAATGTTCATTTGCTTCGTATGTTCCAAATGAGTTGCTACAATGCATGAAAAATCGAACCCCTGTAGCACTGCCTCCACTGGTTTCCACAGTTAAGGCTAGGCTGCTGGTATGTGTGGATTTCTGCTGTTGGCGCCATGTAGCCCGTCCATCATCGTGTGTTAAAAATGGTATTCGTCGGACCACGTGACCTTTTTCCAGTCCTTATGAATCCAAGTTTGGTGTTCCTGTGCCCTCTGCAGACGAAGTTGTTGTTTTTTTAGCCGAGATGAGTAGTAGACGAAGGGAACTTCTGCAGTCATAGCTCATTCTCGTCACTGTTTGGAAAGTTATGTATTCTGAAATTTTCCCCTTAATATCGCTGTTGTGCAACACCATTACTTGACGCAATAAAGTTCGTCTGTTACCCTGTACAGTCTCTTTCAACGACCTTTGCCCTCGAACATCGAGCAATCGTTCCCACCCTCCTGCAAACTGCTTGTTCTGTTGTTTTGTGTACCACTCATGGTGCACCCTCGGTACAACTGCTCTTGCGTAGCCGATAAGGTTTGCGGTTTCTGATATGTTTGCACCTATCAGCCTATCTCCCAATCTCATGCCTCTTTCAATGTCGCTTAAATCACTTCTTTTCAATATTTTCGCTATCGATGCTTGGTACACATCTGAATCCTTTGCAATGAGCTATTTAAAAGCCATCTGCATGTCATAACTGCATACGTAAGTGAAGATGGTCAGTGCCGGATTAAAGCCTTAGTGGGTCTCTAGGCTATGGCATTTAAGTAGGCTCCTATCCTAAGATATAATATCGTAGTGGGCTCCAAAGAAACGACGGGGGTTATTATTATTTTCCGTTAAAACACGAAACTGTAGCAATATGCGTATCTAACTTGACCTGGTGTCTAAAACATATCAACATAAGCACGATGGAATAGAAACAGTTAAAAAGGCCTAGTCCTAAACGTAGGCATGTGAATCAATATTTAATGCCTTAGTAAAAGCGCAGTAATACTAACTTAACGTTACGTCTAAACCTTATGAATATGAGGTCGATGGAATAAAAACTGTTAAAAAGGCGTACGCCTGTTTATTAATACAGTATTTGATGCTTAAGTAAAAGCGCAGCATTATTAGCTTGACCTATTATGTAAACGTTATGAATATATTCCGTCGTGTTCATATTCATATGGTTTAGACATCAACTCTAATATTTTTGCCCTTTTACTTAGGCATTAAATATCAATCAACTTTGAGAACGTCTGAAACCAAGAAACTGCAATTTTTTTACGGCTCCTAAAGTGGGTGTCGGCAATTGTCCGTTTAGTGGGCAGTTGTTCTGTGGCTAATTGTCTTAAAATCCATTTCGATGAATTCGTTTGACTTTTTCCGAGAAAATCATCGCTCGGTAATTTGTTCGTTCGATAAATTTGTTTTCGATGAATTCGTTTTCGATAAATTCGTCTTCGATGAATTCGTTTTCGATTAATTCGCCTGCTCCCATAATTAATACGTAGTGCATTCTGCAAACTAATAAATTTAGCACTGCATACTTTTCTTAGTGCATTCTTTTTGTTATACAATGTGAAGCCACAGGAGACTTCGACCATTAACGGTTCCAAGTGCAAATTGGGAGGTATCGGTGGATGGTATTGAAAAAGCTGAAACTGTTTCGCACCTCTCCCTGCTGTACACAGCAACATGAAACCTTTACCTTTGGTGAGTCATTACCGTCTTTCTGTTCGTCTTCCAGATTGTGTTTCTGACCAAGTGGAAATCAAACGAGACAAAAGTATTAATACAAACCATTTTATAAACCTCTCTCTATCTCTCTCTATTATTTGCCAGGCATGCCTCATGGGCCCTTGGTAATGGTGGGCCCCAGCGGACTCCTCTTTATCCGGCTCTGAGGATGGTATGTGTTTGATTATTATTGGATGTTCCAATAATTTACCACTTCAGTCTATGTCTATACCTAGAATTAAATGAAAGAAAAGACCAGTCAGTAAATATTTTCTCTTGTTTTCATTTTACCTCCTCCATTTAAATTCAAAACCTATTGAACAGGCTAACTAAAACCATGTTTCTTTCACTTTAGCAACAAAACAGGAAGGCGAAAGCCGTAACTAAAAGATATATTGCTCCGACTATGCTGTTTATTCCGTGATTTCAGTTGTGCTGAATTAGCGGTTCATCATTTCCAGAAAACTCAAGAGATGAGAATACCTGAGATATTCATACTACATCAGTTGTCACAGCACAATAAAAAATACTGTATGTAGGTGTACGTAGTTATTGAACATGTCCTTTGATAAAAAGAAACATTTTTTTATCCTAAGTGTGTTTTAAATTGTCGCGAGTAGCTGTTTAAGCGAGATTTCTTACGTTTCTTTTATTTCCCTTAGGATAAACATTGTGACAAACCCAATCATACACTTTTGCCATTTAGTGGGAGAAATTGAAAAATTGAAGAATGTATAGATGATCTTTGTCAATTGTACAGTTCTTCTGAAGAAAGCAAATTTATTCAATTTGACTTCGGGGGGACGAATAAATTGCGTACAGTATGTTTTTATGTCGCTTTGCGAGAAATTTTTACAGGAAAAGCAGAAAATCGTTATAATCCTAATCATTGTGACAAGTGTAAGACACGAAAGAGATTTTTCGCAATGACACCTCGGGAAGAAAAATATCGTTGACAGACACACGTACAGAGTCATGGCGTAATCACTTCTATTGCCACTTCTGGAAAGGACAATATAATTGATTGCCCCTTCTTGAAGAAAATTATAATTGACAGACGCACGGACCTCTAGAGTGATGGCGTAATCACTTTATTTTCAGGTATACGCGTCTATGTAGTTTGAAGACTCGGTGATGTTTCTAAAAACACATGAAACGTGTGCTTAATAAAAGGTAAAGTGTGTGTGTGTGTGTGTGTGTGTCTTTTTGTTTGTGCTTGATTGGTTTGTGTTCTTTGTTTGTTTGTGTTTGTTATTCACCCGGGCCAGTGAAAAACGTTCTCGGGCCATGAGTTGGCTCTTATCTATTGCTAGCACGTCTTTTGTAAAGAAAGATCGTGCTTATGTTATCAGTTTGTCCGTCAATCTGTCCGTGTGTCCGTCACCGTCTACAGCTACCGCTGAACATGCGGTTGTATAGAGAAACAACTTAATTTTTTTTTTTTCAAAATACGTGTACTTGTGAAAATTGTTAGCCTACCTTGCGGAGAGCTACGAACTACACTGAAGAGCAATTGAATTAGAGATACCTGTCTAGTAACGTGTAGCACCACCTTTCGCCCTGATGACGGCGGCGATTCGTCTCGGCATGGACTCGACAAGACACCGGAAGCGTTGGGAACCATACGGATCCACTACCCCTGAAAAAGCTCCCACAGTTCACGAAGATTTGATGGAGGGGGTCAGAGCCTCGAACATCTCTCTCGATGGCATCCCAGATGTGCTCGATGGGATTGAGGTCAGGTGACCTAGCTGGCCAAGGAAGCGAGGTCACGTTGGTGGAGTGTTCATCCAAACATTCGGATACAATTCGGGAGTGATGGCACGGTGTATTGTCATGTTTCAGGATGAGGTCCTGGGATGTTGAAGACGCACAAACGGGAGCAAATGTTCGTCCAGGACATCCCGGTAACGTTTACCTGTGAGGAAAAATGTCACACGTACCAGGGGTCCCATTTCATTCCACGTAAACAGTCCCCAGACAAGAATGCCACTCCCACCAGCTTGAAGAGTACCCTGCTGGCAAGAAGGATTAATCGCTTCATGCGGTTTGCGCCGTACTCGTATCTGCCATCCGCATGTAGCAACGTGAATCTTGACTCATCAGTCCAGGCAACATTTTTCCACATGTCTAGGGTCCAGTAGCGATGTTCCCGCGCCCATGTTAATTTTTGCACCCTGTGATGTGCGGTCAGCAGCGGTACGCTCGTGGGACGATGGCTTCTGTACCCCATAGCGAGGAGATGGTTCTGGATGGTGTGGCTATTTAGACGTTTCTGTGCACCAGCGTTAAATTGCCGAGTGATTTCTTGTACTGTGGCCCGTCTATCCGCTGTTACAATGCGAGCTAGCCGACAATGACTCCGCTCATCCACACGCTGTTGTCCACGGCAGTTGGCCCTTGCAATGATAGTTTTACCGGATTCGATGTACTCACGGTTCACCCGTGACACAGTGGCTCGTGAAAATCCCAGTGCCTGCACGACTTCCAAGATGGAGTGACCAATTCGTCGGGCCCCGACAATTTGCCCATGATCAAATGCGCTTAGATCCTTCATCTTACATATACTGCGTCCGACTCTTACTGATTCCAGTCGCATCACTCCTTATATTGTCCTATCGCCGCATACGTCATGTCATTTCCGTTTGCAGGGCCGCCCACAGCGCCACATTTGCATAACGCCAGCTGTCTCTAATTCAATTGCTCTTCATTGTATGTGTCGAAAGACACGATGACGCAAGAATTTCACCTGATGAGGTAATTATTTAAATTTTCCAGACTCCAGATGCATATATTTCCTGTGTTTCTGTGGCTTTTATCGAAGTAGAAGAAATATATATTCTTGTTAAATTGAGCCCTTACTCTTTTTTTACACGCAACATAAAAATGTAGCTAAAATCTTTCGACCTAAGGTGTTGCGGAAATATTGCTTTCATCAAAACCTGAGTTCTTCGAAAAAGGTAGCTCCCTCGCTGGAGCAACTTCCGGGTGGCTGTGTAGTTCACTGATTGGTGTCCTGTCTCCTGGCCGGCAGCAGAAAGTCTTAAAAAATACCTTGACAGATCGCGGGCCTGCCGTTGGTGATGCAAAGCGAGACGCTTGTGAAAGAAATCATGCTTCTTCATATACCTTCCGAGAGATTCATGCTGCATTTGTTAGTAAACTTAACAACAATTTCAGTTTGCTTCTTTATTTCCAGTTTTTCAGTAGACCATGTAAATCCCGATGAGGTATTTCGCTATGAGCGATGTTTCGGCAACCAAGGATTTTTTTCTTTAAATTTTTAGCTTTTCATTTCCAAAATATTTAAATTTATTTTTTGAAATATTTAGCCTAACTTTCACAGCACTGTCAGCTATGTGAAGAAAGACGCTATGACTCAAGGATTTCACCTGATGAGGTATTTTTTAAATCTCCCAGATTTATGATTCTCTTATTTTCTGTGTTTTGTAACTTAACATCGAAACGGGGGTACATATATACTTGTGAAGTTGAATCCCTATTTCATTCTTTTGTATACAACATGAAAATGCAGCTAAAATCTTTTTAGCTAAAAGTGTTGAGGAAATATTGCTTTCATCAAATCCTGAGTTCTTCGAAAAATGTAGCATCCTCATGGCAAGCAACTTCCGGATGGTGTAGTGCACTGTATATGTCAACTTTCTCTTAGCCGGCGGCGGAAAGTCTAAAAAAGATACTTGTCTTGAAAGTCTAAAAAGATAATTTCTTTCACCAGCTTTCGCTTTCCATCACCACTGGCGTTGGTGATGGACAGCGAAAGCTGGTGAAAGAAATTAAACTTCTTCATATACTTTCCGAATATTTCTTAAATAAAATTAACAGCAATTTCAATTAACAGCAACAGCAATATTTCTTAACTTTTCTTAAATAAAATAACAACAATTTCAATTAACAGCAACAGCAATATTTCTTATCATATTTTAAATAAAATTAGCAGCAACAGAAATATTTCTTAACATTTTTTAAATAAAATTAACAACACTTTCAATTAACAGCAACATTTCTTAAATAAAATAAACAGCAATTTTAATTAACAGCAACAGCAATATTTCTTAACTTTTCTTAAATAAAATAACAACAATTTCAATTAACAGCAACAGCAATATTTCTTATCATATTTTAAATAAAATTAGCAGCAACAGAAATATTTCTTAACATTTTTTAAATAAAATTAACAACACTTTCAATTAACAGCAACATTTCTTAAATAAAATAAACAGCAATTTTAATTAACAGCAACAGCAATATTTCTTAACTTTTCTTAAATAAAATAACAACAATTTCAATTAACAGCAACAGCAATATTTCTTATCATATTTTAAATAAAATTAGCAGCAACAGAAATATTTCTTAACATTTTTTAAATAAAATTAACAACACTTTCAATTAACAGCAACATTTCTTAAATAAAATAAACAGCAATTTTAATTAACAGTAACAGCAACATTTCTTAACATTTCTTAAATAAAATTAACAACAACAGTTTGTTTCAGTTTGCTTCTTAATCTCCAATTCTTCAATAGCACATATAAAAAATCCCTATGAGTTAAATCCGTATGAGGTATATCCCTACGAGGTACGTCTCTATGAGGAATGTTTCAGACTTTGTTTCCTATGAGGTAAATCCGTATAAGCTATATCCTTACGAGGTATGTCCTTATGAGCGATGCTTCGGACTTTGTTTCCTTCGCTAATAGTGAAAAAACGACTGAAATTAGGAACCAAAAAAAAAAAAAAAACACTTCACTGATGATACGATGAGAAAGCTCTGCAATAGTTAAGAAATTTAGTGATTTCATAAAACGTCTCCAAATGTGTTTCAGCAGAGACGACGACGACCTCATCAAACCTTGGATTTTTCAAACATTTACTTTTCATTTTCGTTTGGAAAACTCATTTAAGGAGAAAAATTCATTTGCACTAGAACGTTTTACGAAGTGCAATGGTATTCAAAAGTAAAAACAGCATTTAACTTAGTAAAAAGCGTGGATCAAGTCTCCTGGAAAGTTATTATTCAACGCGCTGCTACTGAAAGAAAGGTAGGACAAACCTTGAAAGTAATAGAAGCATTTTAATAACGAAATGAAGAGAATTCCTATCAGATAGCAGTCAGGCGTTTTAGAATTATTATTTTTTATTGGGGATAAATATTTCATGTATCAAAACTAGTAAGATTTTGTTTTTGTTGATAGATTTTGTCATATATGTATTCAAAGCTATAGGTAGGGGTATGCAAAATAAGCTTGGTATTATGAAATGGCTAAATCTTTTCCCGATTTAGTACATCTTTTATAAAAAAAAAAAAGTGCTTGCTTATACACTGGCGTGCAAAAATTAAGAACTAGATGGTTTTTCGAATGTAACGTCGTGCAGAAGTGCTCCACATCGACTCAAATCATACCATAAGATCCCCAAGATGTACGAGTATGAGACAGGTGCGCAGAACCGTCCAAACAAGGAATCCAAAGGATACAATGGCACTTTATTGAAAAGGTAGCTTCGAGCACAACTGGACAAAAGACAGAAACGTCCATGTGACAGACGGCTGCCAAGAAAAATACAGTCTTTAGTAAAGGATATGATCACGCCTGACTGCGTTGCAGGATTTACAACGTCTGCCCATGCTGAGGACGATGTTGTCAAGGAGCTGTTGAGGCATTGAGGCCCATTCCTCTAGTAGCGCCAATCGCAGCTGCGTAATCGTTGCTGGCGGCTGGTGACGTGCTGCCAAGCGTCTCCCGAGAAGGTCACACACGTGTTCGATTGGATTTAGGTTCGGGGACCTTGCGGGCAAATCCATGCGTTGAATATCTTCACTCTCCAACAGCTCTGCAGCAGCCACTGTACGATGAGGTGTAGCGTTGTCGTCCATGAAGAGGAACTCAGGACCCAGAGCACCTCTAAACAGACTCACATGAGGCAGGAGAACGTTGGTAGAATAGCGGACACCAGAGACTGAACCTCCTTGGAAGATGTGGAGGTCAGTACTGCTACCAACCATGATACCGCCCCAAACGAGAACTCCGGAACCTCCAAACCGGTCCCTTTCGATAATGTTGGAGGTGTGATTGCGTGTTCCCTGCTCTCTCCAAATGTGTACACGTCCAGAATCGCTCGTCAGACTAAATAGGCTCTCATCCGTAAAGAGAACTCGACCCCTTTGCTGATGTGTCCAGTTCTTGTGTTCCTGGCACCACAGAAACCGCCGTCTCCGATGAGCAGGCGTTAATGGCACACACCGTACTGTTCGTCGTGCAAATAGACAACCTTTGTGCAGCCTCCTGTCCACGATAAAACGTGATAATGGACGTCCCGTTGTCTGTTGCATGTGCCTTGCGATTTCTCCCGCTGTCTGTTGTATGTGCCTTGCGATTTCTCCCGCTGTCTGCCGTCTGTCTCTTCTCGCCTGTAGGACAATATACCGGTCGTCCGCCGCCGTGGTTGCTCGTAGACGACCACTGCTAAACTCTCGGACAGCTGTTCCTGTCGTTTGAAATGCTCTCCAAGCTCGTGAAACGATGCTGTGAGCGATCCCGAACTCCTCGGCCACGCTAGCCATACTTCGACCTTCTTCCAACTTCCCAATGACGCGACCTCAGGTAAATTCATCCAGGTGTCGTTTACTGGATTGCCTGTTGGCCATATCACACGGTGGCAGCAACTCGAAGTCGTTCAAACCGATGTACACCGTGGAATAGCTTCCACCGAATTGCTGAGCGTACACCGCCCGTGTGCTTTATACCCTTCCGACCCACCCCCCTACGCCATGCTGCATATATGCGCATGCCCTACCGTACCGGACCCTAGTCTATCTCCTGAGTGGTTTTTCGGTCCGTTCTTCCTACTCGTTCCGCTGTTATGCTAATTTCTCCTCTTCGTCCTTAATTTTTGCACACCAGTGTAGTATCATTTTGTCCGCCGATCTTCTGGGGCCCGTATCTTTGCAGCTATTCGTTCGATTTGAAAAAATATTTTTACTTAGGAAGAGCAAAATGTGAAAACGATGATCCTTGTTTTCAGGTTTTTTCCGATGCACAGCTTCCCTTTAGAGGATCTAAATGGAGATGCTGTCGAATTCAAAATACATTTCATCCCATACTTCTAAACATCCGACTGCAAAATTCTTTATTCTTCAACGAAGACTATTTTTGGTACAGTTTCTTTTTCAGGTAATGTATAGTTTTTCCGCTAGGGTGCGTAAAGGTAAATGCAATTTACCCGATATATCAGTTTCCAAATGACCTACCTGGAAATTTCTTGTTTGCATCGGATAGAGCTCTTGGTGGGAAATGCTCTGCATTTAATTTCTAATTTTTGGTAAAGCATGGTTTTGCCACCAGGAGGCGTAAGTGCATGTTTATGTTTCCGAGGTATTTGTAGCAATATCTGCGCGTCTCAACCGCTCATTAGGAGAAACCTTTGCAAAATATATTTTGCTTAAAATGATGCACACGCTTTTTCCCAGGAGCGTAATTGTATATCATATTTTTTCTCGATATCTTTGCTTCCAAAAGTCCTATTTGAAAAATTCATTTTTCTCGGGAAGCGTTTCTGGTGAGAAATATTCTTCCAGGACAGCGTATATTTCTGTTTGAATGAGTTAATTCGATTCTTAAAATTTGTTTGAAAAATCCTTTTTTTGATAGGATACTATGCAGTGTTGTGAACCCATTTCCTTCTTTCAGTAACACAAAGCTTTTCACTAGGGGGAATAATGTTATATCAAGATTTCCTTTATATCTCTTCTTCTAACTGTTCTATATTTCAAAATCTCTTTATTTCTGATAACTTCCTTACGCTATGGGAAAGTTTTTGTGCACAGTTTGTTAATTTTCGTAGCATACTTTTCAGGTGCTAGTGGGTGTATGTGGCTATTTCTATTTCTAGATGTTTTATCGAATGAATAAATCCATTTGATTTTTTAACCGGTTCCACTGACTATAAATAACCCTGCTCGACTTACGCATTTCAAATTATGCGCAGGTTGTTTTTTTACCTTGGGGGTGTAAGTGTATTTTCTTTTTCCTGAATTTTTAGATTTTCAAAAAATCTGCTTTGAAATATATGTTTCATGTTAGAAAGGATTCAAAAGACGTGCTTATTACACAGGAGAATTGGGTGAGAACATAATTTTTTACGGCCTGAAATGCAATAAAGCTACCAGATCGTACTCGAGTCTTATTCTTCTCTCTCTGGTGTTAGTTATTCCTTGATATATTCAGAGAGCGTTCACGAAGTTCTAAACACAAGTACGACGACAACACATGAATAAAACAGCGCTCGGGGGTGTTGCATTTGCTTTAACCTTTTAACGACCATAACGCCGATAACGTCCGTACGTACAAACGGCCATAGCTGCCCAAAACGCTTGTCTAGAGTAAGTCAGATTTCCTACCCTTGCTTGTTCTTTAAATTTTTTCTACCTATGAAGGACCAGCAGGTGTCACTCTCAGTCACTATTATTGTTATTAAACAAAGAAGTTAAATTACAGGCAGTTTCGGGCGTTATGGTATTTAGAGTGATACAAGATTTTTGGGCCATGGTCGTTAAAGGGTTAATGATACAAAAATAATGATGTAGCCACAGAATATTAGTTGCTAATGTCTAGCAGGGTGATTTTTGTGCCAGGCAGGGACGACGAGACAATTTGTTAATATAGCAATGTGGAATTAATCGAATTTTCAGTTAAACATGCAGGTGCACTGAGCGTTATGCACACTTGTCATTTCAGTATCTAAGGAGGTTTTTGAACCATTTTATGACATTCTGAAGTCTTTCGTTTTCTCTGAAACGTTGAGACACATTTCAGAGTAAGGAAAAGATCCAGTAAGTCTCCGACGAGTACTCGAAAGGACATTATAAACGCATTACCAAGGAGCCGCAACCACGGTAGCTTGATTTCTACATCTCTAACTTTTCTCTTCTCTGACTTCTGACACAAGTTAAACTTTGTCTCCAAACTCCTGAATGTCGCACCGGTGGCGCAGTGGTCTAAGCGATGGCCTCTGATCATTCGTCCAAAAGGGGTCCTTGTTCGAATCCCGTGAGGCATGGATGTTGTGTTTGTCTTACGGCACTGACTCCCTCCCTTCCCTGGAACCACAGTGGCCCTAAATTAGAGACGGGCGACTGCTTTTATAGCCCATTGAGTTGCTCATGATGATCGTTAAAACTCCAACCAAAAAAAAGAAAATTAAAAAAACCCTCCTGAACTCGCAAGGCCGAGCGATAAAATTTCAGTAACGTATGGATCGACTCGCGGACCTAATCCACCTGCGATTTTTACCTTTCATAAAAGTAAACGTCAGATTTCCTACCCTTGATTTTTACCTTTCATAAAAGTAAACGTCGTTTAACTACGATAGGTCGCATTCGGACGCCGAAATCTCTGGCCGACTAGCTTTGCGGTACAGTCATCAACGGACCGCTATACGCCGTCAAAGGAGATAATCCTTTTCCCCAAAGGGGGGGGTTGCAAGGGGTTAAAGCAGTATTCTCGAGAACCGACTACGCCTAGCCGTGTGGAAATCCAGGGCGACGCAAAAAGTCACCTGCATCTCTTAAAAACCAATTTGCTATACTTCATTTGCGTGAGCATCACTGAAAAACAATTGAACATCAGAAAAGCCACCTATGGGAACCTGATCACGTTTTTGTAACAAATGATTTTTCCTTTGTCTTCTAAACAAAATTCGTGAGCATGTTGTGCATACTTATATTAATAATTTTGCATACGACAGTTATGTCGAGTAGTAACTACAGTATAATTTTTAACGATATCGATTTTATGATAGTAAGGTAATCTTTGTATTTTCGTAAATGAAAAAACAGACTCAAGATTTTTCCATCTGCCCTCTCATAATACATTTTTCGTCTCTTGTATGTATGAATGTCACGAAATGCTTGTGTTATCTCTTTTTTTTCGTGTTTTTTTCCTCCTGTGATAAGGAATTTTACAAGTATCTAAGTCAAATGAGAAACCCTTTATCGCTGTATAAATGGAACAATAGTCAACACTTTCCATGCGCTTTTTTGGCTATGCTGATGAACAGATAACTTTCTATCCGGACGGTGAATTAGAAAAATTACTTTGTTGCAAATAAAGGCAATCATTATGTATTTTCAAATTTTCCTTTTACGGGGTAGGGATTAACGACCACCGCAAGCAACTAAGAGGGTTATAAACAGTCTCCCGTCCATAATTTGAGACCACTCGTTTGGGAAGTGGAGAGTGCTAGACTTGTAAGGCAAACACGCCATCCTTGCATAATCCAGGACTCGAACCCGGGCATACTCGGAAGAATGGCCAGAGGCCAGCACTTAGACCTCTGCGCCACGGGGCGGCTTTCCCATTTTCATTGCTGGTAATTTTCCTGCTAGGTCGAGTTAACACTTTAACGACCATAACGCCCAGAACGCCAGTACGTACAAACGGCCATAGCCACCCGAAACGCCTGTCTAGAGTGAGTCAGATTTCCTACCCTTGCTTGTACTTCAAAAGTTTTCGACCTATGAGGAACCAACAGAAGTCACCCTCAGTCAATATTGTTGTTATTAAACAAAGAAGTTAACCAACAGACAGTTTCGGGCGTTATGGTATTTAGAGTGATACAAAACTTTGAGGTCATGGTCGTTAAAGGGTTAAATGTGTAGTCTTATCTATCGTGATATCTCCGATCCCATGAGACACGTGCAAAAAATTCCTTTTATGGGATTTTAGAGGTTTCATAAGATTTGAGAGTTAATTAGCTAATTAAGAGCCAAGTAACGAATTTTTAACAGCGGGTCTTTCTTTGTCAGTCTTCGTCACGGCGGTCAGTATAGGAATATTCAAAGATGTTATCCACCAGGACAGTAATAAGAATTAGTAGGTCTTAATATGTGGACTAAGACATTTTATGGTTTTATTAGCTTACTCATCGATTAGTATATTATGATCCGAAAAGCACATCGAGACGGCTAAATTAGTTTATTGCTTTTGGAGACGTCGGAGAAACGCAGCAAAGTATAAAGAAGGCCCGAGGAAGAGGAATCACATCAAGAAAAGAGTAAGAAACACAGGGGAGTTTGAGACAGAGGTTCGGTCGAAGAGGAAATTATCCCAGATTGCCAGCGCAAGAGAATGGAAAGTTTCGCAGAACACTGTTAAAAATTTTGTGGTAGGTTGTACCAAAAGGTGGTGCTACACCAGCTGCACCACTTTCTGAGAAAAGATACACCATTCTGTGATTTAAACAAAACCCAACAACATGGTGCAACTTTGCAACGCGTTATGGTACAATGTTGCACCACATTATGATGCAAGGTTTGCAGTATGTTGTTGGGTTTTGTTTGCACCACAAAATGGGGAATGTTTTCTCAGAAAGTGGTGCAGCTGGTGTAGCACCACCTTTTGGTACAACCTACAACAAAATTTATAACAGTGAACTGGAGTAAGTACAAAAGAGCGAGGAATTAAGAAACGGAATAACTAGCGAGAATTAAGAAACGTAATAACTAGCGAGAATTAAGAAACGGAATAACTAGCGAGAATTAAGAAACGGAATAAGCAGCGAGAATTAAGAAACGGAAAAACTAGCGAGAATTAAGAAACGGAATAACTAGCGAGAATTAAGAAACGGAATAACTAGCGAGAATTAAGAAACGTAATAACTAGCGAGAATTAAGAAACGGAATAACTAGCGAGAATTAAGAAACGGAAAAACTAGCGAGAATTAAGAAACGGAATAACTAGCGAGAATTAAGAAACGGAATAACCAGCGAGAATTAAGAAACGGAATAAGCAAGGAGAATTAAGAAACGGAAAAACTAGCGAGAATTAAGAAACGGAAAAACTAGCGAGAATTAAGAAACGGAAAAACTAGCGAGAATTAAGAAACGGAATAACTAGCAAGAGGACAGAAAACTCTAAGCACTAATTTACTAAAACCAATCCGGGAAAACCTGCATTATAGTTTAAGCAAATAATAAATTAACTGAAACTGTAACTTTCTCATCTATTCTTTTGTTATATATTGGGTTAATGCATAAGTCCATGCCGTTTTTGTCACCGCACTACAGGAATGTATTACATCAGAAAGGAAAACGGAAGCAATCAACTGTGTATTCTGCCCATTGTTTACGATCGTGTTCCAACGTCTGGATATAATGCCATTCTTGAAAAAACGTGCAGGTTTCGCTGCGAAGAAATCATCAAAGAAATTCTGGAGATGAACATCATTGTTGAACGTTTTGCCACGGGGTGCATTCGACACAGATCGGAACAGGCGATAGTCTGAAAGGGTAACATCTGGGGAATAGGCGAGATGTGGATGGCCATTTGACACCTTTCCCATACGTTCCAGGTATCAAATGGCCATTCAGGTCATTTCATGTCCTGAATGTCCATTTTGATCATGTTTACACTGTGAGGGCGTATGTTTTCATGTTGGAGAAGGACATCATGGTGCCGATGTGACCGTTTCTGCTGAATTGCTCTCTCCACACGACGGAGTTGCTCACAATAGAGTGCAGCGTTGATGGTCCGATTCCTTAGCAGCATTTTCCAGTGAGTAATGCTTTCCATGTCCCACTAGACACAAAACATGATCTTGGAAAGATGAAGGTTATGTTTGGACGTGTAGTGAGCGTCTTGTTTGGTCTCAACCATTCCCTCTGATGTCTTAAATTCACGTACAGGCACCACTTTTCATCTCCAGTAACAATACGTGACAGAAAGGGTTTCTAATGTAAGGAACAACATATGGCAACACGCTGATTCTTGTCGTCCTCTGTAAGAGTGTGAGGCACACAAGACACCAATTTCTGGACCTTTTCCATACGTTCCATGTGTCGCACCACTGTGGCCTGTTCACAGTCCATCTCAGTGGCCAATTCGCGTGTGGTTTGACGCGGATCTAAGTGGATGAGATGGTTCAAACCATCCTCACCAAAGTGAGATGGACGCCTCGAACGTGGGGAGTCGTTGAGGTCAAAATTGCCACCTCGGAACCGCTCGAACCATTTACGGGCTGTCCTCCGAGCAATAACATCCTCCCCATACACAGCACAAATTTGTCGAGCAGCCTCTGCGGCTGTGGATCCCTTGTTAAACTTGCAGAGGAGCAGATGTCGAAAATGTTTATTCCTTCCTACTTGGCACTTTATACTTCCGAACCTGAAAACCAAACAAAAAACCATTAGCCACAATCACGCAACGTAATATGATTTAGATACACGAAACTACTGGCTACATTTTGTTATACAACTGGTCATCTGCACCGTCAGTAATGACCTAGAAAACACTCGTGAAATAAAACGGCATGAACTTATGCATTAACCCAATATGTTCTGCAAAGAGCTGCAATTAGGCTTCAACATCGAACCCAAAAAGAGCTATAAACCAACAAAGGGCTCTTACATAAGCATGAAGTTTTATTCACATTTTTCACCAAAGAGGATATTTTGCAAATTTGTGTTCGTAAAAGTGGGAAATCTATTTTTTGACCATGCAGAAGTTCGCATAAACGAGACATTTCGGTTTTCCTAGTACATAATATTTTGCTCTTGAGCAGTAACGTATGGTTTAAAAGAATATGATCTGTTACTCAATGTCTCGACAGAGTTCCACGATACATTTCTATAACATTTCAAATAGGAATTTCTGTCAGGCAAAAGATATGATTAATTATTCATTCTTTTGTGACAATCATTTTTTTCTCCTTTTTTTTTTTTTTTTTGCATATTGTGTTTAGAATGTAAGAAAATATTCATTAAATCATCAAAACTGTTTGATTCAGCTAATAATGCTCATTGCCTGTTCTCTAAAGATGGTCAATTAGAACTAGAATACAGTCAGAAGAGAAACGAACAACCCTCTATTAGACCATCGACACGTATTCTTTTCGCAGCACAGTCATAATCTACTCTGTCCGTTCCTGGTGAAAGCAGTAATTGTCCAATAACTGTCAGAATCCTCAAGGAAAGGAATTAAAAAAAAGCCCTAAGAAAAAGAAAGTACGAAAAAGAACATCGGCATCACAACTGGGCATCATGTTATTTATCTCTGTTGCCACCACGTCAAGAAACTTCTGACGTGGCGTGCTCACATCAAAACCAAAAAGAAAATAATGGATTGGCTCCCTATCAGATGTAAAAACACACGGTCGGTCACAACACGCCATAGATCCTTTCTGGGATCTTCCGGTGATCACAGCACCAGAATGCTAATTATCATTGAACCCCTCTGAAGGATGGTCGTCCGGGAAACGATTTGTGCCATTAAGATAAAAAGCTCCCATTTCTCTTTCACTGCGGAATGCTCCTGTGGATTCTGACAGATAAACGGAATCGTCAGCGAGAGAACAAACCGCACTTAACACAGTAGCTATCGCTCATCAATCTCAAATGCCTCTCTGATATTCTCAACTTCTTCTTTAACGTGCCAGTATGGGCGAAGTAAAGAAGTCCAAATGATCTATTCTTTTCATCACGATGGCATGAACATTGTTCCATTCTCCCATTAAATCCCTTAACTTCACAAACACACACACACACACAAGAAAAGTAAGAAAAAAGAGACAATGCTTTCCAAAGAATGGTTTGCAAGAACTGTTCAACTGATAAATACCCATCTTTCAAACAATCCATAGCTGCTAGATCGTTATCCATGAACTTGATTCACTTTCTGAAAGTTCTGGATCATACTTTTTCTTATTGTGAATCGCGTGCATAGATAGTTCAACCCTGTGTTAGGAAGGACATGACAGAATAAGAATCGAAACGAAAAACACAAAGAAGGTTTTTGATTTCTTTTTAATCATATGTCGATGAAGTCATATCACACATGCATTTAACAGCCTGTAATTTTCAGAAAAGCCATACGTACATGCATCACATTTAAAATAAAACTGAACATGAATAGCGCTTCTAACAGTCTGAAGAAATGATGCTTGTTTGGGGGTTTAATGACCACCATGAGCAATTTAATGGGCTATAAGCAGCCGCCCACCTCTAATTTAGGGCCACTGGTTCCAGTGAAGGGAGTGAGCCAATGCCGTAAGACAAACACAACATACATGCCTCACAGGGATTCGAACCCGGACCCATCTCGAACGAACGATCACATGATATAGCTTAGACCACTGCGCCAGCGAAGGAATTGTGATACTGATAAAAGTTCTATTTGATAGTTATTCCGCTAAATATACAACGTATTTGTGATGTAAACATAATCCATTAAGACAAAAATCTAAGGAAATAGATTTATCATAAGCCCACCATCAAAGGATAGTTTCTGGTAGCCAAATCTTTTCCGATAGGCCATATGAAGAAAATTTCGATTTTTAAGCATAAGACTGAGAATAATCAAATGATCATATGCATAGGATTTTTTGGAAGGGAGTGTCTGACCCCAGGTTTTAAACAACCCTTAGAAATAGGAAGCTAGGAGATTTGGGCTACAGTGCCCGATAGGAGAGTGACACGGAAGCGAAGTTATAAGGGGTAGGAAGGCGCCCTTATTTATTACCGGAGGGCCAGTAAACGGGGTCCGACGGCTTAACGTGCCCATCCGACGCACGGCAGTTATTTAGTGGATCGAGCGTTCGTACCTGGCTGGGATCGAACCTGAGGCCCTTTCCGCGGCAGTCACGAACGTTGCCCACTAGGCCACCCGTGGCCCCCTAAGACTGAGAAAATACCTTCCTCTGCTTTTAGCCCAATGAACTTGTTCAGGTGATCAATGCATACTGTTCTGCTGCTTGCCTCAATGAACTTGTTCAGGTGATCAATGCATACTGTTCTGCTGCTTGCTTCAATGAACTTGTTCAGGTGATCAATGCATACTGTTCTGCTGCTTGCTTCAATGAACTTGTTCAGGTGATCAATGCATACTGTTCTGCTGCTTGCTTCAATGAACTTGTTCAGGTGATCAATGCATACTGTTCTGCAGCTTGCTTCAATGAACTTGTTCAGGTGATTAATGCATACTGTTCTGCTGCTTGCTTCAATGAACTTGTTCAGGTGATCAATGCATACTGTTCTGCTGCTTGCTTCCTCCAGCATGCATCTTGCTGGAGGAAGCAAGATGATGATCCCTGTAGGTAATTTAGGAAAGAATGGCGACACCATGTAATTGGACGTCTCTCAAAGGATTTCAAACACTGTTTAGAGAAATAAATGCAAAAGTGCTTGCGTCAATGAACTTGTTCCCTGTAGTTGGTACTCTGCAGCAGAAGTGATATTTTTTCAATATCATTTCTGCTGCTTGCTTCCTCCAGCATACATCTTGTCCTCCAAAGTTTCGTTGCGTAGAACATGGAAGTTATTCGTTACCGTGAATATAATATTGAATAAGTAATTTCTTTGTCATCATCTTGCAATCAGCAAAAGTGAATTTCTTCAAGGTGCTATCAAAGGCCTATCAGCAGAGGCAATAATCACTAGTAAATGCTCAAACATTGTTGCCTAAAGTGATTGGACATTGTATGTTACGGAAGCCTTTTCCAGCTCTTTCACTGATTGCTTTATTGCAGTGATTTTTAAATCGTGTCTTCAGCCTTCAGCTATGAATAACAGTGTGAGAGAAAGTGAACCGATACTATATAATTATTTTATTGCTTTCGTAACGTTTCCAAGTGAGAGCGAGGGAGCAAAATATTTTAGAAGCGTGTGTGTTTTTCGAGCCTCCAGGAAGCTAGATGCAAGAGAATGAGAATACGAAAAAGCGAAAACCAAAGAAATAAGAAGAAGCAAAAAACTAGGAAAAAGAGTAAGCAGCGCGATGATTGAAAGAGTAAACAAGAAACTAAAATAATTTCTGAACACCCCACTAACCCGTATGATAACAAGCTTTACGTGATAATAAAGAACAGATTATGACTCACAAGTGTGTGTACTGCTTTCTTCATGATTTATTTCTTTGTGAAGACAAGAGTTGCAACTACTCGGAACTCAAAGCAAGGAGGGGGAGGGGGCGATCGCTGAGATACCACACATTTTTTCCCTGTCAGAATATGCCCACTTCTAGTTTTATTTTATTTTGAAAAATGTGAACAATTTCTTTTGGTGTTTCGTTAGTTCCACTGATTTTCAGCATCGTCCGCAGGCATTACATTTCAGCAGCTTCAATTTTTGCCTTTGAATTCCATTGGAGTGTCCATACCTAATAAACAGATATCAGAGTAGAGCAGATGTAACGCTTTGAAAGATTTTGATTCGAATTTATAAGTTTAGCTTCTTTTTAATATCCCTTCTCAATCTGGTTCGTTTAGACTTGGTCTGCCCAATTCTTCTAATGATTAAAAATCTTCCAAATGCGCGAAGACAACGTAAATTGACAAAGTCATCGATCGCTCTTTCCACGTTTTTCTTTGTCTATTTAAATCTTCTTATGATTTCCTTTGTGAGACTGTTGTCATCGGAGAAGTATTTTCTCGGATACTGAAAACAACCCACCTGTCCGAATCTTTGGTTTTTAAGTAGATATTTACTTTCATTTTCATTTTATATATAAAAATTGTCTTTTTGGTATTTCATCTGAGCCCTGTTTCAACACTTTTTGCATTTAATTCTCTAAACAGTGTTTGAAATCCTTTGAGAGACGTGCAATTACATGGTGCCGCCATTCTTTCTTAAATTACCTACAGGGGTCATCAACATAAGTTAACTGGTTATCTAGGCCGAGAGCTGCTACCACCAAGCTTCATCCATCGCTCTCGATCATATGTCTCCTCAGGTCTTGCATTCCTTTTTCTCATATCCCCAAACACCAAGTCCATCCATCTAGTCCTGGGCCTTTCCCTTTGTTCTTGTCTTATTTATTAAGTTTACCATCATCCCCTTCACAATTTGTCCATCCGCTCCCTACACATTTTCTAAATCATCCCAGTCTCTTACTTTGGACAAATAAGAGGATGCCTGACCTACAAAATTACAGCCCTTTAATTTGATATCCTGCTCTCGACTATTTTTTGTTTATTTTCCTGAATTCAGATTGCATTAAATTAGGGAATTGACGCATCCCTATCTCACCCTCGTTAATCTGAATCCGATCAGTTTCTACATTTCCCAAAGGAATTGTGCTTCTTTTATTCCAACAGACACTTGTTATAATTTCATAGTCTTTAATATCAAGACTAAAATTATGTGAAATTTCGATGGAGACGTAAGACTTGATGATAGCAAAGGACTTCTTGAACTCTATAAATCATAGCAATGAAAGCATTCATTTCAGCAGAATTTTCAGCTGTTTTTCTTAAGAAGAAAATGTTTTTCGTTCTAATACCAGCTATAAATCCATGAATCCAAATTTAATGTTATTTGCGATAGTCTTTCCTGTTACGCATTTCTTAATTTTCCGATTTAACGAAAGTTCAAAAATGAACAACAACAAAAAAAAAGTTGAGTCACGGCAAGCAATATCATTTTCTTCTGCTTTTTTTTTTTATTATTATTTTGCTTTCTGCTGTTCAGTCATTCCACAATCGTACGCACATATGTGGAAATGTGCTTCTGTGAGTAAATAGTGAGATTTTGTCCAACATGCATGGTTCAGAACTCAATCCGACAACCCCAAAATTCACATTCCGCCCCAGGAGGATATTGAAAATCACATTTTTCAGAGACGTGTATGTTTATGTTATCTGAAAAACCATACATAGAATCTGACGGCTGTGGAGTCACATGAATGATTACCATAGCAGATGCTTTCATTTACTGCGAACAAATGAAAGATTAACTGTAAAACTTGTGTGTTAGGCTTCTAGACAACGACAAAAATTTTCATGATTTCAAAAGAAAAGTCAAAATAGTCTGTTACTTCAGATAAAATAAATTAATCAGATAGCAGATGGCAAAATAAGGTAACTCCTGAAATCCATGTGTGTGATGCAAGCTGTTTCTATATCATGCGAATAAAATGGAAGAACCGTCTTAGTTTTAATTGATATCCGTAACGCCGTGCTGTCAAGAGCAAACTCATTCAATTTGCTTTCTATTCGGAAAAACTTATTTCTGACATTTGAAATTTAAGTTATACACATTCTCGTTGAAAACTCTCGCGAACGATACTAAGTTTCAAAATCATTTTTTATCTAAAAAGATGTTGCCTGCCCCGGTGGCGCAGTGGTCTAAGCGATGGCTTCTGACCATTCGTCGGAGATGGGTCCGAGTTCGAATCTCGTGAGGCATGGGTGTTGTGTTTGTCTTACAGCGCTGGCTTTCTCCCTCCTTCCCTGGAACCAATGGCCCTACATTAGGGACGGGCGACTGCTTATAGCCACTGAGTTGCTCACCGTGGTAGTTAAACTTGTTAAACCTCCAATAAAAAAAAAAAAAAAACAGATGTATTTCTGAATTAAGCTTCAGTGTTGCCAAGTGTAAGTTACTTGGTCATTTCAGGGATTGAGCTGCTTTTAAGTCACACCAACTTATACTGTAGTTAGTATCCACCAACAGTTTAAATGACTGAAGTAAATCAGCACTATGAGAACCGGTAGTAATCACTTGTAAAACTCGTTTATGCCGCGCGAGCTTCACTACATTGAGCTCAGGACTTCCTCCCTCTTTAGCTATGAATCTGATTTCCTTTTCAGCCATGGACTTCATTTCATCGGTAGATCTCACACTCTCGTCATCTCTGATCTTACGCTCTTCACACAACCGTGGAATTTACTCTCTTCAAACAAGATCCCATTCTCTTCGGCCATCGGCTTTACAGTTACACTCTACAACCGCAAACCTTACTTTTTCATCCCTAATCTCATTCCCTTTAGTTCGTAACCTTAATATCTTAGGTTGTGGACATTTTCCTTCTTTTCAGTCTAGTACTTTGCTCCTTTTAACCGTGACCTCGCTCTCTTCTTCCACGGGCACTTCAGTCTGAGGCTCTGGTGACGCAGTGATGTAAGCACTGACTTATGGCCGTTCGTTCTAGTGGGTCTGGGTTCGAATCCTGGTGAGGGCATGGATGTTGTTTTTGTCTTACGGGACTAGTTTTCTCCCTTCCCTGGAAACAGCTGCCCTAAATTAGGGACCGGCGACTGCTTACATCCCATCGAGTTTCTCATGGTGGTCGATAACTACCACCCCTACACACACACACACGCACACACATAAACACACACTTTGGCCATAGAAATCATTCTTGTCATTTGTGACTTTACTCCCTTCAGCTATAGAAGTCGCTCTCGTCATATGTGACTTTGCTTCCTTCAGCCATAGAAATCACTCACGTCATATGCGACTTTGCTCCCTTCAGCCATAGAAATCGCTCCCGTCATCTGTGACTTTGCTCCCTTCACCCATCACTTTCGTCTCATGTGTGACTTTACTCCCTTCATCCATAGAAATCACTTTTGTTTTACCTGAGATTTTACTCCCTTCAGCCATAGAAATCACTTTCGTCTCATTTGAGATTTTACTCCCTTCCGCCATAGAAATCATTTTCGTCTTATCTGAGATTTTACTCCCTTCAGCCATAGAAATCACTCTCGTTATCTGTGACTTTACACCCTTCAGCCATTTACTTTACTTCACTCAGCCGTGGACCTTACTTCCTTTTACTGTTACCCCCATCAGATGTCGTTCACTCCTTTCCGCCTTGGAGTTCACTGCCTTATCCATGGATCTCAACTTAATCTCCAACTAGCGAATTATTCCCCTATGGTTTCATCTGTTAGAAGCTTCTATTTACATGAAATGAGTGAATAAAATTGTACTTGAATCACAGATTCAATTAGTGTAGGCGGTTATTAAGCATGACTTTTCTCACGCGTTATCATTCTTTCTTCAGAAAAAAAAAACTAAAATAAATGAATTGTTTTGATCCTTCTTGCGTTTTTGTCACTCATATCAGCTAACTTAAAGAAGAAAGAAAACAAAAGAAATCGCAAGTCGCAGGTTTTACGTATCGTGGTTTTCCCCTTCCCTATTTCTCTACTATTTCCCTTAATGGAGAAACGAATATTAAAAAACCACAGAATTGGCACTAAAGACAGTCTCACGCACTTCCCCCAAATTACGGCTGTACAAAGTAACCCCATAGCACTACCCAGTTCTTTCTCTTTTTTTTTCCGGTCTTTTGTCTTCTCAGCTCACTGATTAGGACGATGATGATCGAAAGCACAGAGGTCACAATTATCGGCCTCACAAACTCCGACTTTACGACCAGATTTACGAGAGTAATCTCCCCCGTGCCTTTTAGTGGATTGTGTAGACGGCGAAAAGGGCGGAGTCACATGATGTAGTTACCCAAGGCAGGGCATTCGGATGACTGGGACACAGAGTATGATGGGTGCTGGACGCGCCTTTAGGCTCTTGGACGAAGCAGATGGTTTCGGGCAAGCTCTTCTGCGGTTTTAATTGTATAATGTTCTACTGCGTTTCGCGAAGATTTCATTGAGTCACGCAAATGAAAGAGGGAACTCTGTTATTACCCAGACCACGAAGATGTTCGTTCGCGGTGTTTTTATTTATTTTTTTAGCGATTTTTCGGTGACTTTGTGGTGTACCATGTCCGTGCACGTAGCCCGGGGTAAAAGACGAAAGGCTCCTCCTGCACGCTGCATTAAGCTTAAGGAATTTTCGGGGAGAAAAGACTGTCACATATAATTCCGAGAATGTCTGGCAGTCTACGCTTCCCTTGTCTTCCCTGTTGTTATGAAAATATACTGTCTGCCAATAAAGCATTACGTGTACAAGAGGTAATTTCAAGACCAATTAAATCCAGAGACAGCGTCTGTATTGGATTGTAATGATATATCCACCTTGCGATTCCAAAAAGGATGTTATCTGCAACGTCAAGGCCATACCTCGGTAAAAGCTGTGGATTCTTGATATCCTTTCCTAGCCTTTTCTTTGACAATAGCTATACAGCTTAATTGCAGACAATCAGGAAGATGCAAGATTTTTGTATATGACCTCTTCGCAAACCGCATACCATGAAATTTAGTTACAAGAGGAACTACGGAATAGGGTAAATCTACTCCATTATAAGCGTTATTCATTATGCGTGAACGAAATACAATGTTTGTGCTTAAGCATAAAATAACAAATATTTTAAGTATTTTAAATTGCACAAGAAGGTAGAGATACAAATAGAATAGCACAGGGGAGAAAGGCTGTGCAATTCGTTAAACGTCTGAATGCAATCTGGTGGAGTGATGAAATAACCAGAAAAAGAAAATTGATTATTTATAATAATATTAGATAGAATATTGGGTTGTGGGTTGTACGCCACTTACAATAATACGATATAACACACTAATGTGCTTTTTTAATCCGTTAATAGGCATAAAATTACAAACGTTTCGCAAGCTTTTACTGCCAACGGACAGCTTCTTCAGGCTTCTGAATATAAACACATAACAGAAACAGACAAAGAATAAATGCAAATGTAAAATTTAAAATCATTACAGCATAGCATGAGACACGTATTACGCCTCGTGCTCATCGATTGTCCAGCGAGCTCTTAATGTTCAATACCTTGTGCCAGATAGGTGAAAATTTCAGTAATTATGTCTGTGTTACATACGTCACTGCCTGATATAATCTCGATTGATTCTCTAACTGCTGTTGACCTAGGACCGCTGTAGGGCGAAAGTCTTCTTATATCCTTCCAGATCGGTTGAGCATCTTTAAAATTCACGTCTCGTGCTAACGCGGTAGTTAGTTTTCAATTTTTTTATCCCGTTTATGCTCTGCCTCTCTGATGTGGAAACATTTCTTTGTCATACCGATATACCACCTTGTGGATGTGTCCGGGTATATTAATGGGATGCCGTATACCTCGGCTTGGGTGGACAGTGGTTGCCGGTCACGATCAGCGGTGAGAATGGTCCCGATCGTCCTCCGGGATCTTAGACCTACATCCAGCTTCAGCTTAGGCAGAGTATTCTTGAGTTGGTAAGAAAATCCCGGGATATATGGTATGGATCCGACAAAACTTGCTCTTTCCGGAGGTGACCTTTGTGCTCGCCCTGTTCCTTTCAAAGATGTATTGTCCTTTCGATACGCTCAATGTTGTAACCAGCTGCGGTGCCAAACTCTCTTAGGTTGCGGATTTCTGCTAGCAGATCCTCTTTTTCTGAAGGGAGATCGTAAGCTCTCTTCGCTCGGGCTCTAAACATGGCGTATTAGTGCGAGCTGGGTGCTGCAGATGAAGGGAGAATCGGGTTATGAACGTAGCAAGGTTTGTAATACACTTGCGTTCTAAGATTTCCCGATGGCTTCCTTCGCCCCAGGATGTTTAAAAACGGGAGGCATCCATCCTCTTCATACTCAGCAGTGAATTTTATTTCTTGGTGGGTGGAGTTCATGCAATCTAAGAAACCATTTAGGGATTTTGTTTGTCGTGACACTAAACAAAAAAGATATCGTATGCGTATCTTAGTCATATCTTTGGAACTAGTCCTCCGGAATTTAAGATGAAATCTTCCATAGGTCGCAAAATGGCTTCTGCAAGCACGGCGGAAAAGGCGGAACCCATTGGTGCTCCTGTTATTTGCTGGAACACCTTTGAACTAAAAGTGAAAAAATTCGAGTCAGTTAGAACTTTCAAAGTTTTTATGATGGCTAAGATGGTATCGCGGTCGAAAAGATTGGAATTTTCAATAAAGTTTTTAAGATTATCGGATGCTTCTTGCACTGGGATAGACGGGCACATCGCTGTGACATAGAAACTTCCCATAATGTCATCCTTCCCTAGGCAAATGTCTTTGATTCTCGCGATGAAGTCTTTGGATGAGGATAGGACTCTATCCGAAGGTGGCAGAAATATCAGCAAAAATTTTGACATTGCTTTCTCCAGGTTTGCAGATGGCGAATTTCTCCTGGGGGACAATGGGACGGATGGGCATTCCTTGTTCATGATGTTTCACCCGCGCAAATATCCTGGGGAGATAAGTGCCTGGACCGAGATACCATCTTAGCCATCATAAAAACTTTGAAAGTTCTAACTGATTCGAATTTTTTCACTTTTAGTTCAAAAGTGTCCCAGCAAATAAAAGGACCACCAATGGATTCCGCCTTATCCGCCGTGCTTGCAGAAACCATTTTGCGACCTATGGAAGATTCCATCTTAAATTCCGAAGGACTAGTTCCAAAGATATGACTAAGATACGCAGACGACATCTTTTTTGTTTGGAGTCACGACAAACAAAATCCCTAAATGGTTTCTTAGATTGCATGAACTCCACCCACCAAGAAATAAAATTCACTGCTGAGTATGAAGAGGATGGATGCCTCCCGTTTTTAAACATCCTGGGGCGAAGGAAGCCATCGGGAAATCTTAGAACGCAAGTGTATTACAAACCTTGCTACGTTCATAACCCGATTCTCCCTTCATCTGCAGCACCCAGCTCGCACTAATACGCCATGTTTAGAGCCCGAGCGAAGAGAGCTTACGATCTTTCTTCAGATAAAGAGGATCTGCTAGCAGAAATCCGCAACCTAAGAGAGTTTGGCACCGCACCTGGTTACAACATTGAGCGTATCGAAAGGACAATACATCTTTGAAAGGAACAGGGCGAGCACAAAGGTCACCTCCGGAAAGAGCAAGTTTTGTCGGATCCATACCATATATCCCGGGATTTTCTTACCAACTCAAGAATACTCTGCCTAAGCTGAAGCTGGATGTAGGTCTAAGATCCCGGAGGACGATCGGGACCATTCTCACCGCTGATCGTGACCGGCAACCACTGTCCACCCAAGCCGAGGTATACGGCATCCCATTAATATACACGGACACATCCACAAGGTGGTATATCGGTATGACAAGGAGGTCTTTCCACATCAGAGAGGCAGAGCATAAACGGGATATTAAAAAAATAGAAAACTAACTACCGCTTTAGCACGAGACGTGAATTTTAATGATGCTCAACCGATCTGGAAGGATATAAGAAGACTTGCTGGTCAACAGCAGTCAGGGAATCAATCGAGATTATATCAAGCACTGACGTATGTAACACAGACATAACTACTGAAATTTCACCTATCTGGCACAAGGTATTTAACATTAAGAGCTCGCTGGACAATCGATGAGCACGAGGCGTAATACGAGTCTCAAGCTATGCTGTAACGATTTTAAATTTTACATTTGCATTTATTCTTTGTCTGTTTCTGTTATGTGTTTATATTCAGAAGCCTGAAGAAGCTGTCCGTTGGCAGTGAAAGCTTGCGAAACTTTTGTAATTTTACGCCTATTAACGGATTAAAAACGCATTAGTGTGTTATATCGTATTTTTATAATAGTATTGTTACGAACGTCTTAAGTTATATGAGGCTGAGACCTGGCGATTAACACAAGCGGATGGAAAGAAAATAACAGTTGTAGAGATGGATGCTTTAAAAAGATTACGTAGAGTGTCAAGAAGACAGAAAATAACGAATTAAAAGATTAAATAATTGATGGAAGTGAAAGAAACAATTTTAGAAGACATACAGAGGAGACAATTACGTTGGTTTGGTCCTGTTAAAAGAATGACCAAAGAAAGACTTCCCAAAATTGTCATGAAATTTAAATAAAAAAAACGAAAAAATAGAGGCCGACATAGAAAAACATGGCCTAATGGTATAAAGAGAGCACATAATCAAAATAATGGCCTGATGGAAGAATGGTGAGTATACACTGGTGTGCAAAAATTAAGGACGAAAAGGAGAAATTAGCATAACAGCGGAACGAGCAGGCAGAACGGACCGAAAGAGTACTCTGGAGATACACTAGGGTCCGGTACTGTAGGGCATGCGCATATATGCAGCATTACGTAGGGGGTGTCTAAAGGGTATAAAGCACACGGGCGGTGTACGCTCAGCAATTCGGTGAAAGCTATTGCACGGAGTACATCGGTTTGAACGACTTCGAATTGTTGCCACCTTGTGATATGGCCAACAGACAATCCAGTAGACGACATCTGGATGACTTTATCCGAGGTCGCATCATTGGGAAGTTGGAAGAAGGTCGAAGTGTGACTAGTGTGGTCGAGGAGTTCGGGATCGCTCACTGCATCGTTTCACGAGCTTGGAGAGCATTTCAAACGACAGGAACAGCTGTCCGAGAGTTTAGCAGTGGTCGTCCACGAGCAACAACGGCGGCGATCGACCGGTAATTTGTCCTACAGGCGAGAAGAGACAGACGGAAGACAGCGGTAGAAATCGCAAGGCACATGCAACAGACAACTGGACGTCCGTTATCGCGTTTTACCGGGGCCAGGAGGCTGCAAAAAGGTGGATCTATTTGCACGACGACCAGTACGGTGTATGCCATTAACGCCTCCTCATCGGAGACGGCGGTTTCTGTGGTGCCAGGAACACAAGAACTGGACACATCAGCAATGGGTACGAGTTCTCTTTACGGATGAGAGCCGATTTAGTCTGACGAGCGGTTCTGGACGTATACACATCTGGAGAGAGCAGGGAACACGCTATCACACCTCCAACATCATCGAAAAGGGACCGGTTTGGAGGTTCCGGAGTTCTCGTTTGGGGCGGTATCATGCTTGGTAGCCGTACTGACCTCTACATATTCCAAGGAGGTTCAGTCACTGGTGTCTGCTATTGTACCGAGGTTCTCCTGCCTCACGTGTGTCTCTTTAGAGGTGCTGTGGGTCCTGAGTTCCTCTTCATGGATGACAACGCTACACCTCATCGTACAGTGGCTGTCGCAGAGCTGTTGGAGAGTGAAGATATTCAACGCATGGATTGGCCAGCAAGGTCCCCGGACCTAAATCCAATCGAACACGTGTGGGACCTTCTCGGGAGACGCTTGGCAGCACGTCACCAGCCGCCAGCAACGATTCCGCAGCTGCGATTGGCTCTACAAGAGGAATGGGCCGCGATGCCTCCACAGCTCCTTCACAACCTCGTCCTCAGCATAGACAGACGTTGTAAATCCTGCAACGCAGTCAGGGGTGATCATATCCCCTACTAAAGACTGGATTTTTTCTTGCAGCTGCCTGTCACATGGGCGTTTCTGTCTTCTGTCCAGTTGTGCTCGAAGCTACCTTTTCAATAAAGTGCCATTGTATGCTTTGGATTCCTTGTTTGGACGGTTTTGCTCACTTGTCCCATATTCTTACATCTTGGGGATTTTATGGTATGATTTGAGTCGATGTGGAGCACTTCTGCACGACGTTACATTCGAAAAACCGTCTCGTCCTTAATTTTTGCACGCCAGTGTATGTACTGTATATCATCATTATCATTGTTAACCATTATCAAACTACTGCGGGACAAAGGTCTCTCCAAGCCTCTTCTACAACGGTCTTTCTTGTGCCAGTCTCCTCCATGTTACTCCCGCATACTTTCAAATTTCATCCACCCCTCTCCCATGTGATCTTCTTCTGGGTCTTTTCCTGTCTCTTGGAATAAAATCTAAAATTTCAGCTGTCCATCGATGGTCTATCCTTCTGGCAGTACGTCAAGCCCATTGCCATTTCAGGGATTTTACTCAGATCATGATGTCTTCCACTCTGGTTATTTTTCGGATCCACGAGTTCCTCTTCTTATCTCTCCTGGTTGCACCAAGCATGCACCTCTCCATGCTTCTTGGGTTGTCTGCAGCCTTTGTATGTCCCTTTCAGTTAAGGTCCATGTCTCTGGACCATACGTAAGCACTGGAAGGATGCATCGACCAAACACTCTTCTTTTAAGACATAATGGTATATAGCTCTTCAATTATGCTGCTTCTTCCAAAAGCTCTCCAGGCAAGTTTTATACGCCGATTAATTTCTTCATCAATGTGACCTTCTCTTGATATCTGCTGTCCAAGATAAACGTACGTATCTGTTATCTCCAGCTTTCTTCCATCAATCGATAAATCTTCATTTCTTGTAAAAGCATTGTACATCACTTTTGTCTTCTGAAAGTTCATTTTTAATCCCACTTATTTACTCTTGCCAGCAAGTTCCTGGATCATACTCTGCAGCTCTGATGGGTAGTTGCAAAAATGACTACGTCATCAGCAAAACGTAGGTGAGTTAGATAATATCCATTAAACTTTATCCCTTTGTTTTCCCAGTTCAGTGATTGAAAGACATTTTCAAATGTGGCATTAAAAAGCTTGGGAGATATGGTGTCACCTTGTCTCACTCCCTTTCCAACTTTTATGTGTGTTGTATTCTCAAACAGCCGAATCTTTGCACTTGCATTTTCATAGATGTTATTAATAATATTAATATATGCATCTTCAATACCACAAGATTTCAGAGCCATTGTAACTGCTGTTGGTTTCACCGAATCAAAGGCCTTTTTATAATCGATAAAAGCCATGCACAATGGAATTTCATGTTCCCTCGCTCTTCCAATTAGTTCTCCCAGTACCTGGATATGATCTATAGTGCTGTAGCCCCTCCTGAATCCAGCTTGTTCTCTGGGTTAAGTAACGTCCAGTGTTGTCTTCAAGCGGTGTGAAAGAACTTTAGTGAAGATATATATATATATATATATATATATATATATATACTTAAGAGCAAAACTGAAGACTAGGGAAGGTATCTTCTTTATAGAATATATATATATATATATATATATATATATATATATATATATATATATATATATATATATATATATATCATCATCATCATCATCATTGTCAACCATTATCAATCCACTGCTGGACGAAGGTCTCCCCAAGTTTCCTCCACAACGGTCTGTCTTGTGCCAGTCTCCTCCATGTCACTCCCGCATATTTACGAATTTCATCCACCCATCTCCCATGTGGTCTTTTTCTGGGTCTTTTCCTGTCCCTTGGAATCCAATCTAAAATTTCGGCTGTCCATCTATGGTCTGTCCTTCTGGCAGTATGTCCAGCCCATTGCCATTTCAGGGATTTAACTCTGATCATGATGTCTTCCACTCTCGTCATTTTTCGGATCCACGAGTTCCTCTTCTTATCTCTCCTGGTTATACCAAGCATGCACCTCTCCATGCTTCTTTGAGTTGTCTGCAGCCTTTGTATGTCTCTTTTAGTTAAGGTCCACGTCTCTGCACCATACGTAAGCACTGGAAGGATGCATTGATCAAACACTTTTCTTTTAAGACATAATGGCATATTGCTCTTGAAAATTATGCTGTTTCTTCCAAAAGCTCTCCAGGCAAGTTTTGTACGCCGATTAATTTCTTCATCAATGTGACCCTCACTTGATATCTGCTGTCCAAGATAAACATATGTATCAGTTATCTCCAGTTTTTCTCCATCAATCGATAAATCTTCATTTCTTGTAAAAGCATTGAACATCACTTTTGTCTTCTGAAAGTTCATTTTTAATCCCACTTCTTTACTCTTGTCAGCAAGTTCCTGGATCATACTCTGCAGCTCTGATGTGGTAGTTGCAAAAATGACTACGTCATCAGCAAAACGAAGGTGGGTTAGATAATCTCCATTAATCTTTATCCCTTTGTTTTCCCAGTTCAGTGATTGAAAGACATTTTCCAATGTCGCATTAAAGAGCTTCGGAGATATGGTGTCACCTTGTCCCACTCCCTTTCCAATTTTTATGTGTGTTGTATTTTCAAACAGCCGAATCTTTGCACTTGCATTTTCATAGATGTTATTAATAATATTAATGTATGCATCTTCAATACCGCAGGATTTCAGAGCCGTGGTAACTGCTGATGGTTTCACCGAATCAAAGGCTTTTTCATAATCGATAAAAGCCATGCACAATGGAAGTTCATATTCCCTCGCTCTTTCAATTCGTTCTCTCAGTACGTGGATATGATCTATTGTGCTGTAGCCACTCCTGAATCCAGCTTGTTCTCTCGGTTGAGCCATGTCCAGTGTTACCTTCAAGCGGTGTGAAAGAACTTTAGTGAAGATTTTATAAACCACTGATAGGAGGCTGATAGGTCTGTAGTTCCTGAGATCCTCAATGTCACCTTTTTTATGTAGCAGGATCATTGTAGCGTTGTTCCAATCCTCAGGAATCTTCCCTTCATTAAGGCATCGAGTGAAAATTTGGGCGAGTACTGTTTCAATTTCTCCACTTGCTTCTTGTATGATGTCTATAGTAATTCCATCTTCTCCTGGAGCTTTCCCCCGCTTCATGTTCTTGATTGCATGAGCAACTTCTGCTGGGAGGACTGGAAGAACTCTGGTACCTTTCATGATGTCTGGAGTACATGTATCATCCCTTTCATATAATTTGGAGTAGAAATCTTTCACTCTTGTCAAAATTTCGCCTCTATTTCTTGTTATAGAACCATCTTCTTTTCTCAGAGCCATAATCTGTTTTCTTCCTTTACTGAGATGTCCCTTTGCTATCTTAAGGCTTTGGTTGTTTTCAATTGCTTTCCTCACTAGCTCACAGTTGAATTTCCTTACGTCTTCAGTGATACTTTTTCGTGTTGTCTTGCATAGCTCTATATATTCCACTTTGGAAGTCACATCTTCTTTAGTTGTCCTCATCTCTCTTCTTTTTGCATCAACATTTTGGTTTTTCCTGATAATTTGTTCACATGCAACTTGTTCTTAGACCCAGCTAATTTTGTTGTTGTTTCCATTAGAGCTTTGGTTACTTTTCTGTTAACTTCCGAAATATCCACTTCTTCCGATGTTAGGCCTTCTAAAGCAGAGAATCTGTTCTTCAGTTCCAACTTGAAAGTATTATGGTGTTTTTTAAGGTTGGTTATGTCAATACATTTTGTTTGTCTTATGAGCTTGCCACGTTCCAGTTTAGTGTTGAGGTGCATCTTACATCTCACCAATCTATGGTCACTACCTGTGTTGAACTTGTTCAGCACACTGCAGTCTTCGATGACGAATTTTTTGTTACACATAATAAAATCAATTTCACTTGTCGTCCCAATTGGATGTCTCCATGTCCATTTTCTGTGTGGCTTTTTCTTGAAAAAGGAGTTCAAGATGAAAAATCCTTCTGCCTCTGCAAACTCAACGAGAGTATTTCCACGCTGGTTTCTGTTGCCGTGACCGAATTTACCTACTGAAGTTTCATTCTGTTGCCGTTGCCCTATTTTTGCATTGAAATCTCCCATAATTATCTTCAAGTGCTGCTTACCTTTATTATTTAGATGACGAATTTCCTCATAAAATTCTTCAATTTCTTCTTCAGGATGACTTGTGGTGGGTGCATAAGTTTGAATAATCTGAGCCTGGTATCTACTCGATAGTTGGATAACGAGTCGTGCAGCTCTGTCAGAGGAACTTTCAACTTCTACCACTTTATCCTTCAGTTTCTTGTTTATTATAAATCCAACACCACTAGTTCTGCCAGTATCTGTCCCACGATAATAGAAGAGATGTCCACTTTTCAGTTCAATGAGATCTTCTCCTTTTCTCCTTACCTCACTTAGCCCGACGATGTCCCACTTGATCCTTTGTAGTTCCTCTTCCAATTCAAGAAGCCTTGAATCAGAAGATAGGGAGCGTCCGTTATAGGTAGCCAAGGTCAGCATCAAATGGCAGCCTAGTCCGGTCCTCCGGGGATTCTTAGCACCCTCTGCCTTCATGTCGCACTGGCCGCTGCCTTGGCCAGGTACATTCCAGCTGCCGGAGACTGAGGGCCAAGATTTAAGTTGTAGAGTCATTTTGGAGGTGTTTGGCCATAACTCACCACGCTGGCCAAGCGGGTTGGTGAGTGTGGGATAGCATTTCCTCTGATCCCGATGGTATAGTTATACCGCTATTGGCGGTCGCCAGAGCCCCTTTAGTGGGAACAGGATGCACCACGAGAAGGCGGGGTTGACATTTGTCAAGGAGAGGCTGTGATGTTACGCATCACCTGCCCTTATATATATCATCATCATCATTGTCAACCATTATCAATCCACTGCTGGACGAAGGTCGCCCCAAGTTTCCTCCTCAACTGTCTGTCTTCTGCCAGTCTCCTCCATGTCACTCCGGCATACTTTCGAATTTCATCCACCCATCTTCCATGCGGTCTTCCTCTAGGTCTTTTCCTGTCCCTTGGAACCCAATCTAAAATTTTGGCTGTCCATCGATGGTCTGTCCTTCTGGCAGTATGTCCAGCCCATTGCCATTTCAGGGATTTAACTCTGATCATGATGTCTTCCACTCTTGTCATTTTTCGGATCCACGAGTTCCTCTTATCTTTCCTGGTTACACCAAGCATGCACCTCTCCATGCTGCTTTGAGTTGTCTGCAGACTTTGTATGTCTATTTTAGTTAAGGTCCACGTCTCTGCACCATACGTAAGCACTGGAAGGATGCATTGATCAAACACTTTTCTTTTAAGACATAATGGCATATTGCTCTTGAAAATTATGCTGTTTCTTCCAAAAGCTCTCCAGGCAAGTTTTGTACGCAGATTAATTTCCTCATCAATGTGACATTCACTTGATATCTGCTGTCCAAGATAAACGTACGTTTCTGTTATCTCCAGCTTTTCTCCGTCAATCGACAAATCTTCATTTCTTGTAAAAGCATTGGACATCACTTTTGTCTTCTGAAAGTTCATTTTTAATCCCACTTCTCTACTCTTGTCAGCAATTTCCTGGATTATCTGATGGGGTAATTGCAAAAATGATATATATATATATAACCAAGAGCAGAGTCAAAGACTAAATTTTACACCAAAGAATTTAAAACTAAATTTGCCTAAAAAACAACCTGAAGATCATGACGCACAACGCAGCAGTTATGGATATTCAGAATTCACCCACTACAAAGTAGAGACAGTAAAAAAATTATTTAACAAGAACTAAAACAATGTAGAAAACTTCAAAGCCCAACAGGCATGAGTAAACAATAAAATAAAGTAATAGCAAACTTGAATATAGAAAGAGTCGAGAATGCCGAGCCTTGGCTTTATCAAAGACCAGCAAAACTCTGCATTTCCTTAGTTCCACAAATACCTAGTTGAAAATGGGTTTCTGCAAAGCTATAGATGCAAGTTTAAAGCCCACCAAAAAAAAAATTTTTAATTAGCAAAACCTCCTCAGAGTTGCATGAAGAATAATTTAGTCAAAGTTTTTGCATGCATCTATAACTTTCCTGGCCCAACCCATACTCGTCATCTGCCACAAAAAACAGAAAAACGATTACAAAAATCATAAGTTGTGACAGGGTCTGAACAAATCGTCAGAATTCAAAACACGTTGCTATATATGTACATGTATATATATATATAGAAAAACACAGTAAACATAAAATTGCAAAAATATATAATCCCGTGACCTCGCGCTCTGCTGCAGGAATCAATGCCACCTGAAATAAAATACATAAATAACGCAGACACTACAAGCATAATAGAACTTAATTAAATATGTGACAACCATAAATAATATAAGGTCAGCCACCGGGTGCCAATCTTCAGGGAGGATGCACCCGATGGCTGAGCTTCTGACAGGTTTCATGCGGACGTCCCAATTTAGCAACCCCTACCAAATAAAAATAAACTGGACATCCCATCGTCCCTACCTGTCAGGAAATATACTTTAAAATCAACTCAGGTAACAAATTTAAACATTTAAAATAGACCTACCTTAACCCTGGCTGGTGCCCACGACCGGTAAACACAATTTATCGTGGCTATCCACCTTTAGAGTTCATCATTAGGTTAATGCGTAGGTAAAGGGTACGTTTATTATTAAGGGTACGACCATTATTATATGCGTTTTGGACGAATCTATTAATTATGATAAAAATTATTGGGATGTTCTTTGTAGACTGTGTATATTTAACAACTATATATATGATCAGAAGAATATTCTAGTACAAATTAGGGTATCCCCATTAGCACCAATTTTTCAAGTTTATTGGCCAACTTGTACCTACATGCATATGAAGAAAAATACCACCATTTAGAAGTCAGATGTTTTCGCTATGTTGATGATTTGATCTATTTTAAAACCAATATTGCAGACTTTAGACCTGTAGATATCTATCCCAGGGGTCTAAGTTTACTTAAGACAAATACAGACATAAATAAGATTAATTTTCTTGATTTGCGGATAGAATTCAAGGGAGGTAAACCAGAACTAGATATTTATGATAAAAAAGAGCTGTTTAATTTTAAAGCAAAAATATACAGTCATTGGACCTCCAACCTCTCAAGAAGTATTTTCCGTAATTTGATTATTTCACAAATCTTGCGAATTACGCGAATATGTAATAAAAAGCATAATATTATTACATAACTAAGAAAATTATATTGGAGATGTTTAAATAATGAATATCCAGAGGCCTTCTGTAGCTATCATTTCAGTCAACTATTAGAAACACATGAACTACTTACGCCGCCCCGGTGGCGCAGTGGTCTAAGCGATGGCCTCTGATCATTCGTCCGTAAGGGGTCGGGTTCGAATCCCGGTGAGGCATGGATGTTGTGTTTGTCTTACGGCACTGGTTCTCTCCCTTCCCTGGAACCAGTGACCCTAAATTAGGGACGGGCGACTGCTTATAGCCCATTGAGTTGCTCACGGTGGTCGTTAAACCTCCAATCAAAAAAAAAAAAAAAAAAAAAACTACTTACTTCATTACGATTAAGATTTTGTAAGATCAATAAACCAGAAGCCCATCCTTACTAACTTTCAGGGCTACATAAAAAAAACTGTGTTTTCTTCCGAGTTGCCCCGCAGCATTTAACCATTCTTTCCTAGCATACATGGTATATTTTACAGTGGGGAAGGACAACTACACTCTTATATATAATTCTGAACGTACCCTTTACCTACGCATTAACCTAATGTTTTTTTGGTTTTTTTTTTTGGTTGGAGGTTTAGCGACCACCGTGAGCAACTCAAGGGGCTATAAGCAGTCGCCCGTCCCTAATTTAGGGTCACTGGTTCCAGGGAAGGGAGAGAGCCAGTGCCGTAAGACAAACACAACATCCATGCCTCACCGGGATTCGAACCCGGACCCCTTTCGGACGAATGATCAGATGCCATCGCTTAGACCACTGCGCCACCGGGGCGGCTAACCTAATGTTGAACTCTAAAGGTGGATGGCCACGGTAAATTGTGTTTACCGGTCGTGAGCACCAGTCAGGGTTAAGGTAAGTATATTTTAAATGTTTAAATTTGTTACTTAAGTTGATTTTAAAGTATATTTCCTGACAGGTAGGGAGGATGGGATGTCCAGTTTATTTTTATTCACTCGGGGTTGCTAAATTAGGACGTCCGCATGAAACCTGTCAGAAGCTCAGCCGTCGGGTGCATCCTCCCCTGAAGATTGGCACCCGGTGACTGACCTTATATTATTTATGGTTGTCACATATTTCATTGAGTTCTATTGTTCTTGTAGTATCTGCGTCATTTATGTATTATATATATATATATACATATATATACCTGCTCAGATAACTACCTTTACACATTTAGATATATTGATGATCTGCTGTGTATCAATAATTCAGAAGTTATAGAGAGTGATTTTGATAATATCTATCCTAGCTCTCTTAACTTATGTAAAACCAACCACAGTAATCAGGAACTTGAGTTCCTAGACTTAAGCATTAAGCTCAACAGAGGTAACCCATCTATTAGCCTCTTTGATAAAAGAGTTAATTTTCCTTTCAAAGTAATTAAATATCTACACTGGAATAATAACGTATCAACCAAAGTAATTGAGAATGTACTAATTTCTCAGGTCCTAAGAATTTCAAGAATTTGCAGCAACAATTTGGACTTCAATTACCACATTAATATACTATTAGATAGTTTTCTAGAGAACAAAATTCCTTCTTCTTTCATCAAAAGAACTTTAAGAAAAATTATTCTGAATAATAGAGTAAGGTTGGCAGATCTGCTTTAATTTTCTACACAGTTAATAATATGATTCTGACCAATCAAAGCCGTAAGGAAGTTGGCTAGAGGATGCCTATTAACTACTAAAAGGAACCTTAGTGCTATGGATATGAAGGTCCTATTAAAACAAAAAAACTAAATAATATAGACAAAATCACAAAAAAAGCTTAAAAATCTGTATATAAAAGAAAATAAAAACAAATAAAAAAGAAAACTAGTTATTCACTCACTAGAATAGCTATACTAAAAATAGTAAAACTAACATTAAAATTAATAAGATTCTGAATAATCTATAGAAGCTCACTAAGGTGATTTAATACATGCAAAGATTATTAAATACACCACTTGTGTATTTTATAATATTTCTCATGTATTCTGGAGAGTTAATTCTGCTCTTTCTGATCATACAGGTCCACAGTCTTAAGTATATATATTTTTTTCTCTGGTTAAAATCTCCGCGAGTTGGTTTCTTTCAGTGTGAGGAGGCCATCAGCCCCACCCACACTGCCCCCCAGCGACTAGGGAGTGGCAGAGGTGTTTGGACGTTTGGGGAAAAGATCAGCCATGTTTCCTCTTGTGTGGAGAAAGTTTAGTTGCATAAGAGGTAAGCTCTCTTCATTGTCTTTGGGTTTTAGGTTTTATAAGTTCAATGTTTGTACTTCTTGTACTTTTTTTCTCTATTGTTTTTTGCTTTTTAGCATTTAGGCACTGGCTAGTCTGTTAACATTTTTGCGGGTTTTAACTCTTTCTTTTCTTGGTAACTTTGCGCGTCTCTTAGGAAACTTAGGCCCAGCAGCTGGCTAAGCATAGTTCCTTTACTTTGCGCTGTATTTTCAAAGTAGTTAAGTTCTTAATAACTACTTAATTATGCACTTAAAGCACTGCTGAAATACTTTGTACATATTGCAACTAATTGTTTATGTCATATAACTTTCACAAAGCTTTTCTTTAGTTAATTATTGTCTTTAATTTATTCTCGTTTTTGTGTTGTCAGAAGTTGTGGAGTAGGGGGTTTTAGAATCAAGTTTTCTTTCAAAAATCTGAGTTTTAAAAAATTAATATTTCCTTTTTTAATTGCAATGTAAAAATTTGGAATTCTTTTGCATTGCTATTCAAGTTTAAATTCTCTCTCAGGCGAACTTGGCATTTCGTTATAGCTGAAAATTATTTCTAATTATTATGTCACTCTCACAACTTGAGTTCTCTTTAATCTTCTTCTCTCTGTTTAATAGTAACAGATGAAGAGCATGGGTCGGGCCATTGAAAGTTATGGATGCAAACTAAATTGTTAACTAGAGCTAGGTCATACAACTCTGCGGAGGTCATGACATATATATATTTTTTAAAACAATTTTTGGTGGGCTTATTACTTGCATCTATGGCTTTGCAGAAACCCATTTCCAACAAGGTCTTTGTGGAAGTGAGAAAATGCAGAGTTTTTGCTGGTCCTTGATAAAGCCAAGGCTAAGTATTCTCGACACTTTCTACATTCAGTTGTTTTATTTTATTTTTTATCTTTTCTCCTTTTACTCACACCGGTAGATACATAACCTTTTCTATGTTGTACTTGGTATGAGTCAAATATATATATATATATCATCATCATCATTGTCAACCATTATCAATCCACTGCAGGACGAAGGTCTCCCCAAGTTTCCTCCACAACGGTCTGTCTTGTGCCAGTCTCCTCCATGTCACTCCCGCATATTTACGAATTTCATCCACCCATCTCCCATGTGGTCTTTTTCTGGGTCTTTTCCTGTCCCTTGGAATCCAACCACGAGTTCCTCTTCTTATCTCTCCTGGTTACACCAAGCATGCACCTCTCCATGCTACTTTGAGTTGTCTGCAGCCTTTGTATGTCTCTTTTAGCTAAGGTCCACGTTTCTGCACCATACGTAAGCAATGGAAGGATGCATTGATCAAACACTTTTCTTTTAAGACATAATGGTATATTGCTCTTGAAAATTATGCTGTTTTTTTCCAAAGCTCTCACCCGCTTGGCCAGCGTGGTGAGTTATGGCCAAACCCCTCCAAAATGACTCCACAACTATATATATATATATATATATATATATATATATATATATATATATATATATATATATATATATATATATATATATATATATATATATATATATATATTTAAGTTGTGGAGTCATTTTGGAGGGGTTTGGCCATAACTCACCACGCTGGCCAAGCGGGTGAGAGCTTTTGAAAAAAACAGCATAATTTTCAAGAGCAATATACCATTATGTCTTAAAAGAAAAGTGTTTGATCAATGCATCCTTCCATTGCTTACGTATGGTGCAGAGACATGGACCTTAGCTAAAAGAGACATACAAAGGCTGCAGACAACTCAAAGCAGCATGGAGAGGTGCATGCTTGGTGTAACCAGGAGAGATAAGAAGAGGAACACGTGGATCCGAAAAATGACAAGAGTGGAAGACATCATGATCAGAGTTAAATCCCTGAAATGGCAATGGGCTGGACATACTGCCAGAAGAACAGACCATCGATGGACAGCCGAAATTTTAGATTGGATTCCAAGGGACAGGAAAAGACCCAGAAGAAGACCACATGAAAGATGGGTGGATGAAATTCGAAAGTATGCGAGAGTGACATGGAGGAGACTGGCACAAGACAGACCGTTGTGGAGGAAACTGGCACAAGACAGACCGTTGTGGAGGAAACTTGGGGAGACCTTCGTCCATCAGTGGATTGATAATGGTTGACAATGATGATGATATCATCATTGTCAACATAGTTATACTGCTAATGATGATGATATCATCATATCATCATAGTTATACCGCTATTGGCGGTCGTCAGAGCCCCTTTAGTGGGAACAGGATGTACCACGAGAAGGCGGGGTTGACATTTGTCAAGAAGAGGCTGTGATGCTACGCATCATATATATATATATATATATATATATATATATAGGGATGTAAGGTCAGGTGATGCGTAACATCACAGCCTCTCCTTGACAAATGTCAACCCCGCCTTCTCGTGGTGCATCCTGTTCCCACTAAAGGGGCTCTGACGACCGCCAATAGCGGTATAACTATACCATCGGGATTAGAGGAAATTCTATCCCACACTCACCAACCCGCTTGGCCAGCGTGGTGAGTTATGGCCAAACCCCTCCAAAATGACTCCACAACTTAAATCTTGGCCCTCAGTCTCCGGCAGCTGGAATGTACCTGGCCAAGGCAGCGGCCAGTGCGACATGAAGGCAGAGGGTGCTAAGAATCCCCGGAGGACCGGACTAGGCTGCCATCTGATGCTGACCTTGGCAACGTACAATGGACGCTCCCTATCTTCTGATTCAAGGCTTCTTGAATTGGAAGAGGAACTACAAAGGATCAAGTGGGACATCGTGGGGCTAAGTGAGGTAAGGAGAAAAGGAGAAGATCTCATCGAACTGAAAAGTGGACATCTCTTCTACTATCGTGGGACAGATACTGGCAGAACTAGTGGTGTTGGATTTATAATAAACAAGAAACTGAAGGATAAAGTGGTAGAAGTTGAAAGTTTCTCTGACACAGCTGCACGACTCGTTATCCAACTATCGAGAAGATACCAGGCTCAGATTATTCAAACTTATGCACCCACCACAAGTCATCCTGAAGAAGAAATTGAAGAATTTTATGAGGAAATTTGTCATCTAAATAATAAAGGTTAGCAGCACTAGAAAATAATTATGGGAGATTTCAATGCAAAAATAGGGCAACGGCAACAGAATGAAACTTCAGTAGGTAAATTTGGTCACGGCAACAGAAACCAGTGTGGAAATACTCTCGTAGAGTTTGCAGAGACAGAAGGGTTTTTCATCTTGAACTCCTTCTTCAAGAAAAAGCCACACAGGAAATGGACATGGAGACACCCAAATGGGACGACAAGTGAAATTGATTTTATTATGTGTAACAAAAAATCCGTCATAGAAGACTGCAGTGTGCTAAACAAGTTCAACACAGGTAGTGAGCATAGATTGGTGAGATGTAAGATCCACCTCAACACTAAACTCGAACGTAGCAAGCTCATAAGACAAACAAAATGTATTGACATAACCAACCTTAAAAAACACCATAATACCTTCAAATTGGAACTGAAGAACAGATTCTCTGCTTTAGAAGGCCTAACATCGGAAGAAGTGGATATTTCTGAAGTTAACAGAAAAGTAACCAAAGCTCTTATGGAAACAGCAACAAAATTAGCTGGGTCTAAGAACAAGTTGCATGTGAACAAATTATCAGGAAAAACCAAAATGTTGATGCAAAAAAGAAGAGTGATGAGGACAACTAAAGAAGATGTGACTTCCAAAGTGGAATATATAGAGCTATGCAAGACAGTACGAAAAAGTATCCCTGAAGACGTAAGGAAATTCAACTGTGAACTAGTGAGGAAAGCAATTGAAAACAACCAAAGCCTAAAGATAGCAAAGGGACATCTCAGTAAGGGGAAAAAACAGATTATGGCACTGAGAAAAGAAGGTGGTTCTGTAACAAGAAATAGAGGCGAAATTTTGACAAGAGTGAAAGATTTCTACTCCAAATTATATGAAAGGGATGATACATGCACTCCAGACATCATGAAAGGTACCAGTACCAGAGTTCTTCCAGTCCTTCCAGCAGAAGTTGCACATGCAATCAAGAACATGAAGTGGGGAAAAGCTCCAGGAGAAGATGGAATTACTGTAGACATCATACAAGAAGCTAGTGGAGAAATCGAAACAGTACGCGCCCAAATTTTCACTCGATGCCTTAATGAAGTGAAAATTCCTTAGGATTGGAACAACGCTACAATGATCTTGCTACATAAAAAAGGTGACATTGAGGATCTCAGGAACTACAGACCTATCAGCCTCCTATCAGTGGTTTATAAAATCTTCACTAAAGTTCTTTCACACCGCTTGAAGGTGACACTGGACATGGCTCAACCGAGAGAACAAGCTGGATTCAGGAGTGGCTACAGCACAATAGATCATATCCACGTACTGGGAGAACTAATTGAAAGAGCGAAGGAATATGAGCTTCCATTGTGCATGGCTTTTATCGATTATGAAAAAGCCTTTGATTCGGTGAAACCATCAGCAGTTGCAATGGCTCTGAAATCCTGCGGTATTGAAGATGCATACATTAATATTATTAATAACATCTATGAAAATGCAAGTGCAAAGATTCGGCTGTTTGAAAGTACAACACACATAAAAATTGGAAAAGCAGTGAGACAAGGTGACACCATATCTCCGAAGCTCTTTAATGCCACATTGGAAAAAGTCTTTCAATCACTGAAGTGGGAAAACAAAGGGATAAAGATTAATGGAGATTATCAAACCCACCTTCGTTTTGCTGATGACATAGTCATTTTTGCAACTACCACATCATAGCTACAGAGTATGATCCAGGAACTTGCTGACAAGAGTAAAGAAGTGGGATTAAAAATGAACTTTCAGAAGACAAAAGTGATGTACAATGCTTTTACAAGAAATGAAGATTTATCGATTGATGGAGAAAAGCTGGAGATAACAGACACGTACGTTTATCTTGGACAGCAGATATCAAGTGAGGGTCACATTGGTGAAGAAATTAATCGGCGTACAAAACTTGCCTGGAGAGCTTTTGGAAGAAACAGCATAATTTTCAAGAGCAATATGCCATTATGTCTTAAAAGAAAAGTGTTTGATCAATGCATCCTTCCAGTGCTTACGTATGGTGCAGAGACATGGACCTTAGCTAAAAGAGACATACAAAGGCTGCAGACAACTCAAAGCAGCATGGAGAGGTGCATGCTTGGTGTAACCAGGAGAGATAAGAAGAGGAACACGTGGATCCGGAAAATGACAAGAGTGGAAGACATCATGATCAGAGTTAAATCCCTGAAATGGCAATCCGCTGGACATACTGCCAGAAGAACAGACCATCGATGGACAGCCGAAATTTTAGATTGGATTCCAAGGGACAGGAAAAGACCCAGAAGAAGATCACATGGAAGATGGGTGGATGAAATTCGAAAGTATGCGGGAGTGACATGGAGGAGACTGGCACAAGACAGACCGTTGTGGAGGAAACTTGGGGAGACCTTCGTCTAGCAGTGGATTGATAATGGTTGACAATGATGATGATGATGATATATACATGTATGTACGTATCTATATATCCGCGTGTGTGTGTGTGTGGTGTACACCCTAAAATAGAAGAATGTTGAGATGTTTTATTAGGGATCTGTACCAATCCCTGCCTGAAACCAGTGACTTCTTAATAGCCCTACGAGTTGCTTATGGTATAGTTAGAGAATCACCATCCTTTAGTGGTGTCGCTTCTGTAAGAACCTCGTACACACCTTGTTCTTTGGAATATTTTAGAGTTTTAACTTTTTTTTTCTTACCTGTAAAAACACAGTTGTCAACCTAAGAGTGTGTGGTTGCTTGTTGGTGATCAAAATGTTAATCCTGAAAGCATATGTCAGTAACTGGATTCTATATCAATACGTCTAAATATTTTCATGTCTGTTTTTATTCCTCTTTTAATGATTTCTTATCTCTAATTTCAGTATTATAAATCCAGAAAGCTAAGCCACGGAAGCATTTGGGGGCTTTTCTTGACATAAATAGCTACTAGCAAATCTACGAGAAATCTTTGCGATAGTCCAGTTTTTGCAAATATTCCGAAAGGAAACTAGCTCTTGTAAATTTTATCAAAGTACTAAAGTTTTGTCATGAATCAAAGTTTAAAAAATAATAAAATACTGGATTATATTTTTTTTTTTTGTTTCCATATTCCACATTTCGTGGAAACTGATAGGAAATTCCTTGTTCCATTTCCTCTCACTCACACGCTTCTGAGATTACCTTTCAGAAATTTTGTGGAAGACTAGCTCAAGGGAAGATCTCTGTGATTATCCCTTGTCTTAATCTATTATTATAGTGAACTCAACGCCAGTGCTAGAATTATTCAATTATTGTATTCTTTTTCTTCCATTGTTTCATTGCATGAATGAAGTACAAGAAAAATACTCTACGGGTCCTTGTAATGAGAGCATAAATCATCCTCAAATGATGAATGTATTTCCTTGGCGTCCGCATAACTAATTGTCTAACTCATTCTGATATTGTACCTTAATAACGGTAATCCATAGAGAGCTGACCCTGGGGTTATGTCAAAGAGGGAGGGACCTAACGATACCGCGTCGCCATGTCGAGTCAAGGTCGGTGCCAAACCTCCCGACAAGGTAATTGGTCAAAGGACCGAGGCGACACAGTCGAAGCTTTTAATTATGCGCATGCCTCCTTCTAAAATGGAAAAAAAAAAAAAGAAGACTTAGTCGGGGGAAATCAGGAAGGGTGGAGAGGAAACTTGTCTCGATGTTACAGGGGCAACTTTGTTTCATTTGTTTGTTGTTTCAAACCCTCAGGTAACTGTGAGAGATATTTCATTGATGAGGGAGATCAATTCTTTCTTTGTTGAGTATCACTCTATATGGCTGATCTACTAGTATTAAAATTCAAATGCCCTTCATTAGGGAAATTTCTTCAATGATTATTCAAGTTGATGGAAGGATCTGAGTCTTAATCACTACTCACAGGGGAGCAAGTAGAATTTTTTTCTGGTTGGGATTGTGATATCGATGAAAGCTATGTTAACAGTAAGCAAAAATTTACGTGCAGTATTGATATAATGTTGCTATATTTGGGGAAAAGAAATGCTTGCATCAGTTAGTATCATTGATTATGTAATTGATATCATCAAAACAAGTGTCATCATTGAGAGAACTAAGTACCAAAATTAAAGTAATCTATAATATTAAAACGGTGTGTGTGTGTCCCTTCGTGATACAACAAAACTATTCAACCTAGAAACCTGAAATTTTGCACGAAGGTAGTTTAGATACCAAGAACGTGCACGTCTGGCTTAGATTTTGGAATTTTTGAGTTTTAGATATTTAAAAAAATTAAAAACGTGGTTCTTGATTTCCCGCGTATCATTACGCTTTGTTTACAACCTGATCCCACCCAACGTGAAGGAAAGTAGTTCATGATAAATTTTAGTTTTCTTTTTTTAGAATTTCCTTACAATAGACGTCTTAATGACTATTTTAATTTGTAAATACATTTTATGAAGGAAATATATCGAATACCAGCAGTCCGTTGTTGTTGTTGTTGTTTTATCCGGAGCTAGCGTATTCCTTAAGCGGTCTTTCGAACTTTTGTTCTGGAAGCCAAAGTGGCTAAGACTGAGGCCTCATTTTTTTTATAGTATTTATTCGGATTTTATAAATTTTACCGATGTGGAATTGTTTGCGACTGCTGCGGGAGGAAGCCAAAGATTCGGAGACAGCTATTAAGTAGGCTGAAGTAATGACCTTCTTCCGAAAATGAAAGCATGTTCAGAAGAGGCCGAGACGGAATTATAACGCAAACGAGAAGGAATATGAAAATAAATACATTATTATTTTCCATAATAAAATAAATGGCCGCCCCGGTGGCGCAGTGGTCTGAGCGATGGCTTCTGATCATTCGTCCGAAAGGGGTACGGGTTCGAATCCCGGTGAGGCATGGATGTTGTGTTTGCCTTACGTCACTGCACTGGCTCTCTCCCTTCCCTGGAACCTGTGACCCCAAATTAAGGACGGGCGACTGCTTATAGCCCATTGAGTTGCTCAGGGTGGTCGTTAAACCTCCAATCAAAAATAAATAAATAAATGCCTATTATTATTTCCATTACAATAAGATTTATTTCGATGAAAATAGTAAAAAAATTAGTCGTAAATTATTGTGAACTACTTTCTTTCACGTTCGGTGTTATCATGTTGTATGTAAACAAAGCGGAGCGATACACGGGAAATCGGGAACTACTTGAAAGCGTTCTGATTCGGTAGTACAGCCGCATTTTTATAATTTAATTAGCACTTTCGTCAGGGAAAGTGAGCTACAAATAGCGTTAATTCATTCACTCCTGACGTTACAGTTTTGAAATACATTGATACTAACGTGCAGAAATGCTTAAAAAATGACGTTCAACATGTTCTCACAAGATGGCGTGCACAAGCTGTTTTCACTGCATTTCATCAAATTACAGTTCACGTATAATTATTCATTTCAAATAATACGAAATACGATTTATTTATTTAATTAATTGACGTTAAGTTTCAACGTACATTCATTTTTCTAAAGTGATACTTTTAAACGTCTCATGCCGCACGTCATTGAAGGTACAATTATGACTGGCCAGGAAGTGGGGCAAGATGTGTTCATTCCCGAATACTCATCATTCCGACGGATGTGCCCTTCAAATTTAAGCGAATTCAGCTTCCAGTGGGCCTGTGCTTTGCTACGAGCATCAACAACGCTCAAGGACAGTCGCTCAAAGTTTTTGGCTTAAATTTGCAAAGCTCTTGCTTTTCCCATGGATAACATTCCGTTAGATGTTCCAGAGTTGGCAGCAAAAAAAAAATCTCTGCATTTTAGCGCTACATGGAAGAACTCCCAAAATCGTTTACCAAGAAGCATTGGCTTAAGATCCATTTTGTTCTTCACTAATTTTCCTAAAATTAAAAACAATTAGGCCTATTTAACTTCAAGTATATTAACGATGATTTTTTTCCCTATCCTTATGATTCACGGTCAAATATTTCACTCATCCAAGAGAAAGCTACTTGCAATTAGTTAGTAAACACAAAATCAAATAAGTTTCAGCACAAGTTGATTTTTTTGCTCGGACTTATCTGCTCGAAAACCATGAGTCGCTGATGAAGCTTAACACTGAGTTTTCGTTCTCCGGCTAAACAAATCCTACAGCAACAAACAGCGTCAGCAAAACGACAGGCTAAAAGCTAGTTTATAATAAAAAAAAATAGAATTATAAATTTTATTCGATCAGATAAAAATAATGCAAGCACTTTATCATTAACATAACTAAAATATAAAGGCAAAACATTGAACAAATGCAGGAGCGGATTTACGGGGAAGCCAACGAAGCCCAGACGCGGGGCCTCGATATGCTGAAAGACCTCAAAATTAATGATTTTTAAAATTTTGCTTCTAAATAATGATAGAGAGGGTCAGTCGAACGTTTAGCAATATTTGCATAAACGCATGTGCTGCGGCGGATATGTCACGTGTTTAAACTAGTTCAAGTCGAGCACTGCAGTCAGTCGAAAGGGACATAAAGTGGTAGTCGTTGCTGTGAACAGCATTGCATGTCGTCGTTCTCTCTGTGGTTGGGACGCCTAAAAGATGAACAGCCACAAGCCGGTCAATTAGGGAAACTTTTGCTTTACGAGTTTGTACTGGGCCATAACACTGCTCAAGCAACACGAAGCGTTTAGCATGCGAAAGAGAAAGGTTCCGTGGACCACAGCATCGCAACCAGGTGGTTCAACAAATTTCGCGCACTTGACAGAAACCTCGACGATCAACCAAGGTCAGGATAGACCGCGAACCGTGGATTCGGAGGCCGCGTGCCAGGCCGTAGAGGCAAATTCGACAACCAGCACTCGGTGATTATCAGGCGAGCTGGGCATGTCACATACCAGCGTGGTTCGTCAACTTCAGGACCTCGGCAAGACCTACAGGAGATACCGCATTGTCCCTCAGGAACTGACACCAGCTGAAGCAAACCGCCTAGTGGAAGTGTGTACGAAATTCCTGGAAAACCCGCGCTCCACATAGTTTTCGGCCTTGTGATTACCCAGAAAGCCCCTAATGACTGCCACAAGCTGCTTTCTCCTTTGTAATGAGCATATTGAGGAATTTCTTGCACTGCAGGATCTTCTTTGTCTTAGCGCAACAGCGGAGCGCTATCACAAGTCAGGATTTGTCTTCCAGCACAGTTCGACATCGTCTGTTAAACAGACGACGTCGAACAGTCCATTGCTGAGCATTCCTTTGACCCTCAACCATAGACGTCTCAGGCTGCAATGTGGTCTCGAACACAGACATTGGTAAGCTGATTGGCAACAGGTCGTGTTTTCTGACGAGTCACAGTTCAACTCGATGCACCATGATGGTCGCATGCGTGTTCGAAGACATGACGGCACTTTGCAGCGGACATTTTGCAGCGTCATACCGGATCAATGCCTAGCGCTGTGGTTCGGGGCGCCATGGGGTCCAAATCGCAATCTCGCCTTATACGCATTGAGGGAACACTCAACAGCCAACGATACATCAGGGATGTTTTAGAGTCAGAGCTGATATCTTTCCCTCAGAGTTGTCCTGGCGCTATATTCCAGAAGGACAATGCTCGCCCATATGTGCACCGGAATGTCCAAGATCTCGTCCATGCACTGCAGATACTGCTTTTTCGTTGGCCTGAACGTTCGCCAGATATGTCCTTAGGGACATGGTAGCTAAGCGACTGGCCGATCAAGCGTCTCTGCCAGTCACCACAAATGAACTGTTGTCTTGCATAGAAGCATCCTTCTTGCTATTTCCGATGACGGTATCATAAACCTCTTCCATTCGATGTCACACCGAGTAGAGGATGTTATTGTTGCTCGAGGTGGTTTCACAAGATACTGAGTTTTGAAGCGAAAAATCCTGTATAGCTGTATAAATGTACCATGAATGGAATACGGGATTACACCATACAATAAAATTTTTGAAGATGACAATCCATTTTTTGTGTAATTATATTCAAATTAATCGGAAACTTGAGACTTTATCGTCCTGGGTGATGTAGTGGTTAGCATACCCGGGGGTTATCTGGGAGACGCGGGTTCGATTCCTCCTCCAGGACCACGAAATTTTTAAGTTTTCGGATATTATCTGACTTACCATCCTTGTCCTATTTACACCAAAAAACGGATTGTCATCTTCAAAACTTGTATTCTATGGTGTAATCCCGTATTCCATTCATGATTTATTTGCTCCCAATCACGGGAAAGGTTTCTTAACCTCCAAATTTGCTAAACATGAATGCCGGTTGTTTCGACTAGCGAATCCTGTGATGGTTATATTCAAATCAATCGGAAACTTGAGACTTGGTCGTTCTGAGTGGTTAGAATATCTGGGAGTGGGGGGTTCGATTCTAGCTCTAGGACCACGAATTTTTCACGTTTTAGGATATTATCTGACTTACCATCCTCTTCATATTGTACACCAAAAAATGGATTTTCATCTTCAAAATTTGTATGAATGCAATCAGTTATCTCTGTAGCATGAGGAATCTGTATTATAAATTTCATTTCAACAAGGCGATTCTTTATTGGTGTCGCAATTTTAACAAACAGTAGTGTATGAATGTTGTGTTTGTCCTTACAACCCTAGTTTTCACCCTTCGGTGGAATCAGCGTTATTAACTGATGACAGCCTTAATTGCTTACAAAATTATTGTATTCCGAAACAAGTGAAAAAAATCAGTTTGTTTGTTAATATTTTTCCAACAAATCTCAAACGCTTTCGTTGGATTTCATGTTATGCTATTTCACACGGTATTATCTTTTTCTCCCTTTTTGGAAAACTGCTGTCGTACCCGTAGGAAGATCTTTCAAGTCTAAGAATAAATATTCCAACTTGCCTTTTAAAGTAAGGTAGGGCAACATCTATCTCAAGACAGTAATAAACATCCCAGTGGGGGAAAAAAGTTGATGACACTCATGCTCGGTCACTGCATGAAGAAAACAAGGCCTGCTGTTCATGATTACTAGTTACGCAAGCGCCTCGACATTGCAAAGTAGGAACCCCTTAACTGAATTATACGAATTTCTCTGTGGCGAACAAATTGCCGCCACATTCTTATTCAACATTTGGGGCCAACAGTGGCAGTCGTGTTTTATCGCTTTACCCTGGCTTAAGCTATAATCAGGAACAATAGTGAATGAGGGCAAATCACTACTGTCGACTGCTTGGGATCTTCTTTTACTTTAGATCCCACGGGATACCTTCTCCTTGTGCTACGCTAATGGATTGTCTTGCCTCAGAACCCTCACACTAAAGTAGAAAAGAAAGAAGCAGATAGTTAATAAGACACAGTCATCACAATCAATAACAGGCAGAAGACAGAAACAGTCCTCGTTTTCTATTCATTTTGTTTTTATCTTTTTCTTACTTTCCCTGTTTCCTGATTCTCGAATTTTATCTCCGTTGTAAAACGAAAATGCGTTTTTTTAGAGAGAAGAAAGAAAAGAATTTGAGGAAGTATTTCGCGCAGTAACGATGGCGTTTAACACTACATGTGCATTTCTGAAACTAAGTGGTGATGTAATGACGCTCCTAATTTTTTTGTTCTCTTCTTCTCCTTTTTATTTTACTTAATTTCTGTTCAGTTATTTAGGACGCATTAAAAGTGTCTTGATCTGTTTTAAATTTAGGCAGGACAAACTGAATGAGATGGATCAAAAACTTAAATAAAGCTGGTTGGTGCGTGTTCCAATTAAAATAGAGGCCACGTTAACTTTGCAGCAATTCTGTTGGTGTAAAATTATCAAAATGCTTTCTAAAATTATGTGGTTTCTTTTTTCCTAAACATCTGTTATTCTGTAGATTGGCGTGTGTGTGGAGCATGTGACGACAAGGTAATGTTGTAACTTCCTGAATGTGTTAACTGAATCGCGCGAAACATGTTAATCTCTAAAACAAAAGTACCACCAACAAGAGAAACAGTGAAGACTTCGTTCAGATTTACTATGTTGTTCTGTTAGAATTTGAAACAGTAGATTTCGTTAAAATTTGTATTGTGCTCCTGTGTGAGAACATTTAAAACATCATAGACTTGCTTCTAGATTTTCACTGTGCTCCGGTGTTAGAACATTTAAAAAAGTAGAGGCTTACGTCATTATTTCAATATTTTCACCGTGCTCGGCTGTTAGAACATTTGAAACAGTAGATGCGTATCAAAATTTTCATTCTACTTCTAGATTAGAACATTTGAAGCACTAGACCTCATTAAGATTTTCACTTTGTTGTTGTGTTAGAACATTTGAAACAGTAGAAGCTTGCTTCAATATTTTCACTGTGCTCGGCTGTTAGAACATTTGAAATAGTAGAGGCTTGCGTCAATGTTTTCACTGTGCTCGGCTGTTAGAACATTTGAAATAGTAGAGGCTTGCGTCAATATTTTCACTGTGCTCGGCTGTTAGAACATTTGAAATAGTAGGGGCTTGCGTCAATATTTTCACTGTGCTCGGCTGTTAGAACATTTGAAATAGTAGAGGCTTGCGTCAATATTTACACTGTGCTCGGCTGTTAGAACATTTGAAACAGTAGAGGCTTATCAAAATTATCATTGTGCTTCTAGATTGGAACATTTGAAGCACTAGACTTCATTAAAATTTTCACTGTTTTGTTGTGTTCGAACATTTAAAACAGTAGAAACTTCACCAACATTTTCACTGCGTTAGAATGTTTATAGCAGTCAAGACTTCACTCTGATTTTCGTTGTGTTGCTGAGATTGAACTTCAAAACAGTAGAGACTTCATCGACCTTTTCTCTAGCTGTGTTAGAACAATTAAAACAGTAGTGACATCATCAATATTTTCACTGTGCTGTTCCGTTAGAATATTTAAAGCAGTACAGATTTTTCATGATTTTTACTATGCTGCTGTGTTAGAACATATAAAATAGTCCAGACTTTATCATGAATTTTTCTATGCTGTTGTGTTAGAACATTTAAAACAGTAGAGACTGCCATGATTTTCACTGTGGTGTTGTGTTAGAACACTTAAAACAGAAGAGTCCTCATGAATAATTTCGTTGCTATGTTAGAATATTTGAAACAGTACAGACTTCATCAAGATTTTTACTGTGCAGCTGTGTAAGAACATTTAAATGTTAAAGCTAGCGTTGTATGGGGATATACAGGTGATGCGTAACATCACAGCCTCTCCTTGACAAATGTCAACCCCGCCTTCTCGTGGTACATCCTGTTCCCACTAAAGGGGCTCTGACGACCGCCAATAGCGGTATAACTATACCATCGGGATTAGAGGAAATGCTATCCCACACTCACCAACCCGCTTGGCCAGCGTAATGAGTTATGGCCAAACCCTTCCAAAATGACTCCACAACTTAAATCTTGGCCCTCAGTCTCCGGCAGCTGGAATGTACCTGGCCAAGGCAGCGGCCAGTGCGACATGAAGGCAGAGGGTGCTAAGAATCCCCGGAGGACCGGACTAGGCTGCCATCTGATGCTGACCTTGGCTACGTATAACGGACGCTCCCTATCTTCTGATTCAAGGCTTCTTGAATTGGAAGAGGAACTACAAAGGATCAAGTGGGACATCATCGGGCTAAGTGAGGTAAGGAGAAAAGGAGAAGATCTCATTGAACTGAAAAGTGGACATCTCTTCTACTATCGTGGGACAGATACTGGCAGAACTAGTGGTGTTGGATTTATAATAAACAAGAAACTGAAGGATAAAGTTGTAGAAGTTGAAAGTTCCTCTGACAGAGCTGCACGACTCGTTATCCAACTCTCGAGAAGATACCAGGCTCAGATTATTCAAACTTATGCACCCACCACAAGTCATGCTGAAGAAGAAATTGAAGAATTTTATGAGGAAATTCGTGATCTAAATAATAAAGGTAAGCAGCACTTGAAGATAATTATGGGAGATTTCAATGCAAAAATAGGGCAACGGCAACAGAATGAAACTTCAGTAGGTAAATTCGGTCACGGCAACAGAAACCAGCGTGGAAATACTCTCGTTGAGTTTGCAGAGGCAGAAGGGTTTTTCTTCTTGAACTCCTTTTTCAAGAAAAAGCCACACAGGAAATGGACATGGAGACATCCAAATGGGACGACAAGTGAAATTGATTTTATTATGTGTAACAAAAAATTCGTCATAGAAGACTGCAGTGTGCTAAACAAGTTCAACACAGGCAGTGACCATAGATTGGTGAGATGTAAGATGCACCTCAACACTAAACTTGAACGTGGCAAGCTCATAAGACAAACAAAATCTATTGACATAACCAACCTTAAAAAACACCATAATACCTTCAAGTTGGAACTGAAGAACAGATTCTCTGCTTTAGAAGGCCTAACATCGGAAGAAGTGGATATTTCTGAACTTAACAGAAAAGTAACCAAAGCTCGTATGGAAACAGCAACAAAATTAGCTGGGTCTAAGAACAAGTTGCATGTGAACAAATTATCAGGAAAAACCAAAATGTTGATGCAAAAAAGAAGAGTGATGAGGACAACTAAAGAAGATGTGACTTCCAAAGTGGAATATATAGAGCTATATGCAAGACAGTACGAAAACGTATCACTGAAGACGTAAGGAAATTCAACTGTGAACTAGTAAGGAAAGCAATTGAAAACAACCAAAGCCTAAAGATAGCAAAGGGACATCTCAGTAAGGGGAAAAAACAGATTATGGCACTGAGAAAAGAAGATGGTTCTGTAACAAGAAATAGAGGCGAAATTTTGACAAGAGTGAAAGATTTCTACTCCAAATTATATGAAAGGGATGATACATATACTCCAGACATCATGAAAGGTACCAGTACCAGAGTTCTTCCAGTCCTTCCAGCAGAAGTTGCACATGCAATCAAGAACATGAAGCGGGGAAAAGCTCCAGGAGAAGATGGAATTACTGTAGACATCATACAAGAAGCAAGTGGAGAAATCGAAACAGTACTCGCCCAAATTTTCACTCGATGCCTTAATGAAGGGAAAATTTCTGAGGATTGGAACAACGCTACAATGATCTTGCTACATAAAAAAGGTGACATTGAGGATCTCAGGAACTACAGACCTATCAGCCTCCTATCAGTGGTTTATAAAATCTTCACTAAAGTTCTTTCACACCGCTTGAAGGTGACACTGGACATGGCTCAACCGAGAGAACAAGCTGGATTCAGGAGTGGCTACAGCACAATAGATCATATCCACGTACTGAGAGAACTAATTGAAAGAGCGAGGGAATATGAACTTCCATTGTGCATGGCTTTTATCGATTATGAAAAAGCCTTTGATTCGGTGAAACCATCAGCAGTTGCAATGGCTCTGAAATCCTGCGGTATTGAAGATGCATACATTAATATTATTAATAACATCTATGAAAATGCAAGTGCAAAGATTCGGCTGTTTGAAAATACAACACACATAAAAATTGGAAAAGGAGTGAGACAAGGTGACACCATATCTCCGAAGCTCTTTAATGCGACATTGGAAAATGTCTTTCAATCACTGAACTGGGAAAACAAAGGGATAAAGATTAATGGAGATTATCTAGCCCACCTTCGTTTTGCTGATGACATAGTCATTTTTGCAACTACCCCATCAGAGCTACAGAGTATGATCCAGGAACTTGCTGACAAGAGTAAAGAAGTGGGATTAAAATTGAACTTTCAGAAGAAAAAAGTGATGTACAATGCTTTTACAAGAAATGAAGATTTATCGATTGATGGAGAAAAGCTGGAGATAACAGACACGTACGTTTATCTTGGACAGCAGATATCAAGTGAGGATCACATTGGTGAAGAAATTAATCGGCGTACAAAACTTGCCTGGAGAGCTTTTGGAAGAAACAGCATAATTTTCAAGAGCAATATGCCATTATGTCTTAAAAGAAAGTGTTTGATCAATGCATCCTTCCACTGCTTACGTATGGTGCAGAGACGTGGACCTTAGCTAAAAGAGACATACAAAGGCTGCAGACAACTCAAAGCAGCATGGAGAGGTGCATGCTTGGTGTAACCAGGAGAGATAAGAAGAGGAACACGTGGATCCGAAAAATGACAAGAGTGGAAGACATCATGATCAGAGTTAAATCCCTGAAATGGCAATCCGCTAGACATACTGCCAGAAGAACAGACCATCGATGGACAGCCGAAATTTTAGATTGGATTCCAAGGGACAGGAAAAGACCCAGAAGAAGACCACATGGAAGATGGGTGGATGAAATTCGAAAGTATGCGGGAGTGACATGGAGGAGACTGGCACAAGACAGACCGTTGCGGAGGAAACTTGGGGAGACCTTCGTCCAGCAGTGGATTGATAATGGTTGACAATGATGATGATGATGATGATGATATATATATATATATATATATATATATATATATATAACGTCAGATAAAAGGAGTGTTTCCTGTTGGAGGCTATGAATGCAGTGTGGAATATTTAAAGGGAATAAGGGAATAGCTTGTACCTCATGATGTCGCAAAAATAACGCGTAGAAGATTCAGACCGACAAGAGACGATGCGAGGTTATTGGCCGTCCAACCAATCACAGAGGTAGCTCAATACTTTGATGTCAACCATGCTGCGATCTCAGGGCTGGTTCAAACAAATGGAACCGTCATCGGAAGACTTGTACCAAGCAAAGAAAAAGTGACGACACCTTGTTATGAGTACCATACCTCATTACTTCCTGGACCGAATCAAAGACCAACATCACCATTCCTGCGTCCGAACCTCATCGCAGACACAAGAAGCCAGTTGCCCGTTTCTGTGACCAAAAGCTCCATAACTATTCACTCGAAGCACGTAGTCGACCACTGTATGTCCCAGCAACAGGCACTCCCGCTTAAGTTCATTTTACAATCTTGTTGACTTGGCCTTGGGACAGCGATGTAGGGTAAACAGTAATTTCCATTTTTACCACAAAAAGTTATCATCCATGTTTATCGATCCCGAGTACCCCATACGCAAGACAACAGCTGAAATAATACCAAAAACTTGGAGAACAGTAGGACTCAGTGGCGTATATTCGAGACTAGCTAGGCTAGCTAGCTGCGAAGCCCAGAGAATGCACAAATAAAAGGCAATTAAATATACACCAATAAAAGTCAATTATCAACGGTATTAAGATATGTCGATGATTTCGCTGCGAAAAAAAACACGTGCAGATTCGCTTCTGTCTGGCGAGCGAAGACAAACGGCGTAACGCAACAGCTCTTCCAGAGTATTCACTGTTCTGATTCAAAGAGCTTCCATACGATCGCTTGCTAGCGTTTCCATGACAACATGACTGAGCGGGTGGAGGGGAATGCGCCCTTGCTTTGGGCAAAGGTTCGCTCAGAAAAGAGAAGACTTAGAATAACTCAGTCACTCGCATGGTCCCGGCCGTAACAGCACGTGTTTCGCGAGAGTTGTTTCCGTTTGTGTGAAGTATCAATGAATTAAAATCAGTGACATTATATCTTAAATTCGTGGCTTTTTCGAACTGTATTGATAAATTTTGTGAAAGCTTTCCTGAACATCTACTGTCAGAACTTAAAGAACTCCATGCTTCAAATTTTGATACAGCTCGACTAAAAAATGAACTGAAGGGGATTTATTCTCTTGATGAATACAAAAAGAAGTCAGTAAGAGACATTACTTGTAACATAAAGTTGAATAAATTGGACATAGTGTTTAGTGAGGTGAACAAATTAGCAGACCTAATGTTCAAGTTTGCATCAAGAACTGCAGCTGCCGAAAGAAGTTTTCTGCATTAAAAGGAATCAAGATATATCTTAGAGACACACAAGGACATGCACGTTCGAGCAACTTGGCTGTTTTTTCAATAGAGAAAAACATTCTTTTTAAATATGAGAAAGTACTCTGAAGAAACTTTTTATGAAAATGTAACACTCATGTTCACACAAAAGGTAAGAAGAATGGAGTTCATGTACAAATAAAGTATTCAGAAGAGGAATGGAGTTCAGTATTTAGCACGTCTTTTGTAAAAAAAGATCGTGCTTATGTTATCGGTTTGTCCGTCCTTCCGTCCGTCTGTACCCACGGTCTCTCTGCAACTATTAGTCCGATTTGAAAAATTCTTTTTGCATTCGAAAGCTTGAAATATGCGAATGATGATCCTTTATTTCGTGTTTTTTTTTACGATGTACAATTTCGCCACTAGAGGGCGTAAATGCAGATGACGTCGAATTCAAAAATATGTTTTATTCCACATATTTGCTTCTAAACATCCGATTGAAAATATTTTTTTCTTTCGATTCCATTTATGTAGAAGAGTATTTTAGACATAGTTTCTTTTTCAAATTACGCATAGATTTTCCGCTAGGGGGCGTAAAAGTAAATGGCATTTTTTTCAATAACTCTTCTTCTAAAACTCCGATTTGAATTTTTTTTTTCAGCGGATACATCTCCTGATGCACAATCTGCTGCATATAATTTCGAATTTTTTGGTAAAGAACACTTTGGCCACCAGGGGGCGTAAGTGTTAATTTTCGCTTCTGATGTATTTGCCATAAAATCTGACTTCTAAGATAGCGATTGGAAAAATTCTTTCGTGGACTGATGCCACTCACATCGATAAACCTTTTCGGAATATTTTCTTCCTAAAATATTCCACAGTTTCTCCGCCAGGGGGCGCAGATGTATATCTTATTTTTGTCAATATCTCGACTTCTAGGAGTCCGATTTGAAAAATTCCTTCTGTGTTGAATAGTGTTTTCCGTGTCGCATGTTTTTCATATAATTTCAAAATATTCACGTAATTCATAGACTTTCCGCTAAGGGGCGTAAAGTTAAATTGCGTTTTCCCCTATATCTCTGCTTCTAAATCTCCGATCCGAAAAATTCTTTCTGCACCGGATACAGCTCCTGATGGGAAATAGTTTGCTCATAATTTCTAATTTTTGTAAAAAAATGGTTTGGCCACCAGGGGCTTAAACCTTAATTTCCGCTTCTGATGCATTTGCAGCAAAATATGAGCTTCTAAATTCTCGATTGAAAATAACGTCGTTTGTAGACCGATACTACTCATGCCGACAAACTTTTTAGAAACATTTTCTTCTTATAATAATGCACGGTTTCAACGCCAGGGGGAGTAGATGTATATCTTATTTTTGTCAATATCTCGACTTCTAGGAGTCCGATTTGAAAAATTCCTTCTGTGTTGGATAGTGTTTTCGGTGTCGCATGTTTTTCATATAATTTCAAAATTTTCACGTAATTCATAGACTTTCCGCTAGGGGGCGTAAAGGTAAATTGTGTTTTCCCCTATATCTCTGCTTCTAAATCTCCGATCCGAAAAAATCTTTCTGCATCGGATACAGCTCCTGATTGGAAATCGTTTACACGTAATTTCAAATTTTTGTAAAAAATTCTTTGGCCACCAGGGGGCGTAAGTCTTAATTTCCGCTTCTGATGTATTTGAAGCAAAATATGAGCTTCTAAAATCTCGATTGAAAAAAAGTATTTTGTGGACCGATACTACTCGTGTCGACAAACATTTTAGGAACATTTTCTTCTTGAAATAATGCATAGTTTCTACGCCAGGGGCGTCGATATATATCTTATTTTTGTCAATGTCTCTACTTCTAAAAGTCCGATTTGAAAAATTCCTCCTTTGTTGGATAGTGTTTCCGATGCGAAATGTTTTTCCTATAAATTCAAAATTTTCAAGTAAATCATAGACTTTCCGCTAGGGCGCATAATGGTAAATTGCTTTTTCTGCTGCTAAAACTCCGATTTGAAAAATTCTTCCTGTATCGCATACAAGACCTCACGGAAAATATTTTTCACGTAATTCTAATGTTTGGTAAAGAATGGTTTGGCCACCAGGGGTCATAAGTGTTAATTTTGACTTCTGATGTATTTGTAGCAAATCTGGGCTCCTGAAAACTCGACTAAAATTTTTTTCTTGGACCGATACCGCTCATATGGATAAACCTTTTGTGAATACTTTCTTCCTAAAATAATGCATGGTTTTCCCACCAAGGGACGTAAAGTCACATGTTATTTTTGTCGATAACTCTGTTTCTAAGAGTTCGCAAGCTCACGATTCCGTTTACAGCAATATCTGAGGGATTAAAGACCCGATTGAAAAACTTCTTTCTTCCGTCAGATACTATTGTTTTCCATACCGGTTCCATTGCCTTTGAATAACTTTGATAAATTTAATTTGCGTCAGAATGGATTCAAAAGACGTGCTTATTACACCCGAAAATTCGGTGTCATCTTTCTTGTTTAGTGTTCAAATCCTTATCCTCATAATTATTTGGTATCATGTTAGCAATAGCATGTACCTCAAATTTAGAAAAAAAATTACTTCTATTGCATAATTAAAAATTAAACTTCGCAATTTTCAAAAAACCAGTACTCGTGGGGGTGGGGGTATATAGCCCAGTTCTCGGACCCAAGATACGCTACTGGTAGGACTGTATATTTGTGTTCCACAACAGATGTTTTCTCATAATGTTTACCAGTGGTTATTCTATGATAACCTTGGTAACTTCGTCGTAATACCTTGCTAAGTTTGTGGCAGTGAACAACAGTACGCAAAACTGCGTGAATGTAAAGAAATATATAAATAATAGTATACATGAAATATTGCACAGTTTACTCTAGTCCAACATGGAAGAAATTCATATATTTATCTATAAAATGCTCTCTTTTTCCATAAAGTGCCCCATTTTTCGCATTTTACTTTCAGACATCACACACACTGTAATGGAGATGTATTCGTCGCACACGAACACATCTCCATTTTCATCGTAAGAGTTTTGGCACTTCATGTGGTACCATATCATGCAATAGCTACATTGAACCCATTGAGCTCCATTTTTTTTTTTTTTTTTTTTTTTTTTTGCATCCTCGTTATTGTTGTGTCCACAAAATCCGCCTTCTCTTCGCATGGGCCTGTTGATAAAAACTATACATATGAGCCATATCTCATTTCAATTACATCAACTATTATGTATCACGTAGTTACCACTTGTAGGTGATAAATTCGTGATAACTTGGCTACTTCGTGACAGGCTAAAATTAATTAAAAACCGGAACTGAATGTCTATTTGAACCCCAGCTATCATTTTTACGATTCAGACATTGTTGTTTAAATTATGGAAACAAAGTTATTTTTTAAATCAATATTAGTGCCTGAAAGAATTAACTCCACAAAGCTAAGGATCGTGCAACCGCGGCTAAGATTCTACACGCTATAGAATACTGATAAATACCTTGCAAGTGCAGTTTTAAATTAAACAGGTATGTAATCAATAACTGGGTTAAATATTGTTTGCTAACCTCTACTTTCCTTCTTGAAATCCGATTTTCTACCTTGTATACTAAACACCATCACAAAAGACTATTCGCTTTCCGCCACACGTTGAATAACTTTCTCTTTGATACGAACAACACAACTTAAAGACGATCTCCTTCATATTTCAGAAACTGGACATCTGTTGCCATTTATGATAAAAAGTTGAAACTAATTCAGACAGTAGTTACTCTACGAATAGCCGCTTACGCTCTATCACGATTTTTTTTTTTAATTGGAGTTTTAACGACCACCGTGAGCAACTCAGTGGGCTATAAGCAGTTGCCCATCCCTAATTTAGGGGCACTGATTACAGGGAAGGGAGAGAGCCAATGCCGTAAGACAAACAGAACATCCATACCTCACCGGGATTCGAACCCGAACCCTTCTCAGACGAATGGTCATAAGCTTGTGCCACCTATCACGAATTTACCTATGCCATGAAATTGCCAATGTTTACTTTGTTGGGCCTTTCCCCCTCTCTTCCTAGCTGTTTTGTATTAATAAACATAATAATGTCAATTATTTTACATGTATTTGCATTAAAACAGCTGAAATAAAAATAAATAAATAAATACTTATGCATAATCATGTATATACACACGGCATTCAAAAAGTCCTCAGCAGTGGGTATCGTAGGTTATATGGTCGTAGGATATATAGAAATCACATAAATGTATTACGGAAACGTATAATTTACTCACTTACAGAAAGTGTTGAAATTGTCGTTCTTCACATAACCTAACTGTTTTGCACATGTTTTCGTCAGTCAAAAAGTCCCTCCAGGATAATGTTAAGGCTGTTCTACTTAATTTTGAGAGTGCTGCAGTCAAAAATTTTGAAATAAGTAACTTGTTGCATGTTTAATTTCAGTTTCTGCTGTTTTTTAATAACATATCAAGCTTCAGAATATGTTTCACAGCAACACCAATTCTCACCAACTTCTGATGAGTTGTTCCCAAAATGTGGATATCGATTTCATCGTTGCCCCTCAGAAGAAAGAAACACTCTTGAAATCAGCATTCACATTTTGGAAACTTTCAACTTATCATAAGCTTGTGAAAATTGGTGTTGCTGTGAAACATATTCTGATTTCTCAATGAAACGAAATAACATCCAGCACTCATTCTTCTCCTTTTTGTTTTCAACAAGAACGCATTTGTTTGTCTCGACGCCTTTTTCCATCTCCTTAATATTACATTCATCCATATTAACAAATAAGGCATTAATTCCGACACGACATGCGATGGAACGGATGTTAGCTCGTTAAACAGAAACCTCTGAATGCTCAATGTAAAAGATGCGATGTAAAAAGTAACTCTCATTCTTACAATCTGACACGGGGGGTGTGAGTGAATGAATCAACAGAGAAGCGGGCGACAGGCGTTTGTTTGTATCTTAATCCGGGCAATCGCACTAAAAACAAACGCAAAGGAAGTATCGTTTTACGATATTGTATCGTTGGTATCGTCGGTCTGTGGATGGAAATCTTCTTTGCTTTAAGGAAGAGACGGCAATATTTTTTGTCAAATCATTTTTCACTCCGCTGGCCCCCAGCATCGAGCACAAAATTCCACACTACGCATTTTAGTTTTCAAAAATAAAACGGAAATAAAACGGGGTAGAGATCGGGTCAGAAACACCTTGACCGGACACATTTGACCCGTAAGAAATTTTCAACCCCGTTGACCCGTTACCCGTTTCCATCTCTAACCCTGGCTTCCAAATTTCCGATACATCAATTCAAACGAGCATCTGTGTCTTGTGTTCGAAAAACAAATCCGTCTGTGGCTACTCAGCCACGTAATTTTCAAGAAATGAAGGATATACTGTTATCAGATACTACCATACATCTTTAGAAATCTTGTAGTGTCGACACCTCGCCGGGTAAGATCTGTTTTGGCGGCACGTGAGAGATCAACATCATATTAGGCAGATGATCGTAATGCTTTGGATCTTCGGTGCAGTAAGCTAGTACTCTTTTATATGGAATCAGAACAAGGAATTCCAATGTAACACGAAAAATCTCCGATTTCTTAACCAAAAGATGAAATAGAATTTTTTTTTTTTTTTTTTTTTTTTTCGTTTTACTAGCAAAATGTTTGTCTGTCACAGTTGTTCTTTTTTTAGTAAAAGGTACCAAATTTGCTTTGTAGAAAGTCTTCAAATCCCCTGCCTTCTATTTTTCTCGAATTAGGACTTATTACACGCCATGCGGTTTTGAAAAAGAAAAGAAAAAAAAAGAAATAGAAGAAGAAAGAAAAGAAAAAAAAAAAATTCGGTAGTGACCACCGAGATTTGCAGAAAATAATAGCAACAATGATGTCTTGAAACACAAGAGACGGGGTGGGGGGATTAATACATAGATAAATAAAAACAAATCATTGAAGTTAGTCCCCACCGGTGCGGAACGCCTTCACGTGACCGTCGCGTGACGTGCGTGACGCTAGACAGATAGTGCTTGTGCTCGATGGAGCGTTGATTCTTTCGTGACGCCATTCTTTTCACAGTCAGTGCAGCAGATGATTCTTTTTTTTTTTTTTTTTTTTGCAGCTTTGTTTTAGAAGAAGTCTGTTCCTGTGTGGCTACTTATATTGGTAAGCAGACGATGCCGACAGGTGAGGCCTACGTCCTCCCCACAAAGTAGGATTACCCACCCCGTTCGTACTAGCTCATAAACAGCAGAAGACTTCTGAGCAGAGCCAGCAGGTGATTCCGATTTCGACCATGTTTTTCTTCTTTTTTTTTTTCATTTCTCTATTTTTTTTTTTTCCTTCGTACTCCACCATTCTCAATTACCGCGTGACAACTGACAACTTGTTGACGCTATGGTTACACCCGACCGCATGCGCCTGCCGGGTGTTGCCTCATGCGACGCAATTTCCAAATCTTTTCCCGCGTTTTGCTCTCTCTGTTTAATTCGTAAAGCCCTCTTTGTCTCTCTTTAATTCACTTACTCGCCTTTTAATTCATGAAGCTTTCTGTCTTTGTCTCTTCTTAACTTATGAAATTATTTCTTTCTAATTCATGAAGCTCTTTAACACTTCTGATTCATGAAGCTCTTTTTTTTTTTTTTTTTTTTGCATTTAAACTCTCTTCCTCTGTTTACCTTACTCTTTTCCTCTTTTTCTCTCACTTTAATTAATAAAGCTCTCTCTGTTTTGTCTTTTAAAAATCAGAGGTATTTTCGCGCTACAAATCGAAGAGACTGTAAGGGCTGTCAAAGCACGATCAAATTAAACTTGTTACAAAGCGCACACACACACCACACTTCCAAATTATCGTCTAAAAACGTATGGTCTAAAAAACGTCTTTATTTGCAATTTAAAAATATGGTTGTTTAAAAGGTTTAGCGAGCACTTTCGCGACACATGGTTTAAATAGCAACAGACATGAGCACAGAGAATACACATTCTGAAAAAAAAAAAACCAAAAAAAAAACCACATAAATCACCGCCATTCACCACAAACTGTTTAAAGTCATCAACATTATTATTATTTTTTTTTTGTTTGTTTGTGGTTTCTCCATGAGTCTTTAACTTGTGACACTCTTTCGCCATCTCTCTTTAACGCGCTAAGCTCTTCGCTTAACACACGATTCTGTCTCCACTCTCTCTTTTTTTCTGTTGCGAATTAAGCTTTCTTTTTCACTCTCTTTGTCTCGTTTTATCTCACTTGATTCTTTCTGTCTTCCTCTCTCTCTTTGACCAATAAAAGCATAATATAATAACAAATATCTTTCTTTTTTTCTCAACTCATTACTTCCTCTTTTCGCTCTCTTTTCCTTTCTCTGACTCTTGAAACTCTCATTTCCCTCTTTAGGTCATGAAGATCTCATCCTTTTTTCTTTCTGCATATAATTCACAAAAATCTCTATCTGTTTCTCTTCCCTTTAACTGATGAAGCCCATTTCCCTCTCTTGAGAAGTTCTTACAAGATGGAATATATTTATATCTGTCTATCTGGGTATGTCTGTACGCGCCTACACATATTATTACACCGCGGAAAGCTCTGGAGCGATGCACTCTTGGTATGACTACGAAAGATAGAGAAAGAACTTGTGGATCTGAAAAACGGCGAGTGGAAATAACATCATGATCAAACTAAATACTCCTAGGCCGTAATCACCGGAGGGTGGGTGGGGGAGAGGTTGCCCTCCGAGAATGATCATACCAGGGCCTTGAATTCATGCTCTCAGAGACGCAAAAAATAGATGAAAAAATATAGCTGTAAAGGGGCGTCGATTCTAAAAATACTTTAGAAAAAAACTTTTTGGTAGAATAATCTTCATCACGAAGAGTATTTTGCACCTGTCTTCCTTTTTAAGTAACACACAGCTTTTTCCCTAGTTACCGTAAAGTTATATCACATTATATTACATCTTCCAATTGTTCAATTTGAAAATCTCTTTTGCCTCTGATATCTTCCGCTATGAGAAACTTTTTGCACACAGTTTGTTTCTTTTCGTAACACACTTCTCAGCTGCTGGTGAGAGTAAGTAGCTATTTCTATTTATGGATGTGTGTTTCATCGATTACAGAAATGCAGTTAACATTTTTTTTTTTTGTATAACAGGTTGCATGCTTCTCTCCATGCTTCTTTCAGTTGCCCGCAGCCTTTCTATGTCTTTTTTAGTTAAGGTCCATGTCTCTGCTCCATATGTAAGAACTGGAAGGATGCTCTGATTATTTAGCCGCCCCGGTGGCGCAGTGGTCTAAGGCGTTGGCTTCTGATCATTCGTCCGTAAGGGGTCCGGGTTCGAATCCCGGTCAGGCATGGATGTTGTGTTTGTCTTACGGCACTGGATCTCTCCCTTCCCTGGAACCAGTGACCCTAAATTAGGGACAAGCGACTGCTTATAGCCCATTGAGTTGCTCACGGTGGTCGTTAAACCTCCAATCAAAAAAAAAAAAAAAAAAAAGATGCTCTGATTAAACACTTTTCTTTTAAGACATAATGGCACATTGCTCTTGAAACTTGTACTGTTTCTTTTGGAAATTTCCCCATTTTGCGATTGATGGAGAAAAGCTGGAGGTAACCGATATCTACTTTTACCTTGGACAACAGATGTCAAGTAAAGGTCACATTGATGAAGAAATTAATCGGCGTATAAAACTTGGATGGAGAGCTTTTGAAATAAACAGTAAATTTTCAAGAGCAATATGCCATTATGAATTCAAAAGAAAAGTGTTTAATCAATGAATCCTTTCAGTTCTTACCTACAGAGCAGAGACATAGACCTTAACCAATACATAGGCTGAAGACAACTGAAAGAGCCATGGAGAGATGCATGCTTGGTGTAACTACGAAAGATAAGACGAGGAACTCGTGGATAAGGAAATTGACGAAAGTGGAAGACCTAATGATTAGAGATCAAAATCCCTGAAATAGCAATAGGCTGGACATGTTGCCAGAAGAACGGACCACCCATGGACAACCGAAATTTAAAACTGGATACCAAAGGGATCAGTCTGAAATAGGGACAGAAAAAGACCTTAAAGTTTATAAAAATAACTGTAAAGTTTAGTGAGAACAACCAGGTTCTGTTCCGGTGGCCGCCTTACGACAATGAAGGTGATGCACTTCTTAAGACTAAATTATAGAACTGAACTGAATTCCAACGGCATTCAAATACATGAAAGAGAGTTTCTAACAACACAAAAAGTTTACTGTATATTATTAATTAATAATAAACTCGAAAAAAGTATTCAAATGCGTTGTGAATGCTAAAAAAACGTTATATCAGCATTGAAAATTATCCGAGGAGCCGATTTTCAGTTTTCAACTCCTAAAACAAATTAACAAAAAATACTTGTATCATTTATTTTTCTGTTTTTATACGCTATTCTAAAACTTACTCAATTTAGTGAAACAGCTCATATCCGACAAAAGGACAACTCACTACACACAAAATTCAAATTAGGCTCACTACACACAAAATTCAAATTAAACTCACTACACACAAAATTCAAATTAGACTCACTACACACAAAATTCAAATTAGACTGTAAGCCAGGGGCGTATATAAAAAAAATTCTAGGGGTGGCGACCAAAAATGGAAGTTTTTTACATCCACTAGAACAAAAACAAAAGTTAATAAAAAATGGAAGAGAAAATTAAACCACTTTTTTTCTAATTCAAGTTGACGCATTGTTATTAAAATAAAGCATTTTTTTCTAATGTAAGTCGCATTTTTACCAAAAACATAAACAAATAAAACATTTTTGGATGGGGGGGGGGAGAGAAGGCCCCTTGGTCACCTCGTCTAAATACGCTGCTGCTGTAAACCTATTAACACAAAAAGTTAATTGGTTCCAAATATACAGCCGTGACTTCGATAAGAACCTGAATAAATAAAAACCCTACAAATTTTCTATGTGTTACAATCTAACACCTCATGGTTTAATATGACACAGTAAACAATCATCTTAATTTGAAGTTTTCAACTACAAACGAATAACCTAAGAGGCACTTGCTCTGCCCGCTCCCCCAACAGGTTGCAGTACATTTCAGTATGCTACAAGGGGTTTGGTTAAGAACCCAAATATGTTATCTGCGGAAAAAAAGCGTTTAACTTCTACAGTAAAAGATTTTAGTACACAATTCCATATCTTCTCAGAAATGAACAAATCGTTTACCTATTTCTATATGTAAACGTAAACAAGTATGCGTGTTCAATACTAAGCATATACATGGTAAACAACTCTTGTACTATTTCCTACCTCTTGAAACAGTACATAAATTCTTAATTCAAAGTACACCAGACTGTGCACAATCAAGAAACGCTTATAGCGTAATAAATCTGTTTATTTTCGTGGTGTAATATGCATAAAATTTGCTAAGCTTTTACACTTCACTGGGAGTTTTTCTCAAGACAATGTAGACATAAAATGCAGGGAATTAGAACAGGTAAGATACAAAAATGTTTTTATTTAAATAGCGTGGAGGACATCACAAGCAGTATGACGTGAGCTTTTATCACGCAATTATGTGGTGTGCCGCAATGTGTTTCTATATTTTAATAACGCATGAGACCATGTCATTGCATGCTGGTTTGCTGGAAAGGATTTCGACTGTTTCCCTGATGGAAGTCTCTTAAAATTTCGTGTAAGAGGCAATTCTCCTATTATTATTCAAGACAGGAGCGGCAGAGCAATGCATGACTTCTCTGACGAGGGCTGTATTCTGCATGTTCTAGTTGACACTTTGCTTGTGTTCTTCACATCTGGTGTCGAAGGATCGCTTTGTCATTCCGTTATACATCTTTCCTGTGTTGTTAGGATACACCAACAGTATATACGTACACACCCGCTTTTTCTTTCTCACACTGTCTCTCCTTGCAGTTGGATATGTGAAAACACAAATTTGTTCGCGCTCCCTCACTCCGGAGTAAGTTGCTCTCCCAAGTAAGCAACGCGGACGGAATGTTTCGCTGCAGATTTGTCGTCTTGACACCTGCTTTATCTCTGTAGTACGTCACAAATATTATAACTGAAAACGAGGTCGGTGACTTAGGGATTTACTACGCTATAAGCGCTTCTTGATTATGCACTTAAATTATGTTAAATCAATTACAATGACACCAACTACAAAAACCGACAAGGTCATATCCAGAAAATTTACAAGAGGGAGGCCATTTAAATGTAATTCAATTTTACAAATATGCAGTTACGATGTGTTGAAACAACGAATGCACATCGTTTGAATAAAAACAAAATTTACAGCTGAAGAGTATTTTCATAGTATATATACAGCAGAACTAACGAAAACTGTCAAAATTAAAATCATTTCTGCAGATATAAACACCCCAAAACACACCCAAACGAGTGCGTGTGTTGTGGGTCACTGGGAGGTGTCTGCAGTGGAGTGGGGTGTGTGTGTTTGTATGAGAGAGTGGGACAACATCGATTGGCCGATCCCTAATCTGTACAGGGATTGACTTTTGTAGTGTTACCGCTTGCTAGTTCAGAGAAAGGAAGATTTTGAACACTCTTAGTCTCTCTCTCTCTCTCTCTCTGTCTCACTCTCTCTCTCTTTTTAAAAGTTATATTCTTCGATAATTGCCAAAGTTTAGATAATATTTTCAATAATATCGCATTAGATAATTTAATTTTCACAATTTAATAAAATACAATAGAAAGACAAAATAATACAAGGTGGCACATCACTGGCCGGGCCGGACCTTTAACGCACGGGATTGAGCCGGTCCGGGGTCATCAAATACGGCCCGTGCAGACCTCTAGTGGGACAGCAAATCCGATCTACGGTGGCTCAACCACATAACTTACAAGTCTTAAAGGATCTGCTAGTAATGTGTTGCTACCAGATACTACAAAACATTAGAAATCTTGTAGCGTCGACTCCTCGAAGGGTAAGTGCTGTTTTGTCGGCACCTGTAGGGCCAATGGTAAGAGCTGTTTTGTCGACATCTGGAGGACTGAGGGTAAGAGCTGTTTTATCGGCACCATGAGGACCAAGGGTAAGAGCTGTTTTGTCGACATCTGGAGGACCGAGGGTAAGAGCTGTTTTGTCGGCACCTGGAGGACCAAGGCTAAGAGCTGTTTTGTCGGCTTCTGGAGGACCAAGGGTAAGAGCTGTTTTGTCGGCTTCTGGAGGACCAAGGGTAAGAGCTGTTTTGTCGGCTTCTGGAGGACCAAGGGTAAGAGCTGTTTTGTCGGCTTCTGGAGGACCAAGGATAAGAGCTGTTTTGTCGGCTTCTGGAGGACCAAGGGTAAGAGCTGTTTTGTCGGCTTCTGGAGGACCAAGGATAAGAGCTGTTTTGTCGGCATCTGGAGGACCAAGGCTAAGAGCTGCTTTGTCGGCTTCTGGAGGACCAAGGGTAAGAGCTGTTTTGTCGGCTTCTGGAGGACCAAGGGTAAGAGCTGTTTTGTCGGCTTCTGGAGGACCAAGGATAAGAGCTGTTTTGTCGGCATCTGGAGGACCAAGGCTAAGAGCTGCTTTGTCGGCTTCTGGAGGACCAAGGGTAAGAGCTGTTTTGTCGGCTTCTGGAGGACCAAGGGTAAGAGCTGTTTTGTCGGCTTCTGGAGGACCAAGGATAAGAGCTGTTTTGTCGGCTTCTGGAGGACCAAGGCTAAGAGCTGTTTTGTCGGCATCTGGAGGACCAAGGCTAAGAGCTGTTTTGTCGGCTTCTGGAGGACCAAGGGTAAGAGCTGTTTTGTCGGCTTCTGGAGGACCAAGGATAAGAGCTGTTTTGTCGGCATCTGGAGGACCAAGGCTAAGAGCTGCTTTGTCGGCTTCTGGAGGACCAAGGGTAAGAGCTGTTTTGTCGGCTTCTGGAGGACCAAGGGTAAGAGCTGTTTTGTCGGCTTCTGGAGGACCAAGGGTAAGAGCTGTTTTGTCGGCTTCTGGAAGACCAAGGATAAGAGCTGTTTTGTCGGCTTCTGGAGGACCAAGGGTAAGAGCTGTTTTGTCGGCATCTGGAGGACCAAGGCTAAGAGCTGTTTTGTCGGCTTCTGGAGGACCAAGGGTAAGAGCTGTTTTGTCGGCTTCTGGAGGACCAAGGATAAGAGCTGTTTTGTCGGCATCTGGAGGACCAAGGCTAAGAGCTGCTTTGTCGGCTTCTGGAGGACCAAGGGTAAGAGCTGTTTTGTCGGCATCTGGAGGACCAAGGCTAAGAGCTGTTTTGTCGGCTTCTGGAGGACCAAGGGTAAGAGCTGTTTTGTCGGCTTCTGGAGGACCAAGGATAAGAGCTGTTTTGTCGGCATCTGGAGGACCAAGGCTAAGAGCTGTTTTGTCGGCTTCTGGAGGACCAAGGGTAAGAGCTGTTTTGTCGGCTTCTGGAGGACCAAGGATAAGAGCTGTTTTGTCGGCATCTGGAGGACCAAGGCTAAGAGCTGCTTTGTCGGCTTCTGGAGGACCAAGGGTAAGAGCTGTTTTGTCGGCATCTGGAGGACCAAGGCTAAGAGCTGTTTTGTCGGCTTCTGGAGGACCAAGGGTAAGAGCTGTTTTGTCGGCTTCTGGAGGACCAAGGGTAAGAGCTGTTTTGTCGGCACGTGGAGGACCAAGGGTAAGAGCTGTTTTGTCGGTGCGTTGAGAACCAACATCATATTAGGTAGGTGGCCATTATGTTTTGGATCTTCGCGGTACATTTAAAAATAAGTACCCAATAACAGACAACGAAGGACCAAGTGATACTTCACTGGGAAGGCCTACCACCCGGACTGACTGCGCCACGACAGTATGCTGTAACTGTGATTAGTATGACATAGTCTTTAGTAAAATCAGGTTCAAGCATTAAATTTCCTTTCGGTTCTAGTAATTACACACAAAGGAAGTACTTTGTTTTCAGGCACTCTTAGTCACTAACTTGAACAGAAATGTGCTTAAATTTTCATTTGCTACTACGAAAAAAACTCCGCCATTGCCGGTCGCAAGCCCGGATGTGGAAGGAGGAGGGGGAGGAGCACACCTCTCTAAAAAAGCAATGGGGCTTAGCTGGCTCGTTACCTAGGGTTACAGGGTTTGCTAGATGAATGTCGATACTCTGGCATCAAAACAATAAAGACGACTAAAATCTGACGACAAAGAAAACTATATAAGAGGCACCAGCAGATGTCAAGAGAAGGAGATCCAATATCGCCAAGCATTTTTATAACACATTTGGAGAGAATGTTCGACAAAATCAGGTATGAGGACATGGGAATTTCTATTGAAGGACAAAGATTCAGTCATCTGTGTTTCGCAGATGACATTGTACTGATTGAAGAAGATGAAATGAAACTGGATCAAATGGTACAACAACTGAATAGAGAGGGTAAAAGATATGGACTAAAATGAACATAGAAAAGACAAAAGCAATGGTATTTTTCGCAAAAGAGGTCAGGAAAAAGATCATTCTGGAATGCAAAAAACTTGAAAATGTGGAAAAATTCACTCTTCTGGAAAGCTGTATATGACTAAAACAGCAAAAAAGAAATTTTAATTAGAATTGCAAAGGCTGAAATGGTGTTAAAAGCCATGGGTAAAATTTGGAAGAGCAGAGCTATTAGCCTCAAAACTAAGTTCAGCATTCTCGAGATATGCATCTTCAGCAGCATGCTATATGGATGCGAGACTTTTGAATGAAAGTGCGTTGCAGCGTGGCTCAGTCCTAGCCCTTTTGAAAGAAAGTGCTAGGACTGAGCCACCTATGGGAATTGTACCCATGGTTGATGATGATGATGATGACTAAGAAAAAAAACCTGTGTTTAGTGATTCATCGCTAACTTTAAATTGCATAATATTTTTTTCTATAACGCAGACGATCTTGGTTTTTCATTCCCAGCGTTCCTACAACTACTTTTTCCAAAATGATTTTCCCCGTAAAAAAAAAAAAAAAAAAAAAAAAATCTGTACAACCTTCAAGAAAGCATGCCCAGAAGGTCGTCCCAGCAAATAATGATCTATTCTGCTCTGAAACAGCAGTATGATTTCCCCCTCCCCCATACCTATTCATGTATCTGAAGTTGTAGGGGAACACGAGATTATTAGTAGCACGGTGGCTATCAACTTTTGCTTCCACAGTTAGCTTTTTCTTTGCTTTTTTTTTTCTTTCTTTTTTTTTTATTCTTTCCAGAGGAGATTAGAACTTAAAAATATAGGGCAGGTGTGACGAATGCCTCGGGGTAGCCACGTGGTGGAGGAGGGTCACGGAGGTCAAAGTTCACCTGCTACTCGCATCGGCAAATCTCTGTGCACCGATCATTGGAGTCGTTCGAAATTTCAGTCTTTATAGAATAGGTAGTCACGTGTTTCCGGAGGAGGGGGAGGAAAAAAAAAAAAAGGAAGGATGCCACAACACGTACACACACACACACACACACACACACACACACACGCCAAAATAATGGTTAAATTTAGTACGTCTTTTCACCAAAAGTCTAAAATTTACCACCTTAAAGGTAGTTTAAGGTGGGCAATTAACAGTTGGTTAAAAGCTGAAGATCTTATAGGCATTTTATTTCGCTTTTGTATAACGTATTGTATGTACCAATATATATACACAATTGCTCCATCTAGCAGGTATAAAGGGGACATTAGTGAAAGCGGAAGTGCATTGGTCCTAATTCTCATAATTACTGCAATCCTGCTGGAAAAAGCTTTTGACAGAAAATTATTTTCCAGTGGGCAGCCGAATGGTCAGAGACGCAAGATTCTGGCAAATCGTCCGAGCTGGAACCGGGCTTGAGCTCAAAATAAGGCATAGGCGGTACATTTATCCTGTGACTCCTTCCTCTCCCCGAAATAAGTGGCCATTAATTAGGACCGGGCAATTGTTTAGATGGTTATTGTTGGCTTTATTCCGCCCCCCCCAAATAAAAGCAAAAAAAATTGAGATAAAAGGAATGCGAAATAATTTTTGAGCTGGCCGAAAAAAGCCTGTTAGCAAGGTCATTTCAAAAAAATTAAAGTTTACCCCACTATGGGAAATTCACGACGTTAATAATGATTTCAAAAATATCCAATTTTTATCTTGAATACTGTTCGGGTGAGACTCAGCATTCGCTGTAATTTAAATAGCCTTTAATGACGCAGTGAAAAAAATTGCATGACCTTTTTTTTTTTTTTTGACTGAATGCTTAACGACCCAACTCAATGGGCTTTATAAGCAGGCGCCCTTCTGTAATGTAGGGTAAGCTGACCAGACGTCCCCAATTCCAGAGGACAATCCTCGAATTTAGTTTACTGTCCCCAAAAACATCTGAAACCTTTGGGGACGCAAATTGCCCTCAAATTTTGATGTTTGTCCCGAAATGTCCTCGAATTTACACTTCCTCATTAACCCTTTAGATTTCCAATGAAAAATGTTCTTAAAAGTAGTTTCCGTTGTACTTATTTTCCAACATGCTTCTTGTGAAAACAAATTTTGATTTTTTTTCTTCTGCCTGGGTTTAATGACCACTAAGAGCAACTCTAAGGACTATATAAGCAGTCACCTGTCTCTAAATTGGAGACATTCGTTCCAGGGAAGAGAGAGACAGCAAGTGCTGTAAAACAAAAAAACCACCCATGCCTCATTCGGGACTCGAACCCGTACCCACTTGTACGAATGGTCAATGCACCACTGGCGCTGTCAAATTTCGACTGTACTTGTTCTGAGTTTCTCCAAAGCATTGGCAAAATGAAAAATTCGCCATGCAGTTATTATGGTGTGCAGCCTAATTTTAATTCAGCGCATGTACCTAAGCTAAGGTAAAGCATTTCACTTTTGCTAATATGTTCTCGCCGTCATAGTTCTGCTTTGTCAATACAAATTACCAACATTCTACAAGATATATCTTTTTAAAACACAGATTTTAATGTGTAATATCGCACGTATTGAAGCAATGCAGTTTTGTGACAAAAAGATTTGCATATTTATTTTCAGTACGTATGTGCCCCCAAATGAACTACCGATTTGGGGACGCCACGCCCTTTTGGCCTCAAATCGGTGTCCCGATATCTGGTCACCTTAATGTAGGGTCACTGGTTCCAGGGAAGGGAGAGAACCAGTGCCGTAAGACAAACACAACATCCATGCCTCACCGGGATTTGAACCCTGACCCCTTTCGGCCGAATGATCAGAGGCCATCGTTTAAACCACTACGCCACCAGGGCGGCCAAATTACCATAAGCCAGCGTTTAGACAACTGCGGTACCCGGGCGACTGCAAGCAAGATATTTATGGTTTTTTTTTTTATTATAAGGTAACAAATTTGGCAAGAAAAATAAAAAAATGAAGAATGGGTGATGGCAAGAAACATCAAATTCGTCTGTGTGTATTTGTGTGTGTTATAAGTACTGGAAGATTCGATCGAGACTCGAATGCGTTGAATCCTTCGAGATCTTATAACATATTTCCATAAATATTGTTTGGCTCATCACGCAGAAAAGGATATTTATATCGACATTGAGTGAGTAACGGTTTCATGATTATTCTCTGATGCTTTGGCATGATATAGAAACGGGGATAGTTGCACATTAAGTGCCTTACTAATACACAGAATCAAGTGTCTCTCTATCGTGCATCAGAGAGATTTACTGGCAACAGCAAGTCTCCCGAAAATATCGTTAGCCTCTTCCTCACTGCAGAGGGAATCGATGTCGACAGATTAGGAATAACACTCTTGTAATATGTAGCCATTAATATCGTTTGTGCCTACCTCAGAGCAGAGGGAATCGATGGCGTCAAGAAATATCAATTACTTCCCTCGTGGCATCTTCGCATACAGTTGAACAGAAATATCGATGCATTCGGGTCTCAGTAATGTTGAGATACACGAATCAGATACTTCAGCGAGAATTTTTGCCTCCTATTCGATTCAAGTATTCCGTACTTGAGTGAGGGCGTCAAACAAATTTCCTAAAAGAAAGTATCAGAAAATAAAACTGCTTGTGAAATTCGATTTCTTCACAACGCAGTTCTTCTCCAAGAAAAGAAGTTAGACAAACAAAAGTGTTTGTTTAAGGTAACGGTCGTCAACCTTTTAATACCTACTGTCCAGTTTTGTATCTTTGTTGATGGTAAAATTCCCTTACTAACTCAATTTAGCGCAAGTGAGAAGTAATTTTTAGAGGGGAGGCTTTGTAAAAAATATGTACTTAAATTTATCTTTTTACTTATACTTCATGTAGGTTTAAACTTATATATAATTTCAAGTTAATTAATTTCTGCCATCGATACAGCACCTACTAGTAATGCAGCTGCTTAAATTGAAGAAAATGAAAGTTAAATGTGAAAACAATAAAGCTTATTGAAATTACCTTTAATTGGTGATTAATGAGATCCTTGAGGCTGACGATGCGAGACTAAATATTTGATATCTGGTTCGATTTTCGTAACGGACAAACGAAGGTCTCCTCTTTCGGTGATATTCAGATGGTTTCTCTGTTTGGTGATAATATAATTAAATGCCCTAAAGCCTGATTCTACAAGACATGAGGTAGGGAAAGGTATCAATAAATTAAATATCATTTTCTACATCAAACAGAAGTCATCGCTCTTTGCACGTTTTTATAAGCGAGTCACGGAAAAATCCTCATTGGTCGCTACCGGGAATCGAACCCAGGGTCTTCCAGTTACGCGCCGGATATGCTTTAACTGCACCACAACATCCTCGAATTCCACCAGGCTCACATGCACTAATTTCCAAGCCAATTGGCAGATTGCTTCTTGGAGCTCCATCCAATGCTGGGAATTCACCAAAGATGGTAAGCGGCAACTGAACACCAAAAGCATATCCGGCGCGTAACTGGAAGACCCTGGGTTCGATTCCCGGTGGCGGCCAATGAGAATTTTCCAGTGACCAACTTGTAAAAATGTGGAAAGAGCGATGACTGCTTTTTGATGTTCCTAGCCCACGTCAAATGTCTGTATTAATTTTCCACATATTTGAATATAACTCAGGCATTCTTTTATTTTTTACTTTATTACCCAGCCTTTTTTTATACACGTGTACTACGTTGTCAAAGGGAAAACACTTTTATGTTGTTGCTCTTCTGTAGCGATAAAAATCGCACAGGAATGTGTTACTTTTACGCGCTTTCACACAGGTGTTTGTGTCGCCGACTTTTAAAGTTGGGTTGTTTTAGCTCTCCAGATAACATTCTCTGCAAGAAGAGAAAAAGTTTTTTCGCGTTTAATTTCTTCTTATATTATTTTGTGCGTGATTTACATCATTAATAAAACATGTTTTGTGTTATCCTTATCACTCTGTATTTACGGATTACCTTGTTTTGATTATTATTTGTATTCAAAGTTTATAGTTGGAATTCAAAAGTAAATCGCAAAAGCATATTTTAAAAAGTCAAACTCGCTCGAAGTTGTTAGCAATGTATTCGATATATGGCGGAAGAACAAAATTTGTAACAACGGTCAAAAAACCCCACCGCCCACCATGAAAGCTTGAATCCCCCACTAGTGGGCGATAGGGACCAGGTTGACGACCACTGGTTTAAGTCATTTAGCAATGGAACATCTCAACACCCTTGTAGCGTAATAAAAATTTGTTTATTTAGTGGAAAAAAGCGGAATATGAAAGTCGCCAAACTTTCGGTCTCCACTGAGAGGCTTTTTCAAGGGAGTGGTTACACATCGAATCCGGAAAATTAGATCGCATAAGAAACAAAGATTAATACTTTTAGCCCGTCTTTTGTAAAAAAAGATCGTGCTTATGGTTTGTCCGTCCATCTGTGGAAACCATATATCTGCAACTAGTAATCCAATTTGAAAAATTCAGACAGACGGACAAACCGATAACATAAGCACGATCTTTTTTTTTTTACAAAAGACGTGCTAAAAAAGGCTTCTATTCAGGGAGATGGTGTGAATACAGTTGCGTACTGCCGTACTACACGATCAGTGACCGCATAAACATACTTATCTGGTACAACACCCCATTTTAAGCATGGTTTGATATGCTACATACATTCAATCATTTGTGGATTTTTAAAAATTCTCTCACCTTTAAATTGCTGCTAAAATTTGTTCACGACTGAATTAGTTTGTCAATGCATATTTCAAAAATTATGTTTCATACAGGAGTTAAAAGAATTTTTATCATAAGGGAATTTATGAGGTGTTTTCCCCTGCGCACACGTCTGTTTTGTAGTGTACCACAAGTCTAAAATTCCAGTCCCGGTTTCGTCGACCCAATCTGCTCCTGCGGACAGCTTTAATATTTGTATTGAGAGCTGGATAACACAGAATCCGTTTTTAGCACGTCTTTTGTAAAAAAAGATCGTGCTTATGTTATCGGTTTGTCCGTTCACCTGTACCCACGGTATCTGTGCAACTAATAGCCTGATTTGAAAAATTCTTTTTGCATTCGGAAGCTTGAAATATGCGAATGATGATCCTTTATTACGTTTTCTTTTTTTTTTTTACGATGTACAATTTCGCCGCTAGAGGGCGTAAATGCTGATGATGTCGAATTCAAAAATACGTTTTATTCCACATATTTGCTTCCAAACATCTGATTGAAAAAATTATTTTATCTTTCGATTCCATTTACATCGAAGAGTATTTTAGATATAGTTTCTTTTTCAAACTACGCATATATTTTCCGCTAGGGGGGGGAGTGTAAATTACATTTTTCCCGATAACTCTTCTCCTAGAACTCCGATTTGAAAAAAAAAAAAAAAAATAGGGGATACACCTCCTAATGGAAAATCTTTTGCATATAATTTCGAATTTTTGGTAAAGAATACTTTGGCCACCAGGGGGCGCAAGTTTTAATTTTTGCTTCTGGTGTATTTGCCATAAAATCTGAGCTTCTAAAATATCGATTGAAAAAATTCTTCCATATTCTGATGCTACTCTCATCGGTAATCCTTTTCGGAATATTTTCTTCCTAAAATATTCCACAGTTTCTCCGCCAGAGGCGTAGATGTATATCTTATTTTTGTCAATATCTCGACTTCTAACAGTCCGATTTGAAAAATTCCTTCTTTGTTGGAGAGTGTTTTCCGTGTGACATGTTTTTCATATAATTTCAAAATTTTCAAGTAATTCATATACTTTCCGCTGGGGGCGTAAAGGTAAATTGCGTTTCTTCCTATATCTCTGCTTCTAAATCTCCGATTTGAAAAATTCTTTCTGCACCGGATACAGCTCCTGATGGGAAATCGTTTACACATAATTTCTAATTTTTGTAAAAAAAATGGTTTGGCCACCAGGTGGCGTAAGTCTTAATTTCCGCTTCTGATGTATTTGCAGCAAAATATCAGCTTTTAAACCTCGATTGAAAAAAAGTCTTTTGTTGACCGATACTACTCATGTCGACAAACCTTTTAGGAACATTTTCTTCTTGAAGTAATGCATGGTTTCTACGCCAGGGGCGTAGATGCATATTTTATTTTTCTTAATATATTTACTTCTAGGAGTCCGATTTGAAAAATTCCTTCTTTGTTGGATAGTGTTTCCGATGCGAAATGTTTTTCTTATAAATTCATAATTTTCAAGTAAATCATAGCCTTTCCGCTAGGGGCACAAAAGTAAGTTGCGTTTTCTGCGTTATTTCTGTTTCTAAAACTCCGATTGGAAAAATTGTTCCTGTATCGCATACAAGACCTGATGGAAAATATTTTTCAAATAATTTCTAATGTTTGGTAAAGAATGGTTTGGCCACCAGGGGCATGAGTGTTAATTTCTGCTTCTGATGTATTTGTAGCAAAATCTGGGCTCCTGAAAACTCGACTAAATATTTTTTTCTTGAAGCGATAGTGCTCATATGAAAAAATCTTTTGAGAATACTTTCTTCCTAAAATAATGCATGGTTTTCCCACCAGGGGACGTAAAGTCACATCTTATTTTCGTCGAATATCTCTGTTTCTCAGAGTCCGATTTGAAAAATTATTTCTATGTTGGAGAGTGTTTCTGGTGCGAAATGTTTCTCATATAAATTCATGTTTTTCTTAACGCACAAGTCTGCAACCAAAGAGCGTAAGCTCACGATTCCGTTTACAGCAATATTTGAGGGATTAAAAACCCGATTGAAAAACTTCTTTCTTTCGTCAGATACTATTGTTTTCCATACCGGTTCCATTGACTTTGAATAGCTTTGATAAATTTAATTTGCGTCAGAACGGATTCAAAAGACGTGCTTATTACACCCGAAAATTCTGTGTCATCTTTCTTGTTTATGTTTTGTGCCTGTTCCTGGAGTCGCCTGCTACATAAGGACGGGTTTAGTTTTTGTCAGTTTTTCGCCACAAGCACTGTTTTGCGTCTGCGTTGGAATGGCCTCCGTTTCTCGCATGCACTCAAGGAATAAAAATTTGTAAGTTATACCGAATATCGAAAGGACAACAGAGAAAAAAAATTGCCTTTGTTTTTATCGTTTGAATTTTTTTTTTTTTTTTTTTTCATGTATTAACTCATTCGATTTTATCAATAAATCTTTGGGCTCCTGAAATTCTGGCGAGCTAGGCAGCCGCCTATGGTAAAGCCTGCCTTGGTTCCGAATTAATGTTGAATAATTCTTTTTCTTGTGTTATTTATATGGTACACTTTTCACAATTGCATATGAAAATGCATTACCTAAAAAACACCATAATAAAGTTTTAGCGTATTCTTAAAATGGAAAAGAACCACCAGAAAAGCAATAATTTCAGATGTGCGCGCGGTTGGGAATGTCTTGGTGCGCCTCGTGCCTGGACACGCTGGTGGCCTTAGAGGATCTTAAATCCTCCCTGTTTCTATATGTTTATTGTAGGAACCTGCATAGAAAATGTATTTTTTTTAAATGGTTTGAACAAGATAGATCATCAAACTGACGTTTCGATTTCTTCCGGAATAATGCAGAAAGTCATACAAGAATTTTAGTAATTCTGACATAAAAAAAAATTAAAGAAATTCTGTTTTATATGTATTTAGTCGTCAATGACGTTTTTAGAACCGTTCATCATATAATTACATACAAACTCTGCTGTGGAAAATACTACGAACTTATTGCCAGAACAAAATTTGCTTTGTGGCGCCATCTAGTAATCATATCTCACACTTCTGCTTAGTTTCAGTGTGTTTGTGTGTGTGAACTTAAAATTCAAATGAAATATAGGCTCGTCATGCATAGAGAGAAAAGGCTTTTGTAAGATAAAGCACGGTGTGGAATAATTATTAACTCACGCTGAAACCTCCCAAATTTTGGCCATATTTGAGATATACACTTCGCCACAGTATATTTGAAACTGTAACGAACTCGAAATAAATACCGAAAAAATTGCTGAATTCTTGAAAGAAACCGAAATCAATCGTTTTTTATTTCTTTTTTGTTCGAAGCGTAAAAGGTATGTAAATGTTTGTTTTGAACAAACTAGAGGTAAGCCATGTATCCTTTTTTTTTTTTTTTTTTTTTTTTGTAATTTGTAAAATAAAGTACAGTCGATCGTAATGCTTGCGAAAATAATAAAAAAACTTCCTTAATTTTTTTTTCAGGTACATAAAATTTTACTAGAGGAATGGTCTTCACCTCCCAAATAAATCTCTTTTTCGTTTTTTTTTTTTGTAATTTGTAAAATAAAGTACAGTCGATCGTAATGCTTGCAAAAATAATAAAAAAACTTCCTGAATGTTTTTTCAGGTACATAAAATTTTACTAGAGGAATGGTATACGCAATTTATTTATTTGTAATTAAGCGTATTAAGATCTAAATGTTAAACTTCTATCTAATCTTCACGTAAATTTTTGTAAAACGAGCGTACCCTTCTTCAAGTGAATTTTTCGTTTGCTTTGTGTTTATGGAAAAGGTATTTTCTTCATATAGAACTTCTGGCCCGTAAATTGCACTCAAATTCCCATAATTGCTGTTCTAATCTTGATTTCATATTTGTGTCGGTCAAATAAAGCAACAGTACGTAAATTTTGCAGAAGTGAGAAACAAAGTACAAGTACTTCATCTTTGATTCATCAACGCTAGCTATGCAGCAAAGCTGAAATGCCTCAAAATCAGAAATTTAATCCACGCATTAGGGAAATATTAGTGTCAAAACACCACTAAAAATGTTTGCAAAAGCTGTAATAAGTCTGTAACAATGGGCGTTTAGCAGTGCTAAAAAACTAGCGGTTTCTGGGCAGAAAAACTAAATTTTGCGGCCCGTAAATGAAGAACAAACCAAATTTCTTTTCTGTCTGAAAAAAGATAGAATCAAATCTGAAACGTTGTATTGAATTGTAAGGGATAAAGATTACTGGAGATAATTTAATTCATCTTCGTTTTGCTGATGACGTAGTCATTTTTGCAACTACCCCTTTGGAGCTGCAGAGTATGATCCAGGAACTTGCTGAGAAGAGTAAAAAGTGGGATTAAAAATTAACTTTCTGAAGACAAAGCTGATATACAATGCTTTTACAAGACATGAAGATTTTGCGGTTGATGGGGAAAAGCTGGAGATAAGCGATACTTCATTTAACTTGGACAGCAGATATCAAGCGAAGGTCACATTGATGAAGAAATTAATCGACGTATAAAACTTGGTTGAAGAGATTTAGGAAGAAACAGTATAATTTTCAAGATCAATATGCCATTATGTCTTAAAAAATGTGTGTAATCAATGCATCCTTCCAGTGCTTACGTACGGAGCAGAGACGTGGAACTTAACTAAAAAAGACAACGACTACAAACAACTGAAAGAAGCATGGAGAGATGCATGCTTGCTGTAAGTGTAACCAGGAGAGATGAGAAGAACTCATGGATAAGGAAAATGACAAGAGTGGAAGACATCGCGATCAGAGTAAAATCCTTGAAATGGCAATGGGCTGGACATATTGCCAGAAGAATGGAAATTTTAGACTAAATTTCAGACTGAAATATTAGACTGGATTCCATGGTACAGGAAAATACCCAGAAGGAGATCATGTAGGAGATGGGTGGATGAAATTCAAAAGCATGCCGGAGTGACATAGAGGAGACTGGTGCAAGACAGACCGTTGTGGAAGAACTTTGGGGAGACCTTCGTCCAGCAATGGATTAATAAGGGTTGGGAATGATGATGATGATGATGATGATGATATTGAATTGTACGCGAACGAGCTAATCTGGGTCTTCGCTGGAACTATCAAATACGTTGGGCAAGGTAGTGAAAATAACAAATTTAATTAGTGGCGGAAACCGTGCTCTTGCTCACTGAAAATTCACAACATTTCTAGAGGAACTGGATATCGAATATAGTGACTTCTGCACGAGCAAATCCGTTGGTTGTGAGCAGGAAAATGTTTAGTGACACAATCTGTGTCTCCGCGCTTGGTTTGAAGTGTCTGATTTGCGCTTCTATTCTCCAGCTGAAATAGAAGCGATTTTTTTTTTTAAATCTGTGAAGACAGATTTAAAAGATAATTTGGTTTATTACAGGGTGTCCGAATAATGACTGTGCACTGAATGTAGGAATTGCAATAATGTAATAATAAAGAAATTTTGAACGGAACAACAGTACAAGTGACCCGCCACGTGGAAGTGCTCTGTGTCTGGTAACCTGCATGTCTCCCCACCCCGAGGCGTCATTCCGAGCGAAGATCGTTCCCGAGAGCTTGGTCGACGGAGGCAGACGTGTTGATTGATCACTCATCTTGGCACAAGGACAGTGGTGCTGATGGTTGAACAGACAGTGTTTTTCGGGGAACATGTCTTTCGCCATGACGACAAGTATACGGACGAAGTGCAAAAACAGTTCGCTCGGAAATTTCGTGATGCAGACGTCCCCCACCGTAATGCGGTACGTCAGCTCATAACGAAGTTTCGGGAAACTGGCAGTGTTCTGGATGCCCCCCACCTCAGTATGCCATCCATGGAAGACGAGACAGCACAGGATATCTAGGACAAGATACAGAGGAATCCATAGAAGTCCGTGAGACGGCTGTCACAACCATTCATACCCGAACTCACGGAACAGGAAATTGACGGAGGATGGTTCCAAAAAGACATCGCAACTGCTCACACCCCTAGTTCATCATTACAACTTCTACAGCTTCAGGAGGAATTTTTCGGAAATCGCATCATCTCCCAAGGACTGTGGCCTGCCCGGTCACCGGATCTGACACACCTCACGTTCTTTTTTATGTGGGGAGCACTGAAGGGTAAAGTGTACACAGATAATCCGCATACACTTCAAAAGCTACAGCCCGCAATAACGACCCGCATCTAACAAATCACTCCACATACCCTGAGAAAGGTATTAACAACACGCAGAAGCGTGTGCAGACATGTCTATAGGTCGGTGGGGCCCATTTCCAATACCTCCTGTAGGAACCAGTTTGACATGGTAAGTGCTACTTTCAGTGCACTGTTGTTTTTCGGACACCCTGTATAAGTATTTCCTAATTCGATATTACCCTGAAAAATTTTCAGAGTAATGCCATATACTTCAAAAGAACTGAGAGCAGAAATAAGAGTTTTTCAAAATGAGAGAGAGAATTTTTACGAAATACAAACGCCCCTCGTTTTTATGAGATATGATCCAGTCTTATAAGTTTTATGTGACGTGAAAGGAGACATTTTGTGCGGGCTGAGTTAAACAAATTAGGGCAACATCAATATTATGCTCAGTAAGAAAATTAGATTTTAATACATAAGTGTCCGAAATAATTATCTTCAGTACACTTGGTGTCTACACTAATGGTGCATTAAATTGAGATTGTTGCATAAGGTATGAATTCTTTTTCCAAGAATTTAAGTCATGAGCGCGCGAAAGAGAAGTTCACGTTATAAAGCAGTTATATTTATAAACAGATAACAGCAAAACTGTTCCGAAGCTAGGGTATCTCTCCAAGAGGCTGAATCGAAGTTTCCAGTGAAGAATCGGTCTTCACCTCCCAAATAAATGTAACTTGAAGCCACCTGCTTTAACCATACAGATTGACTATTCAGTTTGAATCTGGCAAGAGGAAACAGATATAAGGCTATGCTTGATATCCCGGAAAGCTAAAAAAATGTGTTGTTCCCATCTCCCAGAAGAATATTGCAAGAATCACAGAGCAGATTCATTTTAATTTGTATATTTTAAAATGTTCATAATGGTATAGAGAGTCGGATAAAAAAAAACCGGTGATATGATTTATAATTCCTTTCGTGAAATTTCACAAGCGTATTATGAATGCCAACAATTTTAACATTAATTCCGCTAATTTCAACATTGGATTTTCATTGTCCATTACGTCACAACACCCAGAAATCCGGTTTACTAGCTCTCAATTTCCGACTTACCTGTATTTTACTCACCGTTCTGCACGTTCTAAATACTCTCCGTTTTACGATCGAACTCCCTTAAATGACCGTGTTACAACCAAAGTATGGATATGACAAGTACAAGTATAGCGAAAACTCAAGTTAGCACATTAGATTAGGTCTGTGCTTAAGTTTCCGGCACTCCACGTAGCCGGCTGTAAGAGTGAAACGGTTGAATTTTTGTCAGAATTTCGTTATGTGGTGGTAAGGTGTCAACAACTGAAATAAGCGTTTTTCCTGTCAATTTTTCATTTACTGATTTGATCCTTCATCTACTGTACTACTGTATTTCTTCACAAATAATTTCATTGATAATTTCCTATCTGTTTTTAATGTCGTTTTATTTATTTTTTCTGTAGAGCCAATTTAGTTCAGGTTTTCCTCTTTTTCTTCAATATCACTTTGTAAAAATTTTGTTTTCTCTTTGGAATAATTTTTTTTAAAACATTGTCAATGTAGCTTCGTTTTTCATTTTATATCATGCCCTTTCTATTTTGCTATGTCAAAATATATTTCCTTTTGCCTTCATAAACAATTTGTCAATAACAAAAAAGATATCCAACTGTTTTAGTTTATTTTTCATGACATTTGAATTTGGCCTTGACGCCTAATTTCTTTTTTTCGTTAATGCAAGGCTATATATACACATACCTTTTGTTACATCATGGAGTCAACGCTCAGTTCCTCCTAAGAATAATTTTTTTCTTTCTTTTCCCTTGTGCATTTCATATTATATATTTTTTAAAACCGCTCTAAAACCTTGCTGCTACTATCTTTTAACTGTCTTGACTATCATTTCTTATCCGTCCTAGACGGAAGTAAGTCATTGGGCAACACTTTCAACAGAAATTTCAATACTGAATGAGACACTGATGTAGTGTTTCTCCTGCGTTCTTCTTCTTTCTCTTCTCTCTCTCTCTCTCTCTCTCTCTGACCTGATATAGTAGTCACACTAAATTATTAGTAAAGAATAGCAGATTGCGCTTAGTCTCAGAGGCTCATTGCAATTGCGTAAATTTATGAAATGGAATTCATCTAATTTATTCTCAGTAACCTGTGCAAATAAACTTTATGTAGAATAAATTTATTTATATCGACAGACATCGATATCAGGCTTGTTAACATTCACTTCTCAGACAGTTTATTATGAACACCAAACTAATAATACTTCATTGGGGCTTCATGGAGACAATAACAGATGCTACACTCTTTTCAGAATACCTTCAGAGCTGAGCTCGTTGGGCTTCAGTGGCTTGCCCAGAAGTTATTTTGTAGGGGAGGGTAGAGGGGGGAAGGTGTTACGACATTTTTTTTTTTTCGAGGGGTCACGAAATTAATTTTTTATACAACTAAATGTGTTATGAATGCATTTTTAAAATGTATGCAAAATCCGCGCAAAAATATTAAAATAAATATTGCTGGAAATTATTATTTTTAATATTCTTATTATATGTATTCTTATCACCACATAGTGGCTGACCACTTATATTTTGCTAATTATCAGTGCAGAAAACAAGTTCGGAAAAGGGATGGAATCCTGATAAGGCCGATTTGTGTGCGAGAAATCTATTTTCCAAAGCGCTAATGAACATCTCTAAAAATGGTATATAAATTGAAATCCCATAACAGTCTTCTGGGTTTTCTGGGTTTATGTTACAGTGTTGGTTTTGTTTTGACGTGATTCTTGGTATTTTAATAAAAATTCCTTGCTTTTTTAGCGTGTTTTAGAGTAATCAGAAATAAATCATGGAACTCAATTTTAGCATTGGCTCGTCGCCACAGAAACTTTCAGTTTGCCCATGTATTAGCTTTTCATTGCAATGGGATATTCTGTTGCTTGGCCCCTTTCCGCTTCCTCGTCGTCATGGAGAAAATACGTTCCATTGTTGCCATAAGACATAAAAACAATTTCAAATGCTTTCAAAGCTTTGCCTTTTAAAATCGTGTTTTTGAAATATCGAAGGGTTCCAAATTCTTTTCTTGGGGAGAGGTTAACGCCCCCCTTCCCCTCTCTTGGGCATGGTATTGCTGGGCTTGTATTTGTTATACATACTGTTTAACAGAAATAGGTTATAATGAAGTTGGAAAGGGTGAACAGAATCGAATAGCACACTAAATATATTTCTAAATATTTGCGATCCTATAGAGATCCGAAAATTGAGCAGGCCTAAAAAGATACTTGAGATCTCGTCACGCACTTAATTGTACACGATCCTATAGAAATGCGTTGAGTAGACTTAGTGACGGATTTTGAGCCACCGCATCGGTTTTCGACTCCTCCCCCTAAAGTTACTAGCCAACTTTTAATAAATAACATCTTTTATTGCAGCATATCCGCTACCCACCATTTTTTAGTTTCTCATACACTAGGATAAGAAAGCACTGTAATCGAAAAAAAATCTTCGAGATCTCAGCAGAAATAATACACATTTTGGGTTTCTGGAGCATGGCTTGATTACGTTCACTGTGGTGTCAGTGTGTCAGTCTGTTTGGGTGCGCGTGTCTGTGGTTTGTTGCTGCCCTAACTCACACTATTACAGCTATCAAGACGAAATTTAATATTTCGTGGCTTTGTGCTACCCTGATGGGGGCGAAATTGAGGACGGTACAAGTTGAAAAGCTTTCGTAAAGGAAGACATTTCGGAACTTTTATAAGGAAGGCCACTGAAGCACGATACTAACAATTATCATGCTACATACTGTTAGTTTATGGCATTGATCCAATTGACATTTGTTATTCTACATACTGTGTGAGATCTGCTGCCGCATGTCATCAGATACCACTCCTACTGACAGTTTCCCGAAATAATGTAGTTAAATTCCAAAGTCTCAAGAATGCTATCTGTCAGTCATTTCCATCTTTGGGCAATCTCTCAAGGCTTGGTTTCCACAGCATCAGTGGATGATGCTGTGGAAACCAAGCCTTAGAAGTCTACCAAGCCTTAGAAGTAAATCAAGCGTTCACAATTACTTTACAAGACCAATCATATCTTTTACACTCCATTACCTCTACAAAGTTATGTCATAGCCCAGCTTTCGCAATGCCTCTCCATGCTTCATTCTCAACGAACGACCTTCTCAGCTTTGTTGCATGTGGAATGCAGCACAATCAACTAATGCTCATCCTAAGGAAATAAATACCCATTTGCTTCACTTGCACAACAGGCTTCCTGTCCCTACCGTACTTCACAGATATCAGCTTACATCTCCTAACAGCCGTTATTGCTGCATATTAGGCTAAGTCATCTGGTTGATGTGCGAAAGCTTGGAAACGCTTAAGTGTTTATTTCCTACGCCAATAAATCGGATCACTAGTATTACTAGGTTATGTAGTGTTAAAGGAAATCACTGCCTTACTTCCAGCAAATGAATCTTTGACTTAACTTTAACGACTTCTTGGCCGACCTGGTGGCGCAGGATCTAAGCAATGGCTTAACGCCATTCGCCTGGAAGGGGTCTGGGTTCGAATCCCGGCGAGGCATGGATGTTACACTTGTCTTACGGTACTAGCTCTCTCCCTTCCATGGAACCACTGATCCTAAATTAGGGACGGGCGACTTCTTACAGCCCATTGGGTTGCTCACGGTGGTCGTTAAATCTCCAATAAAAAAAACGATTTGTTGCTTTTGCGTGAAGAATGAAGTGCTAATTTCTGACAAGCTGGAAAAAAGACATTTAGATTTTCTACTTTTACTTATTCTGTACGGGCTCTCTATATGTCTAATACATATTTCCTTTCACTAAGTTGCTAGTGAAACGAAAGACCTTTCGTAACATTTGAACTGCATTTCCAACACAGTAGTTTGGATATTGTTAGTTCATTATTTAAGCTTGAACACCATGTCTTCGCTTGCAAAAAGAAAAAAGCTGCCTCGGTGGCGCAGTGGTCTAAGTGATGGCCTCTGATCATACGTCCGAAAGGAGCCCGGGTTCGAATCCCGGTGAGGCATGGATGTTGTGTTTGTCTTACGGCACTATCTCTCTCCCTTCCCTAGAACCAGTGGCCCTAAATTAGGGACAGGCGACTTCTTATAGCCCATTGAGTTGCTCACGGTAGTCGTTAAACCTCCAATCAGAAAAAAAGGGGGAGGGGCACTAAGGAAAGCACTGATGTCATGGGGGGGGGAGTTAACGTCCACTGTGAGCAACTCGATAAGCTGTAAGCAGTCGCACGTACCTAATTTAGGGTCACTGGTTCCAAGGAAGGGACAGTACTAGTGCCGTAAAACAGTATAACGAAGTAAATTTCTCCGTCATTTTTGGTCTACGCCGGGATTCGAACCCGAGGCCGCTTATTCCGGAACAAGTCGCTCTACCAACTGAGCTACGCAGACGCTTATTCTGATTCCTATCTGCCTTTATGTCGTGTGCGTCCTGCTGGCAGGTACGTCACATCTCCCCCCCCCGAAAGAAGGCCGGAGGCATGGCCCACGGGTCAGCCGTCACCATGAATCGTTGCAGGCAGCCATCCACTGTAGAACGTGCACTTGAGAACTCCCAGTCAATCTGCTGTGTGGAATGCAACATCACACATTTTTTATTTTTCGAAGCGCTGGAGAAGGAATTCTCTGATTTTTCCTGTCTCTGTGGAAATAACATCACACCAATGCGAGATTTCGAACGGCCGGGTCATCCGGATAGTTCGGGCGCCATTATAACGAAGTAAATTTGTCCGTCATTTTTGGTCTACGCCGGGATTCGAACCCGAGGCCGCTTATTCCGGAACAAGTCGCTCTACCAACTGAGCTACGCAGACGTTTTATTCTGATTCCTATCTGCCTTTATGTCGTGTGCGTCCTTCTGGCAGGTACGTCACATCTCCTGGTACGTTACAACAGAAACGATATGAATGCATCAGCGAGATTTGAACCCGGACCCGCAACGGGCGAATGGTCAGAAGTCAGCGTTTAGACCACTAATGGCAATGGCCTCTGGTCTAAACTAAATGAATTCCAGAATTAAATACTCATTTATCCCCTCCTGTTGAATTACCGGAAGAGAGAATTAGCAATTAATTACCAGATTATTCTTTCTCAGAAAAGGAAAACAATGGGAAACTTCCATTTTTGATTGGAGGTTTAACGGCCACCGTGAGCAACTCAATGGGCTACAAGCAGTCGCCCGTCCCTAATTTAGGGCCACTGGTTCCAGGGAAGGGAGATAGACAGTGCCGTAAGACAAACACAACATCCATGCCTCACCGGGATTCGAACCCAGACCCCTTTCGAACGAATGATCATAAGCCATCGCTTAGACCACTGCGCCACGGTGCCGGCGGAAAGTTTTTCCTCAGTAACGTTAGGAAAGGTGTGAAAAAAAACCGACGAAGGAATGTAAGTGAGGGAATGTAAGGTACAGGAGAAAATCTATTGCTTTGATGAACCCGCATTTTCCGTTTCATCTCCTCATGGGACACCTTACACACACACACACACACCACGGTTCAAACTTTACCCTTGTCGTATCAGGATTAGTTTCCATTCAGTTTTATTCAGGAATTATTTTTTCTAATGCAGTTATATTTCTGAAGATGCAGCAGCTGGTGTTGTATGGGAGCTCGTTATTGATGGAGTTGTATTCAACAATGCAATACGTTCGTGCCACTTAATACTGTTGCCTTCACTTCACGGAAGGGAATTAAGAACCTCAAACTGACAGCTGGCTCCCTGGAAGATGAGAGAGAGGGAAGAAAAACGGGAAAAAAATCGATACGAAAAATGTTCTAAATGAATTAACATAGCAGTCGTTGTTCCCCGAGCAGTTGGTATTTCGTTAATCTCTTTAGACGCGGTTGCGGTTAAAGGCAGACGCTTCGAGCTGGCGAGGAGAAAATATGGCCTTCAAGCAAGCAGGAACGTGTAAGGTCCGTGGCTTAGCGTGCCTTCTTGAAAGGTGATTAAGACAGTCGGTGCTTAATAATCGTCACTTTAACTGACAGACTGTCTAACAGACTAGCCACCTGACAGTCGCCAAACAACACAGTTCCCACCGATTTTAACCTTTGAGGGATGCTTGTGGTATTCGTTTCTTGTGTGTTTATGTTTGTTTTTCTAGCAAAAGGAGAGTTAACAGACAGGCGTTAATAATAGCACAAATAAATGAAAACATTGCTGATGTGTTGTCTCATGACCTTAGTATACAGGAAAAACATTGTTTCCAAAAGCTCAAAGTTTGACTTATTTTTCGTAGAAACTGTTATCATAAAGCAGACAAACGATAAATTTCCACATAATGACAAAACTTTCAAAAGCGTTATTAAAGTTGTGATATTTTTAACCAGCCGGAATTGTGCTAGAGGCTTTTTTGCTACAGTAAGCTGTAGGAAAGACAAAAATGCGGCGGTAGAAAAAAAAATAATTTTAAAGCTAATTAAAAGAAAATGCAAGTGCGAAATTTTCTTTATACGGTAAAAATACGAAAGAAAGCTAACTGTGTAAAGCAGGAAAAAAATAAGGATCCGTTCAATATGATCCTCTCACGGCCGAAGCATGTCAGATATTTCTTTGGCTTCTACCACAACCAAGCTTTCTGCCTGTGCTGGCCTACCTTACTTTTTGTTAAATCAAGAATAGCAAAGCTATTAGCATAGAAGATTGGTAAAATAAATTTACAAATTGAAGAGACAGTTACTAACTGGAGAAAAAGTACGCACATTTGCAGCAGGAAGATAAAAAATGATTGCAGAATGACACAAAATTTGTATGCCTTTTGAGGGGAAAGAACAAATGAATTAAAGAAGCAATCAAGCAAACAGCACAATCATTTCTTGATATGAAAGACTATACATTCGTGTGACGATTATACGTATTAAGAGAATACAACGTGGTTTGTCACAAATATTTGTTTTTTCAAGTGGACCATGGTTTCGATGGGTATTGACCTAGCTTCATCAGGACGAATGGCACGTAAATATTCAAATTCTATATGATATAAACGGTGTTTACAATCACGCGTTTTGGTTGGTTGCTTTCACGCGCTTGATAGAAACGGGGTGGATGCCATGTCATTAACAAGCTACGAAGGCTTCTGATATATATACAAAAAGCTTCCAAAATATCTATCAGATATGATACTTTCGGGTTAAAGATGATCTAAGTTAAGAAACAATGCCGTCTAATGCACGATTTAAAAATTGAATATTAAAAACGTGTATACAAGTTAAAATATATACACATTAGACTTTTCGAGTTTACAATAAACTCATCCTCAGATATAACAGTATGCCAAACACAAGCGACAAGGTGTTAGTTATATATACCATGGTAGTCGCGTCACAAGTGACGTATGTCCAATGAGGTTTTAACGCATGTGCGGAAATAATTGGTCAAACTCAATTTCTGGAGAGTCAGGATGTTTTTCCCGGTACATTAACTGTTTCTAAGGGAGAGGGAAAGTACAAGGAGAGTCATCATTGCAGCATAAATGACCGTATTTACAAATCAGTAAACTTTCTGTGAAAAGGATAGAAGAACGATGTCTAGGGGTATTCAGTATAATTGCTGCCTCCCAAATAGTAGTATGCGTACCCGTTAAATATTACCTGGAGAGAGCTGCAGAAGTTGAAGAGGTTTTAATGTTATATTTGTGTTCCGAAGCTCTACATTTCAAGGAACGAGAGGTCGAGCCAGCATACATCATGTTCTACACTTTTTCCAGGGAAGCCTTCAGTGGTATTGCACAAGTGACTTGTTGATTGTCCAGTTCAACCCTGTCTCTGTCACTTTTAATAATTACTGAGATGTTATTAGTCTTGATCCCTAATCCGATGTTATATTTTTTCAAGTGGTTGGTAACTCCAGGTATAAAAGGAACGAATCCGACATATTTGATGGGTTGGTGATCTCTAGTTAAGGATGAAACAGAGTTTTAAAAAATTCGTCGTAGTAGTTTGTCCACAGTGAAAGCTGGGTATCCATAGTCACTGGCCAACTTCTTAATATTTTTCAACTCCACGTTCCGTAGGGCAATGTCCGATGAATGCGATATTGCTCGTTGCAGCAAATAACGAAAGGAAGATAACTTTTGACAAAACGGATAAAAAGAGTTATAAGGGATCAAAGTTGTATTAGAATCTGGTTTTCTGTAGACGGAATAAGAAATGGAGTTAGTAACAGAGTCCCGACGCAGCAAGACGTCCAAATATGGGAGAGAGAAATTTTCTTTCAACTCAAGTGTAAACTTAATAGAGGGTAATTTAGAGGACAATAACGTGGCAAAGGTACTGAGATCATCCAGAGTTGAGGGCCAAAATATTAAAACATCATCTACGTTCCAAAATATCAAGTTTGGTGGTTGAATATGGCTTGTCAATTAGTTTTGCTTCTTTAAAGAGAAATTTAAACCCTGTTACGAAAAGGACCATAAATTTATCTTTGAAGAAGCTAAACTAATTGGCAAGTCAGATTCAACCACCAAACTTGATATTTTAAAAGCTTTCCACATACCAGAAGTCTTCGCAACTTGTTAATGACATGGCATCCACCCCGTTTCTATCATCGCGCGTGGAAGCAACTAACCGAAAGCCGTGACTGTAAACACCATTTATGATGTCATATACACAATTTTAATATTTACGTGCCATTCGTCCTGATGAAGCTAGGTCAATACCCAGCGAAACCATGGTCGATTCGAAAAAAATATATATTTGTGACAAACCACATTGCATTCTCTTAATAAGCGCAATCATTTCCCAACCCAAAAGGAATACGAAAGAAAAACACCAAACAAATGTTGAGTATACCTGAAGATGAATGAAACTACTCGTATTTTAACCAGCTGATAAACTAGATTATGAAGAGCCCCTCTAAGAGAGGAAAGAGACACATTTTTTTCTTAATACTTTTACAGTATTAAGTATTAAGAAAAATATTACAGTATTAAGAAGATATTACTTATTACTTGCATTTCCTTTAATTAGGTACATAATTCTGGCTTTCTTTTTATTTTTATCTTTGCGCTGTTTCTTTTCCTGCAACTTACTGGAGCGAAGAAGCATCTGGGACATTACAGTTTGATTAAATTATATCACTACTTTAAAAATACTTTAGCCATTATGGGGAAAGAATACTTTTGTCTTCTGTTCTTTTGGTTATACACACTGAGTGATCACTGTATTTTGACAACCTACGTAATGTCATTTCCCACCCTAAAAGGCGATTGCCCAGAAGCCCGCGTTTCCGAACACACAGGCATCAAGACGGCCTTTTGTCGTTGAAAAAAAAGTCAATATCAGTGCCAATCAAGTATTTGTGACTTGTTTTTGATTGAAAAACGGTTATCTCAATGCGTGGAAACACAAATGAAGCAAAAGAAAGTGCAAGAAAAGCCTTAAAATATTTCAGCCTTAAATTTATCTATTCTTAAAGCCTGGTAGCTTTCCATGAAGATCTGCAAATAGGAGGAGTTGTTGAAACCTAATTTAAGGACGCCACGGGCCAGTTCTAGAAAGTCCATGGTGTGGTCTCTGTAATTGCAGAAATTACCTTCGTATTTTAGCAATTATCATTGAAGCATTGAGCAAAAGTTAGTTGTAAAACAACAAGAAAGAATATATACTGCATCCTCAAAGTCAGGTCCCTCACGCAAGTGATTATCTTTTGCAAGAAAATCATTTTTTTTATTTGTTTACATGAACGTGTTGTTAAGCTATTTTGCTCTTTTCCAATTGTATAAACTTGGCCTATTTTTATTGAGCATAATATAGAGCCGAAAACTGAAAATATATGTGTTGTACATGTTCCAGAGATAGCCACCGTTGAAAAAGTTTCTACGTCTCCTCGAGGGCCACCCAGTAACGAAAGGAGAAAACCCAGCTTTTACGATTTTAATCTATCTCCTGAGCTGCATTTAAAAGACGTCGGTTCCGACATCAAAGGAGTCGTGTTAGACTCAGATGCGTTTGTTTCTATCAGACAAATCTCGATAAAAATCTTTTACAGGTCATTGACGACATTTTTATTGTATAAGTAAGTCATGGCGATCTTTATAGGTTATCTCTATCCCTCTTTTTTATCCCTCTTGAGGGAAGTGAATCTTCTCACGTGATCGTTAGTAGAATAAAAACAGCACAAGGAGCCGAACAGTAATGCCACTATTTATGCGCGGATATACGTGGATTAGTAGAACCGCGTGATTACCGACTGTAAAAACACCCCTGTTGCCACAAGCTTCATACACAAAAAAGAAAAATGTATTGGGAGGGGAGCTGCAGGAGGGAGTGGCGACGGAAAATCAAACGTAAAAACTCGGCGATGTTAAATAGCTGAAACAGATCACAAAGCATTCGAATAAGCTAAATTTATATATCTACTTCAAGGACATGCCTAACTGGATTTTATCCCCTTCCCCTCTCTCCAATCCGAAGTAAGTAAAGGTAATCCTCTATAAAGCACGCCACTTGTATCAACTGTATAAACAATTACTGCAGCGTATGCTGTCCATCATCTTTAACATAATACCAACAAGCTGAAATTTAAGTTTGCGAAATAGCTGGGAACTGGGATTCGAAAACTCACGCGGTGACGTATATCAGCAATCGCTGCAGGTAAGAGAGCTTAGCTTTCCCGTAACGCACGCGCCCTTTGTTTTTTATGTCTTTAATAAAACACGATGTTCCAAAAAAGTAGACGGACACCACAGCACGTGATGCAAAGAACATGAAAATTCAAACTATTTAAATGATGAAGAAAACATTCTATGATGCTACGTTTACATGACCACTTCCAATTTCAACTAAAATACGAAAGTTGTCCACAAAGGGCAGTTACGAACCAATGTTTCTTACCAGTATACACTGAAGAGCAATTGAATTAGAGATACCTGTCTAATAACGTCTAGCACCACCTTTCGCCCTGACGACGGCGGCGATTCGTCTCGGCATATATAGACTCGACAAGACACCGGAAATGTTAGGAAGACATGCGGATCCACGATCCCTGAACAAGCTCCCACAGTTCACGAAGATTTGATGGAGGGGGTCAGAGCCTCGAACATCTCTCTCCATGGCATCCCAGATGTGCTCGATGGGATTGAGGTCAGGTGAGCTAGCTGGACAAGGAAGCGAGGTCACGTCGGTGGAGAGCTCATCCAATCATTCGGATAGAATTCGGGAGCTGCATTGTCTTGTTGCAGGATGAGGTCCCCAGTGGGATGTTGAAGACGCACAAACGAGAGCAAATGGTCGTCCAGGATATCCCGGTAACATTGACCTGTGAAGGACGATGTCACACGTACCAGGGGTCCGATTTCAGTCCACGTAAACAGTCCCCAGACGAGAATGCCACCCCACCAGCTTGAAGAGTACCCTGCTGGCAAGAAGGATCCATCGCTTCATGTGGTTTGCGCCGTACTCGTATCCTGCCATCCGCATGTGCCAACGTGAATCTCGACTCATCAGTACAGGCAACATTTTTCCACATGTCTAGGGTCCAGTGGCGATGTTCCCGCGCCCATGCTAATCTTTGCACCCTGTGATGTGCATGGGACGATGGCTTCTGTACCCCATAGCGAGGAGATGGTTCTGGATGGTGTGGCTGCTTACACGTTTTTGTGCACCAGCGTTAAATTGCCGAGTGATTTCTTGCAGTGTGGCCCGTCTATCCGCTGTTACAATGCGAGCTAGCCGACGATGACCCCGCTCATCCACACGTTGTTGTCCACGGCAGTTGGCCCGTGCAGGGATGGTTTTACCGGATTCGATGTACTCACGGTGCACCCGTAGCAGTGGCTCGTGAAAATCCCAGTGTCTGCACGACTTCCGAAATAGAATGACCCATTCGTCGGGCCCCGACAATTTGCCCACGATCAAATGCGCTTAGATCCTTCGTCTTTCCCATACTGCGTCCGACTCTTACTGATTCCCGTCGCATCACTCCTTGTATTGTCGGATCACTGCCTACGTCATGTCGTTTCAGTTTACAGGGCTGCCCATACCGCCACATTTGCATAACGCCAGCTGTCTCTAATTCAATTGCTCTTCAGTGTATTTAATTCTCTGAACTGGATGTACGAAATAAAACGCCCGTTCGTACACTGTTTTACAAAGCACACATCAACAACACTCTGAGACACTTCACAACAGTTTTCTCTTCTTCACCAGTAGTGAAACGACAACTTGCTGACTACCGTTCAGCAGTGGAAAGAAGCCCAAACTGCAGGGTGATTTATGGATGCGAGACTTCAGTTCGTAATTTATGAATAAGAGACCTCAGTTCGTAATTAATGAGTGCGATATTTCAGTTCGTAATTTGTGAGTGCGATATTTCAGTTTGTGATTTATGAGTGCGAGACTTCATTTTGTGATTTATGGTGCGAGACTTCATTTCGTGATTTATGGTGCGAGACTTCATTTCGTGATTTATGGTGCGATACTTCAGTTTGTGATTTATGGTGCGAGACTGCAGCTCATGATTCCCATAGAGAAGCTGCTTTAAAGCTCCTGAGATTGACGTCTGCTACTGTATCGCTACCAATCGCTTAAAATTTAGCAACATATTTGTTTCGAAATTTAACGACCACATGAGTAACTCTAAAGGCAATAAAAAACAGCAGTTGTCCGTCCCTAATTTAGGGGTACTGGTTCCAGAAAGGAACAGAGCCAGCAACACGGGACAAACACACTACCCATATCGCAGCAGGGACTCAAATCCGGGCCAATCTCGGACTTATGCTATCAAAAAGCACCGCCTCAAACCACTAGGGCACCGGGACGGCTTAGCAACATGTTGACGCGAAATTATCTGTTGAAAGAAACTTAGGTAAGTTACTAGTGAATATGTTCCACATTAACTTTTTTGGCCCGCAAACGTGGGATTACACTTCGGATCTGTTTGCAAGACTGACATTCCAGCTCGATCACCATTTGGAACTGCCACAACAGAGTTGTGATAAACGCATGCGCGTCTTCAGGCTTAACAGTGTTTTCATCGAATACATTACTATTTATACTCACTTTCGTTGCGCTTCCTAAAGGTGTGTTCATTTGTAATTTCATTTTTTAATCAACTTTTGAAATTTGTTTTTTAGCACGTCTTTTGTAAAAAAAGATCGTGCTTATGTTATCGGTTTGTCCGTCCGACCGTCCGTCTGTACCCAAGGTATCTCTGCAACTATTAGTCCGATTCGAAAAATTATTTTCTGCATTCGAAAGCTTGAAATATGCGAATGATGATCCTTCATTTCGTTTTTTTTTTACGATGTACAATTTCGCCGCTAGAGGGCGTAAATGCAGATGATGTCGAATTCAAAAATACGTTTTATTCCACATATTTGCTTCTAAACATCCGATTGAAAATATATTTTATCTTTCGATTCCATTTATGTCGAAGAGTATTTTGGACATAGTTTCTTTTTCAAATTACGCATAGATTTTTCCGCTAGGGGGCGTAAAAGTAAATGGCATTTTTTTCAATAACTCTTCTTCTAAAACTCCGATTTGAAATTTTTTTTTTAGCGGATACATCTCCTGATGCACAATCGTTTGCATATAATTTCGAATTTTTGGTAAAGAATACTTTGGCCACCAAAGGGCGTAAGTGTTAATTTTCGCTTCTGATGTTTTTCCCATAAAATCTGAGCTTCTAAAATATCGATTGAAAAAATTCTTCCGTGGACTGATGCCACTCACATCGATAAACCTTTTCGGAATATTTTCTTCCTAAAATATTCCACAGTTTCTCCGCCAGGGGGCGTAGAAATATATCTTATGTTTATAAATATCTCTACTTCTAGGAGTCCGATTTGAAAAATCCCTTCTTTGTTGGATAGTGTTTTCAGTGTCGCATGTTTTTCACATAATTTCAAAATTTTCACGTAATTCATAGACTTTCCGCTAGGGGGCGTAAAGGTAAATTGCGTTTTCCCCTATATCTCTGCTTCTAAATCTCTGATCTGAAAAATTCTTTCTGCACCGGATACAGCTCCTGATGGGAAATCGTTTGCATATAATTTCTAATTTTTGGAAAAATAGTTTGGCCACCAGGAGGCGTAAACCTTAATTTCCGCTTCTGATGTATTTGCAGAAAAATATGGGCTTCTAAATTCTCGATTGAAAATAACATCGTTCGTAGACCGATACTACTCATGTCGACAAACCTTTTAGAAACATTTTCTTCTTAAAATAGTGCACGGTTTCTACGCTAGGGGGCGTAGATGTATATCTTATTTTTGTCAATATCTCGACTTCTAAGAGTCCGATTTAAAAAATTCCTTTTTTGTTTGATGGTGTTTCTAGTGTAAAATGATTTTCCTATAAATTCAAAATTTTCAAGTAATTCATAGACTTTCCGCTAGGGGGCATATAGGTAAATTGCGTTTTCCCCTATATCTCTGCTTCTAAATCTCCGATCTGAAAAATTCTTTCTGCACCAGATACAGCTCCTGTTGGGAAATCGTTTGCACGTAGTTTCAAATTTTTGTAAAAAATTGTTTGGCCACCAGGTGGCGTAAGTCTTAATTTCCGCTTCTGATGTATTTGCAGCAAAATATGAGCTTCTAAAATCTCGATTGGAAAAAAGTATTTTGTGGACCGATACTAATCATGTCGACAAACATTTTAGGAACATTTTCTTCTTGAAATAATGCATGGTTTCTACGCCAGGGGCGTCGATGTATATCTTATTTTTGTCAATATCTCTACTTTTAAAAGTCCGATTTGTGAAATTCTTTCTTTGTTGGATAGTGTTTCCGATGCGAAATGTTTTTCCTATAAATTCAAAATTTTCAAGTAAATCATAGACTTTCCGCTAGGGCGCACAATGGTAAATTGCTTTTTCTGCTCCTAAAACTCCGATTTGAAGAATTCTTCCTGTATCGCATACAAGACCTGCATGACGGAACATATTTTTCACGTAATTTCTAATGTTTGGTAAAGAATGGTTTGGCCACCACGGGTCATAACTGTTAATTTTTACTTCTGATGTATTTGTAGCAAAATCTGGGCTCCTGAAAACTCGACTAAAATTTTTTTCTTGGGCCGATACCTGTCATATGGATAAACCTTTTGTGAATACTTTCCTCCTAAAATAATGCATGGTTTTCCCACCAAGGGACGTAAAGTCACATCTTATTTTTGTCGATAACTCTGTTTCTAAGAGTTCGTAAGCTCACGATTCCGTTTACAGCAATATCTGAGGGATTAAAGACCCGATTGAAAAATTTCTTTCTTCCGTCAGATACTGTTGTTTTCCATGCCAGTTCCATTAACTTTGAATAGCTTTGATAAATTTAATTTGCGTCAGAACGGATTCAAAAGACGTGCTTATTACACCCGAAAATTTGATGTCATCTTTCTTGTTGTTGACTTTTCACATATGTAAATTTTGGTTGCTTTTATGTTTTCCATACTCAAAATTATGTACAAACTCCCACGAATTTTTCATTCTCCAGGCTATGACTGGCAGTCAGTTAAGTCATGTTAAATGGCATTAATATAGGTGCCACTCAGCTTGAAGCCCTACTGTTTAAGCACCTCGCTCATATTAGTGTTCACTCTGTTCATGAAAGTGCACAATAATATGCTTTAAAGTCTTCAATTGTAGTGGTGTCAAATCTTTTACTTACTCAAGTAATAAACCCGTGACTCCAAGTATTCGGTTTTAAGTGAAATTATTATCATGTGTCCTATAAGCATCCTAGTAAACATTAAAACAACATACAATCATCTTAGCACAAGAAGCAGAATTTAAATACGACTTTGAGCTTGTGCTATTCACAGTTTCAGTTGTTGTTGTTGTTTTCCCAAATCCAGATATTTCACTATCCCAATACTTTCGGATATCAGGATATCTTTTTTTGTGTTGTTGTTTTCACCTCGGACTCGAACCCAGGCCCACTCGAACAAACGCTCATAAGCCAGCGCTTAGGTAACTGTGCCACCGGAGCTGATAGCAGGATATCCGGACATCATTCGGTATTCGAATAGTTTGCACATCTAAATTTTCAGTATTGGAATAAATTGGGCATCAAAACCGTGTATCCTGATACCTGAAATCCGAATAACCGGATGTCAAAATTCGGATTTTAGAACCGAACTGATAATATTCGGATTAAAAAAAATAAAAAATACAAGTTCTTATTTCAATACCAAATATGAAAAGCGGATGGTACCTGTCCATACCTTTCCAGCAGAAGAGTAACGAGGTATATCTGCGTCCGGGGCAAATCACAAAATATGACGCTCCCCCCCCCCCCTCCATGTTTCTTTCTATATTTCTTTTATATATATAAATATCCTTTGATTCGGTGAAACTATCAGCAGTTACAAGTGGCTTTGAAAACCTGTGGTATTGAAGATGCATACATTAATATTGTTCATAACATCTATGAAAATCCAAGTGTAAATATTTGGCTATTTGAGAATACAGCACCCATAAAAAATTGGAAAGGGAGTGAAACAAGGTGAGCCGCCCTGGTGGCGCAGTGGTCTAAGCGATGGCCTCTGATCATTCGTCCGAGAGGGGTACGGGTTCGAATCCCGGTGAGGAATGGATGTTGTGTTTTATCATACGGCACTGGCTCTCTCCCTTCCCTGGAACCAGTGACCCTAAATTAGGGAATTAGGGACGGGTGACTGCTTATAGCCCATTGAGTTGCTCACGGTGGTCGTTAAACCTCCAATAAACAAAAAAAAAAAAGAGACAAGGTGACACTATATCTCCCAAACTCTTTAATGCCACATTGGAAAATGTCTTTCAATCACTGAACTAAGAAAACAAAAGGATAAAGATTAATGAATATTATCTAACTCACCTTCGTTTTCCTGATGACGTAGTCAATTTTGCAACTAAACTATCAGAGATGCAGAGTATGATCCAGGAACTTGCTGACAAGAGTAAAGAAGTGGGATTAAAAATTAACTTTCAGAAGACAAAAGTGATGTACAATGCTTTTACAAGAAATGAAGATTTATCTATTGATGGGGGAAAGATGGAGATAATCAATACCTACATTTATCTTGGATAACAGATATCAAGTGAGGGTCATACTGATGAAGAATTTAATCGGCGTATAAAACTTGCTTGGAGAGCTTTCGGAAGAAACTGCATAATTTTCAAGAGCAATATGCCATTATGTCTTAAAAGAAAAATGTTTGATCAATGCATCCTTCCAGTGCTTACGTATGGTGCAGAGACGTGGACCTTAACTAAAAGAGACATACAAAGACTGCAGACAACTAAAAGTAGCATGGAGAGATGCTTGCTTGGTGTAACCAGGAGAGATAAGAAGAGGAACTCGTGGATCAGAAAAATGACAAGAGTGGAAGACATCATGATCAGAGTTAAATCCCTGAATTGGCAATGGGCTGGACATATTGACAGAAGGACAGACCATCGATGGACAGCTGAAATTTTATACTGGATTCCGAGGGACAGGAAAAGACCCAGAAGAAGACCACATGGGAGAGACGCGGATGAAATTCGAAAGTATGTGGGAGTAACATGGAAGAGACTAGCACAAGACAGACCGTTGTGGAAGAGGCTTGAGGAGACCTTCGTCCAGCAGTGGATTGATAACAGTTGACAATGATGATGATGATATAAAGATACATTGATCAGAAAAACAAAATTAACGTTGCACCCCAGTGTTATCTCTGTAGGGGACACAAAATCAAACTATGACTATTTGTACGGCTTTCCCCTATACCTTCGGTACCACATCAAAATGACCGAATGTAGCTAATAGTCGTGGCTTGCAGTCGCACTCGATTTTCGATTTCTTGTTCGTGATCATATCAAACGAACGTGGCAGGGTCTGTGGGACCAACAGGTGGAAAATAAACTGCATCGTATAAAACCTATTCTTGAAATCTGGAAATCCTCATCTCGTCGGAACCGCAGGGAGGAAGTGGTGCTTGCGCGTCTCCGCATTGGGCATTGTCGTATCACTCAGCGCTTTTTGCTGTGTGGCGACACTGCACCGATGTGTGAGACGTGCAATTGCCGACTCACTGTCATTCATCTTTTGTGTAGCTGTGTTCGTTTTCGTGGTGTACGTTTTCACTATTTTCATTCTCATTTGTTGACCGAGGACGCCGCTTCTCTGCAGCGGGTCCTGGATGACCACTGCGATACTGTCGCTGTGTTTTCCTTTTTAAAAGAAATTGACTTTTTTAAACGCATTTAGATTTTAGCTCTTCCATCATCCTCATTTTTTTTTCAGTTTTAATGAATCAGCCAAATTTTAAACATTGTATCATGTTTTTTTAATGCTGTTTGTTTCATTGCCTTTTAGCCCTTCCATCACTCTCATTTTTCAGTTTTACTTAATTAGCCAGATTTTAAGTTTTATACCATATTTTAATACTGTTTGTCTGTCCTGTGTCTTGTCTTGTGTTTGGCGCTCTTTGGGCAGACATGGCCCTTGCACCATAAAACCAAACCAACCAACCAACCAACCAGTCGCACTACTGATGAAATAACTTCTAGAGCATCCTTAGAAATGTGAACGATATCCTCACCTTGCAGCGTATTGTACAACTGTGCGATCATTTTTTAATGTGAACAATTATTATCCCCTGAATATTTTGAGAAAGAATGCGAAGTTTACATCTCCATCCTCCCCACCGCAGTCTGAAGCGGTAGCAACCGAGCAACGACTTTCCCCGACTCCATCTTCCACTGAGATCCCCTTCAGTCTTAAAGCACGGAAGATGAGCGCTTTTCTCAGTGACAGAACTCGGAAATGTAGTTCAGACAGTCAATTACGACTCCTGTAATGGTGGCCAACGTAAGAATAGAGATCTCAGCGTGTGAAGCACACTTTTCTCCCCAGAAGAGAAAACGTCTCCTGTCCTGATGCGGAACTAAAATATTGGGTGGCACACCTCACCCGCGAGCACTGCAAAGTTCTTATTCCTCACAAGAGGAGAAGGAAGGGCCAACAGCTGATTTTCAGGGATATAAAGGAACAGAAGTTGAGTTTGTGGGATACAACATGTTGTCTCCCGCAAACTCAACTTCTGTCAAACTCAATAATGAACCACATACACTGACGAAAAAAATCCCAACACCAAGAAGGGGTTGTGTTAGATAAACGACAGTTGGTAGGTGGTGAGAGTACATCTGTAAGATGACGTCTATGCAAATTTCGCGCTCGGCGCATACGTGTGGCGCTAGTAGCGCCCCTCGGAATATGCAAAGCAGGTTTGCTGTAAATACGCGCTGTAACGTTTGTGAGCGTTAGTTATCGTTGAGATTCGACGTAGGGTGTTGATGTTAGTCAAGAATGCCTTTAAGAAGACGAAGAAGCCATTATCAACAGCTCACGGAGTTTGAACGAGGTCGTGTAACAGGGCTACGAGAAGGTGGATTTTCTTTCAGCAATATTGCAGAACGACTTGGCAGGAATGTAGCCACTGTGCATGATTGTTGGCAGCGGTGGTCAAGGGAAGGTACTGCCTCAAGAAGACCGGGTTCCGGCCGGCCACGTGGCACTACTGAAAGGGAAGACCGCCGTGTACGGCGTATGGCCGTGGCGCATCGTACAGCGTCTGCGGCAGCAATTCGAGCTGCAGTTGCCACCACAGTGACACAACGAACTGTTACAAATCGGTTACTTGAAGGACAGCTCCGAGCCAGACGACCTGTAGCGTGCATTCCACTTACTCCAAACCACTGCCGTTTGCGACGTCAGTGGTGTCAAGCTAGAGCTCATTGGAGGACGGAGTGGATGGGATCTGTTGTGTTTTCTGATGAAAGCCGGTTCTGCCTGGGTGCCAGTGATTACCGTGTGTTGGTTAGAAGGAGGCCAAGTGAGCGCCTGCAACCAACCTGTCTGCGGCCGAGACACACCGGACCTACACCTGGAGTTATGGTCTGGGGAGCAATTTCCTATGACAGCAGGAGCACTCTCGTGGTTATCCCACGCACCCTGACGGCACAATTGTACGTCGGTCTGGTGATTCAACCTGTTGTGCTGCCATTCGTGAACAGCATTCCAGGGGGTGTTTTCCAACAGGATAACGCTCGCCCGCATACCGCTGTTGTAACCCAACATGATCTACAGAGTGTCGATATGTTGCTATGGCCTGCTAGATCACCAGATCTTTTACCAATCGAGCACGTATGGGACATCATTGGACGACAACTCCAGCGTCACCTCCAACCAGCATTAACCGTCCCTGTATGACCGACCAAGTGCAACAGGCATGAAACTCCATCCCACAAACTGACATCCAGCACCTGTACGACACAATGCATGAACGTTTGCGTGCTTGCATTCAACATTCTGGCGGTTACACCGGTTATTAATGTACCAGCACTTCACATTTAAAATGGCTCTTCTCGCGCTTACATTAAGCTGTGATCTTGAAACCTTAATCGATTAAATATGTTACCTATACAAATGTATTGCCACCATTTCATTCCTCTACAACTATTTTTTCGTAGTGTTGGGATTTTTTTCCGTCATTGTATTTCGACTGGAAAGCATTACGAAAGCGCAAACTAAACAGACAGCAGTGCAACTGTGCAAAATTCTTTCCGAATTCCCAAGCTGCAAGTTTCCCTCTGGCATTAAAGTACAAATTCATATTTGTACGAAGTTCGTTATTGATTCTTTATCCAGATCCTCAGACTCAGAACCTGTGCATCGCATATCGAAGCGATGTCGCGAAACGTATAAATTCTCAGTTTGACGACCAGTGTTAGCCCTTTTCTGATCCCTTCTTGAAAAGAGAGAGACAACTCGTGCACAATATTAAGGCTACGTATCCCATGGCACTGACTTTGGGTACGAATCGGGTAAAATCTGTGCGAAAGATTTACTATCAAATCAGGCAAGACAGTTTGCCAATCTTATGGGAGTCTTAGCTCATAATTAGTATCCCCTGCTTTGAAAGCTTCCGGGAGGCCGTCTGGGAAGTATAAGGCCATGACATTAGAGAGATGAGTTCCCTCCGTTTGTGACGTCACTCTCATGTTACACGGACTGACAAGTCGGTGTCGCGTTTGACGTCATACACAACAGCTTTGTAAACCAATCGGAAGCATTAGTTTCCGCGTGACGTCACTAAAAGAGGTAACTCATCTAACTAATGTCATGACCTTGTATTTTCCAGACGGCCTAGCTCTGGCGTATCCACTGAGCAACCCCGTGAGCATCTCGGGCTAAATGGTCCAAAAAGTCTAAAACAGAGAGCGGTAACCATATGCCCTCGGGCACCTTGCTGTTCGCGTGAAAACTACTCATATTTTAAAATAACAGTTCGCAAAAAGCGAAACAATTTACTAAATTGCAGAGGTGTAGCCGAGGGGATGCGAAGGGGGACTCAATTTGTCTTGCCCACCCTGCTGCCCACCCATTTTCAAGATGTGCTATTTTTTAACTTTAAAATATAATCTGGGCTTTGACAAATAATAATAAATCTCATGTTTTTCGGCATGTATCTCTGTGTATTTTCCCCAAGGAAGTGCGTTTTTTACGTCCCCGTAGAAAGGTTATCAAAATAGCATTCCCAGGGCCATGAAAATGCAATTATCCCTACTGTTCCAAATCCTTAGTTCAAACCTTTTTTTGCACGTTAGTGTGGCCAGGGGAGATTGAGGAGGGTGGACAGAGGACGTTACTGAGGAAGGTTATTGTCAATTACTCTGCTGTTTGTTTGTGCTAGAAAGTAGAGGACCCCAACACGGAAAGTAAAATCTAAAGCTATACTACGACGCCGCGGTGACGCAGTGGTCTAAACGCTGGCTTCTGACTCCAATCCCAGTGTGGCATGGATGTTATGTTTGTCATACTGCTGTGGCTCTCTTCCTGCTCTGGAACCAGTGGCCCTAAATTAGGAACTTGCAACTGCTTATACCACATCAAGGAGTTGCTCACGGTGGTCGTTAAACCAGCAGAAAAAAAAAAGCTTCACTAGCTCTCTTAAGCCTCTTCCGGGGCAGTGACGTAGCAAGACGTGGCTAACGACTGCTTTGGAGGAGAGGAGTGCAAGCTAAGGTCGATGGCTTGAAGGAAGAGAGTTAATATTTTTGTTGTTGTTTGGAGATTGTGACGACCGCCTTGAGCTATAATCAGCCATCCGTCCCTAATTTAGGGGCCGCCTCGGTGGCGCAGTGGTCTAAGCGTTGGATTCTGATCATTCGTCAGAAAAGGGGTTCGAATCGTTGTGGTCTGGATGCTGTGTTTGTTTTATGGCACTGTCTCTCACCGTTCCCAGGAGCCAGTGGCCCTAAATTAGGGACGGGCGACTGCTCATAGCCCATTGAGTTGCTCACGGTGGTCGTTAAACCTCCAATCAAAAAAAATATATATATTTAGGGTCACTAGTTCCAGGGAAAGCAGACAGCCAGTGCCGTTAGATAAACACCATATCCATGCCTCACTCGGGATTTGAACCCAGTCCCATCTCGGACAACTTGTCAGAATCCAGGGCTTAGACCACTGCGCCCCTTGTGAGGCGAAAGGAGTTCAGGAGGGGTTAGACATTGTGCTTGCTTGTCACGACGTTGAAATTTGATTTAGATCAATGAAAATGACATTTTCCTTTAAAAAATTGTCAAGTACGGTACTATTTTCATTAGCAAAAAAGCAAAATTTTGAAAAGCAATTTAGACAATGCATTCACAGCAAGAAACAAGTTGAAGCCGTCATTCTACCAACACTCGTATCTTACACCAGTGGCGGAACTAATCTGATCCGGGGAGGGAGCAGGATAAGGGGGATTACAGGAATTTCTTTTAGCTGGTAGTGAAGAGCATTAAAAATTCTTTCTTTCGGCGTTTTTGTATATAAAGTTGCTCTCAAACTTTCCCCAGCAAAACTAATTCTCGCCTGACCGTCGCCCATCCTGATTCCGAAGTCTAGTGACGTCCCTGTTAAATTGGTTCCACGTTCCTCTGTGAGCCAGTATTTCCTATCATAAAGTTCACAGAGTCAAAGAATAGGTCGAGACTCAAAAGAAGTGCACTCACAAGTTCCATTTATTTTAATTTTATTTTATTTTGTTATTGAAATTAATTAAATCCTGTATTAATATGTATATTACGTGTGATAGAGATAGATATTGTATTTTCTAGTTTGTATTTAAAAAGTAAACCCCCTTAAGAAGCACATTGTCCTTTGGTGCACGCGACCGTTACTTTAATACCAAATGAACAGGTTGGAAACTCCTGGTCTACAGTACCTAGGGCTGATCCTCAATTTAAAACCATTGGTTCCACGATGAGAACAGAGTTAGCGCTGAATGAGAAGCCTCATCCGGGACTTCCACTAAGGTTCAGCTTGGAGGATTAGCCAGAAGCCTTCGCTTCTGGTGATTCGGCCACCAGGGCGACGTATTCTTTAATTACCGAAAGCAAATTGATCTAAGAGGACCATTATTACCAAAGGATCGCACTGATTTTTGTTCAAGCAACTTCAAAACCATGGAAAATCATCGCGCGAAACTGGTCTCTCGCCCTCTCTCTATGTTTGCTTCCATAACTTGCGTCATTGCAGTTGCGAAATGAAACAAAGTTATTTAGTATCCGCTCGTCTGCTCCCAGAAGTTATTTTTCTTGGTCTTTACACAGTCTCCAGCATTTGACATTATGCTTTTTTGTTTGAAATATCAAACTTATGGAGTAACTTTTGTACATAAATTGTAGTCTCCTTCCTTTTTTTTCTGTGTCTTAGCGATGTTGATATTCTCGTAGACGAGTTCATGGGCACTTGTATGTATTTACCATGTCATAAAAATGCAAGAAAGTGTGTGAAAACACAAATTTGGCGGTGGCGTTGATCGAAACAGCCTCCTTCTGCTCCGGAGCCAAATGCTTTCCCAATTAAGCTACACCGACAGAATTTATTGCTGCGACTTTGCCGTCTTGAGTTGTGCTTCACCTCTGAGTACGTCACAAATGAGATGTAAAAAATTAAATCACTGGACGTACCAATGGTTTCTTCAGAGGCCATTCGTGGATCTTACTCACAAGGGATTTTTGAGATTTTAAATCCTAATATAGGACACGAGTTTTAAGCCAATTGGGGGCAATTATTGCTTACTGCGTTTTGAAGTTTTACGAGTAGATCCAAACGTCGTAGAGTGTTTTAATTCGAAGAGGAGGGATTTATTCCAAAGAGGAATTTTGAGTTCCTATATTCTAATGCCATAAAGAGATTTATGTCCACTTGAAGAACGAGAAACTTATTCCCAAGTGATTTTTGAAGTTTTAAATCTTGAAACCACACCAATTTTAAGTTAAGTTGGGGCGGTAAATTTATTTCCAAATAATTTTTGAGGTTCAAAATCATAGAACCATACCTCCGTTTTATTAAACTTACATCCCGCGCCAACGCTTATTGGATATGAGAATACTGTGGCAGAAAACAACACAGAAATAATTTTGAACCTTTTTCACTCTTGAGATATAACGATCATCTTATGCATTTGGGGCTATCGCTCATCCCTAACCTAGGGCCGCTCGTTCCGCAGCGGTGAGTCGTGGCGTTCTAGATGGAGAAGGTCTTGACACTTTAATTATGGCGTCACGCTCTTTCTGTCAATATGTATTTAAAAATTATTTTTCAAAGTAAGTAGCGGTTACTACACAATGCTTTAATCTTGTTGGATTATTATTTACACTGCGGGCCACCCAAAATGCAACATCAAGAAGGAAGCATCCGATTGGCCTGAAATTCGCAGCATGCGTCGCCTACGAGAGGACATGCAAACGATTAGCATTGCAGGGCATATGCAAATCATGTGCGCCCGGCACGCTACCGAGAAACACTATAAGAAGGGTGCACAGAAGGCGGGGTGTAAGTAGTGGAAGTGTGTTGTGCTGTCGGACCTGCGCGTGGTAAGCTTCCTGATGCCTCTTCGCAGAATACGGCAGTCATTCTAGCACATTTCGGAGTTCGACAGAGAACGAATAGTGGCTTATCGCGACAGCGGTTTATCGTACCGAGACACCGGCGCCCGTGTGGGACGTCATCCAGCCACAGTGAGGCGAGTATGGATTCAGTGGGTGCAAGAGAGACGGACGGACCGACGTGAGCGATTTCCGCAACTGCGGCACACCACCGAACGAGAGGACCGGCATGTTGTGCGGCGGGCATTGACGGCTCGCACCGCCACATCACGAATGTTAGCGCAGGATTTAGGGTGTGTTGCACAACAACCTGTGTCAGCACGTACTGTTCGACGTCGTCTGCAGGAGCGGAGACTTGTCGCATGGTGCCTATTGCTCCGATTACCATTGGCGTTACACCACCGGCGAGTGCGGCGGCAGTGGGACGTTGAACGCCGCACCTGTTCTACGGAATGGCACGACATTGTCTTCTCCGACGAATCCCGCTTCTACCAACAACACCACGATGGTCAGATCCATGTGTGGCGGCACCGCGGCGAGAGACTGTATGACACCTGCATTAAGCATCGCCATACAGGTCCGTCGCCTGGCGTTATGGTTTGGAGCGCAATTGGATATGACACCAGCACCCCTCTGGTATGCTTCGGCGGTACACTCAACAGCCACCGCTACATCTCCGACGTTTCGGAGCCTGTAGTCCTCCCTTACCTGCAAGACCTGCTAGCGGCCACGTTTCAACAGGACAATGCGCACCCGCACGTGGCACGCATCGTGCAACAATTCTTCACGGCCCACTAGGTGTCACTGCTACCGTGGCCCGCCTGTTCTCCCGATATGTCGCCCATAGAACACCTCTGGTCGCTGATCGACAACCGAGTGGCCCGGCAAGCACCACCCGCGGTTACGCCTGATGAACTGTGGCAACGTGTGGAAGCAGCCTGGACCGACATTCCCCAAGCTCACATCCAAAGCCTCTTTCGTTCGATGCAGCGCCGGGTAGCGGCCGTTATTGCCAGCCCTGGGGGCCACACGAACTATTGATGTCTGCGTGTTCCGCAAGTCGCACGGGCCTGTAAACTCAATCGTTTCATCTTTGTATCTGTTGCTAAGTTTCCAGTAAATCTGGCTTTGCTATCTCGTGTCCTTCTTGGTGTTGCATTTTGGATGGCCAGCAGTGTATTTCGAATTAAAAGTTATTAGAACGAAAATATCATGTTAATTTTACTTTTCTAATGTCTTTTTCTTCGAAATAAATTATAATTAAGTTACATAAAAATATTTTGTAGTTGCCGCTATTTTCTTTGAAAAATAAATTTTAAATGTATAGTAGATCTAACGGGAAGCGTGACTTGATAAATGATGTGTCGTGTCTTTCTCCACCTCAAAGGCCACGCGTGAGTCCGAACATGGTCTTGGCGGGAGTATTGCTGGAAAGCTTTTCTTGAAGCCTTGCTCCCACAGCAAGTGTGCTTTTTTTTTTTTTTTTTTTTTGCTCGAATTGTATGCTGCGGTGGCTTGAGTGGGATTCTGTCAGGGTAGGGCGCTTCTTATCCAGGACAACGGACTGGACCCGTTTCAGAAAATTAGTCAATAGCCTGCGTATCTTCCTTACCAGTCGGCTAATGAAGTAAATACCTGCAATTCACGATGAAGGCACAGTTTTGTCAATTCATGAATTTTCCAGGTAATAAGAAATTGCTGCTTCCTGCGATTATACCTCTAAAACCTTCAAGTATCTGACATGGATCCCTATTTTAAGTGCAAGAGTTTCTGATGAGATAAGGCGGAAGTTTTTACTATTATGCATTACGGAAATTCTTTCAGATTTCTATATAATTGGCTGACTTCATCTGCTTGCAACTATAGCAAGCTGTGAGGTGTAACGCGAAACGTAGGAGGAGACGAGGTTTTAATTCCAGCTCCTAAAAGAAAAACAAAAAAAAACGTCTTCCTGAGCACCGGTCACATAAACACAAGTCAATACACGATCGAGTTACATTGTTGTGACCTTGTGACCACCAGCTAATATCCAGAGTAACCGCTGTGTGCAGCGAGGACAGAAGCTAGACGGGCTGGGAGTGACTCAGTTAGGTGCTGGAAGGTGTTCACAGGTATGTAGAGCCATGCTGACTGCAGTGCATCTGACAGCTTCTGGAGAGTGCGTGGTGGAGGATCCATAGAGCGAGCAACACGATCAAGGTGGTCCTACAGATGCTCAATTGGGTTTAAGTCTGGGGAATTAGGGGGCCTGGAAAGTATTTCGAAGTCTTCATCGTGCTCTTCCAACCACTCTTGGACATTTCTAGCTGTGTGACACGTCGCATTGTCGTGCTGGAAGATCCCATCCTTCCCATGGAAGGCAATCAGCATGTATGAGTATACGTGGTCTGCAAGGATAGATTCATAACGAATTCGGTCCAGAGTGCCTTCCACCAGGTATGAATGGGCACAGCGAATGCCACGAAAACATTTTCCAGACCCACCAGCTTGTGTTCTTCCAGAAATGGTTGAAAAGTGTTTGTTCACGGATGTTTCACGCCTTATACGCGAGAAAGATCTGTGAACAAACACTCTTCAACCATTGGTAGGGGAAGCGTTATGGTCTGTCCATGTATGGGTATACGTGGTCTGTAAGGATAGATTCATAACGAATTCGGTTCATAGTGCCTCCCACATATATGAGTTGACACAGAGAATGCCACGAAAATATTTCCCAGACCATAACGCTGCCAAAGCCAGCTTCTGTTCTTCCAGCAATGGTTGAAGAATGTTTGTTTACCGATGTTTCTCGCCTTATACGCCAGGCAATCCTTTGCCAATCAGCGGAGGTCCAATTCCGATACTGATTTGCAAATGTTAGCCTTTTCTGCGGATGAATCCTCACTAGCATAGACGCAGTGACCATACGTTTGCATCGGAGCTCCATACGCAGCAGGGTTCGCTGAACTGTCGTTTTAGACACACTTTCGGTAGCCCTTCGAATCATTCGGTCAGTGAGTTTCTCCATTGTAGCGTGTCGATCGGCCATCACGCACTTTCGGAGACGACGTTCACCTCTCACATCAATGGAACGTGTGTTCCGCAGTTTCCACATCGCTTTTTCGCAATGATGCCATTTCTCCAATCACGATACACTTTAACCACAGTAGTACGCGAACAGTTCACAAACTGTGCTGTTTCATAAATACTTCCACCCTTGGCCCGAAAGGCGATAATCATCCCCTTTTGCAAATCTGATAAATCGCTCCTTTTATCCATGGTAGCAACGAGTGATGTGTTTTCAAATTGCCTACAGCACACCTTATATATCCTCCAAGCCAGCTCACGACACGTGCCTTCTTTCATTGGCTACGCGTTGGTGACGTCAAAAGTAGGAGGTGGTCACAATAATGTACTAGCGTCTTGATGTAATAACGCATAGTAAGTTTTGAACCATAAGAATAACGATTGCGTAACAATTGATAAACATGCAAGCAAATTTTGAAGACGAAAATCCGATTGTCATCTTCAAAATCGGATTGTGATCTTCAAAATTTGTATTATATGGTGTAATCCCGTATTTCTTTCATGATGAAAGAAAAATTCAAATTCGTAAATTTTGTTTTTACGACGTATTCTTAAAGGTTAAAACAGTATAACTACATTAGTAATCCGAATTTCTTGGCGTAGATCATAAATCAGAGTTTGCAAGCTTGGAAACTTTGATTTATAATTTACGCCAAGAAATTCGGATTACTAATATACTGTAGTTATACTATTTTAAGTGTGATTGGTGTACAGTTCCTCGTTATTATTTCTTAATGGTTGTTGTTGCGCGACATATATCTGCACTTAGTATTAAAGTATTAAATTATTTCTTATAATTCATTACAGATCTGTGTTCAATCCTTCTGATCATCGTGTAAAGACGGCTTGCTTATCTAAACTAATTCTTACAAACTAAACATCTTTGTACATGGTGTTTTACTAGGTAGACCCCGAAAGAATTTTGATTTTACGGCTTTCTCAAGGTTCTTAACTATTACGTACATATAGAGTGTTTTACAAGGTAGTCCTTCAAAGAACCAGCTATTGTTTTCTTCCCACTTTACATGAAACACGACGTTTGATTTAAACAGCTGACGTTTCATTTTACGGCTTTCTCAAGGTCCTTAACTATAATTTACATATAGGATGTTCACTAGGTTGTCCCCCAAAGAACTAGTTGTTTTATTCCCATGGAAACACGACGTTTGATTTAAACAGTTGACGTTTGATTTTGTGGCTTTCTCAAGGTTCTAAACTATAGCGTACATATAGGGTGTTTCACCCCCAAAGATACAACTATTGTTTTCTTCCCACTTTACATAGAAACACTGTAACCTGGGCATCAACGTTATTCAGGAGAGAAGTTAGGTACTATTATAAAGATAGTGAAATGTAATCATCTGCCTTCTCATTAGCACTTTTCCCGCCAATTTCTATGCAGCTGCGTCAATGGGGCTGGCTCTCAATTCTCAGCGTCACATCAGAAGGAAAGTTAGATTTATGGTTTTTGTCGTTGTGCGGTGGGGAGTAAGTACAGTAGATAATGATGTAGAGGGGTCACTGAAGAAGGAAAAGAAGGAGCACCTGCGCCTTCTAAGAAGGGGACGCTCTTTAGGTGTTTCTCAACGGTCAACTGGAATTATATGTTTGACCAGTAGCTCGCAACGGTTCTGAAACATGGACATGGACCAAGAGGGAAATGAAAAGACTGGAGGCATTTGAGATGTGGAGTTATAGAAGAAGGGAGAGAATAAGTTAGCTCAATAGAAAGACTAATGAGGAGGTCCTGAAGATAGTGGGAGAACCCAGGAATCTGATCAACATGTTAAAGAAAAGAAGAATGTTATGGATGGGGCACACATTACGCCACGGAGGCCCGATTCTGAAAGTTTTAGAATGGAAAATGCAAGACAAGAGAGGAAGAGGACAGCGAAGGAATAGTTTTGTGGTACAATTACTCCAAGACACTAATACTAGGACATACTGTGACTTGAAGAGAACGGCGGAGAACAAAGAGCAATGGAGAGACAGAGTACATCTACTGAACAACCAGTCCTTGGACTGAGTTACCAACAAGAAGAAATGGACTTCACTTTTGGAAGGGGAGTCTGTTGGAAGTGAGGGAAGAAGGAGGTGGGAGATTCTCTTCAGTCGGCGCAAAACCGAGATAAGGGGAAGAAGGAATGGACGCTGATGATTAAGGAAAGCGCTAATACTGGCCGCGATAGAATGGGATCAACGTGTTAATACTAATATAGGGATTGAATGGAAATATGGACAATGCTATGCGATCTTCCCCATAACAACTGAATAAACACTTTCTTCACTGCAAGAGCGAGTTATAAATTTAGTCGATATTTTTTTATATCTTATTTATCCGCTGAAGTCGGGTAAAATACGGGTTAAACTCCCGATACAAAAACTCTCTGCAAGAGAAGCATCAACGAATCCTTCCCACAGGGCGCAAGTGACCTTGATACTTGAGAAACGCACGGGAGTGATTTTCATGATAAGGCGATGATTCATTGTGACGTCACCCCACCAGATGGCCGGACACGCTAATTCTGTCCGGAGGCAATCTGCGTGTTTTACTGTGTCGTTGAATGTTTTACTGCGTGTTTTACTGTGTCGTTGAATGTTTTACTGCGTGTTTTACTGTGTCGTTCGGGATGGCTGTGTATACCGTTGCCGAGCGGGTGTTTACCGTGAAAAGTCATTGGATAACAAAGTCTATAAAAGTAACACAGCGTGTAAACATGAGTGAAATTTCCTCTTTCTTCGGTGACCGATTGATTTCCAGAGGACGGTGGCCATCTCTTTCACCCGTTTTGACTTCTTCTGATTTTTTCTTATGGGGATATTTGAAGTGTCGTGCTTACAGCAATAATCCTCACACGTTGGAAGACTTAGAAAGCAACACCACAGCAGCAATCCTGACTATTGAAGGACATGCTGCGGAGGACCTTCTATAATATGTAGCATCACGTTCGAGTGTGGTTGGATGTCGGTGGAGGACATTTCCAGCATGTTTTGTGAATGGTGCTACATTCCCATGAACGTTGTAAACCAAAAAGTACGTTGTAAGCCACATGTCACGTTTCTAGGTAGAGTGTGTTGCAAAATATGACTGATTATTTAGAGGGACTACCAATGAAGCACCCTATAAATGGTAAAACGTGAATGCATGCTTTATTCACCCAGACACTAATGATGTACCACTGGTCTCAGTAGGATTGATTTATTGCAATTTGTATCTCGAAACTTATTATTTTTTAGCTCCTGCGCAAAGTACTTGAACTAAATTCAGTTAAATCCGTTTGCATTTTCTGGGTTTAAAACTTAAATATATAAATAACAAAAACGACCGTGAGAACAAAAAGTCAGATGATTTGAAATCATTAGCTTGCCTTTTTCTATTGCTACGGTATATAAAACAAAAGAGTATCTGAAATCGTGTTGAAAGTTCAAAATCACTCAAGAGATTTCAAGAAGTAGGAGACTTGAAAAAAAGAATAAAAAGCTCTCACGCTGGGCTCCAATGATGTAGTCTAACAAATCTGTATTAGAAATAGGGGAAGGCGAAAGAGGTTTTTCGAACCTCGATATACTTATTTATCACATACCTGCTAAGAATCGGATACGTATGGAAAAACTCGAGGGGAGGATCATAATTTTCAGCCACAGATGCATAATCGCAAAGAGATAATTGTGACTTTAATGCCTCTCATTTCCCTTAAGTTAATCCCACACCCCGGCATATATAACCGCGAAGTCGCTCTGGGCATTCGTGACGATAGTCGGCAACGTTTGCGCATGCAGTTGCCGATCTGCTTGTCATTAGTCGTTAGAGGTCACGGTCAAGACTCAGGCCTGTTTGTTGCTCGAGTAGTCTGCGTAAATAAAAAAATAAAAATTCTTTGACTCCGTCGTGACATTGGGGTTCTCACTTTTTCTCTACTTGCCCCCCGAATCTTCCTCCCCGCCCACATCTGTTCAGCAAAGCGTGTATGCAGGAGTAGCTGATGTGACCGACGGGCATGAACTTTCATATCACCTTTTGCTACTGTTTCGAAAATAAACAAGAAGTAAATAAATAAAAACGCATACAGTGGGGTGGGGCGCGAAGAATGAATGACGCACCGAAGAGCGGCCATGTGCAAACTGAATAGGATCCCCAACATCCCTTCTGGCCATGAGCCTCCGACTTAACGTTGGCAAATGTGTAATCAGTGTAGGTACGGTTATGGGTCAAGCGCGGTTAACCCTGTGGGAGAGGAGAGCATTGTTGGTCTGACTGAACGACCATTTTGATTTTATTAGTAACCCCGCACTCCACCTTCCCCCCACCACCCCGCTCTCTTCATCTCATTATCAATTTGTTTTTAACATTTTGTTATAGTCAAAGGAATTCTGTTTGTGCACTTAAACAGCGTGGAGAAAATGCAAACTGCTACGGAATTTCAAAGTTTGAATTACAGAGACGGATTTCCCTATAGGCGAACTAGGCCCGGGCCTAGAGCGGTAAAATTTAAGGGTGGCAAATGTAGTGGCAGTAAAAATTAATAATTTGTTAAAAGCCCATAAAAATAATGAGAGAAAATTTTAAAATTTAAATAAAAGTGGAAACTAACATTTATTTCGAAAACAGCGTGGAGAAAATGCAAACTGCTACGGAATTTCAAAGTTTGAATTCATAAAGCAAATACACTATCTGCCAACAAGTAATTGGACACATGTGATAGCAAAGGAAAACGAAGTTTATTCACCTTCAATAGTTGGTGGAACCTCCACGAGCGGCGATTACAGCTGCGATACTCCGGGGAATACTCACAACCAGGCGTTGTACGACGGCTAGCGGTATTTTCTTCCACTCGGCTTGGAGAAGACAGGTCAGTTCCTTCACCGATTTCGGACGGTGGGGTCGGCGCTCCAACTCGTCCCAGAGGTGCTCGATATGGTTAAGGTCCGGGCTCTGCGCAGGCCAGTCCATTCGATTAACCCCATTGTCACCATACCAAGCCATGGTGGACCTCGCAACATGACAGGTGGCATTGTCGTCCTGAAAGTAACATGGGTCCAACCCGTAAAACTGCCGCAAAGTAGGAAGCGCATGGTCATCCAAAATGGTGCAGTAGGTCTCGGCGTTGAGTCTACCAGGAATTGCGACCAAGAGTCCCGTGCCATACCAGGAGAAACACCCCCATAGCATAATTCCACCGCCGCCGAACTTCACAGTTAGCACAGTACATTCCGACAGGAGGCGTTCTCCAGGCAGACGCCAAAACCAGACCCCGCCATCCGAACGGTAGAGGGTGAACCTTGATTCGTTGCTCCAGAGAACCTGTTTCCACTGTTCAACGGTCCACTGTCGACGTTCTTTGCACCACGTTAGCCGAGCAGCGCTATTGGACTTGGTGATCACAGGCTTGTGGGTGGCAGCACGTCCATGATGACCGAGCAGATGGGCTTCCTTACGGATGGTATTCATCGAAAGAACACTCCCGGATGCCGGTTGAAACTCCTCGCGGATGTGGCCCATCGATTTGGCGCGGTTCTTCCGAATTTCTCTTGCCAGCACCTGTCGGTCTCTAACTCCCAGTTCTGTGGGTCTGCCGGGTCGGGGCACATTCTGACAGTCACCTCTCATCTTCCATTTGCCAATCACGTAGGCCACTGTCGATTTCGGGTACTTCAACTCGCTTGATATGTCACGTGTAGATCGGCCATTTCTGTGATACCCTACGATTACACCTTTCTCGAAATCAGAGAGCTCCGAACTGCGTGGTTGTTGGTAGATAGCGTACAAGGTGCGATCGAAAAGCATCCAGATTGCAGAGACGGATTTCCCTATAGGCGAACTAGGCCCGGGCCTAGAGCGGCAAAATTTAAGGGCGGCAAATGTAGTGGCAGTAAAATTTAATAATTTGTTAAAAGCCCATAAAAATAATGAGAGAAAATTTTAAAATTAAAATAAAAGTGGAAACTAACATTTATTCCGAAAGCTGTTGTATACAAGATTTTGCTTCCAAATTCCCGTAATTCCCTTCATCTTCGATTTGAGAAAACATAGACAAACACATGTTTATCTTTTTAGAACTTTCTTAAAACTCGGCAATTTTCAAAATTCCGATAATGTTAAAATTTTAAATAACGTAGCACTGGTGCACGAATTCTAAAATTCGCTTTTATTTCAAATTCAAGATTTATTTACTACTTCGCTGCATTAAAAGAAACATGCCACAACGAATTGTATGTATTAAAATTGCAAACAGAATCAGTGTTCAAGAGACAAAGCGTCAATTAGTTTTCAGCCAACCAATGTCCGAGAGAAATGGTGAAAATACTCCAAATACGTGGAGACACTGGAAATAAATAAAGCCATCACTCTTTTCACGTGTTTCTTCAATTAACACACAGCAACTAAAAAATTGTTTTCCGGACACCGCTGGGACCGAAACCCAGATCTCTCGATAACTAGTCGAGTGCGTTCGTCTTACACTACGGTGGCCAATAACCCACGGCGCTATGTGTATTTATCTGTCAGCATTATTTAGCTACTTTTCACCATTTCTCTCGCCCTTCGGATTTATTAGCTGTAATTAAATAGCTAGTGCCGTTAAGCACCACCAGATGGAGACGTCTCAGTTGCTGAGCCCATCCCTACGGATTTGTGATGTCAGATGCTGACAGATAAATACATATGGCACGGTGGATCGTTGGCCAACTTAGCGTAAGACGAACGCACTCGGCTAGTTGTCGAGAGATCTGGGGATCGATCTTAGAGGTGTCCGGAAAACATATTTTCGGTTGCTGTGTGTTAATTAAAGAAAAGCGTGGAAAGAGTGATGACTTTGTCTATTTCCAACCGGTGTCCTTAGCTGAGGAGCGGAAGCTATGGCGAAGCATACGTCCTAGTTTCCTGCCTGAAAGGTTTTGCGCTGCCGTGCATGAAAACATAAAAAAATGTTAAAAAGGGAAAGAAAAATTGAAAGAAGACAGAAAATTCTACCGAAGCAACTGATTAATAACAAATATTTAATCAATTTAGGAATTGATGTCGGAAGTTAAAAGTAAGGAATTTTTGTCAACAATTGACGAAATTTTATTATTATTTGTTATAAGAAAAATTCTTGTTTATGGTTTCACCGTATTTAATCTTCAAATTATTATTTTTATTTGTACTTTGCTTCGAATAGGCTACATTCCTCCCCCACCTTCCCCTAAAGTTTTGTTTTGCTTCCGGATCGGATCCGAATGAGCTACATGAAATTGTAACCATCAAATTCTTCATTTCAAAGGAGAGGAGAAGCGACAAATTTGTCTAGGCATAGGGGCGGTAAAGCCATAAATCTGTCTCTCCGAGACTGGATTTATTACAAAAAAAGTTCAAGACTTACATATTTGAAATTTCACCTTCGAAGAAATCCCCTTCGGAAGCCACACACTTAGTCCAGAGCTGTTTGCACTGCTCTAAGCATTTTTTGAATTCTGAAATAGCGAACAGCTGCTTCGATGCCTTCTGTTGTATCCCTTTAATATCTGGAAATATTTTTCCTTTAAAGTGGTATTTGATGTTTGGGAAGATAACAAAGTCCCAGGGAGCGAGATCTGGCGAACAGGATGGCTGTCGGACCTGCACAGTATGTTGCTTAGCAACATACTGCTACACAAGTTGTTGTGCATGTGTAGGCGCGTAGTCATGGTAGAGTTGTTGCCAGGGATGAAAACGGGTCACGGGTCAGAGGGTCAACGAGTCGACAATTTCTTGCGGGTCAAGGTGTTCCTGACTCCATTTGGACTCGGTTTTCTTTCAGTTTTATTTTTGGAAAAAAAAACATATTTCAAAGAAAAATGCGTATTGTGGAATTTTGTGCTCGATACTGGTGGCAGCGGAATGAAAAATGATTTGTCATACAAAAATGTTGTCATATCTTTCTTAAAGCAACGAATATTTCCACAGATTGACGATACGGCGCAGACGCAAGTCTAACCGATTTCGATGCCAAAACAAACACAAAGGAAGTATCGTAAAACGATACTTCCTTTGCGTTTGTTTTCAGTGCGATTGTCCGGAGCAAGATACAGGAAAATGACTGTTGCTTGCTTCTCTGGTGATTCACTCTCTCACACCCTGCTTGTCACATTGTAAGACTGAGAGTAACTTTTCACATCGCAATCTTTAGCATTGAACATTCAGAGGCCGCCCCGGGGTGTAGGGATCTAAGCGATGACTTCTGATCATTCGTCTGGAAGGGGTCCGGGTTCGAATCCCGGTGAGGCATGGATGTTGTTTCAGTCTTACAGTCCTGGCTCTCTTCCTTCCCTGGAACCAGTGATTTTAAATGAGGGACGGGCGACTGCTTATAGCCCATTGAGTTGCTAACAGTGGTCGTTAAACCTGCAATAGTGGCGCAGTGGTCTAAGGCGCTGGCCTCTGATCATTCGTCCGTAAGGGTCCGGGTTCGAATCCCGGTCAGGCATGGATGTTGTGTTTGTCTTACGGCACTGGCTCTCTCCCTTCCCTGGAACCAGTGACCCTAAATTAGGGACGGGCGACTGCTTATAGCCCATTGAGTTGCTCACGGTGGTCGTTAAACCTCCAATCAAAAAAAAAAAAAAAACCTGCAATAAAAAAATGTTTTCTTTGAGATTCTGTCACAATTCAGTTGAGTTTTTTTTTTATTGGAGGTTTAGCGACCACCGTGAGCAACTCAATGGGCTATAAGCAGTCGCCCGTCCCTCATTTAGGGTCACTGGTTCCAGGGAAGAGAGAGAGCCAGTGCCGTAAGTCAAACACAACATCCATGCGTCACCGGGATTTAACCCCGAATCCCTTTCGGACGAATGATCAGAGGCCATCGCTTAGAAAACTGCTCCACCGAGGCGGCCACGATTCAGTTGCGCAGTATTTCTTAGGTTCTGCATACATTTTTTTTTTTTTTTTTTTTTTTTTTTTTGATTGGAGGTTTAACGACCACCGTGAGCAACTCAAATGGGCTATAAGCAGTCGCCCGTCCCTAATTTTGGGTCACTGGTTCCAGGGAAGGGAAAGAGCCAGTGCCGTAAGACAAACACAACATCCATGCCTGCCCGGGATTCGAACCCGGACCCCTTACGGACGAATGATCAGAGGCCAACGCCTTAGACCACTGCGCCACCGGGGCGGCTGCATACATTCCGGTACCACGGAGAAGCAAGAAGAAAGTAAACTCAAATTTGGGATTGCCTGAAAAAAGTCTGAGAATCTCTGAATTTGGAGTAGGGTGTTATACGAATTCATATCTTTATATAAATATATATCATAAGCCCGTGACATTAGTTATATAAGTTAGGCAAGCAGGGCATTCAGACTTCAGCAAAGCAATTTAGAAGAAACTTCTTTATCGGTCAGAAATCTCTATCACAGACCCTTCGATCATTCCTAACCCCACCGACGAAAGGAACGCACTTTTGTCGTAAAAGTGCGGAAGACGGCACACAAAGTCTTAGGTAAAGGAAATAAATAAGAGATGGCCAGTTGTGACTCTTTAACGCCCATCTTTGCAAAAAAGCAACAGGAGAAAACATTTTCATTCGCAGAGGTGTAAGAACACGCGGAACCAGCCATCTGAAAGACACCTCGCACTGGGGATCATTCAAAAATACGCACTTAGAAAGAGAGAAAGACGCATCTCACCGGAGATCATTTTTAGTCAGATGAGCAAGAGGATTTATGGTTGCCCTAAAACAACTGAGAGTGTTTTTATAAAAATAAATGAGTTCCTTAATTACCAAGGAAGGGGTCATCGTTTTCGAAATATCGTCCATTGCATCGAATACGTGTGTCCCAACGTTTCTTCCACTCCTTGAATGCCTTCTGGAATTTTGAAATGCAGCTGAAGCACCCTTGCGCAGCTGTAATAAGTTGTTGTCTCAAAGTGTCGTCCCCGTAATGTCTTTCTCAAAGTGGGGAACAACCAGAAAGAAGTCACATGGTGACAAATCTGGACCATATGCAGGCTGGGGCATCAACTTAATATTCATTTTCTCCAAATAAGAAACGACAGAACTGGCGACTTACTTGCGGTCCAGCGTTGGGCCGCAAATGAAAAGAAATGGGGAACCCAAGCTGAACAAACTAATTTCATGCCCAAATGGTGGGTTAAAATTCTGTGAACTGATAATTTTGAAATGCGAATCATATCTTTGATATCTCTAATCGATAGGTGTCTGTCCTCTCTTATAATAACACCTATTGTATTGATGTTTACCTCTGTAACATTCGTTGAAAGTCTTCCTCCGTGTGAGATTAAAGCCGCCGACTCACAACCATCCATGCACTGTTTATGCCATCTCTAAATTGTTTATTTTTCTATGCATTTATCTTTATCTGCCTCAAACAGAAGTCATCGCTCTTTCCACGTTTATAAGTGAGTCACAGAGAAATTGTCGTCGGACTCCACCGGGAATCGAACCCAGGGTCTTCCAGTTACGCGCAGGACATGCAACCACTGCACCACAGCGGCCTCGAATTCTCCTGACTCACATACGACTAACTGCAAAACCACATGGCAGGTTGCTTCTTGGAGGCCTGCCTGGGAATTCACCAAAGATGGTAAGTAGCAATTGAACAAATAATTAGGAGGGGAGTGAATAATTAATACACACAATTGACGTGGATTAGGAACATCAAACATAAGTCATCGCCTTTTCCACGTTTATAAGTGAGTCACGGAAAAATTCACTTCGGGCGCCACCGAGAATCGAACCCAGGTCTTCCAGTTACGCGCCGGACATGCTACCACTGCACCACAGCGGCCTAGAATTCTCCAGACTCACATACGATGACCTCTGTTTGATGTTCTTAATCCACGTCAATTGTGTGTATTAATTAATCATTCGCCTCCTAGTTATTTGTTCAGTTGCTGCTTACCATCTTTGGTGAATCCCCAGCATTGTGTGGGGCTCCAAGAAGCAACTTGCCATGTGGTTTGGCAGTTAGTCGTATGTGAGTCTGGAGAATTCGAGGCCGCTGTGGTGCAGTGGAATCATTTCCGGCGCGTAACTGGAAGACCTGGGTTCGATTCCCGGTGGCGGCCGATGAGAACTTTTCCGTGACTCACTTATAAACGTGGAAAGAGCGATGACTTCTGTTTGATGTTCCTAATCCACGTCAATTGTGTGTATTAATTTATCAGCCTCTTGCATAAGACGAAGCCCTGGTGGCGCAGTGGTCTAAGCGATGGCCTCTGATCATTCGTCCGAACGGGATCCGGGTTCGAATCCCGGTGAGGCAGGGATGTTGTTTTTGTCTTACGGCACTGGCTCTCTCCCTTCCCTGGAACCGATGACCACTAAATTAGGGACGGGCGACTGCTTATAGCCCATTGAGTTGCTCACGGTGGTCGTTAAACCTCCAGTTAAAAAAAAAAAAAAAGACGAAGAGTCTCTCCGGTAGACTTTTAAGTCGACAGCAAAATTTAATAGCGCATCTTTGTGCCTCTTTCACATCATTTTTTTCGAAAAATCAAACACTTGGTAGCAGTTCACGAAACTGCACACAGCTGACGACGCATGCGTGATAAACCGGTGTGTACGGCTCCTATAAAAACGGCTACCATTTTTTTCGAGAGTCGTGCCAAGATCGAACGCCATATCGCACGTTTTTTGTAAAAATATTCTCAGTTGTTTTGCGACAAGCTATGTATTTAAGATGCGAGGACGAGAAAAAGAGCCTTGTGATCGGGGGTTAAAATCGTAACAGGACGCAGCACATTTTGAGCACCCTCCTCCCCTCTGAAAGTGTTGATATATATTTTCGTGCAATTACTAAAATAAAGTGTTTATGTGCGATCTTAATTGTTAGTTTTCTTTCTTCTTTTCCCTGAATACAATCTTGTCTTCTTTTTTCTTTAAAAAATAAACAGATTTGTACTTTTCTTTCTAGCGGTTACCAACCTATGATTTTACTGGACACCAAACCTGTTTCGGGCTAATTGGTCTGGAGCATTCGAAGTTCAAAATAAATACCGCAGCTGGTAATTAATAAATTACAAGAAGACTCATATTCTGAAGTTCGTCAGTAATATGTGAAAACAATCGAGCCAATCGCTATGTGGCCGCCCCGGTGGCGCAGTGGTCTAAGGCGCTGGCCTCTGATCATTCGTCCGTAAGGGGTCCGGGTTCGAATCCCGGTCAGGCATGGATGTTGTGTTTGTCTTACGGCGCTGGCTCTCTCCCTTCCCTGGAACCAGTGACCCTAAATTAGGGACGGGCGACTGCTTATAGCCCATTGAGTTGCTCACGGTGGTCGTTAAACCTCCATCCAAAAAAAAAAAAAAAAAATCGCTAGGTACGTATCCTGTCTCCATGTGACGCAAGGTTGAAACGCCGCCCCGGTGGCGCAGTGGTCTAAGGCGTTGGCCTCTGATCATTCGTCCGTAAGGGGTCCGGGTTCGAATCCCGGTGAGGCATGGATGTTGTGTTTGTCTTACGGCACTGGCTCTCTCCCTTCCCTGGAACCAGTGACCCTAAATTAGGGACGGGCGACTGCTTATAGCCCATTGAGTTGCTCACGGTGGTCGTTAAACCTCCAATCAAAAAAAAAAAAAAAAAAAAAAAAAATTGTCTTACGGCACTGGTTCTCTCCCTTCCCTGGAACCAGTGACCCTAAATTAGGGACGGGCGATTGCTTATAGCCCATTGAGTTGCTCACGGTGGTCGTTAAACCTCCAATCAAAAAAAAAAAAAAAAGGTTGAAACTTCGTGCCTCTTACATCAAAACCGAAGAACAGAAGCTACAAACAGAGAAATCGAAGAAGGTGTCTCTTCGTCATGTACAGAGAAATCATATGCGTATAACAGCTCGAAATAACTCTTTGTCTTCAATAAAGAAAACGAAGAAGAGCACCACACAGCTCTCTCTCTCTCTCTCTCTCTCTGTCGTGCACAGAGAAATCAAAGAAGAGCTCTAGGTGCCTCTTTGTTGCATTCATCGAAATCAAAGAAGAGCGAGAGATATCGCTATGCCATCTTCAGAGGAATCAAGGAAAAGAACTTCTCTCTAAGATATATTTTTTATGGAGGTTTAACGATTACTGTGAGCAACTCAATGGGCTATAAGCAGTCGCCCGTCCCTAATTTAGGGTCACTGGTTCCAGGGAAGGGAGAGAGCCAGTGCCGTAAGACAAACACAATATCCATGCCTCACCGGGATTCGAACCCGGACCCGTTTCGGACGAACGATCAGAGGCCATCGCTTAGACCACTGCGCCACCGGGCGGCAACTCTAAGATATTAGTAAGTCATACTCTACTTTCATTCGTTATTTTCTACGAGCGTCATTTCAAAAGTTTTGCACACTGTGGGTTATCTCTTAAAAATCTAATTTATTTCACAACATTACAAGCATTCGAAGTATTCTCCATGTTTCTTTATGACTGCGGCCCAACGTTTGAGCAAGTCTTGTGCTCCAGTCAGGACACCTCCGTTATTGAGGCGTCGGATTACTCGAGTTACCTCATTAGAAACATCCTGAATCGTTTTCCGTTAAGAGGCTTCTTCAGTTTTGGGAAGAAGTCATAGTTTGGTGGGCACATGTCAGGACTGTATGGCGGGTGGAGAAGCAATTCCCATTCATACTTTCCCAGAATGTCTCGCACTGTTCAGGCAACATGCTGCCTCGTGTTGCCGTGCAAAATGATGACGTCAGCTTCGAGCATGTCGGGCTTTCTTTGACGAATCTTTGGGTAGACAGACATGCGAATCTTTTGTAGACAAAAAGCGGTAGACATGTTTGCTTCATATGCAATTTCTTCACGTTTTCCTTCGATCTTCTCTTCAAATGCTGTTGACGATAACCACAGAAGTGTCGTCCGTTGCATCTGATGCCCGGCCGTTTCTTGGGTCGTCTTCGATGCTTTCCCGAACTTGGCGGAAACGAGAAACCCATCGTAACATTGTGCTATGATCCACTACACTAACCCCGCAAACTTCACACAAAGCTTTATGAATTTCGGTAGGGGATTTTCCTCGCAAAATTTCAATTTTAATGTAGAATCGCTGTCGCTACGCGAGGTCTGACCTGACTTACTTTCTTCCACCATTTCTAGGCAGAATTTTTTGGAACAAAAACAAATTAGGCAGCAAACATAGGCACAACTTTGCATACTGAAGTCTGATTCACAACTGGCGCAATGATTGCATCATCCTAAGGGCAGCGCATGCGCATTGTGCAAAACTTTTGAAATGACCTACGTACAAACATCATCTCGTGGTTTTAGGACCTAGATTATATTCAACCTGTGTTTCCATTCCCGCAAGAAGGGCAAACATGGGAACATCCTTCAGTATATAGCATGTTTAGGTAAAGAGATCTATAAAACATCGCATCCGATTGCAATATGTTCTGGTGTAAAGATTCTGCAAAACTTATGGGAGAGTTTGACTGAAATAAGTACAGACAAAGATTCTGCAACACTAACGAGTGTTTCACTGTAGTACCTTTAGGCGTAAAGATTACGTGCAACGTTTAAGCTGTGACCCAAATTCCTTCTTGATAGTTCTCAACTCGCTCGCAACAAATTTTTTAAACTTTCTAATGATAATACAGACTTGTTTTCTGCTGGAAAATGCATTCTAAAGTGATCAAATATTTTCGGAAACTTGTTCGTTCGTCTTAATGCACATGGAAGATAAGGAGCCATTTAAGCTTTAAGTACGCAAGTTTCACCTGAATCATGCTGCCATCTTTTTTTCTTCTTTCTCCGTCTAAGGGCGATTATTATTGTTTCAGGCAATGGCAGTTCTCGATGCGTGCGTAAATGAGTTCTGAGAGATCATAATCAACTATCGGTGCAGGAGATGAGCTCCCAATTTTGCTCATCAGAATTTCGCTTCGGACAGCTATAGAGACACGCCCAGACCTGAGGCCATACTGACCTTTGACTCTTTAGGCCGTCGGCCTCGTCTGACGCTTATTGGATGGCGAGAAGAAAAGAGTTTTACTGCGTAAGTGAGCAGCAGCCCATTAATATATATATATATATGTGAAGAATTGCGGCATGGTAAAGAAAAATAATTGAAGTCTTACGTGTCATGTCTGCTCAAATAAATGGCCATCTGCTGGCCTTCGTATTAACTTCTAACAACAGTCCTGCCTTTATAAATATATAATTTTTCCGTTCTTTTTAACCACTTGTATTCGGCATTCGTAGATAACTCAAAAAATGGCTACGATTACCACTGGGAGCTCATGAACTTGAAAAACTTTCTCTCTCTCTCTCTCTCCTCTCTCTCTCTCTCTCTCCATTCCCCCCCCCCCTCTCTCTAATGATCGGAAATATCAGGTACGTCGTCGTTATCTAACCGCCATTTGCAAATTTCTTATAATAGGGAACTAAAGATCCAGATTGTTTAAGAAATGAACACGCAAATATTGATTAAGGTAAAATCTTTTAAAATTCAGAATGGTCTTTTATTTCAAAAAATATAGTGATCCGGCTTTCTGTTTCCTATGCTTATGTCCCTTCCCCTGTGACGCAAACTCTCCACTTTTAGTAATTCATTTTCCCAGGACAGAAGTAAAACAAAGAAAATGTGAAAGCACGCTTATAAACGCTATCACCCGAATTGTGGAACGCTCTGCAGGAAGTATGGCGTGCATTGCCTACAGCATATATCCAGAAGCTAGTGGAGTCCATGCCCCGTCGTATTTCTGCAGTCCTGCGCTCCCGTGGGGGACCTACCACGTATTACACTGGTGTACTAGTTTTTCTGGCACTTCAGTGTACATAGATAGAAGGAAACGCCATTTTTTAAAAGAACATAACGTTTTAAACAGATAGTATAAAGCTCAAATCAAGTTAACGATTCTTATTCATAAGTACCAAAACAAAAATTTGTTCTTTCCAAACAATCCAGACAAAGAGGATACGAGAAATAGTGAGCCATTTCTTGAGTGGTACACCGGTAAATATCCCGGTGTCCCGATGGGCCAAAAACCGCCCTTGAACTGTAGTTCTGAGAGTGATGCTTGTAAAAATGTTTATGTTGTCAGCAGAACGAAATTAGGTTAAATAATTTCCATTAACCTTTATCCCCTCGTCTTCCTAGTTCAATTATTGAAAGGCATTCTGTAATGTGGCATTGAAGAGCTTAGGAGATATGGTATCACCTTGTATCACTCCCTTTTCTATTTTTGAAAGTGCTGTTTCCTTGAACAGTCGAACCCTTGCGGTTGCATTTTTTTGTATTTTATAGATGTAGAAAAACTTACATAATAGGCTGCGTTTGTCCCTAACGCTCTGACGTCATTCAGTACTTGCAGCGCCATCTGCTTTTATCCGGTGACCGAAATCGGAACTAAGCTCACCGCTATCGCATGATACGTAAAATCAATGAGAAGTACCGGGAAATAAAATAAAGTTAGCAAGACAAACGACTTCATTTGTGATAACACGAACGTGAAAGCAAAAATGCGACCGCGTGGTCGAGCAACTGTCTGCGACGTTTGTTCTGTTACGTAGGTGTTATGTCGTGTTTTATTTAATACATACAATTGACGTGATTCGTACGTGAGTCTGGAGAATTCGAGGGTGCTGTGGTGCAGTGATAGCATGTCCAGCGCGTAACTGAAAGACTGTGTGTGCGATTCCCCGTGGCGGCCGATGATAATTTTTCCGTGGCTCACTTATAAACGTGGAAAGAGCGATGACTTCTGTTTGATGTTCCTAGTCCACGTCAATTGTGTGTATTAATTATTCATTCGCCTCCTAGTTATTCGTTGAGTTGTTGCTTTCCATCTTTGATGAATCCCCAGCATTGTGCGGGGCTCCAAGAAGTAACCTGCCATGTGGTTTGGCAGTTAGTCGTATGCGAGTCTAGAAAATTCGACGCCGCTGTAGTAGCATGTCCGGCGTGCAACTGGAAGACCTTGGGTTCGATTCTCTGTGGCGGCCGATGAAAATTATTCCGTGACTCACTTATAAACGTGGAAAGAGCGATGACTTCTGTTTGGTGTTTTATTTCATTTTCTTCGCAGTAATTTCTTAAAAATGAATAACGCTCTGACGTCATTCAGCACTTACAGTTCCATCTGCTTTTATCCGGTGGCCGAAATTGGAACTAAGCTGACCTCGAAACCCCAGTCAGGTGAAAGTTTACACAACAACAAGTGGACTACAAGAAAAATTGTGTGACGTATATTCTAAATTAACTTTCCTTTTTAGTTTCTTTCCCTATGTAAATCTTGAGTTTATTCTCAGTTATTCTTCACTCTTAACGTTATATCTTTTCTCTCAAATGAATACTGTTGGCAACATAATTGAGGTTGAATGAACGTGACGTATGCCTGAATTTATAAGAACGAGAGATAACACGTTTGTAAAATCATGCAATGCATTGATTATAATACGCTTTCCAACATACCAGAAATCATTACTCAAGTTATCACTCAAGTTATGAGAATAATGGCTGTTGAATAAATCTCAGTCCTGTGCCCTGACCCTTGATCCCATATCGATTATATTCAACAGAACTGGTTCGGTATACCTCCGAAATAACATGATAAAGTTTTGTCGCAATCGAAGCAATTTTACGTAAGTTATGATGCATAAGGGCTATGGAATAGATCCCGCTCCTGTGACCTAACCTTTTACCCCATTTCGCCCATTTTCAATAGAATTCGTCCCCAGGCATGCCCCTACAGCATACTAACATTTCATCCAAATCGAAGCCTTTTTTCGTAAGTTATGACGCATAATGGCGATGGAAGTGATTCCGCCCCTATGCCCTGACCTTTGACCCCATTTCGCCCATTTTCAATAGGGTTTGTGGACATGTGGTCCCCTACCACATACTAAAATTTCATCGAAATCGAACCTTTTTTACGTTAGTTATGACGCATAAAAGCAGTGGAATGGATCTCGCTCCTATGTACTGACCTTTCACCCCATTTCGTTAACTTTAAATAAGGTTGCTTCCCAGGTGATACCCTACCAGATACTAAAATTTCATCGAAATCGAACGATTGTTACGCGAGTTATCGTGCGGACGGACATACTCACACAACACGTGACGTCATGAAGCAGATGGGAATCGCGACCTTATGCTCGCAAGAGTATGACGTCATAAAACTTTAATAGGATCCAAACACAACGCGTGACGTAAGGAGACAGATGGCGTGACCGCTCGCCAACATTCTCAAACGCGAGATTGTGACGTCATAAGATTTCTAAGCATTGGAAGCATTAATGGAACGACGCCATGACATTCCAAAACGTTATAACTCGGGGTGGTTATTTAACCCACTAAACGAATTCTCCTAAAGTCGAGATCAAGCTGAATCGATTTCTAGTACCAGAAAGCGGTAGTTTAACGACTTTCATCAAAATTCTTAGAGCAGTTTTCAAAATAAAATGTACATACATACATACAAGAATTGTTACTTTAAGGTGGACGTCAAGTAATTTTGCTTCCTATACTTCCAGTGGAAAAACTTCTGTACACATTTTCTTCACAATTAATGCGTTCCCAAGAATGAAATTTTGAACATCGATTAAAATAGCTTTATTTCATAACTTGGAATAGTTAATATTTTCTAAACCATAACCGTAATAATATTTTCTCAGCCATAACCATAATTATGCAATCCAACATTTATTTGTTCACTGACGTCATCAAAGTACAGGTCGCGCCATCTTTTTTCTGGTTTCAACACCACCAAAGGAAACGTTATTGTTTTTTAATGTAATTATGCTTGTGTTTTAGAAAATGTTAAGTATTCCAAGTTATAGTATGAAGTTATTTTAATCGATGTTCAAATTTCCATCCTTGGGAACACACTAATTGTGAAGGAAATGTGTACAAAAGGTTTTCCATTGGAAATATAGGAAGCAAAATTACTTGACGTCCGCCTTAATAGTGTGGGATAAGGGCGATGGAATGGATCCCGATCCTATGTCCTGACCTTTGACTCCATTTGTCCCATTTTCAATATGGTTCCTCTCCAGGAGGTCCCTAACCACATACTAAAATTTCATCGAAATCGAACCAATTTTACGCACCTTATGACGCATAAGGACAATGGAATGCATCGCGCTCCTATGTCCTGACCTATGACACCACTTCACCCATTTTCAATAGGTTCGTCCCCAGGTGGTTCCCTACCACATACTAAAATTCCACTGAAATCGAACCATACCTACGCAAGTTATGACGCATGAGGGCAATTGAATGGATCCCGCTCTTATGGCGTGACCTTTGACCCCACTTCACCCATTTTCAATAGGGTTCGTCCCCTGGGGGTCCCCTACCACATACTAAAATTTCATCGAAATCGAACAATTTTTACGGGAGTTATCGTGCCGACAGGCTGACGGAAAAAGCTAGAGCATGTACGCTTCTTCAACCTACGGTTGGAAAGCGTAAAAAACGACGACTAATCTGTTGCTTGGCGAACGCTCCTTTCAAACTGATTATTGAAAGGAGCGTTGTGAAAAGAGCGTTGTGTTAAGAGTTGTGTGGTGTGTGGAGAGTTTAGTGCAATATGCTATGTTATGTTACGATGTGTTTGCTACATCCTGAATAAAGCATCTTTTCCGTAAGTTTGACTTCTGTTGTTTACATGTTTTGTCTGGCCGTTAAGGTTCAATTTTAGGAACTATTTCTTCGTATAGTGATGTTTTAAATTAACGTAGAAGTGCAAAAAGACTTCTACGTCATAATTGTTAAACAACAAATATTTTACACAGAATGTTATGTATCGCGAGGTGTTTTGAAAAACGGAAATAAACAGCATATAATTTACAGCCCTTACATTAATGGGTTTTTACTATATTTCCTTACAGAAATCCGGCGTCTATTTGATTCGTTTCCAATCTGCATCAATTAAACATTTCACCCCATCCTAGGTCCGACAACATCCACTATATATGCATATTTCTTTAAAGCTTAAAAGCCGCCGTCCTACGACGTGCTGCAGGCTAGTTAATAATGTTGATGTATGCATCTTCAATACACTGCAGCATTTTTTTTAATTTTTTTTTGATTGGAGGTTTAACGACCACCGTGAGCAACTCAATGGGCTATAAGCAGTCGCCCATCCCTAATTTAGGGTCACTGGTTCCAGGGAAGGGAGAGAGCCAGTGCCGTAAGACAAACACAACATCCATGCCTCACCGGGATTCGAACCCAGACCCCTTACGGACGAATGATCAGAGGCCAGCGCCTTAGAACACTGCGCCACCGGGGCGGCACACTGCAGTATGTTAAAGACATTAAAACTACTGATGCGTATTCCTTCATTTCCTAAAAGTTACGCTTCATGTTGAGTTAGATACAAAATGTCATATTTAATGTTGGTCGCAGTTTTAACTGGATTGTTTTGTACCGTAGAGGTTCAGTAACAAACTGTTCGGCTTTGTAATACTCCCTTTCGTGAGTAATGCTAGGTGTTTGCATGTTGAAAGCCACTCAAGTGAGAATATATATTGCACACGTAGCGAGAAGCGATAAGACTACTCCCTTCTTGGAGTAATTACTGAAATTCATGCCCGTGCCGGACACTAACAGAGCACAACTTGTAAGCATAATGTCTGTTAATTATTCAAAACAGGTAACCCTTTTCCGCAGCACAACACTCGCGTGTCTCACGGATGACTACGCAGATATTCAAAACAAAGGGAGTAAACAACAATCATCGTTTATCCGAATCTTTTTTCATGACGCTTCGTTTAAATCATCACGGCTTCCACAGAATTACTCTGAGGATGACAGAAACCAAGAAGCCCCATTATTATTTATCGTCGTCAATCTGGCAACACATTTGCGTCCTTTAGGATTTCTTTGTAATAGTGACCGCTGAAAGTGCTTTAATGCTCCGTGCCTTGCAGCAGTTTAAACTTGCACGTATTTTCTTAAGTTTGGACCTTCGAAGAATAAATGGGCGTTACTTGCATTGTTTAACAAAACAGATGAAGCACGCACGACAATTTTACACACCTCAGTAATTTAACTCTGTTCTTAGATCAGTTTCCTAGAGTATAAGACATTTAAGGATGTTGCCAAAATACGGGAAAATATTCACACACACATAAATTTACTCTTACGAGCTCCAGTCCAGTGTTTGTTCTTAAAATTTATTTATTGTAATTTCAATGTTAGATATTGTCCACTTTGCCACTGAAATGGGCAAATGTAACGTTGGACGAATTGGTGTAATAACTAGCTTCTACCGAACAATATGCTCCTGTCAGATGAGTATCATTCTGAACAAATTGTGTAGTATGGAGGCAATGGATCCTATAATAATAAAATTACCGTATCTGTCTCTCTGTAGTCTACACTGTAAAAAAAATTCTGAAATTCACGAGTCAGTTTCCGTGATTTCTTTCGTGAATTAACGAAGCATATTTCTGATGTAACTTTTTCCGTGAAATGACGGAAAAAAACTGAATTTCGCGGATTTTTCGTACTCCAGAAAAATTCTGAATTTTCATAAACCTTTCCGCAATTCCTTTCGTATATTAACGGAAAAACTTCGTTCTCACTTTTTCCGTATCCGTATGATGAAACATTTCTGGTAATAGGAGAGATTCATGGGAATACTTTGGGGTTCGATTTACTGCTAAATATCCATAGTCCGTCGATATGATTTTGAAGCTCTGCAGAGAGATCGAATTTTGTGGATAGTATATCGCATGAATTTTGGTTACTGTGGTACAGGCAGGGACGCGCCAAGGACATTTGCCGCCCCCTTGTACGAGAGTATATTTTAATTTTATTCATTTTTACATGAAATAAATATCTTAACAACATTATTTTATATTTCATGTAAATTAAGAGTTTTCATAAAACACAATTGTCTCATATAAAACTGAAGAGGGGGAAATCCGTATAACTCTAGTTCAGATGGCGCTACGAATAATCCATGAAGTCAGCTTCCTCTCTAGCTCTTTGTCCATTTACACAAAAGTCCGCTTTACCGGTAAAAAAAGTTTCGTCATGTACAATGATAAACTTTTTACAGCTTCCCGATGGCGGGGATACATGTATAAATAACCAAGAAAGATAAGAAGAGAGGATCTGGTGGATAAGAAGAATGACAAGAATTGGCATAAGAATGGAGAATGACAAGAATGGATCAGAGTAAAATCCCTGAAATGGCAATGGGCTGGACATATTGCCAGGAGAACGGACCACTGATGGACAACCAAAATTTTATATACATAACATTGAAAATGACTGGCGTCTCTTTAACTGTTCTAACCGAAATATATAATATAATATATCGTGGATTACATCGAAATTATATCGCAGTACTCGTTACTCTTATTGCATCGATCATATTTTCCCACCTCACGGTTTTACGGTCAACGCTGGAAGTTCTTTCTTTAAAATTTGCGAACGGTAAGGTAATTCAGAAAAGAAAGCATATATTTCTTGAACAATGCTGAAAATGTTCACAATCTGTAGGTAAATTTTTTGGTCGTTATTTACGACCAGACGAGCCGTTCAAAGTACGTAAAATGCATAAGGGTTTTAAGCCGAAAAATTATGTATTTTGAAGTCCATTGTGCTTTTCCTTTGCAACGGCCCCATTGTCATAGCGCTGGCCACACATATCATGAATGCTGAAATCTTCAAGATTTGAAAAAAATATTTAGAGAACGAATTTTAATACTTTGCCAGCGGTATCCATTACTCAACAAAACAGCAAAAATTATTCTCTGATTTAAAGACGTTTTCTGTTGAATTATATAATGAATTGCTTTTACTAAAAAATATCCGTGCCCCGTAGCATTACGATTTCTCACCGTAAAACGTTTTCTTAACTTCTCCCACGTCACTGATATTAATTTATCAACCGAAAAATATGATTGAGGCGTCAAGCCGCCCCGGATTCTGGCGCACTGGTGCTTCGCACCCGTTGAGCCCCCGCTTGGCGCGTCCCTGGGTATAGGATTTTTCTTCTGTTCCCCGTTGTGTGCACCAGCTATTACATATTGTGTAACCGTAAGAGATCGGGTACTTAATGCGCAGGCTATTACGTATAAGATATATTTTTATATATCTTATAATAACCTGCACATTAAGTACCCGGTCTCAGGTTATTATAATATTGTGCAGGTTATTGTAAGATGTCCGTCCATGTATCAGTCTGTGGAGTCCTTAAGACAAAGCTATATAGCTATCAAGAGTAAATTTTATATTTAGAAGTTTTGTGAAATATTATAAAACATTACATTGCACCTTCTTTTAAAGATAACTGAAAGTTGTCAGTTCAAAAAAAAGATCTCAAACTCCAAATCATTCTGTTGATTTTTTTTTTGATTGGAGGTTTAACGACCACCGTGGAACTCAATGGGCTATAAACAGTCGCCCGTCCCTAATTTTGGGTCACTGGTTCCAGGGAAGGGAGAGAGCCAGTGCCGTAAGACAAACACAACATCCATGCCTCACCGGGATTCGAACCCAGACCCCTTACGGACGAATGATCAGAGGCCATCGTTTAGACCACTGCGCCACCTGATTCGGCTCTGTTGATTCGAAAAATCACGATGAAAAAAATACGTAATTTATAATGAAACCTCCTACAAAAAAAAAAATGGTTACAAACGTATTCAATAAAATAATAAGCTCCAGTAAAAAATAAAATGACTCAATCACTCGCATTAATGAAAAAGAGAAAAGATTCATCGTCGCCCAATTAGTTTTACTTTGAACGTGAGTCCTGTGATTATCTGGCTAAATGGTTAACACGCGCAAAAAGATTATCTCGAGTAAATGCGGAAATATTCAGGGTGTTGGATTTTGCGAAATTTCTGTCTAAATACGGAAAAACTTGAAACGAACTTTTCTGAAATAAACGGAATTACTAATTACGGAAAATTTGTGAAAGTATGAGAGTTAACGAGAACTTCTAGAAACAGTTATTCCGTTAAAAGACAGACACTTGATTGCATAGGATATTCCATTTAAAGACAGACACTTGCTTTCACCTAAAGAACAGAAGAAGAAGAAGAAAAAAAAAAAGCTTTATGAATGCTGTTATATTATGTTGCCAACCATTTTATTTTAACTAACATAGATTTTTTATATTAATTTTTGTGATGTGGAAAATACTTTATGGACAGCATGTTTTAGTGGGTTGTTTCTGAATACATTTTGTGAAACACTGAAGACAGGGCTTGATAAAATCAAGATGCTTGAAACATCTGTCTTAATATAACAACTCAGTAACATAAGAAAACTTCTATGACATATACACTCAAAACACCCCTCAATGTTTTCTTTTGTTTTGTTTTGTTTTTTCTAACTAAAAAAATAATTCCAGAAAAATGTTAAGAAAGTAGTAATGGGTGTTGAGAAATCAGGCAAAGAATGCTATGAAACAAGGATGAAATGCATTAACATCAGTGACATTTTAATCACAATAACAAATAATCCCATACAATCATAAAATTTGACAATTCAGTGTATGAAGCATTAATGACCTCTGAGAACAATTATCGCACATCTAACAAACAAAATTTGTTTCTTGAAGAACATGGAAAAAATGAACTGCACAATATGATGCATTCATTGATTTAAGTTACAGTGATCCCACTTTGGCACTTAATTTGAAAGCAATTTATTATGATACACTGTAAAGACACTTTCAGCAAAAAGCTTTTATCACAAATTCTAATTTCTAATAGCAACAGAAGTTCAGTTTTTTAACATGATTCTTGTTTTGTTACTCATTTGGAGTCTTTCAGCAATAATTCATTGATAAATAAATGTACAAGCCAAACAACACTAACATAAGTCAATAATATTGACATAACATATCTATATATTCTATTACTCACGTCAGATTTTGTAGTTGTGAGCTCGGTGGTGCACAGTAATGTAATGATATATAAATTAGAACAACAATGCTGCAAGGTAAAAGATATTACTTACAATACACTCTATCTATAGTCGTCCCATTGTTCACCACCGCAAGTCAACAAAATGGCGCCGACTATCAGTTCGTTTAAAAAAATTGCATAATCTTCCATGTTATCTGCTGCGGTCTAAAATGCAGAACGACCTCAATGCAAGGTTTTATCAATGTATAATTAATCACCAAGGAGACTTGGTTAGCTCTATTATTCAACTATGTGTGGATTTTACTGAACTCAAAATCATAAGAAACACTAAAATCGTAATGCTACAAGTTAAAATCCAGAAAATGAAATTGTAAAAATTGAACACCATGATGAATTCTAAAAAATGAATGGAACCAGTTAAAAAATTAAATGAGATGAAATAATGAACACAATTGCTGTTGACATCCATTCGGGGTGTACAGTGTGTGAAGGATATCGACTGCAATTGTGTTCATTATTTCATCTCATTTAATTTTTTAACTGGTTCCATTCAGGTTTTTTAGAATTAATCATGGTGTTCAATTTTTACAATTTCATTTTCTGGATTTTAACTTGTAGCATTACGATTTTAGTGCTTGTTATGATTTTGAGTTCAGTAAAATTCACACATAGTTGAATAATAGAGCTAACCAAGTCTCCTTGGAGATTATTATACACTGATAAAACCGTGCAGTGAGGTCGTTCTGCATTTTAGACCGCAGCAGATAACATGGAAGATTATGCAAATTTTTTTAACAAACTGATAGTCGGCGCCATTTTGTTGACTTGCGGTGGTGTACAATGGGATGACTACAGAAAGAGTGTAATGTAAATAACATCTTTTACCTTGCAGTATTGTTGTTGTATTTTATATACCATTACATAACTGTGCACTACCAAGCTCACAGCTACAAAATCTGACATGAGTAATAGAATATATAGATATGTTATATCAATATTATTGATTACCTCAGCCACCTATGATGTATACTTTCCAAGCACGGAAGATATACACGAATTGCACTAACATAAGTCTTTTCATATTACAAACTCTGGTTTGTCTTTCCTTAAAATGTAAAAACACTTATTATGATGTTAGTTTTTAATCTATTGCTGTTCCAAAGTAAAACATAAAGACTGAACTTAAAAAACATACTTGCATTTATTTATTCGTTCCTTTAATTTTTTGCAATGTACACAAAATTGCATTTCCATGTTAAAAACTTATTGACTTGTGCATGACAACGGAAGCCAAATCTCCTGAATGGCCCAAAAAATGTTTGATGTTCCCTGAAGGTCAGATTTACCATTTTTAAGGTTGTTACTTCATTATATGGAGGGATTCTGTTAAGTTTCAGTTTGTGCATAATGCCTTAAGTTCCTGACCTGATGAAAACGGCATCAAATAGTGGCATCAAATAGTGAGTGCTGCACAGAATACAAAAGGTAGTTTTAACTGTATCAGGTGAAACATCACATTCAATACAGATTAGGCCTAACAGAATACAAAGGTTTAAGCAATATAAGGCATAAGACTTAATCTGAAATTTAACAGAGTTCCTCTATATAGCAAAGTAATAACTTTAAAAACAGTGAATCTGACCTGAGAATATCGGACATCATTGAACTACATGAGTGCCCTGATGAAAATGACATCAAATACACTTCCTCTGTTGTCAAGAGCAATTTTTTAACATGGAAATGGAATACTGTGTACATTGAAGAAAACTTGAAGAAACAAACAAATGCAAGTATGTTTTCTCAGTTCAATCTTTACTTTGCTCTTGGGAACAGCAAAAGATTAAAAACTAACACCATAATACATAATTTTACATTTATTAGGGAAGACAAAATAGAGTTTGTAATGTAAAAAGTGTTATATTAGACTTTGGTTCATGCATATCAATGAATTATTTTATTGCCAAAAGACTCCAAACAAATAGCTTCTATCATAGTAATACCCGATATATTCTACTTTGACTTCAGTTTTCCGCAATAATGAAAAAAAAAAAAAGAGCGAGAAATGAAAAATAAATAAAAATAAAATGCATTACAGAACCTAATACAGTTGCAGCATTTGAATTACCTAGTGGTCCGCAGGCCATTAGCCAGTAAAACTTCCGTCGGACCACTGAACTACTAATTTTAGTGGCCCAGTTGGCTAGAAAGTTTCTTTTTTTTTTGGGGGGGGGGGTTCTATTTCTTTTTTCTTGCTGTATGATTTTCTTTTTAGACTGTAAACCAATGATGTTTAAAAACAAATATTTGAGATAATTCCATTGAAATGATACGTTATTTTCTACATATACTGTAAATGTCTTTAAGTTTGTTTTTTTATTTTATTCTTTTTACGGACCAGTGGGCATTTTGGTGGACCAGTGATTAGCAAATTTCAGTGGTCTGCTAGGCCAATAGAAGATTTATTTCTAATTCTAACACTGTATTTTTCTAAAACTAAATGGATTCAATGGAAAGATAGTTATCAGAAAAACATAAGACTTATATTGACAAGACAGGACTTACAGCACAGACAGATCTGAATGGAATTTTTATTCACTAGAAAATGAAGTTTATTAAATTTATGACACAGTTTATTCATGTTCACCTAAAAAGTAAGGTACAATTTCCACCAGAAATGTATTCCAAAGCAATAAACTAAGGTCTATAAGTGCCATGAAAAAAAGCTTTAAGAGAGGAAAGTAGCAATTTTCTAGGTGGAGAATTAATCAAAGAGCAAGATCACGCAGAATAATCTTTGCTTTATTAAATGTGTTCTTTTCCACCCTTTTTCACCAGTATTTGTGCTATTAAACATGTATTTAAACATGCACAACAATGAATATGTAAAATGCACATATAAAAGTAAATTTACTGATCTTGCTGAAAATCAGCTACTGCAGTGTTTTTAATTACGTCATTGAAAAGGAATTTTTCATTACTGATGCATAAACTGAAAAAAACTGTAAGCAACCACTAAACCTGAAAAACTAAGACAACCTCCTAACACAATGGTTACAAAGAATTCATTTCACATTAAAGATACCACTTAGCTGAAATGAAAACATTTTGTATTCTAAAAACGTACAGGGTACAAAGTACTAGAAACAATTACATTATGTATTTTTTCTTCACCAAAGAGATCTGTTTTAATATTTGTGTCAAACTTTCAGAATTATTTTTAAATTTTCAGACATTATAAATTATTCTGTGAAACTGATGCACCTTTGTCATTTTTGTAATAACATGATTTCAGCAAAATCAAGACATCATTTTAAAATGCACATCATTCAATATAATCATTGCAAAACATCAATGCAAAATTGTTCCCATTTAATAGCTTACAACTGTACATCAATATAAAGGCACACATTGTTACAACAGTGTTACTGAACACAATTAACAACCATTAGGAACACAGACTTGGCAACCCATCATGTCTTTTCAAGCCCTATTTGCAGCAGCATGGTCAACTATTTTTCTTTATACACAGCAGCTGCTTTCTCAATAAAGTTAGCCAGACGAGTATCTCTTTCAGACAAACCATTGACATCATGGCTACTTAAGGTGATTTGAACTTTATTATATACATTGAACCATTCCGGATGATGGTCCATTTTTTCAGCTTGCATTGCCACACGTGTCATGAATCCAAATGCCTATAAAAAGTTAGATATCATGGTGAATTTTTGATAAATCAATTAAAAAAAACACACATAAAGGTTGCTCTAAATCAATTGGAAAGTGAATGTATTAATTCTGATAATCAAAATAATTAAAAGCCTAGCTACCTTAAAATTCGTAAATTAATAAACATAAAAACTTGAACAGTTAAAACTGAGATAAATGAAGATTACTTGTATGCCTGTGTTATTATGCTAGTATGTCATTATATTCAAATTCACTTAACTTTTCAGGTAAAATATACATTCATGATACATGAGAACAACTTTTCAGGTAAAGTATACATTCATGATATATGAGAACTTCAACAAATATCAAAGATCCTGAGGTAATAAGAATACAAATCCCATGCACCCATATGAAAATTGATAAAACTGAACACAATGATATACAAGCAAATTGTGCTTTGTATAGTTCAATAAGAAATGAAATAAATAGTTCAGTACATATACTTAATAAGCTTGTACCTAGAAAGCTTCAGATCTGTCATATCCTATAACATAAAAACAAATATTTTTCTAATTACAAATGAAATCACATATCATGATAATTAACGGAGCAATCAGACATCTCTGAATTGACTGCATTTTTACTGTTCTCACATAATATCAATAAATAACTCAGAAAACTTGAAAATTTCATCATCCTGGAGTGGGAATCGAACCTGCATCTTCCGATTACCGTTCGATGAAATTTCGAAGTTGTCTGAGTGACAGATATTACGTGAGAACAGTAAAACTACAGTCAATTAAGAAATGTCTGATTGCTGTGTTAATTATCATGATGTATTTTCCACGTACTACGAGAAGAATATTTTTTCCACATTATATACCTAAATCACATATATTCTGTAATTCTATTTGAAAACACCATTTTTACACTCAGTAGACAAAACATTAAAGATAGGGGTGATGGATAGTTGACATGGGTATCTCCTGCACGGAGGGCAATAGACCAAAACCGAACACAGCGATAAATAGGCGGATAGTAGGGCTTCCCAACAGTGTATTGCAATCAACAAACGTGGGTAAACATGATGATCTGAATGACTTTGATTGGGGACACGTTGGCAGCACAAGAGAAGACGAGTCATTCTGTTGCCCAAGTGGTAAGAACACTGGGTTCTCAAGAGCAATTACATGAAGGGTATACCTCAAGCACAGCATATCATTGACAGACATACCAGTGCCCAGAGACCAAGTGGCAGCCACCCACATGCTACTGATAACCAGGGCTGACGTAGACTATCCAAGCTCATACAGACTGGCCACTTTGCAACAGTGGTGCAAATCACATCCAGGTTAAATGTCAGAAGCCTAAGCAGTGTCAGCAAGCAAATGGTATGGGGCACACTGCAGACCCTGGGCTATGGGAGCCAACATCCTACTTGTGTGCAACTATTGACTGCTTGTCGCTTCACCTGGTTGGTGCCGCAAACATCAAACTGGAACTCTGCAGAATTGCACTACGTCCTGCGGTTAAATTAATCTAATTTTTAGCTGTAATAAGCTGGCAGGAGCATGCAGTTGTAGCATCAAAAGCACGAGGCCATGATCACGTCATGCCAGATCAGCTCCATTCAAAGAGGTGGTGGCTCTGTGATGGCTTGGGGAACCTTCTCGTGGGACACATTAGGTCACACAGTGTGTCTGGACAACTACTTAACTGCAGCACACTACCAGCATGTGCTGGATGATCACCTACACGCTTTCATGGCCTTTGTGAAGGATGCACGAAGGCCATAATGGTCTGTTCCGGCATGATAATGCGCCACCCCATAGGGCAGCAACCACACAGGCATAGCTTGAAAAACCCTCATCTCAGTGTAGAACCTTCCAGTGGTCCCTGGATTTAAACCCTGTGGAAGCTCTCTGTGATGCCATGGAGTGGAACATCAGATCCATGGATCCCGGACTGATGTCTGGAGTGGAGTTGTGGATAATGCTGCAACAGACATGGCTGGCATTACCTCCGGAAACCCTCCAGCATCTGGTGGAGTCAGTGCCTCAGCATGTGCAGGCTGTTATTTGCACTAGAGGCCGATCCAGGCACTATTAGGTAGGTACTTCTACGTAGCGTTTTTGCCCATTCAGTGTTGATATCAGTTCACTTTAGAAAAACTAATCAACTGATGATTTGATGAAATTACGTAAAAAAATGTTAAAAAAAATTCTTCCAGGCGATAACTATCCAATTATAATTGCTAAAAAATTTCTGAAAGAAGTTCATATAAAAGAGAAAAATATTAATCACAGAGTTAAACATAGATCTCCAAATATTCTTTACCATAATATGAAAAAAATTCTGCACACATTAGACAATATGAAAGAATACCCTACCTAATGGATTAGGGGACATGCAGTTGCCAATAGCAAGTTTTTTTTTATTTTTGTATCACTACCTAAACAATGACTTCATAACAAGAAAGTAATTGAAAGACAGTCGCAAAGGATTCACCTAAGTTAACGTACACTTCATGCACGTTAACTTAGGTGAATCACTTTGCGACTGTCTTTCAGGCTTTATCCTTCGTAAGTGCTTGCCACTTGCTGATGTTATCTCACAGGCTATGAATATTTTTGTTTCATTCTTGGACTGCTGTTGTTTATGGACCATTTTCTTTGTTTGATGCTCGTGATAAGCTCTATATATTATATACACACCTACTAGCATTTAAATGCTTGTCATCCCCCCCCCTTTTTTTTCTTTTATATGGCCTTGTCTTCAATAAAGAAAAAAAAAAGGATACAAAAACAAGTGGGGTGGGTGGGGGTGACAAGCATTTAAATGCTAGTAGGTGTGTATATAATACATAGAGCTATCACGAGCGTCAAACAAAGAAAATAGTCGATAAACAACAATGGTCTAAGAATGAAACAAAAATATTCGTAGCCTGTGAGATAACATCAGCAAGTGGCAAGCACTTAAGAAGGATAAAGCTCGAAAGGCAGTCGCAAAGGATTCGCCTAAGTTAACGTGCATGAAGTGTTCACAGAAAGAAGTCATGACCTTAAGGGTAAGTCGAATTTCTTTCTTGTTATGAAGTCATTACTGACTTGCACATGAATTAGTGCACCTGAATGGTAGTTAATTGCCATAAAGATGCAAATATTGAGACTACCTAAACAAGTTGTTTGATACATTGATTGCAGCCAGACAATTTGGGGCCCTGGGAAAGAGGATTTCATGAAGGGGGGAGCATCCTTTGTTACGTGCATATATGATTGAGGATGGTCTCAGGAGTCTTAGTCTGAGCTTTTCATGGTTTCATTCCAAATCAGTTGGATCGGCAGAAAGTGTATATTCCATATGGAATAATTTCACGGAAGTATTAGGCTTGATTTACACCTCAGCTTCAACTGACGCGATGCAAGGCAAAGAGATGATTAACCAATCACGATCACAGTCAGTTATTTCACGATTGGTTATTTCTCTCTTGTCATGTCACTTGATGCTGAGATGTAAATGATGCAAAGTCATATAATTATTTGATATATATATTTTGTATTGGAGATAACCAACACCTACATTTATTATTAACTATATGTCAACAAAATAGTTTCCATATCATCTACTGTTTCGCACGTTACTAGAAATTCGAGCACGGGAAAACGTCCATATAATAAGAAAATTTTTATTTCAACTTGTCACTAATATTCCTTTTTTTCTTTTTTGATGTTCTTTATAATAGTTTAGAATTTTATTATGAAGATTACAAATTTATATGAAAAAATGTTTTAATATGTGCAGTCAAATGCATCATAAGTTGTCAAAGTCCTCCAATACGTAGAGACAATATGTATTAAAAGATTAATATTATTCCAGTTTTTTAAGTCATGATTTACGAAATTAATACAATAGAAAAGAACTTTCGAACCTTTTGATTATGACGCGTTGAATCAGTAATAAGCCATCTTGTTATCGAAGAAGGCATGATTTTCCTTTCCTGTGGTATCAGCTTCCAAGTTGAACTTCGATCTTATAATTTCTTATTATAGATGATGGTTGCATGTTTTATTTTCCGTGGCTCGATATCCCAAACTAGTTTCAATTCCTTCTTTTGGAATCATCTTCAGTGGGTATTATGATCTTCTCATACATGTTGTGTTTCGGCCACTTACATCGATTCTACTGGCAGCGTCCGACTTTTCACGGCAGTTGTACTCTTGCGCATGCTATTTTTGGTATTAATGCACGTTCTTAGTCGTGTTTTGATATAACCGGATGACATGAATTCCGACTCCAAATTAATTGGTGTTGCCATTCGTTTGTTGAAAATAATTAATAAGGTCTTTTATTATATTTTTTATCGTTAATTTCTATTTCGATAAAATATTTCCAAGCGTACGGTAGATTCATTGGATCATTATTATTACAATTTATTTCTTTAGTTTTTTCAATCATTATCGCTTCTGAGGTTAATATTTGATTTTTAGTTTTATGTGAGGTTATTAATTTTGCATCATACCAAACAGGATAAGCTTCATTTTCAATACAATGATTTATTAATGATGTTTTGTTTTCTTTTTTATTCCAGTTCGATATCATCATCATCATCATCATTGTCAACCATTATCAATCCACTGCTGGACGAAGGTCTCCCAAGTTTCCTCCACAACGGTCTGTCTTGTGCCAGTCTCCTCCATGTCACCCCTGCATACTTTCGAATTTCATCCACCCATCTCCCATGTGGTCTTCTTCTGGGTCTTTTCCTGTCCCTTGGAATCCAATCTAAAATTTCGGCTGTCCATCGATGATCTGTCCTTCTGGCAGTATGTCCAGCCCATTGCCATTTCAGGGATTTAACTCTGATCATGATGTCTTCCACTCTTGTCATTTTTCGGATCCACGAGTTCCTCTTCTTATCTCTCCTGGTTACACCAAGCATGCACCTCTCCATGCCTCTTTGAGTTGTCTGCAGCCTTTGTATGTCTCTTTTAGTTAAGGTCCACGTCTCTGCACCATACGTAAGCACTGGAAGGATGCATTGATCAAACACTTTTCTTTTTTTAAGACATAATGGCATATTGCTCTTGAAAATTATGCTGTTTCTTCCAAAAGCTCTCCAGGCAAGTTTTGTACGCCGATTAATTTCTTCATCAATGTGACCCTCACTTGATATCTGCTGTCCAAGATAAACGTACGTGTCTGTTATCTCCAGCTTTTCTCCATCAATCGATAAATCTTCATTTCTTGTAAAAGCATTGAACATCACTTTTGTCTTCTGAAAGTTCATTTTTAATCCCACTTCTTTACTCTTGTCAGCAAGTTCCTGGATCATACTCTGCAGCTCTGATGGGGTAGTTGCAAAAATGACTACGTCATCAGCAAAACGAAGGTGGGTTAGATAATCTCCATTAATCTTTATCCCCTTGTTTTCCCAGCTCAGTGACTGAAAAACACCCTCCAATGTGGCATTAAAGAGCTTCGGAGATATGGTGTCACCTTGTCTCACTCCCTTCCCAATTTTTACGTGTGTTGTATTTTCAAACAGCCTAATCTTTGCACTTGCATTTTCATAGATGTTATTAATAATATTAATGTATGCATCTTCAATACCGCAGGTTTTCAGAGCCATTGTAACTGCTGATGGTTTCACCGAATCAAAGGCTTTTTCATAATCGATAAAAGCCATGCACAATGGAAGTTCATATTCCCTCGCTCTTTCAATTAGTTCTCTCAGCACGTGGATATGATCTATTGTGCTGTAGCCACTCCTGAATCCAGCTTGTTCTCTCGGTTGAGCCATGTCCAGTGTTACCTTCAAGCGGTGTGAAAGAACTTTAGTGAAGATTTTATAAACTACTGATAGGAGGCTGATAGGTCTGTAGTTTCCGAGATCCTCAATGTCACCTTTCTTATGTAGCAGGATCATTGTAGCGGTGTTCCAATCCTCAGGAATCTTTCCTTCATTAAGGCATCGAGTGAAAATTTGGGCGAGTACTGTTTCGATTTCTCCACTTGCTTCTTGTATGATGTCTACAGTAATTCCATCTTCTCCTGGAGCTTTTCCTCGCTTCATGTTCTTGATTGCATGTGCAACTTCTGCTGGAAGGACTGGAGGAACTCTGGTACTGGTATCTTTCATGATGTCTCGAGTGCATGTATCATCCCTTTCATATAATTTGGAGTAGAAATCTTTCACTCTTGTCAAAATTTCGCCTCTATTTCTTGTTACAGAACCATCTTCTTTTCTCAGTGCCATAATCTGTTTTCTTCCCTTACTGAGATATCCCTTTGCTATCTTTAGGCTTTGGTTGTTTTCAATTGCTTTCCTCACTAGTTCACAGTTGAATTTCCTTACGTCTTCAGTGATACTTTTTCTTACTGTCTTGCATAGCTCTATATATTCCACTTTGGAAGTCACATCTTCTTTAGTTGTCCTCATCTCTCTTCTTTTTTGCATCAACATTTTGGTTTTTCCTGATAATTTGTTCACATGCAACTTGTTCTTAGACCCAGCTAATTTTGTTGCTGTTTCCATAAGAGCTTTGGTTACTTTTCTGTTAACTTCAGAGATGTCCACTTCTTCCGATGTTAGGCCTTCTAAAGCTGAGAACCTGTTCTTCAGTTCTAACTTGAAGGTATTATGGTGTTTTTTTAAGGTTGGTTATGTCAATAGATTTTGTTTGTCCTATGAGCTTGCCACGTTCAAGTTTAGTGTTGAGGTGCATCTTACATCTCACCAATCTATGGTCACTACCTGTGTTGAACTTGTTTAGCACAGTGCAGTCTTCTATGACGAATTTTTTGTTACACATAATAAAATCAATTTCACTTGTCGTCCCATTTGGATGTCTCCATGTCCATTTCCTGTGTGGCTTTTTCTTGAAAAAGGAGTTCAAGATGAAAAACCTTCTGCCTCTGCAAACTCAACAAGAGTATTTCCACGCTGGTTTCTGTTGCCATGACCGAATTTACCTACTGAAGTTTCATTCTGTTGCCGTTGCCCTATTTTTGTATTGAAATCTCCCATAATTATCTTCAAATGCTGCTTACCTTTATTATTTAGATGACAAATTTCCTCATAAAATTCTTCAATTTCTTCTTCAGGATGACTTGTGGTGGGTGCATAAGTTTGAATAATCTGAGCCTGGTATCTTTTCGAGAGTTGGATAACAAGTCTTGCAGCTCTGTCAGAGGAACTTTCAACTTCTACAACTTTGTCCTTCAGTTTCTTGTTTATTATAAATCCAACACCACTAGTTCTGCCAGTATCTGTCCCACGATAGTAGAAGAGATGTCCACTTTTCAGTTCGATGAGATCTTCTCCTTTTCTCCTTACCTCACTTAGCCCCACGATGTCCCACTTGATCCTTTGTAGTTCCTCTTCCAATTCAAGAAGCCTTGAATCAGAAGATAGGGAGCGTCCATTGTAAGTAGCCAAGGTCAGCATCAGATGGCAGCCTAGTCCGGTCCTCCGGGGATTCTTAGCACCCTCTGCCTTCATGTCGCACTGGCCGCTGCCTTGGCCAGGTACATTCCAGCTGCCGGAGACTGAGGGCCAAGATTTAAGTTGTGGAATCATTTTGGAGGGGTTTGGCCATAACTCACCACGCTGGCCAAGCGGGTTGGTGAGTGTGGGATAGCATTTCCTCTGATCCCGATGGTATAGTTATACTGCTATGGGCGGTCGTCAGAGCCCCTTTAGTGGGAACAGGATGCACCACGAGAAGGCGGGGTTGACATTTGTCAAGGAGAGGCTGTGATGTTACGCATCACCTGACCTTACATCCCTTACATCCCAGTTCGATATATGTTCTTTTAATTTGGTCTTAAATCTTCTTTTTGTACTTCCTATGTATACTTTATTTCTTTCATTTCTTTCTATTTCTGTGTAATATTTTGTTGGTATAGAATATACTCCGGCTTTATCAAGCATTGATCTTCTTTCATTTCCATTAGTTAATATAGTTTCGTTATCTATGACGGTTTCTGCCAATATCATTTTTTCTTTAATGCATTCCTTCTTTAAGATATCTGTTATTGGAGGAATGTAGGGAATTTTACCAGCAAATTTTATTTCATTTTTTGTTTATTTTTATTTTCATTTAAAGATTTCTTTATATTTTCAAGTATATCATCTATGATCTTTTTCTTGTATCCAAATTTCATAGCAGTTCTTTTTATCCAGTTAATCTCAATCTTTTCTTTGTGTTTATTACAGGAATGGGTTAATGCTCTTCTTATGTAAAATTGAAGTGCTGCTCTTTTATATTTCCAAGGATGATTTGAATCAATCGGAATTATCGTTGGAGTATAAGTTGGTTTTCGATATACTTAGTATTCAATCATATTATTTCGCCTGAATAAAGAAATGTCTAAATAGTTTAGTTGTCTCTTAACTTCTTTTTCCATAGTAACTTGTATTGTAGGATAAAAACTATTGTATTTGTTTACAAATGTTTCAAGTTCTTTCAGATTGCTTCCAGAAGATAAGGATATCGTCAACGTATCTTACGTATAGTATTAGTTGTTTTTTTGATTGAATGAATCCAAAAGTTTATTTTCTATGTCTTGTAATATTATTTCAGCAAGAAGTCCCGAAATTGGTGATTCCATTGGTGCACCTTGTTTTTGTCGGTATATTTTTTTATTATATGTGAAGTAGTTATTATCAGCTACTAGTTTCAATGCCTGGATAATACTAATTCTTTGTGCTTCAGGTATTTTTTCATCTTTTAACTTCTGATTTAACAATTGAATTGCTTCATAAACAGGTGTATTTGGATATAGGGAAACAATATCTAGACTGATCATCAGAAAATCGGTTGTTTTTAGTTCTTTAACTTTTTTAATCACTTCAATGGAGTTGTTAATTGTATAAATATGTTGAAAGTAATACTGTTTTATATGTTTAAATAGTTCTTTTTCAAGGAGAATTGTTGGAGACGTTGTTTTATTTACTATTGGTCTTAATGGTTCTTCTTTTTATGCGTTTTGATTTTGCTGAATATGCTTGGAATAGACGCTCCAACGGGCGGAATGGCTTTGTTTTTAATATTATCAGGTAAATGTCCATGGTTTTTTATATAAGCCATTTTTCTTGGAATTGTATCTGTTGGGTCAAGTGTAGTTTCTTCGATATCCAATTTTTCTATAGCCGTTTTCATTTTTATATCATAATCATCTTTGTCTAATATAATAATTTGTTTGGCTTTATCAGCGCTTACGCATTTAATTGCTGGGTTGTTCTTGAGGTTCATTAGCTCTTGTCTCTCATATTTTATAGCTGGTATTTGTTCTTCTTTTTCTTTGTTATTGATTGCTCTTAATATTTTAAATCTTGTAGGGTTTTGTCTTTTATTTGGTAGTTTCTTGATGACGTCTTCTATATATGGGATTATTATCTCGGCTTTCGGAATTTCTTGTTTATATGCATATCTCGTTCCTCTATTGAGTGCTTTAACTTGTAGATATGTCAATTCATTATTAGATTTGTTAATGAACAGTGGTTTGTCTTCTAATGTTGGTAGTTTTTCTTTTCCTTCTTTGTTATTATACTTTTCTCTTATGAGGTTTTCAATTTTATGAAAGTGTCTCCTTCTGTCTTTAAATTGTTGTCTTTCTATAATAGCAAATATTTTAATTAATGCTATTTTTATTTCTTCTTTATCTTTCTCTTGCATGCATTGATTATATAATCTGTAGTTTTTCTTACTCAATCTATCAATGTCTTTTCGTTTTTCTCTAATAGAGGCTCTTAATCTTTTAATTTCACAAGTTTGTAAAATGGTTTTATCTTTATAATTCATTGGTTTATTTCTAATTTGTAAAAATTTAGGTGTAATTCCATTGTTTTTACAAGTTGTCAAAAAGTTTAAATGTTCGACTTCTTTGCTCAACTGGATTCTATTCTTTTTAAAGTTCGTGATATTCATTTTGTTTAGTTCGTATATATTATGATTTCAGCGCGAATTTCAGATTCTCTCCAATAAAATCAACATTATGAGCCTTTTAAATAACCAGTTTCCATAAATTATATTAATTCAACATTTGTCGAAAACATTACGTGGTTTCAGAAATTATTAACTATATGTCAACAAAATAGTTTCCATATCATCTACTGTTTTACGTTACTAGAAATTCGAGCACGGGAAAAACGTCCATATAATAAGAAAATTTTTATTTCAACTTGTCACTAATATTCCTTTTTTTCTTTTTGATGTTCTTTATAATAGTTTAAATTTTATTATGAAGATTACAAATTTATATGAAAAAATGTTTTAATATGTGCAGTCAAATGCATCATAAGTTGTCAAAGTCCTCCAATACGTAGAGACAATATGTATTAAAGATTAATATTATTCCAGTTTTTAAGTCATGATTTACAGAAATTAATACAATAGAAAAGAACTTTCGAACCTTTTGATTATGATGCGTTGAATCAGTAATAAGCCATCTTGTTATCGAAGAAGACATGATTTTCCTTTAATGTGGTATCAGCTTCCAAGTTGAACTTGATCTTATAATTTCTTATTATAGATGATGGTTGCATGTTTTATTTTCCGTGGCTCGATATCCCAAACTAGTTTCAATTCCTTCTTTTTGGAATCATCTTCAGTGGGTATTATGATCTTCTCATACATGTTGTGTTTCGGCCACTTACATCGATTCTACTGGCAGCGTCCGACTTTTCACGGCAGTTGTACTCTTGCGCATGCTATTTTTGGTATTAATGCAAGTTCTTAGTCGTGTTTTGATATAACCCGGATGACATGAATTCCGACTCCAAATTAATTGGTGTTGCCATTCGTTTGTTGAAAATAATTAATAAGGTCTTTTATTATATTTTTTATCGTTAATTTCTTTTTCGATAAAATATTTCCAAGCGTACGGTAGATTCATTGGATCATTATTATTACAATTTATTTCTTTAGTTTTTTCAATCATTATCGCTTCTGAGGTTAATATTTGATTTTTAGTTTTATGTGAGGTTATTAATTTTGCACCATACCAAACAGGATAAGCTTCATTTTCAATACAATGATTTATTAATGATGTTTTGTTTTCTTTTTTATTCCAGTTCGATATATGTTCTTTTAATCTGGTCTTAAATCTTCTTTTTGTACTTCCTATGTATACTTTATTTCTTTCATTTCTTTCTATTTCTGTGTAATATTTTGTTGGTATAGAATATACTCCGGCTTTATCAAGCATTGATCTTCTTTCATTTCCATTAGTTAATATAGTTTCGTTATCTATGACGGTTTCTGCCAATATCATTTTTCTTTAATGCATTCCTTCTTTAAGATATCTGTTATTGGAGGAATGTAGGAATTTTACCAGCAAATTTTATTTCATTTTTTTGTTTATTTTTATTTTCATTTAAAGATTTCTTTATATTTTCAAGTATATCATCTATGATCTTTTTCTTGTATCCAAATTTCATAGCAGTTCTTTTTATCCAGTTAATCTCAATCTTTTCTTTGTGTTTATTACAGGAATGGGTTAATGCTCTTCTTATGTAAAATTGAAGTGCTGCTCTTTTATATTTCCAAGAATGATTTGAATCAATCGGAATTATCGTTGGAGTATAAGTTGGTTTTCGATATACTTCGTATTCAATCATATTATTTCGCCTGAATAAAGAAATGTCTAAATAGTTTAGTTGTCTCTTAACTTCTTTTTCCATAGTAACTTGTATTGTAGGATAAAAACTATTGTATTTGTTTACAAATGTTTCAAGTTCTTTTTCAGATTGCTTCCAGAAGATAAGGATATCGTCAACGTATCTTACGTATAGTATTAGTTGTTTTTGATTGAATGAATCCAAAAGTTTATTTTCTATGTCTTGTAATATTATTTCAGCAAGAAGTCCCAGAAATTGGTGATCCCATTGGTGCACCTTGTTTTTGTCGGTATATTTTTTTATTATATGTGAAGTAGTTATTATCAGCTACTAGTTTCAATGCCTGGATAATACTAATTCTTTGTGCTTCAGGTATTTTTTCATCTTTTAACTTCTGATTTAACAATTGAATTGCTTCATAAACAGGTGTATTTGGATATAGGAAACAATATCTAGACTGATCATCAGAAAATCGGTTGTTTTTAGTTCTTTAACTTTTTTAATCACTTCAATGGAGTTGTTAATTGTATAAATATGTTGAAAGTAATACTGTTTTAAATGTTTAAATAGTTCTTTTCAAGGAGAATTGTTGGAGACGTTGTTTTATTTACTATTGGTCTTAATGGTTCTTCTTTTTTATGCGTTTTGATTTTGCTGAATATGCTTGGAATAGACGCTCCAACGGGCGGAATGGCTTTGTTTTTAATATTATCAGGTAAATGTCCATGGTTTTTTATATAAGCCATTTTTCTTAGAATTGTATCTGTTGGGTCAAGTGTAGTTTCTTCGATATCCAATTTTTCTATAGCCGTTTTCATTTTTATATCATAATCATCTTTGTCTAATATAATAATTTGTTTGGCTTTATCAGCGCTTACGCATTTAATTGCTGGGTTGTTCTTGAGGTTCATTAGCTCTTGTCTCTCATATTTTATAGCTGGTATTTGTTCTTCTTTTTCTTTGTTATTGATTGCTCTTAATATTTTAAATCTTGTAGGGTTTTGTCTTTTATTTGGTAGTTTCTTGATGACGTCTTCTATATATGGGATTATTATCTCGGCTTTCGGAATTTCTTGTTTATATGCATATCTCGTTCCTCTATTGAGTGCTTTAACTTGTAGATATGTCAATTCATTATTAGATTTGTTAATGAACAGTGGTTTGTCTTCTAATGTTGGTAGTTTTTCTTTTCCTTCTTTGTTATTATACTTTTCTCTTATGAGGTTTTCAATTTTATGAAAGTGTCTCCTTCTGTCTTTAAATTGTTGTCTTTCTATAATAGCAAATATTTTAATTAATGCTATTTTTATTTCTTCTTTATCTTTCTCTTGCATGCATTGATTATATAATCTGTAGTTTTCTTACTCAATCTATCAATGTCTTTTAGTTTTCTCTAATAGAGGCTCTTAATCTTTTAATTTCACAAGTTTGTAAAATGGTTTTTATCTTTATAATTCATTGGTTTATTTCTAATTTGTAAAAATTTAGGTGTAATTCCATTGTTTTTACAAGTTGTCAAAAAGTTTAAATGTTAGACTTCTTTGCTCAACTGGATTCTATTCTTTTTAAAGTTCGTGATATTCATTTTGTTTAGTTCGTATATATTATGATTTCAGCCGCGAATTTCAGATTCTCTCCAATAAAATCAACATTATGAGCCTTTTAAATCTCCAGTTTCCATAAATTATATTAATTCAACATTTGTCGAAAACATTACGTGGTTTCAGAAATTATTAACTATATGTCAACAAAATAGTTTCCATATCATCTACTGTTTCGCACGTTACTAGAAATTCGAGCACGGGAAAAACGTCCATATAATAAGAAAATTTTTATTTCAACTTGTCACTAATATTCCTTTTTTTCTTTTTGATGTTCTTTATAATAGTTTAGAATTTTATTATGAAGATTACAAATTTATATGAAAAAATGTTTTAATATGTGCAGTCAAATGCATCATAAGTTGTCAAAGTCCTCCAATACGTAGAGACAATATGTATTAAAAGATTAATATTATTCCAGTTTTTTAAGTCATGATTTACGAAATTAATACAATAGAAAAGAACTTTCGAACCTTTTGATTATGATGCGTTGAATCAGTAATAAGCCATCTTGTTATCGAAGAAGGCATGATTTTCCTTTCCTGTGGTATCAGCTTCCAAGTTGAACTTCGATCTTATAATTTCTTATTATAGATGATGGTTGCATGTTTTAATTTCCGTGGCTCGATATCCCAAACTAGTTTCAATTCCTTCTTTTGGAATCATCTTCAGTGGGTATTATGATCTTCTCATACATGTTGTGTTTCGGCCACTTACATCGATTCTACTGGCAGCGTCCGACTTTTCACGGCAGTTGTACTCTTGCGCATGCTATTTTTGGTATTAATGCACGTTCTTAGTCGTGTTTTGATATAACCGGATGACATGAATTCCGACTCCAAATTAATTGGTGTTGCCATTCGTTTGTTGAAAATAATTAATAAGGTCTTTTATTATATTTTTTATCGTTAATTTCTTTTTCGATAAAATATTTCCAAGCGTACGGTAGATTCATTGGATCATTATTATTACAATTTATTTCTTTAGTTTTTTCAATCATTATCGCTTCTGAGGTTAATATTTGATTTTTAGTTTTATGTGAGGTTATTAATTTTGCATCATACCAAACAGGATAAGCTTCATTTTCAATACAATGATTTATTAATGATGTTTTGTTTTCTTTTTTATTCCAGTTCGATATATGTTCTTTTAATCTGGTCTTAAATCTTCTTTTTGTACTTCCTATGTATACTTTATTTATTTCATTTCTTTCTATTTCTGTGTAATATTTTGTTGGTATAGAATATACTCCGGCTTTATCAAGCATTGATCTTCTTTCATTTCCATTAGTTAATATAGTTTCGTTATCTATGACGGTTTCTGCCAATATCATTTTTTCTTTAATGCATTCCTTCTTTAAGATATCTGTTATTGGAGGAATGTAGGGAATTTTACCAGCAAATTTTATTTCATTTTTTTGTTTATTTTTATTTTCATTTAAAGATTTCTTTATATTTTCAAGTATATCATCTATGATCTTTTTCTTGTATCCAAATTTCATAGCAGTTCTTTTTATCCAGTTAATCTCAATCTTTTCTTTGTGTTTATTACAGGAATGGGTTAATGCTCTTCTTATGTAAAATTGAAGTGCTGCTCTTTTATATTTCCAAGGATGATTTGAATCAATCGGAATTATCGTTGGAGTATAAGTTGGTTTTCGATATACTTCGTATTCAATCATATTATTTCGCCTGAATAAAGAAATGTCTAAATAGTTTAGTTGTCTCTTAACTTCTTTTTCCATAGTAACTTGTATTGTAGGATAAAAACTATTGTATTTGTTTAATCTTTTAATTTCACAAGTTTGTAAAATGGTTTTATCTTTATAATTCATTGGTTTATTTCTAATTTGTAAAAATTTAGGTGTAATTCCATTGTTTTTACAAGTTGTCAAAAAGTTTAAATGTTCGACTTCTTTGCTCAACTGGATTCTATTCTTTTTAAAGTTCGTGATATTCATTTTGTTTAGTTCGTATATATTATGATTTCAGCCGCGAATTTCAGATTCTCTCCAATCTTCTCAACATGTATGAGAAGATCATAATACCCACTGAAGATGATTCCAAAAAGAAGGAATTGAAACTAGTTTGGGATATCGAGCCACGGAAAATAAAACATGCAACCATCATCTATAATAAGAAATTATAAGATCGAAGTTCAACTTGGAAGCTGATACCACAGGAAAGGAAAATCATGCCTTCTTCGATAACAAGATGGCTTATTACTGATTCAACGCATCATAATCAAAAGGTTCGAAAGTTCTTTTCTATTGTATTAATTTCGTAAATCATGACTTAAAAAACTGGAATAATATTAATCTTTTAATACATATTGTCTCTACGTATTGGAGGACTTTGACAACTTATGATGCATTTGACTGCACATATTAAAACATTTTTTCATATAAATTTGTAATCTTCATAATAAAATTCTAAACTATTATAAAGAACATCAAAAAGAAAAAAAGGAATATTAGTGACAAGTTGAAATAAAAATTTTCTTATTATATGGACGTTTTTCCCGTGCTCGAATTTCTAGTAACGTGCGAAACAGTAGATGATATGGAAACTATTTTGTTGACATATAGTTAATAATTTCTGAAACCACGTAATGTTTTCGACAAATGTTGAATTAATATAATTTATGGAAACTGGAGATTTAAAAGGCTCATAATGTTGATTTTATTGGAGAGAATCTGAAATTCGCGGCTGAAATCATAATATATACGAACTAAACAAAATGAATATCACGAACTTTAAAAAGAATAGAATCCAGTTGAGCAAAGAAGTCGAACATTTAAACTTTTTGACAACTTGTAAAAACAATGGAATTACACCTAAATTTTTACAAATTAGAAATAAACCAATGAATTATAAAGATAAAACCATTTTACAAACTTGTGAAATTAAAAGATTAAGAGCCTCTATTAGAGAAAAACGAAAAGACATTGATAGATTGAGTAAGAAAAACTACAGATTATATAATCAATGCATGCAAGAGAAAGATAAAGAAGAAATAAAAATAGCATTAATTAAAATATTTGCTATTATAGAAAGACAACAATTTAAAGACAGAAGGAGACACTTTCATAAAATTGAAAACCTCATAAGAGAAAAGTATAATAACAAAGAAGGAAAAGAAAAACTACCAACATTAGAAGACAAACCACTGTTCATTAACAAATCTAATAATGAATTGACATATCTACAAGTTAAAGCACTCAATAGAGGAACGAGATATGCATATAAACAAGAAATTCCGAAAGCCGAGATAATAATCCCATATATAGAAGACGTCATCAAGAAACTACCAAATAAAAGACAAAACCCTACAAGATTTAAAATATTAAGAGCAATCAATAACAAAGAAAAAGAAGAACAAATACCAGCTATAAAATATGAGAGACAAGAGCTAATGAACCTCAAGAACAACCCAGCAATTAAATGCGTAAGCGCTGATAAAGCCAAACAAATTATTATATTAGACAAAGATGATTATGATATAAAAATGAAAACGGCTATAGAAAAATTGGATATCGAAGAAACTACACTTGACCCAACAGATACAATTCTAAGAAAAATGGCTTATATAAAAAACCATGGACATTTACCTGATAATATTAAAAACAAAGCCATTCCGCCCGTTGGAGCGTCTATTCCAAGCATATTCAGCAAAATCAAAACGCATAAAAAAGAAGAACCATTAAGACCAATAGTAAATAAAACAACGTCTCCAACAATTCTCCTTGAAAAAGAACTATTTAAACATTTAAAACAGTATTACTTTCAACATATTTATACAATTAACAACTCCATTGAAGTGATTAAAAAGTTAAAGAACTAAAAACAACCGATTTTCTGATGATCAGTCTAGATATTGTTTCCCTATATCCAAATACACCTGTTTATGAAGCAATTCAATTGTTAAATCAGAAGTTAAAAGATGAAAAAATACCTGAAGCACAAAGAATTAGTATTATCCAGGCATTGAAACTAGTAGCTGATAATAACTACTTCACATATAATAAAAAAATATACCGACAAAAACAAGGTGCACCAATGGGATCACCAATTTCGGGACTTCTTGCTGAAATAATATTACAAGACATAGAAAATAAACTTTTGGATTCATTCAATCAAAAACAACTAATACTATACGTAAGATACGTTGACGATATCCTTATCTTCTGGAAGCAATCTGAAAAAGAACTTGAAACATTTGTAAACAAATACAATAGTTTTTATCCTACAATACAAGTTACTATGGAAAAAGAAGTTAAGAGACAACTAAACTATTTAGACATTTCTTTATTCAGGCGAAATAATATGATTGAATACGAAGTATATCGAAAACCAACTTATACTCCAACGATAATTCCGATTGATTCAAATCATCCTTGGAAATATAAAAGAGCAGCACTTCAATTTTACATAAGAAGAGCATTAACCCATTCCTGTAATAAACACAAAGAAAAGATTGAGATTAACTGGATAAAAAGAACTGCTATGAAATTTGGATACAAGAAAAAGATCATAGATGATATACTTGAAAATATAAAGAAATCTTTAAATGAAAATAAAAATAAACAAAAAAATGAAATAAAATTTGCTGGTAAAATTCCCTACATTCCTCCAATAACAGATATCTTAAAGAAGGAATGCATTAAAGAAAAAATGATATTGGCAGAAACCGTCATAGATAACGAAACTATATTAACTAATGGAAATGAAAGAAGATCAATGCTTGATAAAGCCGGAGTATATTCTATACCAACAAAATATTACACAGAAATAGAAAGAAATGAAATAAATAAAGTATACATAGGAAGTACAAAAAGAAGATTTAAGACCAGATTAAAAGAACATATATCGAACTGGAATAAAAAAGAAAACAAAACATCATTAATAAATCATTGTATTGAAAATGAAGCTTATCCTGTTTGGTATGATGCAAAATTAATAACCTCACATAAAACTAAAAATCAAATATTAACCTCAGAAGCGATAATGATTGAAAAAACTAAAGAAATAAATTGTAATAATAATGATCCAATGAATCTACCGTACGCTTGGAAATATTTTATCGAAAAAGAAATTAACGATAAAAAATATAATAAAAGACCTTATTAATTATTTTCAACAAACGAATGGCAACACCAATTAATTTGGAGTCGGAATTCATGTCATCCGGTTATATCAAAACACGACTAAGAACGTGCATTAATACCAAAAATAGCATGCGCAAGAGTACAACTGCCGTGAAAAGTCGGACGCTGCCAGTAGAATCGATGTAAGTGGCCGAAACACAACATGTATGAGAAGATCATAATACCCACTGAAGATGATTCCAAAAAGAAGGAATTGAAACTAGTTTGGGATATCGAGCCACGGAAATTAAAACATGCAACCATCATCTATAATAAGAAATTATAAGATCGAAGTTCAACTTGGAAGCTGATACCACAGGAAAGGAAAATCATGCCTTCTTCGATAACAAGATGGCTTATTACTGATTCAACGCATCATAATCAAAAGGTTCGAAAGTTCTTTTCTATTGTATTAATTTCGTAAATCATGACTTAAAAAACTGGAATAATATTAATCTTTTAATACATATTGTCTCTACGTATTGGAGGACTTTGACAACTTATGATGCATTTGACTGCACATATTAAAACATTTTTTCATATAAATTTGTAATCTTCATAATAAAATTCTAAACTATTATAAAGAACATCAAAAAGAAAAAAAAGGAATATTAGTGACAAGTTGAAATAAAAATTTTCTTATTATATGGACGTTTTTCCCGTGCTCGAATTTCTAGTAACGTGCGAAACAGTAGATGATATGGAAACTATTTTGTTGACATATAGTTAATAATTTCTGAAACCACGTAATGTTTTCGACAAATGTTGAATTAATATAACCTACATTTATCTTGGACAGCAGATATCAAGTGAAGATCACATTGATGAAGGAATTAATTGGCGTATGAAACTTGCCTGGAGAGCTTTTGGAAGAAACAGTATAATTTTCAAGAGCAATATGCCATTATGTCTTAAAAGAAAAGTGTTTGATCAATGCATCCTTCCAGTGCTTACATATGGTGCACAGACATGGACCTTAACTAAAAGAGACATACAAAGACTGCAGACAACTCAAAGTAGCATGGAGAGGTGCATGCTTGGTGTAATCAGGAGAGACAAGAAGAGGAACTCACGGATCAGAAAAATGACAAGAGTGGAAGACATCATGATCAGAGTAAAATCCCTGAAACGGCAACAGGCTGCACATATTGCCAGAAGGACAGGCCATCGATGGACAGCCGAAATTTTAGACTGGATTCCAAGGAAAGGAAGAAAACCACATGGGAGATGGGTGGATGAAATTCTAAAGTATGCAGGAGTAACATGGAGAAGACTGGCACAAGACAGATCATTGTGGAAGAAACTTGGGGAGACCTTCACCCAGTAGTGGATTGATAATGGTTGACAATGATGACGATGATATAGTTATATAGTACTTGATGCAATATATATCATATATACTCGTGTACAGGTCGACTTTTTTTTTTTAATGAAATACTTAGGTCGAAATTAGGGAGTAAAACTGTACACAGAAAATATTTCTGATAGGTTGAAAACCAAAATTTTGATGCCTTATGAAAATGCGCGTACTTCGCCCTTTGCACCATCAGTTCATTTGCAGTTGTATATTTAGTCATTTTTCAGGTGTTACTGGTTCAGAAGAAAATTATTGCTAAGAATTTTCCTGATTTTATATGTATGAGTTTTTTTTATTCACTAATAGAAAAACTCATTTCGCAAGGATGTCTCAAAGCTCGTTTTAGATCTGTCCATATGGCCTTGACTGCACCACTGGCAAATCACCCAGAGGAAAGA